>OZ010612.1:9027816-9252816 GCA_963932145.1 Acanthosepion lycidas | reverse complement strand
ATATGCAAATATATGCACAATGTACAATGCAGACAAAGCCAATACTTTAAACTGAACAAATAAAATAATAACTAACAACAAATAGTTAAGTAATCAATAAGAAGTAAAAAGTTAAGAAACAAAACTATACAATAGTACAAATAACAGCATTTGGATCCACAATTACTACTCACAATCCTCTGGAATAATTTGAGACATAACCATAATTGCACATCCAATAACCATCAGGATAATACAATAGACCTTGCTACCATTAATGCACTATTGACCAGCATATATTGATGGTCAAGCCAAAATACAACACACATGGCCTTAAAATTACAGTGAAACATGAAACTGTCACTGGTTAGTATTAACCTCAGTATCCATGCATACACACACAGATGATATATAGTATCTTTGAAAGGAAAATTTAAAGACGCTCATAAATATTCATCACGCTAACTGAAATGTCAAGGCATTTTGACTTTAGATTACATCATTTAGTATAGTCAAAAAAGAAAAAAAAATTGGGGTGGTCGAAATAAGAGTTGAAATGATGGATTCAGTCATTTTCCTTTGATTTTTAAACATAATATAATCTATGATCTAACACCTAAATTTTTCAGTTAACATATGAATATTCATGAGCATTCTTAAATTTTAAAATTTTGAGTAACTGTCAAAATATATACTTGTAGGAAAATAAAATCATCACATTTGCCTTGATAAAATCTGTTAGATGACGAAACACATTGGATAAAAATTAAGTATAATGTTCCTCTTATCTTTCCATTTATTTTTGTCTCTTCTACAGATATACTCCATCTGAGAATATTTATATGTATGTATGTTCTGTTACTATAATACAGAAACTTGTTTTATTTCCCCTTTGTTTGTCCATTTCTTAGTTTAGATACTTTTTAGCTTGGAGCACCATTTTGACCACTTCAGATGAGCCCTTAGTATATCATGGGGAACTCCTCACAATAAATTTTATTTACTAATTATATAATTTTTATTATTTTTTTCCTTATCTCCCAATAGGAATAGATGCGTTCACCAGGTTTCATGAGATAATCTATGATCTAAATACCTAGACATTTCAGTTAACCTGTTGAATATTTATGAGCATCTTTAAATTTTAAAATTCTGAGTAACTGTCAAATATATACTTGTTGCAAAATAAAATCATCACATTTGCCTTGATAAAGTCCATCAGATGACGAAATCCAATGGATAAAAATTAAGTATAGTTTTCCACTTGCCTTTTGATTCATATAATTTAACACAGTATCATATACGGATAATAAGTGATAAGTTTGCCTCCTCTAAACACTTTCTACAAATTATTCAACAATGACTCTTTCATTCTCTTCCTGCCACTCTTTCCCTTACAACTCCAACCATGACTTTCCTTCCTTCTCTTCCTGCCACTCTTTCCCTTACACCTCCAATCATGATCTTCCCTCATATCTCTCCCTACCACTCTTTCCATAACTTCATCTTCACAAATCCAAGTTGCAATGTTAACACCATGGAGTCACTATTAACCAATACAGCTTGCATTAACACCTCCCTCCCAACCCATCATCCTTAATGATATCATGAGGGGGACTTTCAATCTGATTGATATTCCTTCCAAGCTGGAGACAGTTGGTTTGGACAGTAGAGACAGTAAAAGACCAGACAGCCTCACCATCTCTCTATCCATTCAAGTGGGGAAAGTCAGTTATTTAATACCTGCAACAACAACAACTATTCTGCAAATAGCAATTTGGTTGTGTCAACCAATTCCCAACTTTTGTCACCCAAAGGCACATGCACTTGTGGGCTTCTTTTCAGTCGTTCTGTTTGAATGTCCATTCCCCACAGCTGATTAATGAGTTGATCGCTTCAATCCAAACCTTGCCTTATCTCATATTGTGTTTAATTTTGATCATAATCATGGCAAAGATACTTCCATACATAATTTTTTACCAAATTACTAGTTTCGTAGATGGACCTGCCTGTCCACTCTTTCTCAATTAATTTTGATTATCCCCAAATTTATTTCCACGCTATAAAAATTGTTATGCAAAAAAAAAATTGTTGCAAAAAGTTTTCCTCTTGTCTTTCCATTTATTTTTGTCTCTTCTACAGATATACTCCATCTGAGAATATTTATATGTATGTATGTTCTGTTACTATAATACAGAAACTTGTTTTATTTCCCCTTTGTTTGTCCATTTCTTAGTTTAGATACTTTTTAGCTTGGAGCACCATTTTGACCACTTCAGATGAGCCCTTAGTATATCATGGGGAACTCCTCACAATAAAAGTATGACACCGAATACATGGTTGGTAGTTTTATCCTCCTGATCTCAACCACAAAGTTAACCATCGTTGGTTTGTAACTTTTAATAACCTTTCTCTCTACATTTGTCTATTTTATTTCCATATCATTATTTGAACATTTGTTTATATTTTATTTATTTGTATCTCTCTATGTAGAACCCTTTCAAAACATGTCCTCTGTCTATGTACACTGTTGCAAAATGTAACCTTCTTACAACTTCCTTTTCTACAAACTCACCACAACATTGGAATGTATTCTTGTAAACTTTATACATTTTCATGTCAAATGAAGTATTCGCTATCTGCTTTTACCTATTTATTAGACAAATGATCTTAGTTTTATGTTCAAGCCCCTGGCTGCTTTTGTCATATTTCTCGTTACCCTTGTTTGTTTGTATTTTCAGATTAACTACTTGTCTCATTTATTTCTTTTTCTAGTTTTAACCTTTTAGTTATTAATAAACCTGCCAATGTACAGGACTTTGTCTTCCTCAGAGTTTTAATTGCCTTAAGGCTTTTATCTTCAAGATTATGCATGCATATGACACAGACACATACTCTTGGGGGCAGAACAATATTATTACATATATTATACCTACACATACATGTAGTATTGCAATAGTATACAAGTCATATTATACTGATAGCTTCAAAGATCTTGAAAGTATACCTGTTTGCCACTAGGTGCTCTATGAAGATTAATCTCTTTTCACCAAAGTTAACCTTCAGTCAGTTAGATGCCATATATGATACACACTTCTAGTGAACTCTTTCAATTCATGACTGACATGGCAGATTTTCCCCGCAGTAGGTTGCCATTTCTTTCTACAGTAGACTGGTTGCCAACCAAGGTTATTCAACCCATAGCTAGGAAGAAAAAAAAGGGTATTTGTGCATAATTGAATTTAACAAAGCCAACTGAAATTTGAACACTGCTCTTGAATTTCTTATTCTAAGCCAATATCCATTACACCACCTGCACACTTTATCTATTTAATATCACCAAATGAAATAGTTTGGGATTTGTTTTACTTTGAGTGTTATACGGATTTCATTAAATTTGAAAAAACAAAAGTTGTGAGTATTAAACATTCAAACAATTATGCTGACACTTGTGGTCCAGCCTAGGATTGAACTCAATATCCTTGGCTAGTAAATTAATGAAGACTCCTACTCCTCAGCTTAATGAATATGTTCTAAGCAGTGGCAATAGCTTGTCTCCCCTTCAGCCAAAGTGGATTTAACCGTTAGGCATTATTTAAGTTTATTGAAATTTCTCCTCAGTGAATATTTTTCTGGTGAAGTGTTGTCACTCAATTTATTGAGCAAGATCCTGTTTTAACATTTTTATATATAAAATTTATTTGTTTAAACATTATTTTTAATGGATACTCATATTTGAGTAGATGCTGTTTTTATTTATTATCAAACCATATATATATATATATATATATACATACATACATACACACACACACACACACACACACACAATATTGTAACAATCCTGATTCTTGTCAAGATAAAATTTGTGCTAACATTTACACATTTTTTTTGTTTTTTAATCAATAATTCACCCCAAGCAATGCAGTAATGTCACAAAGATGCAAGGGGCTACTGGGAGTTAAAGAGAACACAAAAAGGAACCAGAAACCCAATCCTAAACTGGAAACAAGGAATAATCCTCTACTCCAATTCAAAAGACTGGAGAGGAGAATGAACCAGATGATAGGCAGACATATCTACACCTATAACTTAAAGAATGATAGAAGACTTCAGGAATATAAATATCTTGTACTTTGTAACCTGAAAGAGGCATACCAATTATTTAAATTAAAAAACCCAAACAGAATTAATTTTTCAAAATTTGTTGAGCTCAGACCATGTTGTAGCTTACCAATGGACGATAATGGGTATATCCCCATTCACATAAATACAGTAGTAAATACTGTATATTGGTTTGCAGTTAGAGATACATTACGAAATTCACTTGACTCACTTCTAGCAGTTGACTACTTCTATGCACCGCTGGTGAATCTTATATGTGTCGTTTTTGTCCTAAGTATTATCATTCATTACTAACCTTCATGGGATTTTTCTATTCAGTGACTTTCCCTAGGTTACAACAGACCAGAAGAATGTATCCTAGCAGGTGTTGATGGAATACACTCTATTTGTGTTTGCACAATATAATCAAAACAAAGTTTACTTCACAAGCTCTCCTGTTATGGAATCACTGAAAGGATCTTCTCAATCATAAAATCCTTCCTAACAGGTAGGTCCTTGCTGATGATATGATTATATACTGGCGCAGCTTCAAACTCTTGATGGTTAGAGATTGGCGACTGATCTCTCTTCCGATCTTGCACAAACTACCCAGTAGGGTAAAATCTGGCTGGTTACATTCAATGCCTTGAAGACCAAGATAATTACATTCCATCATCACCAAAACTACTACATCACTCTGAACTACTACCAAATAGGATGAAGAGAGGTCCTCTCAGAGAGGTACGGTGCCTTGAAAGACTATTGAGCCTCGAACTTGCACCAAACCTCAAGTGGAACTCGTATATATGATCCATTGCTAAGGATGCAGGTAAAATGATTGGCTCACTGTACCACTCCAGTAAGTACCTGACTCCTTCTGCTATCCTCTAGCTTTACAAGAGCCAGAGCAGGCCTAAAATGGAGTACTGTTGTCATATTGGGGTGGGAGCTGCTCAGATCTCACTCTCAAGCCTTGATGTCCAAAAGCATCTCCAAGCCCTTGTGGGTGACAAATTATTCTCCACCCACCAATATCTCTCCCACAGGCAGTATGTAGCAAATCTCTCACTGCTCTATTGCTACCACCACAGAAAGTGCTCGAATGAACTCCATTCCCTGGCCACACTGAGTCAAACTTTCACGGCAAGAACATGCCATACAACTTACATAGTAGCAAACCACCCACATTCCCTATCAAATGGATGTTTCCCCGATTGCTACAATCTTAACCTGATCAAGGCTAGGGTTAACTGTTATCTTCCACTCCTATATGCACAAATGGTCTCCTAATGTAACCCTCTATCATGAGTGTCCCCACCACCACCACCACAGGGTCTTATAAAGGGGTGAACCTTATTGTAAAAAAAAAAAAAAAAAAAAAAAAAAAAAAAAAGAATCCAATGATTGTGGGGGCTCAGCTTGATATACTAACTCAAGATGAACAATATCACTTAACAGATTACCCCCAATACATAGCTGCTGTCACATGCAATAAAGCAATATCTAACTGCTATTTGGGTGACTGCTAAACTTATAGCAATTTGATGGAGGATTTTGTTTTATATGTAGAAAAAAATTCTAAATAAAAATTTAATAGATGATTTTATCTACAAACAGTGGCTATCAACTGACAGAATCACACTGCAAACTGTATCATAATCTACAGAAGAATTTATTGAAACTTTTTGCATAGACCTTCAAAGCTAGAAAAAGCATGATTTCATTACCAAAGAACAAGCAAAATTTTGTTCTAAGAAAAAATTCTTTGATGACAAAGGTGAAGTCATAGTTATTGTAGATTTTGCTGAGAATTGTTCATTTATTTTGCAGGATGCTGCACCAGGCTCCCACTGGAATAATTCTCAAGACACATTTTATTTGTCTTGTAGTACAGAAATGACAAAAAGCTGGAGAATTGTAAAACATCAAGGGATTTGTTACATCAATCTATGATAGGAACTGGTGGTTAGGATGTGTGTTTAAAAAAATACCCTGAAGAGGTAAAATTGACATTTTTACAACCAAAGAGCCCTTCCCCGTAACTCTGTTATCCATTACATCCAGATATATTCATTTTAAATTATTGATATTCTTAGTTTAGTTGGTTCAATAACTGACACTGAAAGAACTTATAAACTTACAAAAATTGAGATGGAAAAAGCTTTAAATATTTTAGGAAAGGTAATTTCTTGAAATAACCTTAAATAAAGATACACACAAAGATGGTCATCATAAAAAATTTGGGTGAAAAAGTGGCATGCATATTCAAATTTTTATTTTCTATTTAAACATGTATTTCAACAAGAAGAAAAATAAGTTTGCTTGTTAATCTCTTTGTAAATGTTAATTTATTTTAAATATTCGTTTCAATGTATCACTTTTTCAGATCAAAACTTAAATCTTCTAAATATGAAAAAACGAAATGAAAATTTGATTGTTTTGTGCAGTGTACCATGTCATTTGTTGCATATTTTCATATTACTTTATCTTAACATTAATTCACGATATTTTTTTAAAATTATTTTCATGATGTCACTTTTTCAAATAAAAATTTATTTGTTGCATAATAAAAATATAAACAAAGCCAAAAATAAGGTTGCTTATTTCCCACCAAATTGGTCAACATTTAGCCACAAATAACACAAATTCTATTGATTTTATGATTATAGTTCTTCTGTGAATATTAATCAGAATTCAAAGAGTTTCTAAATATATACAACTTGACCATATTGGGAGATATGAAAATGTTAGCATATAGTGGCAAATACCAAAATCAGCCATTTTGAATTTGGCTCAACTCAGTAAAACCCTTGTAATTTGGGCCACACTCAAAAGTCCACCACAAAATTGTGTACATATCTTGCCATAAGGCAGACAAATTTGTTGTCATTTTTTTAAAAAAAATTAAAGACGCACTTTTTGAGAAATTAAAGGTTAATGTCAAATTATCTAATTTGACCTTTAAACAAAAAAAGAAATAGATCACCTTTTAGATCTATCCAAGTACTTTAAAAATGGTATATAATTTAGCTTTGTAGGTGAAAAAAAAAACAAAAAAACAACAGATACTGATATTTAAACATTGTGACTATTTTCCAAAATTCACCTTTTTGGCAATGGTCAAAGGGTCATACCTCTGAAACCCTTTGACCTAGAGATGTAAAATGGTACCATTCAGTTTATATCATGAAGCTCTACAAATATTCCAATTTTGAAAAAAATTTGTGTTGGTGATGGGCAGACCCCTGTTGATTTGATACAGAATGACTCACCAGCATCCTCATCTTGATTATATTTTAAATATTTTGTTGTTGCATCTGCATCTATTAAAATATCTTATCATACTCAGTAACTTACTAGAATTGTGAGGGTAAAATGTTCTCATTTGGCTTGACATGCTTAGGGGGATATTTAATTTAGGTTATGGCTAAAAATGTTACTGAAGATGGTGGACACCTGAAGAAGATTAGAGGATAGAATGCCTGAAATGTTGTGATTATAATAACCAAGATGAGAATATAAACCAGAATAGCAAAGCATATAATAAGGCAGACATTTGATGAAGACTGCAGGATAAAATTGCCAAAACCTTGTGAGTATAATATCCATGATGAGCAGAGAAGACAGAATAGCAAAGACACCTGAAGAAGACCAGAGTGAAAACTTGTAAGTATAGCAGCCGAGATGAAAATGTGGGTTACACTAGCAAATAATATAATGATTATTCCTTAGCTGAAAAAAAAAAAAAAAAAAGATTTTTAAATATCTCCTGACAAACTATTAAATTATTTTATTAAAATTAATGATCAAATTAGCCTGGAAGACTTTTTTATTATTTTTTTTAAACATGAGAAAAAAAACTAACTTATAAAATTTTGCGAGTTCCTAAACAAACAGGATCAATTATTATCAGGTATTATAATTTGGGACTGCCTTTTTATAAGGTCATCAAAAAGAGCAGTGGACTGACCTCAGTCTTACATGTCAATAATTGGGTGGAGCAAGCTATTTAATGATCATATTGATAATTTATTCTGCTGCATTGGCCTTGATACCTTCTTTTGATTAAGAGAAATTGCCAATAAAAATTAATCATCAAAAGTAGAACACACACATCTGATAGAGTATAAAAAGACTGTTAGATTTTGGTGCTAGATAAGGAGGCTAATTAATTTTTCTTTTCTTTTTTTTTTTTTAAAAACAAACCTTCCCATTTCATAAATATACAGGGTACGATGTTTAAATTGTCGCCATTTTATATTTTTAGTTTAACGCATGCATGTTGTTTGTTTTTCATTTTGTTGATTACACAATATAGTTGGGTCAGTTGGGCATTCATGTGAGAAAAAGAGCACCACGACACAACTCACTCCACCAGAAATTCAAGGCAACAGAGATATGGTTCTACAGAAGGATGTTGAGGATATCATGAACAGAGTGTGTGAGCAACAATGAGGTTTTGGAGAGAATGCAAATAAGGCACTGGAAAATTTGACAATCATCGGACATATTGAAAGCAAGAGGGGCAGGGAAAAACAGCCAATAACCTACCTAACAAGACCTGTTTATATTTCTGTGATGAGGTATTGTAACTATTTACATCATTCAGACTGTTGTCCTTATCTTTATTGCCATATTCATGTTTCGGCCATTGTATGCTTCAACCTTGTCTAGGTGATACATATTAGAATTTCAAACCAAACACATCTATTTATCATTTTTAGCAGATGTACATGCTGTTTATCACTAGATTATTAATAGAACATTTTAATTTTCTTTATGTTATGCTTTGCTATGTAGATATCATTCCAAAATAAAACTTGTATGATGAAGATAATTTTTACTTGCAGATAACAAGCCAATGGAGCACATATTTTCTTCATATCCTGGCCATCAAACTGGGATCAAAGTGTAGTATATGCATATTGGGTAGACAAACTACATTTTATCTCTCAATTGTGTTTCTATCTTCATAACAGAACACAACAAATAAATGTGGTATGCCTGATCCCTGCAGCAACACCTCCCTCATTGAAACAAAGACGTTGGGTCAGTGGAATATCAACACCAGCACAACATTGGTTGTGGCAAACTGTGCAATTTTTTGGCTCCCACTTTAAACCGGCATTGTGGCATATCCAGTCTGTGTGTGTGTGTGGGGGGTCAACTACCAAGTGTAGTATCTCTTCTCCTTTTCTTCATTCCCAGACCATCAGACTGAGATCAAAGTGTAGTATATTTTCTCATTTTTAATGGTAATATTAGTTGTTTCCTTATAAGGAAATATTCTGTATTCATTGACCGAGTAGTCAGTAGGACTTTTGGATGAAACTGATACAATCTATTAAAACAATTTTTCAGGAAAATAGGTTTCTCTAGTCCAGTAACTGTCATAACTCTTTCTAGTATTGATGGGGGTTTCCTTTTTAACCTTTTGTTCAATGTAGTGTGGAATGTCAACATTTTGATTAAGTCATTTCCTCTTTGAGTTACATGTGCTATCCATTTAAGCTGTTGCTATTGTTGAAAGTCCTCAAGTGATGTGGCTTTTGTTTTTTGGTAGTTTTTTTTTTTTTTTTTTTTTTTTAACAATAAGATTCAACCTTTACAAGGCCCAGGGGGCCACTCAAGGTAAAGGGTTACATTTGTGTAGATAGGAGTGGAAGTTAACTGTTAACGATAGCCTTGAACAGGTTAAGATTGTAATGATTGGGGAAACATCCTCTTGGAAGTCAATTCTACAGAGCAGTGGTTTGCGGAAAGAAGCTGTTTGAGTAGAACTTCACGCTGATGGAATAGAGAGAGGATGTGGGTGGTTTGCTACTATATAAATGGCTTGGAGATGATTTTGGACTAGAGAGTGCAGTCTGAGCAGCACCCCACCCAAATATGACAACAATACTCTATTTTGGGGCCTGATCTGGATCTGGTAAAGGTAGAGGATTGCAGGTACAGGGAGCTGACCATTTTACCCTCATCCTCAGCAATGGATCGTATGTCTGCTCCACTTGAAGTAAGGAGTGAGTTTAAGGCCCAACAGTCAAGGCACCGTACCTCCCAGAGGCGACATCCATTTATCCTGATTCGTAGTATTTAGATTGGTGATGATGGAAAGTTACTAACTTGATTTCCAAGGTATTGAGTGTAACCAGCCAGATTTTACCCCACTGTGTAGTTTGTGGAAATTCTTAAGAGAGATCAGTCGTCAATCTCTGATCTTCAAGAGTTTTGGAGGTGTGCCCGTATATAGTTGTATCATCAGCATAGATGTTTACAAATGATCTGAGTATATTCTTAGGAAGATCATTTATATAAATCAAAATGAGGGGGTCTTTCTTTGTGATTATAAAGTCTCAGTCGGTGAGATTCAAAGAATGGCTCTCCCTAAAACCTACAGGCTTCACTCACTCAAAGCCATTTTAAAACATTGATCTTAGAAAATAGTTATATACAGCTGATAATTTAGAAATTTTTGAAGAAGTTGGGCATTATGCATGACATCTATATGAAAATCTTGAAGTGATGAGATTATTGAAGAAAATGACTTAAATTTTTATGTTAATGTTTTGGATTTGTAGTATTTTGTGGTGTTGTGCAAAAGCAGATACTGATGACAATCTGAAATTTTAGAAAGGACAAATCTTCATTCATATTTTTATTTTATTTTTTATGAAAATGTGAAAGCAGATGAAGGGTCTTCATTAAACAAATTTTCAAAATTACATTAGATCATTATTACTTCACAGTGAACAAAATTAAAAAAAATAATTACTATATAAATCTAATGTACCATGCAAAAAAAATCATGGATGTTTCAATGTCCTCATAATGAACTCTAATCTGCTAGAAAAGTCACTGAAGTTGCCCTTAACATCCACCTGATTTACAACTTAATGTTAAACAGCCAATTTTGTAGGCAACTGATATAAACATCTTATGATAAAGAAAAATCTATGAAAATAACAAAATTTGGATTTTATATTTTTTTTTTAATTTTTCATAATAAACGGCCATATAAAAGCCGAGTCATTGGAGGTACCCCTACTTGACTGTATTGTGAGAATAACTAAAACATGAATTTCCAGTTTTATTTTACAGTCATATTGACAATTAAAATGTAAACACATTTTATGGAAAAATATATTTGCTCTAACATCACATGAATTCATTCAATAATTATAAAATGTCTTTTTTTGATTCCAACCCTACTTGGAATGATTGCAAAAATACTTTTCCCTTCCCAATTTATAGGCAGAAGTACACAAATGCATGCTGGGATTTCTTCCTAGCCAATAAAATAAGCTGGTTCTTGATGAAATTGGACTCAGTTTTGGCCTGTTTTGACTTGAAGTCAGAACAATTTGTTCATTCATCCAAAATTGCTTTTGTGCATCAACACCAATTCTTAGTTCATGAACTTTTTGCCTTATTACTGATAATTTGTCTTACATATATCGTTTCTTTGCTTTGTATTATTTTTTGCAAGCTTTATCAAATCTGTTGAGCAGTTGTGCCATTTATTTATTTATTTATATTTAATGATGGCCGGCCACTCTACAGTCTTCATGAACAGCAAATGCTATTGAAAGTTTCCTTGTGACAAGTTTCACAAAATATCCAAACATGAAGTATTAATAACCAACTCATGCAAACTGGTCATTTAGTTAAAATATAAAACATCATGGACAGAGATTCTAATTAACTACTACTGTTGTCATCAAAATCAAACCATATAATAATTATCAATGTGTATTTATATTTCCTGTCCCACCAATATAGTAGGAAGAGTGGTAAATCAACTTAATTTAGTGAATTTATGACTGATTACTTCCCTTAATCATTTTAATAATCTAAGCAAATAAAATATTTATCTGCATTTAGACAAAGTTTTCCTGAGAAAAATTAACCATTTAATTAATCAATTCCTTTACTACTACATTTCTTAGATTGCAGTCTTATTTGTTCAAGCCTTTCATGTGTGGCATTTAGATGCCTTTGTCTATTAATTGATAAGTTTGCTTCAACTTGGTCTAGAAATAGGTTCTGTCATTCTGTCTTTGTCATTTTGCTAATCTTTTTCTTCCAAGAGATATTTCAATTTCACCGTTGTATTAAACAGAAAATCTTTAACATTAAAAAGCTGTTGAGAAAAAAGCGATTTATATAATACCATCAAACATCAAAAAAAAAAAAAAAAAAAAATAAATAAAATGAACACATTAATTAAACAGTTCATTTGGCCTCTATTTTGGTTGTGTATTCTTTATCTCTGCTTTATTGAATCTCAATACATTGTTTCAAAACTTGTTTCTTGCATCTATTAAAACTTAACAATTGCTGACATTTTTGAAAGGACAGGTACACTAGTATACCAATAATTCAAGAAACCTTATTTCATAAGGTCTGAGTTTATCTTTTATATATTTGCATTTAAGACAAATTTTGTTTGTATGTTCCCACCATCCATCAGTAGAACAAAACACTCCACGTCATTACACATAACTTTGCCCATCAGCCATATATATGTATCCAAGTAAAATGAAAACAAATGGGGTCTAATTCTAATGTACGTAACATTTAATTTAAAAGAGGGCTCAGTACAGAGTAGAGCTAAATATTATTTATTTTAAGATATTAAAACAAAAACATGTTAAAAATCACTACACAATTATGATTCAACGCTATATATATATCATGCTCGATTTGTCAGGAAGGTAACTTCTTGATGTTATCGGGCCAGGAAGGCAATTCCAGTATGCAGTACCTTTGGAAAGTACCTGAAAATCACATCGTGGGTTGACCCAAGCCTTGTGAGTGAAACAGAATAGAACTATTTGGGGGCTGTTAGTGGTTGTGCTAGAACAAAGTCATAGTGACCAAGGTTTTGAGTCTGCTGACCTTTTTCATACTGTTGATTACACCAGATAATTCTCTCTCTCCCAGAAACTGTAACAATGATCTACTCAGTATAATTTCAGTATAATCCATATGTAGGCTCTGTGGGTGTTGAACAAACATAAATGTGCTTGAGCAGGCATCTGCAACAGAGATTGGCTAGCTACCCTAGTAGACAGACATACACCGATATGAGTGTGTCCTGGGTATGACGTTAAACTGCATCCAACAGCAAGGCCTCTGATCAGGAGGTTTTGAGGAGTGTGGAACCACTTCTTAATTGCTGGTGTTCCCAGGTCCACCTTGACCCGGGGTGGTAGCACCTGTTAGGGTCCCAGCTATGGGCAAATAGCGAACACAGTTTTTTCCAGACCTTACCCAGATCCTGGGTATGGCAATAAACTGCATCCATGTCCTGAGTATGATGATGGAATACATCCAACAGCAAGGCCTCAGAAAATGTTTTCGGAAAAATAATGTTGACAGCTTGGGAATATAAATATATATATATATATATATATATATAATCTTATAAATATAAGTAAGTATACTTGCCTGGAAAAACCTTAGGTATATTGGCTTGTAAATTAACAAACCAATACCCAAGGAAAAAAAAAGGAATAAAAAAAGAAAAGAAAGAACTAAGAACATGTAATTTTGGCGTAAATAATTGACCAGAATCCAAGCTCAGAGTTCAAAGAAAAAAAAACCTCCGACATGAGTAAATAAAAATAACTAAGCAAAGTGCTCAATACGCTAATTAGAGCAAATCTAATTCAGAACCTAAAGAGACAGGCAAAAAACCTACCTAAGTTTCACCTACGCATAGGTGAAACCTAGTTAGGTTCTTAGTTATATATATATATATAATATGGAATTTCCTTATTTTAAGAAATATTTCATTATATGTTGTTTTTAAAATTAAAATTTGATATATATAAGCTATGTTTTTGTTGATAATCATTTTTGTTTAATTTGTGTTAAAATGGAAATAATTTATATCTACCTTGTTAAAATTTGGTTGTAAGTTATCAGTGAGTTTACATTTAAAGAAAATGTAAAATCAACAGTAATGTTGGCTTTTAAAAAAAGAAAATTATTTAAGATTTTTTATAGAATTCTATATTTAGGCCTGGTTAGGATCCTATTTTCTGCAGTATTCATAATAACCCTTGTTGTCATCTGACATTTCACATTACCACAAATTAGTCAAGCAGAGTGAAAAAAATATTGTTTTATAGTCGATCTGTTAAATCAGATTCTTAAAACTTTACTAAATTATTTAAACAAGTGAAAAATTACTGTGTTGAATTTATTTTTATTATATATTAATTTTATATTATTATATTTATTATAAACATTAGAAAATTATTCAAATCTTCCTCTCATGGTCAGGTTTATGTAGGTATATACAGAGTCGGACATCCTAAGGAGAAAAAAAGGTTAGAAAATAGATATCTTGCTGAAATGTTTATACAGAAATTTTCTTAGAGGTAAAAGGTCTTGACTTTTCTCTACTTATAGGACAGATATTCATTTTAAATATACTTTTCTCTAGAGAAAGTTTTAACACTTGATGAACAACAGAAATTGTTAGCATGCCATTAGAGGCACCCATACACACTTAGTTTTGGAAACATAATTCAGTCAATAACCAAAACTTGTTTTGTTATTTATGCTACCCAGGTATTTATTAAACTAACAAATCTGTTTCCTTTCAGATGACTTCAAGCTGTTTCTCATGTTTGACAAGCACAAACAAAAGACAAAAGCAGGACAAAAATACAACACTATGCATGATTTCATCTGGCAAGTCAACAGTTTCAAAATTAAACTCATTATAAACAAGTGATATTAATAACATTTTCAGGATAAGCAAACTACATGAATTTCAGCTGATCATATGCTTTATTAGATATTATTAAATACCACATAATTACACCTGTTCCTTCTTTGTTAATTATTTACTGCTTACATTATACTCTGCCAATATCTCATAAATAATGGACCGTTTCATTTTGATCACAAGGAAAACTGAGGAAGACATCAGTGACACAATTTGGTTTCAGTGAGAAAAAGAAAGAAAAATAGTGTGTTTAACGACTACTTCAGTGAAGTGGAAAAACTTGTCAATTTTAAGTCTTTTCATTTGTACCCTCTTACTTCTTCAAGTAATGACCTGCATTCATACTTATGATTGTTATTGTAATAGTTTGTTAAAGTTGTTAAGCTCAAATGTTGAAGGATGCAATAGAGGAATTTATAATTGTGAAACTTGTAAACAGTTTATTCAATCATTCATGATTCATCAGAAAATGAAAATAGGAAACAAATTTTCTTGAACACATCCTCTTAAAAGTATTTACAATAATTTATTTGATGGCATGAGATTTTATACAACTCAAAATTTGTTTATTGTACTATATAACTAGGTACTAAAAAAAAAAAAAGAAGTGATATCTAAGGTTTAAAATGAATTTTTAAAAATAAAAAATCTTGACTGAAGCTTTTTAGTTTTTAATTTCATGCTAATAGATTCAGTTTAACATTTCATATAAGTAAAATACTTTGCTATATTTCAAAACTAATTTAAATTGACTAGGAGATTTTTTTTGTTTTGTTTTTTTATGACTAAAAATTGCTCTGTTATCACAATTTAATTCTCTATATTAAAAAAATCTTTCAAAAATAAAATATACTCTTCTGAAACTTTATTTGAGAAATATTAGCCAATTCAAAGTTTAATTAATCTAATTTTAAACAAATATTACTTTTCGTGTAAAATATCACAGAAATGCATTTTTTAACACAGAGGTAGATCTTTTAATTATGTGTTGACAGCTCTATTGATAACCAAAAGTTCATCTAATTTTTTTCTAGGTTGGGGTATTTATAAAAAATATGTGTGCACCATTTTTGTGTAATTTTTAACTATCTAATAATCTTAAAAATTTAAGAAAATATTCTCTGTAATCTAATGTTTTATTGAATTTTAGGTACTTTGGCTTTAAATTTTCTATAGTTATTGCTCTTATTTTCTTATGTCATGTATGGATGTCTGTAGCTACAAAAATTGGCATGTTTATTCACATAAAAAAAATTCAGATTATTTTTTAAAAATATTTTTACTTAATAACATCACCTAACAAGTACAGATTAATACAGAATTTTAAGATTTAAAACTTTATAAATTATTCTAAGTAAAATTTTTAAAAAATGAAAATTTTTGTAAAATTTCATTCTTCATCAAAAATTGTTTTTCTTAAGACAGTAGTGTCTATAATACATCTTATTTATAAGAGCAATTAAAAGCTTTTGTAATTAAATAGAGTCTTAGTTTCATTGCATTTCTTATTTTACGATTTGGAGCAGATTTTCGGTAACTCTAAGTCCAGTTTTGCAAAAACAAACTGAAGGTTTAAATTCTCCAAGAAGTTCTGCATGTTACTAATATAAACACTAAGCAGTACAAAAATGAATTTCTCAAAATTCCATTAAATTTAAATTTTCCTCTTAATAACAAAGATTTTGACGATAAAAGTGTGGGTCATTCTTTCATCATATATACTAATTTTTTGCAAATTTTTGGATGTACCTATATATAACAGTATAGTTATTCAATAAATTAATAAAACTTCAAGTGACTTAATTGGTTAGTTGTCTCAAGTGTTTCATATTGAAATGCTCATCAGGGCCAAATGTTTGATAAATCTATTAACCTCATATACTTTTTCTAAATTAACAAATGCTAATTCTAACTTTCAAATTTGAAATTCTTAACATGCTAGAGATTCATTAGAAATTTCACAAGATTTAAATTCAGAACAAGTTAATTATATAATATCTTACTACTTAACCCATTGGTGGAGGGAGATGAGATAGATTCCTACCTTTCCCTAAGGTATTTGTGCATAAGTGAATATAATGGGAATTGGAACTCAGCTCTCCAATTAACAATTCTGAGCCATTATCTATAAATTGTCTACCTTCTCAACACCGTTCAACAGTTGGATGTGAACATTTTGTTGATATTTGTTTTTTAGCCCAACAGTATTGTAATTAGAACTTGTTACCTTGCCAAAGTGTTGATTTAATGATTTGATTTGTTTGTTCAATGGCATATCAACACCAAATGTGTAATTTAATTTTGGAATTTAATTTTCTTGGAAGCTTTGAAGTAATAAAAATATGATATATGTTATTCTGCTTTCACAGTTGAATACATGGTAGATGATACTCAGTTTTTGTGCATATACAAGTTTGTGTCAATGTAATTACTACAGGCGGTGATATGTATGTTTTATGTTGTTTTTGTTGAATACAAGTGTAGGATATTATATGGACTAATGTCATGAAAGACTTCTTTCACGTTGATTGATATATTGTTGGTAATTTTATTATAAATATGCTTTGTTGGTAATTGTTGTTTATATCATAATGTGTTGGTGGTATTTTTACTATGAAAATGTATTTTTATACTTTCAAAACATTTTGTTTTTTTTTGGGGGGGGCATTATTTGCCCATAGCTGAGACCCTAACAGGTGCTACCACCCTCAGTCAGGGTGTTCCTGGGAACAATTAAGAGGTAGTTCCACTCTCCTGAAAACCTCCACTCTCCCAGTCAGAGTCCTTGCTGCCAGATGGCCGAAGTGTTAGACACACAAAGGAAAATTTTGTGCTAACTTGTTTTATAAATTTGTCATTTAATAAATGTAAATTTCTTTCAAAATTTGCACCAGACTAAGAGTTGTATTTTCTCATTTGCACCAATCATAAACCTCAGGACAGAAGAGTTCTCTCTTCTTTTCCACCTTTTTACATGTTGAAGTTGCAACAAAAGAGGAAGTTAAAATGAAAGACTAAAAAAGCATATTGAATAAGATGGCTCTTATATGATATTAATACATAAAATTTATTTAAAATCTGATTGTATTAATCAAATATATTTCTGTAGCCTATTTGGATTTATTTATAAATAGAAATTTATATTCCACTTTGTTTACTAAAATCTGACACTCCCAAAAAGTTATTCAGCTATTTTTATAAGGGTAGATGTTATAAACTGAAACTTACATGACGTACTGTATATATAAATGCATCTAAAACTTACAAACATTGGTTGGCTAATACCAATTTCCTTGTAGAAAACAATGACTAACTTGCATAATTATATATATATATATATATATATATATATATATATATATATATATATATATATCACACATTGAGTGCTAGTGCCGGATGTAAAATAACAGAGCTTTAAATTCTATATTTACAAATACACAGTTGTTTTTCCTCACCAGTAGCACAACTTGAAGTTTCATGCACAACGCAATCTTCAGGTGCTGAGTTAAGACTGACCATTACATAATTTAAATTTTCTTAAATATACCTGGTTGTTGCAATGACACAGTCCATATTTTATATGGGAATTGTTGTTGCTTTTTGTTTTTTTTTTTAACAGTCTTAACTCACCACCTGAAGATTATGTTGTGCTAGCAACTCCAAGTCATGCAACCAATAAGGGGGGAAAAAAAACAAAAACAAAAAAAACATATATATATATATATATATATATATATATATATATATATATATATATATATATATATCCACAAACAGGTCTGTTTAGCTGTATCACTGCTCATCAGTATGATTAGACATCCGATTACTTCAAGCCAGGATCGACACTAGACCAATTTGACATCAGTCAGAGACTCTACCTCTAAACTATTGACACACACACACACTTGTTGAAGAATGTAATATCAAGCAACTGGAGCTATTCTTACACCTCTGTAAAAGTAAAATTTATTTATATTGTCTTTTAACAGATATACACAATCTGAAATTATATATATAACTGCATATTGAGTGCTGGTGTTAATAAAATAGTAGTCAATGTAATAAAACAAAGCTATAAACTATATATTAACAAATATACATATTTTTCCTCACCGGTAGTATGACTTGAAGTTTCATACACAATGCAATCTTTAGGTGCTGAGTTAAGACTAATTTTTACACAATTTAAATTTATATATATGTATATATGTGTGTGTGTGTGTGTGTGTGTGTGTCTTCAATTTAAAATAAATCAATCTGGTTCAACATGTTTCAACAGGTATTTGTTTTTAATGATTACATGTGATCATTAATTCATTTGTCTTGTTTAATAAATTAGAAGTTATTTAAATTTTTTAAATAGTTAATTTTTCTACAAGGTATAGATTACATCTTTTGCCTTTACCATTGTAAGATTTGGTTCTTAGATTGCATTGTGCATGAAACTCAGTCATGATACTAGTGAGGGAAATTATATATGAGAGAGAGAGAGAGAGAGAGAGAGAGATAATGTCACAAATAATATAAACATAACTGAACATCTGAGTATACCATGTGTTTATATATATATATATATTTTTTACACAGTAATGTTCATCTCGTACAAGGCCCAAGGGCCATCAGATTGAGTGATTTCTTTTTTATGGCTTATCAAGTCTCTACAGGTTATTTTTAGATAGCAAGAATTCTTTTTATTTTAGAAAATATTTTTAAATTGTAAGAGTTTTATTTTATTTATTTATTTTTTTTTAGATAATAATGGTTTAGTGATACAAATCTTACTAATTAATCCATAGCTGGGGGAGAAGAGGTGGATTACCAAAAGTATTTACACTTAAGTGAACATAACAAACCCTAACAGAAATTGGAATTCAGTACTCTGATTAACAATTCCAAGCCATTATCCATTACACCACCCATACATCCAAGCTTACAGCACCTAGCATTCCCAAGTAATCACCTATCTAGATACTGACCAAGCTTGATTTCAGTGGTCATACAGGAACTAGTAAGAACCACTTGAGGGAGAGTGTTACTGAGTAAGAGGGAAAAGGCACAGTTTATGGGGATATGTGGGGAAGATAAAGGTTAACGCTAGATTTGAACAGGTTAAGATTGTAGTGTTCAGGGAAGCATCCTCTTGGGAGTTGGTTCCACAAGTAGCTGTATGAAGAAAGAAGCTGTTGAAGGGGAAATTACATCTCACCATTGAAAAGGGAAGAGAACAATTGTGGTTTGTTACAATGTACATGGTATGGTGGGTCTTAGATGTGAAGGTTAGAACTGGTGAAACTAAAGAATATAGTTCGTCTGGATATTTTCGATGCTATTAGAGATAGAATAGGAAGAGGCTTGGCAAAGTGAATGTTGAGTGGAAAATAATTCATCACCAAGGAGATGCTTTTGATGAAGATGCTCAACTGACAAAAAGAATGTTCAATCTCAAAATCTGTGATAAAAATGTTTAGCATTGTTTTTAAAACTTGACTTTAAATGTCTACAAATAATTCAGGCATAACCTTTGTCCCTGATGAATCTACACACGGAGATACATTTAAAGACTGAAGAAAAAATTGCAAAGAAAAGTTATCCTTAGGAATTACAAAATCTCAAAGAAATTTGTTTGCATTAATAAAACCTGGGAGCATGTGTTAAAAGGAATAGCTACAAATTCCAAGATTTGGGATGATTGCTGACTAATTATTTATTTCTTCTCTCCCAATAGGTTTTCCTATCATCCGGTTCACACTTCTCCCCAGTTTTTTGAACAAGAGTAGAGGTTTATTTCTTGTTTCCTCTTTAGGATTGGGTTTCTGGTCCCTTCTACAGCTTACTTCAACACTATACTTCTAACTTCTCCAAATGAACTAATTAAATCTTGACCTCTTCAAGTCAAAAGTTAGCTGTTATCTTTCCTGCATAGCCTCAAGAACTTCATTTCTTGTTCTTTTTTATGCTAATACGACTCCACACAGTAACTCTCTACCTTGAGTGACTTTTGGGTCTTGTATTGGGTGAACATTACATAAAAAAAAAAAGAAGAAAAAATTCAATTTTTGAATTGCCAATGCCGTTACCACAACATTTTGGCTTATCCATTCTCCAACAGTCTTTGGGTGTATATTCTGGAAGTATAGAAAGATTTTTTTCTGTTTAGTCGATTCAGCAGAAGGCTGTAGAATGGATCAGTTAAAATGTCTTGCCTATGACATTTGTAATGCAAAGAATGAGTTTTGTTTTCTGAAAAACCTTTGGAATGCTAATAATCCTTCAAAAAGTTATGGACAATAAAGCCTGACAAATGTTTTAAGCCAATTAATTTGATTTACTATATCTGACAGCATATAAGATTCCCCACCTCCCATTTTAGCAGGGAACAGAAAGGAAAATTGTTGGATGGTACATTGAATGTTGCTAAGACTTCATTCATGTTCCTCATTTGACAAGATACAAAACAAGCTTCTTTTCATGCATTTATTACAAATTTACAAGATGATCATATTTGGTTGAAAAACCCAAATATTCCATGTAATCAATTCTAGTACTCTTTGAAACATCTTACCATAAAAACCAAACCTTACAAGTTTACTTTTTCTATCAACTTATACAGATAGAGCTCATCAGCCTGAGAAGGCAGTCCATCTAAAGCAGAGGTTTCCAACCTTTTTTGTGTCATCGCCTACTTTAACATGGAAACATTTTCCACCGCCCACCTACAAGTATATTATTCAATATTCCAAAGCATACAAAAAAACATTTGCTCATAAACTGACTTTATGATGCAGTAAAAAGTATCAAAGGGAGGTAACAAATAATGGTGACTTTCCATTGAAAACACACACACATATTTTAAACAGAGTTCACCCCAAGCAAGCCAGTAAAATTACGGAGATGCTATATATATTTATAGATATATAAGTTTTATGATCAAGGTTAGTTTTAGGGTTAGCATTGCAAGTATTGACAAATAATTAAGCAATTTTTATTCATAATTATAAAATTAAAAAGAATATACACTACTGTGTTAATGGCCTATTTCAAAACTATAGAAAATACCAAAATATTTTTTGTTTGCAAGGGTGAGGGGATATTTATAACTTATCTAAGAATATCACCATTTAGTCTCCCATTTTTTTTTTTTTTTTTATACATGTTGTTTGGATATCACCTTTGAATATTATTTTTGAGCAGCGTCTGAACATTCTTAAAATTTTAAGCCACTCCAGATGCTGCTCACAACAGAACTGCATTTTGCCCAAAGAGAGTGTCTCCATTATCTCACGAGATAAACAAATGTAAAATATGTGGGAATATTAGTCATGGTGAATTACCATATATAATAGGACAATATCAGTAAAATTGACTTCTGGTGTTTATTTGACGATTCAACAGTTTAAATGAAAAAATATACATCAATAAAACAAGTAAAAGAAAATACAAATTGTGCACTAAACAATTTCTAAAGTGTTTGCTATTGTGCAGAAACAATTTGAAAATATAATTTGTCATTGTCCTAGGGTCACGACCAGTATTCAAACAACTCTGTTAATTTCTCACTAGGTATTATTGTCATCTGCTTCTCTGCGACATGCTTATTGCATATCAAATCATATCATGAAGCAAAGAGTCTCAAAACAAAATGCAAGTTTGTAGGATTCTGATAAAACTTACATTAATCTGGTACCAAGTTGCAAGTTTTGGGGGGGAGGGTCAATTAAAAGTCATTGACAAAGTTGGTCACCATTACTCCACAGTAAGGTGACCTAGTGAGTACAGTACTTCTTTGATTATCTTTACACCTTCACACAGGGAGTTGAAAAAAAAAAAAATGTTTGGATAATTCCAAATTCTGGATAATGAAATATCTTAATTATCAAAAAAGTTGTGGGGGAGAGAAAAAAAAAACAAAAAAAAAAACTCATTTTTGGAAATAAATTTAACCTTAATATCAGCAAATAACATTTTCAGACACTTTGTTCAAAGTTTTGCCCAGTTTATTTTTTAGGGAAAAAATGCATCAATTTTTGTCTCTTTCTGGCTGACCTTGTATTTTTCTGCTGCTAACCCCTGAACTAGATAAAGTAGATGTATTTATAAGGGCAGCTTCCAGTTGAAAGTGCTACCAACTTAAACATTTGTCAATTATTGCTTTGGTGTTTGAAATTGGGCATTAGGGCCCATTGAACTTCATCATAGGCATTATCATTATCATCCTCTTTGTCTTAAACATTTTCAGCTGCAGTTATAAATTCAACAAAACTCACTTAGTTGTTCATGCCCAGGGCTGTCTGCATTGGACAAGCCATTTATTTCTCCTTCATTTACATTGAAGGTTTAATACTGAAAATTGCTCAATAAAATCTGAAAATATTAGAATAGGTTTAGTTTGGATAATTTTAATTTTTCTCTTCATTTCACATCCAGATATTCAGAGTCCAGAAAATCGAGGAAGTACTGTTAATATGGGCAAAGTTCAAGAAACACACCCCGTAAAACACGGTGTGTAATAAGACTTTTTTTTTCTCTCTTGACACCACTATTACTGTACACCCTCTCAGCAATTTTCATTATTTTAAAAAACTATTTTCAAAATTTTATTAAAACCCAAACATATGACTGGGCTCAATGTTGCTTAACTTTAGTGATCGTACAGTAATCAAGGAAATACTGTTTAAGAAAAATACTAATGAAAAAGATTATTTTTCCTTATCCTTGTTGTTATTATCATCACAATGTTTCAACAGTTGTGTCTCCAGCCATCGTCAGGAGTTTTCTGATTCTGAGCCCCTTTACACAGCCCACACATCCAGCTTCTGGTTGAAAAAGCAACCAACTTAAACATTCGTCAAATATAATTATTGCTTTGGTGTTTGAATTTGGGCATTGGGGCCTGTTGAACTTCATCATAGGCAATATCATCCTCCTCCTCTTCAACATTTTCCAATGTAGTTATTGCAAGTTCAACAATACCCTGGTTACTAAGAGTTGTCTAAGCTATAATTTCTGGCATTACCAAAATGTGATATTTTAAATGTATGTCCTTTGTATGCTAAATTCTCAAAAGCACTCGTCTGAAATGCCATGTGATTTATTTCCAGCTATTTTTTCTATAACTAATTACGTCTGTATCTGTCTATATTTCTGAGATGAGGTATTATGTACACTATTTACATTATTCGGACTATTGTCCTCATCTTCGTTGCCATATTTATTACAATGTTTCCACTGTGCCAGTCCTCAAGAATACATGGCACAGTGGATAAAGGA
This sequence comes from Acanthosepion lycidas, assembly GCA_963932145.1. Classification (NCBI taxonomy): domain Eukaryota; kingdom Metazoa; phylum Mollusca; class Cephalopoda; order Sepiida; family Sepiidae; genus Acanthosepion; species Acanthosepion lycidas. The sequence goes on along the minus strand of OZ010612.1, from coordinate 9,228,722 downwards.
GTTAGTTTGATCCAGTGACAGGACCCAAAGAGTGTGAGTTCAATACCTGGTTACGGCAGTGAAGAACTTTGAGAGTGGAATTAACAGGAGATAACTGATAACTGACATCAATTAAAACATGTCATGTGGAACTAGAACAGTCTACCCCAGTGAGCAAAATAAAGGGTTCAGTTTAACATTCCAACCACCTGAAGGCCAAAGTGTACAACATGGCAACAAAGATGAGAACAATAGTCTGAATAATGTAAATAGTGTAATTACGTCTGGTCATTCTACCTGTGCCACATTGTCATCAGTGACTAAAGTGGCTACCCCACCAGGTTTTATTGATGAGGAGTGGCTAGACACCTAGTAGGATTAAAAACAGGACCTGTCCAAGGGCAGATGAACCTTCTTGTAGGTGTCAATTGCCATCTATCACAATGGAGTAGACTGGCGTTCATAGCAATGGATGCAGCCAGTGATGACACTGCATTGCTGGTCAGAGGGCTCCCTAAACTGAAGTCAATGGCCAGCGTGGAGACTTCCCCTGATATAATCAAAAGTCACATGTTTGTAACCAAGGCAAACTGAACATTCAAGTTGAAGGGCATTAGCTGCAGTTTGACTTAGAGAAGAATGGATTTTGCCAAATCTATTTGGTGATTTTCTAAGTGTGGAACAAAGCTGAAAGTGTGAAGCACTCAGTGAGGATCAAATTCACTACTCAGTTGTAATTGATCTAGCAAGACTAGCTTGTCGAAGTGCTCCTGCTAGGTCTATTTGCCCAAGACAGGTTATGCCGGAATGAATACCTCTACAGCTTTCAATCCAGACAGTGTAGAGAAGTTGATCAAGGTGCTCAACTACACATCCAGTCATGGGACTGATGATGATGAAGACAAAACAAACTGAACTTTAATTCAATATTTATGACTAGTAAGTTTCAGAATTTAAAAATATACATGGCTCATTTCCAAATTCTAATGTTTTGCATCAAATCACAATTTGTTTTTTTCCAAATTCTAGTCATGTCTTGCCCAAGAAATATAAACTTTTTTGGTTGATACTCAAGAAATGTTGTCCTCTCCTCAATTAAGAGATGATAAATTGCATGTCAGACAGTATTTCCCTTTTATTTTTGATGCTGGTCAGTTGATCATTGAACCTTTTTTTTTTTTTTTTAAACTTTTTTTCCAACAGGTAAAATATATTGGTTTCAAGTGTTGAACTAAAGAAAAAAAAAAATTCATTTTTTGACTTACAAGGGGGGGGAGGGGGGGAGTTTAGATAAACAATGCTATTTTATACCATTTCAAAAGTATAGACTTTTCATAGACAAAGGAGAGCCCAGATACGAGTCCATTCAAAATTATATAAAGGTCATAAATCAGTGTCTGTCATACAGAAATCATTTGAAATGCTGAAATGAACTATACACAACTTAGTAGAGCTCACATTTGACAAGAGTAGGGGAAAGTAAGTGAGAATTTAACTAACTGCAGTTGTAATGATTTGCAAGACTAGCTTGTTAACCATTACTCTATCACAAAATACTCTAAAAAATAAATAAAAATTTATATATATATATATATATATATATATAAGGTTGGTGCAAAAATAATGACGGTTTTTGACGTTAAAAAATGTCAAAAACCGTCATTATTTTTGCACAAACCTAATATATATATATATATATATGAATGAGAAGTCAATATTTACTCAGCTTCAGTGGTATACTGGCCAGAGTGTCAGCTTTCCTGATGGCAAGTGAGCCCTTGATGTAGTGTCCCACACCCATATTAAATATGCAATAAAGAAAAAACAAAAAAACACAGACAACTGTTTCCAAATTAAAAAGGAAAAACTTTATAAAGTCATCTGCATACTCAGTTACTCTTAAGTCCAATGTGAGAGGATATTTCCAAAGTTAAGGATCATAAAACAAGGCTAAGAAATTTGTTCTCTCAGGAGAATTTGGAATCTTAGATGTTGCTATTCATTGAAAAGGAATTGTTAGATGAATTGGATACAGAAGCAATTATTGGCAGATTCAAATAATCACGTAGTAAACACAAACGATTGCTCTTGATATAATGGACTGCGTGTAATGCTCACAACATCTGTCTATATTTCCGAGATGAGGTATTGTAACTATTTACACTATTTACATTGTTCCGACTATTGTCCTCATCTTTATTATCATATCCACAATATTTCAGCCATTGTACACTCCAGCCTTCAGTGATATAGGTTGGAATTTAAAACTGAAACCTTGATTTAGTCCATGGGGGTAGATTGTTCTAATTCCACCTGCCATGTCTTTTTTGGGATATCTCAGTTTCAGTTGATTCCCTTTAGTAACTCAACTCTACAAGTTTTTGTTCCTTCTGCTGTGGCCAAAGTCTTTGTCCCCTCTTTGGGTCAAGTCACTTTTTGGATCACTCAACCAACAATTTTATCCACAAGGCCATGTATCCTTGAGAACATCAGTGAGAACATTTGTGGGACTTATAAACCTAATGTCTCAGTAAACATTTTTTTTTTACCAGAGCTCATATTACAATTTTTTGTTATTGCTGTTTCTCTCTCTCTCTCTGTATTACTGATTCCCATATTGTATTCATGTCTATGCTTGGCTGTCTTTGGAGATTTTTGTGGCCTAGCATATGCGCTGATTCCTTAAGTTTTTATATTTTCCAGTGATGTTCTCCTTTTTCCCCTCTATATATGATCAGCCATGCCTGATTTTTCTATTTCCCCTATGTTACAGCCTTACAGTGTTTTTGCAGTCTTATCTTAAGGGGGGGGACAGCTTGTTTCTCCTTTATATTTCTTGCCACAGCTACACTGCAGTTCTTAATCATGTTCCTGTGAATATGGCAATAAAGACCAGGACAACAGTCCAAACTAGATAAATAGTGTAAATGCTATGCTATATTGTGATTTTTTTTTTAACTATCTGTTAATGTGTAAATTGTGCAGTAAACTATTTAAAAATACTAACAAAGTACTTAAAATTTAAAAAAAAGAATAAAAAATTCAATTACAACATTCAGTATTTAGATTTGGTATTGAATGTCAGTAATACATGCAGTACACTGTAATTACTAAGAAATATAGATTTTTTTTCTTAATTTTTTTAATACAAAATTTTTAACTGTATCCGTTTTTCTGTATGCATTTTTTGAAAATTATATTTAGTCCTTAAGAAATTAGCATTGTAAATACTTGTGGGTGGAACGCCTTTGTCTCCAGCAATCAATATTTTTAGGTCCAGTCCACCACTACTCAGATTAGTCTGGCAGACAATAGCAGTAATAGAGCACCTAATGCAGATATCTTATCTAGTTCTCATTTACTACTGGTCAGTTACTGTTCCACCAAATCCAAGTACACACTTCTCAGAGATGGAACTCGCAATGTTACAAAATTCACAAACCAGTGCTTTAATCCACTAGGCTATAGGACAATCATGAGTGGCGAACTTGGAGCCTTAAACCTAACCTGCCTGCTAATGAATGCAGCTGCTTGTCACACTTGACTACACTCACTGAGGTTTGTTTTTTCTACTGTGGTTGCTACTGCTGAAGCTCTCATTTATCTTTCTTTATTAATGGCTCTTGTATTTGTTTCTATGCTAAGCCTACTAAAGAGGTCCTCCTAGCCTATATTACTAGCTTAGATTTTCCTATATCTGATTTTCGACATGGTCTATTTCTTGAACTGATCAATGGGCACTCGAAAGCATATTTGCTATTTCATGATTTGTACTGCTGTTTCCAAGAATTCTAGTTACTCCTAGAAATCACTTTTCTTGTTTTTACATATGTGGTCAGAAGGGAGATCATCCTAGTTGAGACCACCTCCAAAACGGAAGGAATATTTAACAGCTTGTTTCCAGCTATGTAGTCTTTGTAGACTTCCTTTTGGGCCTCATAGTACTATGGGCTCTTTTTTGGCCTATCTGCTGCCCACGCCGATGGAAAAGTCGTGGGAGATGATTATTCTAGCTGCTGGGGAGATGCCTCCATACTGATGGTGCTCCCATGTCAGCACATAAAAAGAAAGTTCCAATGAAAAAGACAATGCTACTAACACACAAAACAATACAAATGCATAAGACAGTACGAACAGATGAACACAGACAAAAATAAGTCACTTACTTTACAAAGAATAAATAAAAAAATCTGAGTAGGAATGACTGCAAAATACTTTCCACTCCGCAATTTATAGGCAGAAGCATGCTGGGATTTCTTCCTAGCCAATAAGATAAGCCACTTGTCAGTGTCATCTGACTCAGTCCCAGTCACTTATCCAAAATTGCTCTTGTGTGTGAACCCCAATTCTTGTTTGTGAACTTTTTGCCATATTACTGTTGCTTTGCCTTGCATATATTGTTTTTTTGCTTTATTCCTTGCCCTTTTCTTTTTAATGTTATTTTTATTACAAAATTTGTCAAATCTGTTGTGCAGTTCTACTATTTACTTACATTAAACCATAGCCATTCACTTTACATTGTTTGATTATGATATAGGGTGTATGATCACTTGCTTAGATTATGTTCTCAAGAGTTTCTGTTGATACCATTAAAGATAATGGACTTATATAAACTCCTTCGGATGATGTTGTGTAAGAAAATATTGCTTATATATATCCTGCCTCAAAAACCACTGATGCAGATTTTGCTACTCTCTGATCTAACAAGCCAAGCAGAAACACTTCTCCAAAATCTTGAACATTCAGCCAAATGTATCGGTCTCTATGATAACTAAGACAAAATGGAATATGTAAGCTTAAAATCAAAATGGAACGATCAAAACCGTATCTGGCACAACTCTCAACTAGTGTAGAAGAATTTACTTATCTAAATCTTTAGCTACAAATGTGATCTAAACATATGCATTAGTAAAGCCACGGGTGTCACCGACAAGTAATCTTTAGTGTTTAAATCTAGACATCTGGACAACATGAAAAAGAGCCTCTTTCAAATAATCATTACCTCTGATCTATTATATGGCAGCCCAGCATTGACTCTTCACTCAAAACTGGAAAGAAGATTGGATGGAGCCTATTACACTCACAGGCTAAAAGTGGCTTTGAGTGTCACTTGAAGAGATCGTCTGACTAATGAGTGATTGTACAGGAACCTTTGTCCAGTATCAGATATCATTAAAGTTTTAAAATTATGCAGATATCAATGATGTTTTCACACTTTCAAATTTGACCTTTGTAAATAACTGCTAGGTTCAATAACTCTGTAAAAGTGAGGGATCGATTTTACACTATATGAATATTATGAATGATCCTCCTCCCCCCACTTCTAAAATGATAAATAATCAATATTCCGACAAGTTTTGTGGCTTAAGGAAGTTCTAAAGAATGTTAATGTATAACACTTATTTCCAAAACATTTTTATCTTTTAAGAGTGGACCAGTCTATTTAGCTAGTGCATTGAGGCCGTGTTCATAGTTGATATTATTGACTGTTGGCTTTTCCTTTTTTATTAATAATTATCAACGAGTATGTTCCAGATAGAGTTTGGTAGATCTCCATGTGTATTTAAATGAGACCTAATTGAGCTATGAACACAACCAAAATGTGCTGACCATGTTTGGAAAATGAAACATTTCTATAACTCTAGAAACATACATAAAATAATTCATACATTCAGTTAAAAGTAAAATAAAATCATCCTTGACAATGGCTAAAAGTAGAGCCAAAAGTACTCGGACATATAAAACATTTGTACAATTTCTACATAATTTACATCCAGAAAAGAAAAAAAAAGAAAATTATAAGAACACATGAAAAATTAAATAAAAATACTTAACCGCAGTACCTTGGCAGCCATTTTTTAATGAAACATTATATATATATATATATATATATATATATATATATATATATATATATATATATATATATATATATATATATATATATATATATATATATATATATAAGTGAAATGGCTTAAGTCTGACAATTATTTAATATACAATATGAATGGAACAGCACATCAGGCCAAATGACAGTTTCCATATTCGAATACAGGTTCAATTCCTGTTAGAGAACACATATTTTCTACAAAATTTCTCAAAAATTCAGGCCAGTAGATGTAATTAATACTGTTTAATTAAAAACAGAGCATTTACTTAAATAAATTGTATCTATAAAAATAACATTAACAATATATATATATATAGTGGTGGTAGCCTGTAGATAAAGAAAAATAAAATTGTATGGATTCCTAATGATAAAGAAGATTATCCATTTGCATGAAAATCTCCAGGAATATCAGGTGGGGGTGTGTGGTTGAAATTACTATTGATAAGTACAGCAGGTGGTTGTGAGCAATGCATTTATTGGCAAAAGAGTCCGTAATTGCAGAGAGGAGGTGAAATGTGTAAAGAAGCAAATAATATATTTCTGGCCAGAAGCCAACACAGAAAGGATATTGAAAAACAATGGAAATGCTGGCAAGACAAGAAGATAGGCGGTGGTGTCTGGGGGGGGGGGGTATGCTGACTGCAATCACGAGATGAAACTAGAATCCAGTATCAACAATGAATTTATTTAGATCGATGTGATGTGTGTGAGGGTTAGCTATTCTATGTCACAGACTAGTGTCCCCACAAAGAGCAGATGGATTTCTTTTACATACGTTTATAAACCTTATTATACAGTTGTTTCAGAAAATACAAAAATGAGGCAAAAATAGAGAGAGCCATTTGTTGTTGTCATCTTGCCAAAGAAAGAACTGATTGAGAGAACTGGAAGTCCGTGTTAAATGCAAGAACAGGGACATTTTAAAACTTACATCATGCCAATTAGCAATACAAGGTCCGTTTTGAAAGTAGACTTCTATTTTGGATATCTGGAGAACCAGTTTCTTTTGAGAAAGTGTGGTTGGCACAGTTATCATTTCTTAAATTAATTTCTCTGCAGCACGATTATATTGCTCCAGTAATCATACCACGTCTGAAAACATGCACCTTGAAGTTTAGTTGAACTGGAATATTTATTTTATAAATTGAAAGTTCTTGCCATCATGACTATTCCAGATGGCATTTGTATTGAGGACAAAAGAGTAAAAATCAATGTTTTTTAAATTCATTTGTAATGCATTTTCTTAGTACTTTTTTTTTTTTTTTTTTTTTTTTTAAGACCAAATACAAATGCCAGCAGAATTAAATTATTTCCTTCTATTCTCTAACCACCCACACCCTACTACCATGCTTATTTAGCAAAGCACGTTTATTTTTCAAATAATCTCCTCTATGGTACAATTGTTTTATTCCCAAAATAAGAAAAACATCAACCACTTATAAATTAAAAAGTACTCACTGGTGTGATTATTCCAGATGGCAATTGTATTTGGTAAAAAAAAAAAAAAAAAAAAAAAAAATGGAAATCTTTTCGACCAGGCCTGCACAATATGCAAGATAAACACAGAAGTTTTGAAAACAGTTACTTTTTTTTTTTTTTTGCCTTGATTGTATGTTTTACAGTGTTCGGGGGTCTTTTTCACTGTGCTTTTGAATTGAACCCTTGTCGCCATTGTTGTATCCTTAAAGAAGTTTACAAGCAAAGGTGGTACTCGAGTGAAAGGAACAGCAACACAAGCATGGATGAAAGAAAGAAGTTTATTGTAAAAAAGAATACACTACTGAAAGACAGGGAATCAGTTAGCAAGCTAGTAATTCCTGAAGCAATTCCACCAGGTATGTCCTGTGCACACTATATATATATATATATATATATATATAACTGATATAGTCAGTCCACAATAGGCGATAGGGAGTGTGGGACATTCCATTAGAACAAGAATTAATTTGGCAACTGATCACATACAAAAATTTCATTTTTATAGAATTATAGCTTTATTTGACCAATACTGTAATGATCTTTTTAACTCTCTTGAAAAATAATAATAATAAAAAAAAAAAAATAAAAAAAACAGAATTTTCTTGCCATCCCTCTTTGTATCTATTTGTTTCAATCTCACTCATACATGTGCTACTAAATTGGCAACTAGCTCTCACTCTTTTACTGTTGAACTAGCTAGATGCAACTGTCTCTTCCATTCTAACAGTTTCTTTTCTTGTACTTCTTGCCTATGGAACTCCCCTGTGATTTCTTGCTTTCCTGCAACCTACAATCTTCAAAAATTTAAATACAACATTAATCATCACCTGACCGAACTCTGTTCCTTTATTGTCCTTTCCTCACTTCTCATTCAAGCCTCCTCATTCTCTTTCAATTCTTGTAACCCCCATTGCATCATAGGAGATTCATCTCTGTAACAGAGAATCGGATCATCCCGATAAGAGACTCAGACATGGTTGTATGTGGTGTTGTAAACACCAGGAGTTACATCCTCATCCACAATGGGCTGTCGAGAGAAGACATTCTACTTAGAGTAGGTGGCACTGCCTATTTGCATATGAACAATACTGGGCAGGCATTAGCCAATAGTGAGCATGGGTCTTGGTCTGGGACTGTGAGAGCAATATAACACCAGTTTTTTCTCAGTCAAAAGGAGCACTCTTAACATGCGGAAAACCAGACAATACAAACAATCTCCTTGCTTGGGATGAAATTTTTAAAAAATAAAAATTAACAGTCATTTATTCTAAAAATTTATGCTTGTGGCTTACATCTAATTTTTTACAATAAATGTGACCTATCCCAGTTTTTAATAGTACAAGCTCTTGATATCTCTAAAGCTTGATAGGGTCTGGCATGCCAGGCTTCTTCATAAGCTTCATGGATATGGAATTACAGGTCGATTATTTGACTTAATACAATTATTCCTGTCAAATCGTGAAATGAAGGTCATCCTAAAAGGGCTCTCCTCCAGTTCCTTTCTCACGTGCACTAGTGTACCCCAAGGCTCTATCCTAGGTCTTACACTGTTTCTGATCTTCATTAACAATCCTCTTGATGTCATCAGTTCCCAAGTAGGCATCTATGCAGATGATACTACTAATTACTCCTACCTCAATAGCAAATCTGGTATCACTGACAAAACTAAACTGGCTGTCAGTCTTGAAAAAAACCTCCAATCTGTGGTTGACTGGGGTAGGAAATGGCTGGTAAAATTTAATGCCTCAAAAATAAAACTCCTCTCTCACAGAGAATCCTCCCTGCTTCCATTAGAAAGTCTGATTCTCAACTCCACAAGAGTTGTCTCTCTGTACCTGCTTGGTTTCACATTGTCTGCTGACCTAAGATGGAACAAATACATTGAATCAATAGCTTCATCTACTGCAAGGAAAGCTGGTTCTCTGTGTCACACCAGAAAGATTTTCTCACCTGAGTCCATCCTTCAAATCTATAAATCAATCATTCACCCTTGCATGGAATACTGCTGCCATATATGATCTGGAGTCTCAAGGTCCTCAACAAAATCCAGGATATGCAATGTGATTGGTCCTGATCTGGCATCTCGTCTACAGTCACTTTCTCACAGATGTGCTGTCACTTCCCTTTGTCTTTTCTACAAGTACTTTCATAGTAACTGCTCCAGAGAGCTATTTTTTGCTGGTTCCCAAAGTGCATGGATTTAAGCATGTTACTAGGTTGGCATCTCAGTCCCACCCTTTCACTGTCGAAACAATTAAATGTAGCCGTCTCTTCTACTCCAATAGCTTCATGTCTTGCACTTCCTGTCTGTGGAACTCCCTTACTCTTACTTGCTTCCCTGACAGTTACAGTTTTCAAATATTCAAATGTAATTTCAATCAACATCTTCTGATGCCTTGATCTAATTCTCATCCTTCTCTTTATCCTTTCCTCAATCACATCTTTTTACTCTTGCTCCCACTCTCTGTAACCCCTTGCATGCTAGTGACACACCCACCTTGCTTGGGGTGAAATGCTTAAAAAAAATAAAAAATAAATAAATAAATAAAAAGTGTTTAACAGTGCAAAGCCAAGGAAAGCGACTAATAAATTCAACAAATAATATAATTTTGAAAATAAAGAAAAAATTGAAAAGAAATCATTTTCAAGAACATGTATATTTGTTTTTTGGTTGAAAATTTGTGGAATGATGCAAATATGGTACCATATAAATATGACTTCATGAAAAGAGAAATATTTTTTTCTGGATCAACACAATAACCTTGCTAAAAATTCAACCCTTTTTCTTGCTTTTGGAAAAGTGAAGGATTATCTTACATTCATTGAATGAAACCTACAAACACAAGCTTTCAGCAACAAAATTCTCTTTATTAATCAATAACCAAATGCACAAACTGAAGTCACATTAACAGTAATTATTTGCAACAAGCATTTTAAATATCTGTCTATATTTCTGAGATGAAGTATTGTAATTATTTACATTGTTCAGACTGTTGTCTTCATCTTTGTTGACATATTCACAAAATTTTGGTTGTTGTACTCTCCAGTCCTCTTCAGGTGACTGGAATTTCAACCTGAACCCTTTATTTTGTCCAGAGGTAGATTGTTCTAGTTCCATGTGCCATGCCTTTTCCAGATGTTTCAGTATCAGTTATCTCTCTTTAGCTCAACTCTCTAAGGTTTTGTTTTTTTTTTTGTTCACCTCAGCTGTAGCCAGGTATTAAACTCACAACACCTTTGGGTTAAGTCACTGGATTCAACAAATACTTATCCACTTTAAAGCATTTTAAAGTTTTGTCTAAATTTCGAAGACAAGGAGTTATCACTATTTACACTATTTACATGCAGACTGCTGGCATCATCTTTCTTTTTATGACAATGTTTCAACTGTTGTATTATCTGGCTTTCATCAAGTGTATGTCAATGCAAATAACTGACAGGGAAATAAATACGACATGGAAGCTGCTGATAAGAAAAGACAAATGACAGCAAGTCATCAACAGCAGCAACAAAAGAGAAGCTTCTGGAAGAACAGCCAAGCATGACAAGTAGCAGCACTCCCTAGGAGGCAAATTAAGTTTAAGGCTCCAAGTTGTCTATACAGAACTGTCATTGAGAGGATGCTTCCCTGAACACAACACTTAACTTCTTCAAGTTTAGGGTTAACCATAATCTATTCTACATATCCTCATAATATACACTTCTTACTTCCTCCCTTTATATCCTTGTAACCTCATTCAGTAACATTTAAGTGGTTCTTGGGCCTCATACTAGGCTCACTAACCTTCAAACTGGGGAAGGTCTGTCTGTTTAGAAAATCATCCTTCTTAATCCTGTTTTTTACCTGAATTCAGTATCTACTAAGCTTACTTTAGCATAGCACATGACCAAATGGAGGTAGGAAGATTGTGTTGTGTCAATGGTCCAAGTTGGCACAGCCTGCTTGCCTTGAAAATCCTTAATCCCAGCTTCTACTTGGGCTCAGTATAGTATAGCACAAGGCCAAATGGGGGTAAGAAGATTGTGTTGTGCCAATCTTCCATGTGGAGAGGGTCTGCCTGACTTGAAAATCATCAATACTAGCTTTTATCTTGTCTCACTATTTACTAAGCTTAGTTTGGTATAACACAAGGTCAAATGGAGCTAGGGAGATTGTGTTGTACTAATCGTCCAAGTGGCTTTTATCTTGTCTCAGTATTTAACAAATTTATTGATTTTCATCCTTATATTCTGGGTCAATACATTCTTCATTATGACTAATATTTTACTATGTTTGATTCCAAAAGAAACTGCTCTTTCTTTATGAGACAATTAGAGAAACACAGGAAACGGTTATTTATTGAAGTCGTACTGGAACAAAGATTATTCCCTATTTGTATCAGCATTCTTTTGTAGAAGACATTTTGAAATTGATCAGCTGATTGTTTACTGAAAACTGAAAGGTATTGAGTAACACCTGCTTGTCATTCAATTCTAAATGGCAAAATATCTTCTGGTGAGATAATAATAACAAACACCTCTCATGATACATAAACTGAATTTTTTTACTTCTTATTGTCATTATACACCAATTTATTCTTGGTATCTTCATCTTGGTTGTTATAGTCACCACATTTCTGCTATTTCTCAGATGAGGAATTATCATTATTATACACTGATTTATTCAAACTGTTATCCTCATCTTGGTTGTTATAGTCACAACATTTCTGCTATTTCTCAGATGAGGAATTATCATTATTATACACTGATTTATTCAAACTGTTATCCTCATCTTGGTTGTTATAGTCACAACATTTCTGCTATTTCTCAGATGAGGAATTATCATTATTATACACTGATTTATTCAAACTGGTAAATATGCCAGTAGACCCCTAGTTAATGGTAGATATAGACCTCAAAATGTCCCAACAAGAAATGTGCATTTCTTAAAATGGATGATTAAGCCTTGCTTTACTTTAGAGTTGGCAAGAAGGTGGTTTCCAAGAATAAAAGGAATGCTGTTTTAATAATTGTCAAAAGATTTTTCTTTTCTTCCATAAGACATTCAATGCTCCAGTCAAGTATACATCAAATTCACTGTTTGAAAAAAAAAAAAAAAAAAAAAGCTTACTGAATACAGTACCCAGTAAAATAATATTAATAGTAATAAGGAATATTGTGAATGTTATTGACTTCTCAAAATATTACACCAGCTGAGCAGGTTACCCTGTAAATTAGACTCTCGAAATGTTCAAACACAAAAAGAACTGTCTTAGCCACAATTTCATAACTTTGAATCTTTGAGATTGCAAATTCAAGTCAACTGAAATACATCAGCATTACATTGTCACTAAATATCTGTTCAGTAAAAAGGCTCAGTTTACTTTGTTCAGATTTTATGACCCATAATGGGTTTTAATCTGCTCTCTTTTAGCTGATTAATACAACTTCAAAAAAAAAAAAAAAAAATGCTTGACAAGTAATTTATAGCAAATTTTGCTTGTAGTAGGTGCTCCAAACTTAATTTCATCAATGTCATAATAAAAAAAAAAAAAAAAAAAAAAAAAAAAAAAAAAGAGTATTTCACAATACTTACATTTTATTATTATTATTATTTATTACTATTTTAAAATGAAATAAAATTCAGATCATTTCTAACTCGTTTCCAAAAAATCTTTTTGTGTATTTATTTCTCTTTATTTATTTATACACTCTTTTCTCAGAGAGGCAAGCTGGTTATGAAGAGTGTAGGTTGAAATTCTCCTCCTACCCACTCTAATGAGAGTCTTTTGTAGTCCCCCCTAACAATGCAGCTGTTGGCATCAAATATCGGCAGATTGCAATAATCAATGCAGATGTTTTACTCAACAATTTTCACACTGAGAAAAATCCATTTTATCCCAAGAAAGAATTGGATTCTGCGCACAATGAATAAGATTGAAAATCGGCTCATGATTCAAATAATATGGAAATGTTTACATTAAATGATTGGATCCTTTTTAAGAGGAGTTCATCTTCTAAAAGAAGAACTTGTTAATGAAAAGGATGGAATTTCAAAAATTATGTTTACAGAAATGCCCAAATGAAAGTTGAAATCAGATTCCATTGTTGTACACTCTGGCTCTCTTCAGGTGATTGGAATTTCAAACCAAACCCTTTATTTTATCAACCAAAGTAAATTGTTTTAATTCCACATGTCATGCCTCTTCCAGATATCTTAGTTTCAGTTATTTCCCTTTAGTAACTCAACCCTCTAAGTTTTTGTTCACCTCTTTGGGTCAAGTCACTTGATTACTTCTACCATTGCTTTTATCCACTGGACCATGTGTCCTTGGGGAGATTAATGAGTGAATTTTTGGGACTTATAAACCTAATGTCTCAGTAAGCATTTTTTTTTTTTTTAACCAGAGACACATGGCCTGAATATACTGAAACTGAAACCAAGATATCCAGAAGAGGCATAGCAAATGAAAGTAGAACAATCTACCCTGGCAGATGAAATAAAGGGTTCAGTTCAAAATTCCAATTATTTGCAGAAGGTCAGAGCATTCAATGGCCGAGATGTCATGAATATGACAACAAAGATGAAGACAACAGTTTGAACAATGTAAACAGTTACAATACCACATCTCAGAAATATAGACAGATAGTGTTGATCCATTAACAAACTTCTCATTTTTGAGAGGTACTATTCTAGTTCTTTTTTTTTCATCTGTTAATACAAACTGAAGGCAGTGGAGTTTGAAATCCTAGAAAATAAAATTAATGTGCACTTCAAATTATGTTACTCATTATTGAAATTACCAAGCAAAAAACAAGTATTATAAAACTTTTTTCATGTATTTTCTAAATTCCTGTCATTGATTAAAAAAAAAAAAAAAAAAAAAAATAAACAAATTTCTGTTAATTTTTCTGAAATCTTATATGATGACTTTTCAAAATAAAAAAGAAAATTTTTTTCCTTGTTTGAATCTTGAGGTTTGAAGATGCAATCAGTATGATGAACATTTTATTTACCAAGTTTGTTAAATATTTTAAAGTTTTTCACTTGACTGAATCTTTTTTTATTCGACTTTTCATGAGATGCTCCAATTTCAGCTTCAACGAATCTCAACAAATGATTTATCAATGCAAGATTTAAAAAAAAAAAAAAAAAAAAAAAAACAAACTCTATTCAGTTTTTTTTTCTATTTATTCGCATGATGATAAAATTGGATGTGATATAAAATTATCCCATAAAAGTAAATGATAATTTCAAAAGTTATTTCAGCCTTGACTATGACTTGTTAGTTTCATCCATCTACAAATAAGTACATTATTTTTTTTCTTTTTTATTAGATGAAACATTATCAACCATTATTAATTTTTTTAGGCATTATCAATCATTATTATTATTACTAGAAACACCTGTGAAAATTTCAAGGTTTCCCTATTTGAATTTTCTGATGAATCTTAATTTTTAAGTTAATGATTGAATAAGCTCATGGTGAATTCAATAACAATAAAATATCTGTAGAAATTTCCCTATCATGTTATTAAATATTTGGGCTTAACAACTGCAACAAAATATTGCAATAACAATCATAAATATGAATGCTGGCCGTTATTTTAAGAAGTGGGTACAAATGAAAAGATTTGAAATTGACAACATTTTCCATTTCTTTGAAAAAGACATTAAAGACTTCTATCTTCCCTTCTTTCTTTCATTTTCTCACTGAAACCAAGTAGCATCACAGACAATGTTTTCCACACAAAGTAAAAATAGTCCATTATTTACGAGGTAATGACAGGAGACATTAAACACTATCTTCCTTCTTTCTCTCATTCATTTTCTCACTCAAACCAAATAGTGCCTTTTCCTCTCTTTGCAATCAAAACAGAATAGTCCATTATTTATGAAGTAATGGCAGGAGACACACCTGTCTTCTCTTCTTTCATTCATTTTCTCACTGAAACCAAGTCGTTTCAAAATGGAATAGTCCATTATTTATGAGGCATTGGCAGGGTGTAACAGTCATTCAAACTAATGAAAGGAGGGACAAGCACAATTATTATATGATTTTTAACTAGCATTCATGTATATCTTCATTATTTTTAGCTATTTTTTTTTTTTCTTTTTTTTTTTTTTATTGGAACTTTACACAAGCTGTTGCTCTACAACAATGAGTAAACACCACAGATTGAAAATAAAGCAGACACTCTTAATGAGGCTTGAACTTATGTCCCCTTTGCCTTAGGGAAGCCTAGTTAAATGCACCAGCTGCTTTAAGTGGCAGAGCTGTGACTGCCCTATAGTTTGTGGAATATCAAACATGGAAGAAAACAATGTGATGGAATGGAATGATTCGCTTAAGGTTAGATTTGATTATCTCTTAGCCATGAGGCATTTATAACTCCATCATTTAGAGAAGACGGTGCATTCAACTAGCTTTCTAAGGTAAAAAGGAACAAGAGTTCAAATCTCAGCAAGAGCTTGATCCTTATTTTCAATCCAAGTTGTCTATAAAAAACACATACACAAATTCAGATAAAAGTAAATATTACCTAAAAATCAATAATCAGTTCCTTGTTTTCATGTGACCTGATTTTCTTTAAAAGGTATTGTTTCCACCAGATCATGCACACTGAACTGACTCATCCTCATTCCCTTTATATTCCATTGGTGAGGAGGAAGTTCAACAACTTCTTCAGAACTGTTACTGATGCTTCTCCAATCACAACAATCTTGACCTCTTCAGGTCTAAGCTTAACCATTATCCTATATATATTTCATATGTACCTCTTGCTTCCTCATTGTATGCCCTTACAACAATTTCATATAGTAACCCTCTACCTTGAGTGGCTCTGATGTCTTGTACTAAACAAAAAATAAAAATAAAAAAAACAATATAGTATACAAAAAAAAAAAAAAAATGACAGGATTATTAATAATGTTGAAGAAAAAAATATTTTTCAGGCAATTTTCTTCACTCCTTGATATTTTGTTTTCCAATAATTTTAAAAGAATATGGCAATAAAACTTAGACCTTATCATCATCAGTAGTAGTAGTAGTAGGATTACTAGCAGCAGTTGCCTACCTTTTTATGTTTGTGTTCAGAATCTGCATTTTTATTTTGTGTTACCTTTAACAGAGACAAAAATATAACACAGCTTTTATATAAAAGAATATTTAGGTTCCTTGGAGTAGATAGGTTTGCCTATCATCCAGTTCTCACTCTTTCCCAGTCTTTTGAACAGAAAATGTTTATCCCGTGTTTCCTGTTTAGGATTGGGTTTCCAGTTCCTTCTCTCTTCTTTTCGTTCTTTTCATTTTCTTTCACTCCCAGTAGCCCCTTGCATCTTAGTCACATCATTGCCTTACTTGCAGTCGATTAAAAAATCACATTGTGAGAAAATGAATTATAAATACTATGCTTACATAGTTTTCAATGAAAATGACTGGCAACTTTTGTTTTTTTTATTGTTTTACTTGTTGAAAATACAAATACATGTTGTAAGAAATGCCCCCAAAACTGGAGAAGCCTTTATCATAACTAACAAAAAAAAAAAAGAAAAACTCCTAACATCAACTATGAACTGAGTCATAATGTATTGGTCATATATCAAGCAACATGCATTGAATTTGCAATAAGGCAACTTAAATCCTTGAAAATGGGTAACAGATTATCCAAAAGTATTCAGAACAATCACTCATTTGGACACTTTCTATATGCACAATGCTCAGAAAAGAAATCTCTTGTTCACACACAAGGAAAAAAAATGAAACAAGTACCTTATTTTCAATGAAACATGTATTAGAGAGGGGCTACTACCCAAATACATTAACTAATACATATATATATATATATAGGATGGCTGTCAACTCTTTAAACAGGTATGACTATCGCTGACAAGTTTGATCAATGTTTTTGGTTCTCATGACGAGTGACTTGCAATCCTTATTGCAGACACGGCAGACTAAGTTGTTTTGTACAGGACCTGACCTATTTTGTAAAATCGTAATGCAATCATTAGAAGATAAGAATGCACTGAAGCATGAAACTGCCAGTCACTATGAAGTGTTGATCTCTATGTCCACACTGTCTCTATTTTCAAACATATCAGAATGGCAGTGTCTTCACAAGGGAAGTGAAAATTTTCAGGTCTCTGGGATTAGAAACAAGGGAAAAAAAAAAACAAAAAAAAAAACAGTCATTTCTGACATAGAATTTGCTCCAAGTCACATCAGTCCTATGTTTAGTTAGGTCATGCTAACCATATGAAGCACCATAGCCAAAATGGATATGATACAGCCTGAAATTAACCAGCAGTTATAACTAACATGTGTTTATGCATTTAATGCCAAATCCTATGCTGGCTTCAATTATCTTTATTCCCATATCAGAAACATTCCACCCAGGGATAACACTGAACCTGTGTTGTTGCTTTTGCCAAGTAACGATTAATTTAAGAAAGTGATCATGCTCAAAATCAACAGACAACAATCATATAGAACACATAGAGCTTTGGCGAGAAGTATTTGAAATTTGAAGACGGAGGCACGGTGGAGTAATGATGAGCAGCGCGGATTGTGGAATCTGAAAGCCAAGTTTGAATTCCAGTTGAGTTCATTACATTCACTTACGTGCAAATACCCTCAGAAAAGGTACGAATCCATCTCTTTTTCCTACCATCCAGTTATGGATAAAATAGCAGGACAGACTGGGTCCTATAGCTTTGGGTGGCAACCAGTCTAGGAGAAGAAAACTGAATACAAACCACCTGCTGCCTTGTAGGTCTTGGCTCTTTAGGCAAAGGCTAGAAGGTAGCTTCAAAAATAAATCCACCAGGGAAGAGAGACAGGGTAATGTCAACATCCCCAGTGCAAAAGGAACCAGCAAGTCGTTGCACTATTCTGACTTGAATGTCATCAGGGACCATAATTGCAAGATGAAGGGGAGTGACAACAGCAGTGCAAAATGTGCTAACTGAATAAAATGAACAATTCAAAATTTGGACACTTGCAAAATGTATATTTTATATTGTGCCTATGTTAACATCAAATCTACAAAAGGTGATATCTTTCAATATCAAATTGACAAGGAAAAAATACATTTTCCAAACATGAAATGCATAAAAATATAACCAAAATGGCAGGAAAAGTATCTATGGCTAAAAATTTATAAAAATATTTCAGGAATGCAGATCTATGTTTTTTTTGTTTGCATCCACATTGAAACTTTCGGAATCTTCTAGCAATGTGCTCTACTAGGATATTATGCTATCACAGTTGTCATTCACAACTTTATTGCAATGAAGCTGTCGTAGTTAAAGTAAAGAAGCACTCAACTAAACAAAAGAATGATGTAATTAAGCAGCATAATGAAGGTTTTAGTTACAGATGGTAAATATCCCTCTCACTATAAATGGATCAATTATCCTGAAGTGAAAGAATTCTGTCACCAGTAAAAACTTTCCTCAATCTGTAGTAACTCAAAAAGTGCTAAAGTGAATCCAATATTAACCCGTTTGGGTTACCCAACTCAGCTTTGCGAGATGCTCATTAGATAGCGCTGTTCAAGTCTATAAAAAGATAAATATTTCTTTCCTCTTCCAAGATGTAGCCGTATGTAGATGAGGACATTCCTCCTGAGGTACATTCGTTTTCCTCTGGTTGATGGAACTATTTCATGTACACGTATAACACACACAACCAAGCACATACTTAATAACTAAATTTTTAATGTCTTTTCATTTCCTTTCAATTGTGTAAGCTTTAATTTCTTTTTGTTAATACAGGCATCGTTTGTTTAAAATCCATGTTTTGTTACTTATTTTTACCCAGACCTAACATGATTCTGCCAAATATTGTTTGCAAGACAAAGGTGCCAGAAGTGATTTATTGAAAAATGTCCATACCTCGCAACAAAAGTGGTGACCCCTGCAACACCTGAAACGGAAAAAAAAAAGATTATTGAAGAACATCAGTTAATAAAAGAAATAGGAGTAAATGTATGGGAATATTTTAAAATCATTGATGCTAGGGAAAATATTGAAAGAGAATAAAATAAATAAAATATAGATTCTCAGCTGAAGTTTTCTTGTGAGAGTTTTTGAAAAGACTAATAATTTTGGATGTGGAGATAGTGGAAAAAGTGAAATTAGTGGGGCAAGTTCAAATCCCAACCTTGCCTGTTGAATTTATTTTCATGTCAGTGTACTTGGGAAAGGCATGAATCCATCTTTTCCCCAATTAGACATTAACATAGCACAGATTAGACTCTATAGTCTTTAGGTAGCACACAGTCAAGGAGTACTCTGGATACAAAACCAGTGAAAAGACAGCAGGTAATTGTTCCAGTTTCTCAAAAGTCATGGCAATTTACAGATAAAGAAAAGGAATCTGTGGAGAGCCATATTCACCAACATCCTAAAAAGACATGGCATTTAACAAAAAAATAATATAACAGGGTAGTGGCCCTGATTGAGTCATAATACATCAAATATTGTTTAGCGACTTGAGGTATTTTGAGAGTTAAGAATTCTAAGGGAAGAAATAAAGATACTAAGTGGAAAAAAATATTGAAGATTAGTTAACCAGATTGGACCTGAATGGAAGAAAGTTCAGTTTAAAAATATTAACTAGAGCCTATAAAATGCTTAAGAAGAAGGCAGTGGTAAGATTTGAGCCCAAAATAAACCTATCAAAATGTAGTAAATTCAATACAATTGAATTTTCCCTACCCCACTTCTCATTCCTAAGGAAATTGTGTTTACCAAAATTCTGCAAAATCCAGACAAATCTGAAAAGTTAAATTTATGTTGATTCTTACCAAAATTTCTAAACCTAGAATCTGATTAAAGGCACCTTTTTAACAGGTTATATCTAGTTGGAGGTACTTTAAAATACAGCCATGTTCATTCTTGATAAGAAATTCTTTGTTTGAAGATACTGTCCATCAGTGTTGTTCCCCTGAACAAATATCTATATAAGCCAGAGCCCACAGTTGTTTAGTTAGTTTGTGGCCGAGAATTGTTTGTTGCATCCAGAAAGAACATGCTTTCCATTCTTCTCTCCTCAAGCTGAAACAAAATCCAATAGACTGACACAAACATTTAATCTTACAGTTAACACTTTCTCAATACCTCAAGATCTTAGAAGAAAATCAACCAAGAGAGATTGTAACTGTTTTGACAGTCTATGGTATTAAATTGTTACCAGTTTTTACATCAGCATTTATCCTTTCTATCTATAATCCTTTTTTCTGGAATGAGCAGAATAATTCTTCAATAATCACATCCTAATGGGTACACAATGACAAAATACAAGATGACCAAATCTGGAGACCAGCAACAGGTGAAAATATCAAAAGCACCCATGTCTGCAAAATATTACACCTCACTTGATATTTGGTATCAGTGGCTATAAAAGGTGATATTTGATCATAGGTGTATAACAGTAATAATAATTATGAAATGAGAGACTGAAAATGTTATGGTGACCTATGAACTCTTCCTAACTTCATAAATACTAACCTGTGAGAATATTCTTAAGGAGGCAGTTGGGACACAGTGTAACCTGACAGTTCGGACAGACACTTCTATCTGCTGACTAATAACACTCTTATTTTGTATATATGTTCTGTTATTTCAATACACTTGTTCAACCTACCTTCTTCTTTCTGTGTCTTTCTAACCCCTAACAGGCCACAACAGAAAACCTACTGATAGCTGATCAAGCCTTGAATATTAATTCTGTTTGGAAGAACACCTATCACCAAGTGGATTCAGTCAAGTGCAGGCTGTGCAGTATGCAGGTAGAAAATGCATTAGTGCCTATGTAGGAAGCATGAACTTGAATCTGAACTGAAATGGTACTAACACAAACCAGAGGTGATAAAAAATGACCAAGTCAAGATCTTGTGGGATTTCAGACCGCATTCTTAAGACCACTAAACCTGGCATTATAGTCATTGAAATAAAAAAAATAAAAAAAATCAACTCAAAGTGGCTGTTCCAGTTGATTATATCAAACTCAAAGCATAAGTATACCAACTTCTGGATTGAGGTCATTATTGTCCCAGTTAGTACAGTGTTGGGGTTTGTCCTACATTAAGAAAATCAGAATAAAGCCTAGTATCTCACTGCTTTTGGTGCCTGCATTGTTTGACACTGCAAATATTCTGCAAAAGGTCTTACCTGAGTTTGTATGACTTAATGGAGAACAAGTTCTATGTTTGAAAACAAAAAACTGTGCAGAAGAGGAGGAAATAATAATTTAAGAACATTTTTGGGGACTACTTGGCAAGAAAATTGGGAGGGATACCTTGGAAGAAAATTTTTTTTCACCTGATAACAAGGACACCATCCTTAGAGTAAAGCTCAGAAGTTGGAGTATCATTATGTGCAGGCGTTTCTCTTTTAAATGGCACTTTATATAAATGAAGAAACCATGAAAGGATCAAAGTATATCCAAAGGTAATTTGTCCTCTTTGAAGCTTGAAAAGAATTGGATTCTTCAACAAGATAACAACCCAAAGCAAACGGTTAAGATAATTCATAAATGCTGTATTCAAAACAATGGGCAGTGCTTCTTCAGTGGTTGAATGTATCTCATGGCTTGAATCCAACAGAAAATCTTTGGTCAATTTTGAAAAATCAAATTCAGAGAGACACCACAAACATCAATGACTTGACAATCATTGGCAAGATATCAAAGAGGGAAAGAATGTTCATTACAGGGAATAGTATATATATATATATATATATATATATATATATATATATATATATAAAAACAGTGTTGACATAGAAATAAACTCTGCATGGTGACTGTCAGTTTCATATCTTAAGTGATCATCAAACCAATCTGATAACACTTAAGGCATGGGACTAAATAGTCATTATGCAGTGTTGATTTCTATCACCATGCTGTTTTTATATTTACATATGTTGTTGGAATTTAACTTGAGAACAATATTTTACAAGTTCACATTCTCGCTATTTTGTCTATCCTCACTCCAACCTCTTTACTTCCAAAACCGGCTCCCAAAGCCTTGATTCTTATCAGAGATAAGAATATATTTTCTAACAAGAGAGCTGGAAAATATAAAAAGGAATTCCACCACCATTATTCTTTCTATGGTACCATAAAGTCTGGGGGAAACCTCAGAGATTGTTCACTCCAACCTGTTTTCATTACTTTCAAAACCAGCTCCCTGATTCTTATCAGAAATAATATATTTTCTGACCAATGAAGGGACCAGGAAATTTGTTTACCAATTTTGGAGGGAAAAGTCCCGATTCTTCTGAGCCTACCAAATCTCCATAAATTTGGAGAATCTTCACCTATTTGGCAGTGAGAATTCCGACCACCGTCTGTGAGGTCGACGATAGAAAGCAAGAAGTCAACTTCGGAACCACTTTCAACTAAAGAACTATCTACTAAAAAGGGCTGTCGAGAATGAACGTCAACCCACTACTAAAACCCAATTGAAAGCTGCATCCCTTCACCACTCCTGTCATGTCCACTGGACTTCTGTCATTGACCTACAAACTCACTCAACTGCAAGATTGCTATATCTACCAACAATTTTCCTACTAGAACTGAGTGTTTTTAAACACTAACAAAATTCTACTTGCTTAAAGAACTTTTTAGGCATTCAGAGAAATATTTTGAGCAAGCCTTTTTTCTGTTATGAACATTTTCTCTTCCCTTAAAGGACATTTTCTCTTTTCCCTTTCTTTCACTCCTAATTGTCTTTATCCATTTATCCTTTTTTTTCTGTATATGTAAATAAACAATTTCTTCTTTTATTGTTAAAAACCGAGCAGGAGTTTTTCTTTATTCGTACATGCCTAAAAGAGAGTTTGTCCGCTCTAATCTTGCTGTTTTTTACTTGTGTTTTGTCGCAATTTTTTAACATCAACCTTAGAATACGGTAAAGCCAGAACAGATTTCCCCACAATGTCTTTCTTTTAAAGCAAATATATATAGTTAATCTCCAAGAGCTTCATAAGATCAGTAAAGAAAAATATTTAAAAAATTCATATCTCTTCATGGCTTTTAGCTCACCCTCTGTGTGTGTGCGTATATATATATATATATATATATATATATATATATACACATACATACACGCACACACAAGTATGCATACATATAGAGAGAATTCCATATTGAAAAATAGCCAGGAAGCCTATAAAAATTCAATAAAAACTGTTTGGACATTTAGTGTGATTTTAGAAAGTGGATGACAGTTTGAATAAATCATTGTATAATAATGATAATTCCTCTTCTAAGAAATAGCAGAAATGTGGTGACTATAACAACCAAAATGAGGATAACAGTTTGAATAAATCAGTATACAATAATGATCATTCCTCATTTGAGAAATAGCAGAAATGTTGTGACTATAACAACCAAGATGAGGATAACAGTTGGAATAAATCAGTGTATAGTAATAATAATTCCTCATCTGAGAAATAGCAGAAATGTGGTGACTATAACAAGTGAGATGTGGATAACAGTTTGAATAAATCAGTGTATGATAATGATAATTTCTCATCTGAGAAATAACAGAAATGTTTTGACTATTACAACCAAGATGAGGATAGCAGTTTTAGAAAGTGGATCAAGCCAAGAATTTTTCAGCACTCTCATATTTCTTTAAATGATTTTGATGCCAACAGTTGTTTTTTTACCTATCCAAACAACTGAATTTTGCTTGGAGTAATCAAAATATGTGGAAAAAAGAAAAAGGTCACTAATTGAGGAGGGGGGCAGTGATCTTTATTATTATTATTATTGCTGCTGCTTGCCAGCACCTCAATCTGTTCAGGAGTTCATGACTTGGGATGAATTATTTTCATTTCATGTGGGACATTTTGATTTTAAAGACTATTTTCTGATCACTACTTAATCCTTTGCAATCAAAAAGACTATTTTTCACTTTCTGAAACATTTGGCAAACACCTTTCAAAACTGATGGTGAAAAGAAAAGAAAAAAAAAAAAAAAAAAAGGTCAATTTTATAAAACTTAGCACAAATGTCAATTAATGCAGATTTCATTAAATTTCAATGCTAATTTTCTTGTTGAATGTGCTGTTTTCGCCAGTACACATGCACCAACATTTAGCGCCCCAGAATTTCTTGCTCTGCCATTTTTTCAAAACTTCTTAAATTGTGTATTTCAACATTTCAAGACTATTGTTTCAGAATTCCAATCTCAATAACTACACAAATTTTGAAGTCATTTGTTTTTATTTTTACCAGATGACTCCAGAAATAAAAATAAAAAAATCCAGCCATCTATAGAATACATGAATGAAATTTAAAGAAAAAAAAGAATTAGTTTGCTTATTTAACAAAATTTCAACTATTTGCTCAGGAATTGTCTTCAAACAATTAAATTCTTCACTAATTTAAAGCAACAGTTTTATGAACTGCATGAAACAAACTTTGGTATAGTCCATAATGTAGACATATTTGATCCCTATCCTTCTGGCAATAGTTTAATTCGACAATTTTATTTTCCTTATTTTTTCAGACCATTTTGCTTAAAATTCATACTTCTTGATTTCAAACGAAAACTTGAAAATTTTCCAACATATTTCAGTGAAGATTTTGCCTCACAAAATTATAGTCTAGATATATGGGAAAAAAATGGCTGTCAGTTTAAACTGATGCCAGGATCATAAGAGGTAAAATACAGTAATTATTCAGGATCAGTTTATTACTTAATGACAATAGAAAGAATCCATTAGAATCTTATATTAATACTAGTTTACCCATAATGTCATATAAAAAAAAAAAAAAAAAAAAAAAAAAAGACAAAATATTTTAACTCTTTACATTTAAATATACTTTTATTATTATCTGAATCTATGGGAATACTATATAACCAACAACAACAAAGTCATAGAAAGAACCAACAATCATAGCATCGAATTGCTGATCATTAAATGCTGTCTTTGATAGTCAGGACATGTAGCAAGAATGGAAGAGCCATGGTTCCAACAGTCTTATTCAGCAAGCTCACAAAAAGACCATGAGGTTGCCCTCTTTGAAGATACAAAGACCAACTTGAAACAACACTGAATATATAGAGATAGAGAGAGAGAGTGAGAGGCGTGATGGAGTAATGGATAGTGGTCCCGATTGAGGCATCAAAGAGCCGAGTTCAAATTTCAGTCAAGTTTATTACCCTTCACTCTTGGGAAAGGTATGAATTCATTTCTCCTCCCACTCCCCACCAGCCATGAGTAAATAGCAGGACAGACTGGGTCCTATATATAGCCTTGGATGGCAAACAGTCTAGGAGGAGGACAACACTGAATTCAAAACCTGCAGAGTGTCATTTGGGGACCTTGTGGCACCAATTCTCTGTATTTGGCTCTTCCAAAGAAGAGTGTGTATTTCAGCACAAGCCTTTACCACTATAATCAAATATGTGTGGGTAGTCTGGTTGATGGTTCTAAGAACCCAGCTGATTGACCCTCATACATTGAAAACAACAAGAGAGTCCAGTTTATATATATATATATATATATATATATATATTCAGAAAAAGATTCTTAACAGCTGACTCTGAAAATTAAAAAATTCATTATATTATGTAACTAGCATAGTATCAGGCAAAATCTATGGTTCTGCAATTCTATCTCAGACCACAGGATCTGAATGCTTTGCTTTGAAAAGAAATATCTTCTACTCAGAATCAGAATGAAGTATCATTTTTTCCGTCATGTGCTTGTACTACGGTGCAAGACATCACTGTGCGTCTTCAAACAGCTTACAATCTGACAAGAAGGGAATCTTGGTCCTAGGTATTCCAATCCTAAGGCAGCATCTTTCCCATTGCACCAAAAGGAAAGGGCTGAAGTACTCTCATGCCTGCATGAATGGTTGCCAGGAGTAGACAATTTTTGTCTTTGGTCCATATGAATGAGTATAGGCAGGCTTATGAAACCAATCATGTATCACAGCTTACCAATGAGGTTTTACAAAAATAGCAGAAATGTTGTGACTATAATAACCAAAACAAGGATAACAGTTTGAATAAATCAGTGTATAATAATGATAATTCCTCACCTGAGAATTTCAGACAGCAATTTGAGGATTAACCAATTATTTTTTCAATGCATTTTAACACTTAATCTATGTATTATGCATTGAAAAACAATCAGAAAGAGAGAGCTTATCAATGGTCAGGAATTCAGACAAGAATTACTAATATATTCTAGCAGTAAGGTTTGTCTTAATACCTGAGCATCCATAGAATAGCAATATTTTGTATGCAAATACATTGCTAATGATTTTAGCACTAAAAAGCATTGTCACTTGTCGAGAATAGAACAAAATATAATCAGGCTAATAAATGAAACAATAAAAATTCACATCCTATAAAATGCAATCAGTTAACATCTGGTTTTTATTGGTGTTCTTATTTTTCTCAATTGCAATCAATATGCAAATGTTAAACTATAAAATGTTTTTATAATAAAATCAAGAAAACTAAATAAATTTTAATTCAAGTGATAGTTATATAGGCCAAACGATATACTTGACTGTAATTGAATTTAATTAACTCATATTACAGACAATTTTCTGAAACCAGAGAAGGGACATCATTGAAAAAGTTAAAAATCTTTTCTCCTGTGCCAATGCTAGCAAGCTTGATTCTCAGGGAAAGCATCCATCAGATGTAATTTTCATCTATCTAGCATTGCCTAACTCAATGACCGCTAGAAGGAAGATCACCAAATTTTCTCTGCTAACGAGATCTCAAAGGAGCTCTGATTTTCAATATAAGTATAGTGCTTAACAGGGCCCTCACTTTCGGTCCATCAGGTTAGATAACTGAATCTTTTTTTTTTTTTAGTGGTCAATGAATTTCAGCCTCTTAATAAAGTTTTTGAAGATCATAGTTGAGTGAAAAGCAAGAAACTAAAAGAGCTCTGCAAGCAAAAAGTTCAAGAGAAGAAACTATTTGCACAGAATTTATGATTACAACTAGCAATTTCAACAGTGAAATGATGAAACCTAACTGCCAATCTAGTACTACGCTCAAATTTGTAAAGTCAAGATACCAAAGAGACCCTGAAATATGCTTTGAGCATTAATATTTTTTGGAAAAATAATATTTTTTGGAAAAATAATATTTTTTGGAAAAATAATATTTTTGGGAAAAATAATATTTTTGGGAAAAATAATATTTTTGGGAAAAATAATATTTTTGGAAAAAATAATATTTTTGGGAAAAATAATATTTTTGGGAAAATTCTAAAACTTTCAACTGAATCCACATTTTTTTTTTTAACTCTATAAAATAAATATCTAACTGAAAATTTCCTGGCCAGAAAACAAAATTAGAAAAAAAAAATGAAATGTTAACATTTGTCATACAAACAATTGACCACCAGGACCAATGAGTTTTAACCTCTTGATAACACTAATTCCACAGAAAAAAAAAACATTTTACCATTATATGTAAATTTTCAACAAAAAAAAAAAAAAAAAAAAAAAATCTTTTTTTGCACTAATGTTCACCCAAAACAAGACCCAAGAGACACCCAAGGTAGATTGTCACTGAATAAGGCGTCATATGGATGTAAGAGGATAGACAATGATTGACCCTTGAATGAAGAGGTTAAGAGTAGAGTGTTAAGGAAAGCATCCACATAGAAGCTTGTTCCATAAAATAGCTGTTTTCAGGGGAAAAGTTGCTGGAGTGATTTCATCCTTTGGATAAAGCCTGACATGCAGATAATAGCTAAATTTAAATCTGAACTTTTCACTGTATAATGTTTGATCTATGCAAATGATATTCACCAATACATTGACAAAGAGATTATTTTGAAAAATTAATCATATCAAATAAATGCATTTTTTCTTCCCATTGTTAAACTTGGTAAGATACTAAGCTATTGGAAGCTTCTTGTTGACAACATTATCACTTGTTTTCATGTAAAGAAATACTTTTTTCAGACACTTAGCACTGTACCTACAGAGAGCTTGTAAATCCATTTCAAAATCTAATCCTGGATTACTAATATTATTCTAAATAACTGTGCCGAGAAAAGGCATAAGCCTAGACTTTCTTACAGCTAGTCCCATTGCCAGGATTTAAAGAAAAAAAAAAACAAAGACAGAAAAATGACAATTGACCTTTCAAGTTTTTGAAGATCATAGTTGACTGAAAAGTGAGAAACTAAAAGAGAACTCTGCTAGCAAGAAGTTCAAGAGAAGAAATTAGTTGCACAGAATTTATGGTAACATACAGCAATTTCAACAGTGAAATTATGAAACCTAACTGCCAATCTAGTACTGCATTTCAATTCATGAAGTCAACTTACCAAAGAGGAAAGCTTATCAGAACAATTACCATGAAAATATCTATATAAAGAGCAAAGGGAAGCTATGTTACAGCAGAAAGAAAATAATTGAACCTGAAATTACCAGGTCAGGACCAATAATATTGCAGATTCTTTAGATTTTATCAAGGATCTCTAGATAAATAGCAGAAAAAACTAAACCAGGTGTGGCAGCAATATTCCATGCATGGTCAATGATAGACTTATAAAGATGCAAGATGTCTGTTGAGAAAAAATTTGTCTAGAACACTCCTTTCAATATGAGTTTTATAATGAATTTGTATAATTAACTTCATAAGTTAAAAGTTACAAAAAAAATTGTAAATATTTAATAATTTTTTTAAATCAGAATTTGGTTTGGTATAATATTGGTCTTTCATTCAAGGTTTGCAATCAAACTGACATTCTTAAATAACAAATAGATGTTCTAAAAGCTCCAAAGAGAATACATTTCACCCAGTCCATTTATAGACCTGACCTTTTTAGATAGAGATTTCACCCACTATAATATGGAGAAGGGAGATGCCCAATGGGAGAATGGAGTAAACATTTTTACATGAATGTTTTCATATTGACAATTTTTTTTTTTTTAATTTAATATTTAGGGTTTATAGTCATATCATTCTCAAAGTTAAGCAATATTGAGCTTGTTAAGAATCCAGATGGGGGACCACTTGGGAATACCAAGTGCTGTAAGCTTGGATGTGTGGATGGTGTAATGGATAATGGCTTAGAATTGTTAATCAGAAAGCTAAATTCCAATTCCCAATGACTTCATGATATTCACTTACATCCAAATACCCTGGGGGAAGGCATAAATCCATCTCTTCTCCCCCTAGCTATGGGTTTAATTAATAAAACTTCTAGTATCCCTATAAAAAAAATTCTTACAATCTAAAAATATTTTCTGGCTTTAAATAACCTGCAAAGGGTTGATAAGCCATAGAAAACAAAATCAATCAGTCAAATAGTTATGAGCTACACAGGCTTGTCTTTTAGTTTTATTTACATTCTCTGGAATATAAATGTATAGAAACTAATGTGGCCACAAAGTCAAACTTTATACATTTATTGTAATATATGAATCCACCATATCTCCCCCAGCTATGTGTTAATTAGTAAGATTTGCATCACTAAAATCATAATTGTCTCAAAAAAATAAATTCTGACAATCTAATAATATTTCCTGGCTTTAAATAACTTGCAAAGAGATGATAAACTGTAGAAAACAAATCAATCAAACATTTTAACATTTAGAATTATTTACTGAGAACAGGAGAAAATACTTTCCATTTTGATCAGTTAATGATAGTTTTTTGTTTTTAATCAATTTCATTTGAGGCAATAATTGTAATTATTCTAATTAATGGGTGTCTTTATGAACGGCTAACATATTTGCATTCCAACCATCATACAGGCATGCCTTTTAGATTTATTTACATTCTCTGGAATATAAATGCATACAAACTACCATAGCCACAAAGTAAGGGATCAGTTTATATATTGATTATACTACAGAATTGATCCTCCATTTATACCCACAATCTCTTTGTTTATCAAATTCTGATACCTAAAAAAAACATCTATAAATATTTCATGGCTTTAAATAACCTGCAAAGGTTTGATAAGCCATAGAAAATGAATGAATCAAATACTGATTAGCTACACAGGCATGTCTTTTAGATTTATTTACATTTTCTGGAATATAAATCTATAGAAACTACTGTGACCATAAAGTGAGAGATCAATTTATATATTGATTGTAATACAGAATTCACCCCCCCCACTTTATATCCACAATTTCTTGTTTAATCAATTTCATGGCATCTATATTTGTAATTATTCTAATTAATGAGTGCATGACCGAATGGTTAGAACATTTGTATTCCAACGATCATAGCCAAGTTGGTGACTAACATGCATTGAGAAATGCCCTAAAACCATACCTTGTGACTTAAATTAGGCAGATGAAAGTGTTTGGGAGCCATCTATGGTTGTAGTAGTACATAGCCACAAGCCCTCATCAGCCTTGGTTAGCAATCTAACTAGAAATTGTACTTTGTTAAAAAAACACCCATCCCTCAGCAACCTGACCACTCCCAAATTTTATATATATATAACTTATTTTTAAATTTACTGGGTTTTAAAACCCAGTAAATTTAAAAATAAGTTACTCCAAAATTAACTTAAGGATGAAATGGAACTAATGTCTTTAATTTAATTACAAAATTAAATTAGAAGCTTTTAGCTTCCATTTTTGAAACATGATTAGAACTGTGTAGCCAAAAAAAAAAAAAAACAAAAAAACATTTTAAATCAGTTAATTTATAATATTAATGCTCTGTAAATTTACATTGAGCGCCATTTTGTAAAAATAATATCTACAAGAACACCGGATTATATATCTTACTGTTCTTTCTTATATATATATATATATATATATATATATATATATAAAACAATGATTGAAGCAAAATTCTTATAAAATAGAAAAATGTTCCAGATGCTGAAACAGTGCAAGAATTCTGGAAAATGCCAGAGGAATGAGATTGATAGAAGTTCATTTTCAATGTAAAGGGTGTTCAGGCTAAATTGGACAGAATTTAACATTTTTATTTTTTCAAACTGGCTTGGAATATCTGTAAACATTGAATGGCATTGTGAAACGTAATCACTACAGTTTTAGAAGTGTCAAAATTAATGGACATGGATGAGTCAAAGCCACTTGAATATTAGAAAAGGGTAACCTACATCATGATGACTCATGCTCAGCATCAAAATGTGGCAATCCTGACAGCTGTTCAACACTCTTTGAACACCATGAAAACAATAAGACATGAAATGGAGAGCTGCAACATAGACTACAAGACTGTGGCTTGTAGGAAAGAACTCAAACATTCTAAATGCCACTGTACACCAGAATTCATCCAACAATTGCAGGAGAAAGTGATGGAAGATCCGGGTAAGGGAATGCAGGCTTGGTGCAGGAAATGAGTGTTGCTATTTCCACCATGAAGCTGGCATTAAATGTGGACCTCCACTACCAGTCATACAAGAGGTGTAAGGGTCAACTCAAGAAAACTGTCTGACAAAGGCAAAGAATCTCCTAAACAAAGTGAAACATCCTGTTAAACCAGGGATAATCTGGTTCCTCTCCAATGAAAATAATTTTTATCTAGACCAGCTGCAGAACACCTAGAACAGATGGCTTGCCTACAATCCATATGAGGTTCCTCGTGTCATGAAGACCAAGTTTCTTCAAACTGATGGTTTGGGGCTCTGTCTCCAGTGATGTCATACCTACTCACATCTTTGAACATGGTCTCAGGCTCAATCAGATGGTTATGTGGAGTTGCTGGACACCATAGTCAAGACAGTTGGAGAAGGTGGTTGCTGAAAGACATGTGTAGCAACAAGATTCAGCTCCCTGCCATACCTCCAGGAAGAGTCAGAAGTGGTTGTCAGATAATTTTTTACAACTTCACCAACACCAATGTCTGGCCCCTTAACTCTCCTGACTGTAAACCCATGTGTGGGACATAGTTGAGAAGAGTACCAACCACCACTGCCTGTACCACCAGGTCCCAGCTGATCAATAAATTTAAGGAGGTATTTGAGGCTCTCCCTAGGGAACCATCAAGGCTGCATGTGCCAGATTCCAGAGTCAGATCAAGGCCATGGTAGATGCTGAGGGGGTGACAATTGTCTTTTGATTATTATAACCTGTCAAATTTATCTCAAACACCTTGTATTTTATTTCATGATTTTTTTGTTTTCTTCGGGACACTGACAAACACGATTCTCCATTATTTCCTGTCCTTTGCAGCTCTTAATAAATTTTGTTTATTGCCATCTCTCCTCAACCCTGTTCTGCCAAACATTTACACAAGCTCCTCCTATGTGCCATTTTCCTTCAGAATGTTGACAATCATGGCTCTCCACAATTTCCTGTCCTTTGCAGCTCTTAGTAAATTTTGTCTTTTTGCCATCTCTCCTCAACCCTGTTCTGCCAACCATTTACACAAGCTCAACTGACCCTTGACTTGAAGATGTTAAGATTGCAGTGTAGAGGGTTACTGTTAAAATGGTTATGATGAATGAGGTGTGTGATAGGAATGAAAGAGGAGGTGGTAGGAAGTGAAGATCATGAGGATAAGGAGGATAGATAACGATTGACCCTTGACTTGAAGAGGTTAAGATTGCAGTAAAGAGGGTTACTGTTAAAATGGCGATGATGAATGAGGTGATAGGAAATGAGGATAAGGAGGATAGATAACAACTAACCCTAGACTTTAAGACATTAAGACTGTAGTGTTCAGGGAAGCATCCATGCAGGTGTCTGTTCCACAAAGTAGCAATTCTTGTGAAAAAGCTGTCTGAGTGGAACTTTCTTCTTGCATTTGGAACACAGAGGAAATGAGGATGATTCAACTCCATTGACGTGGCATGATATATCCTAGCAGTAAAGGCCTGAACTGGTGGAACTAAAATGGTAAAATTCAAACTCATGTCACATGGTCAGAATGTTAACTTTTTAACAACTCCGCAAGATGTACGCATATACGTGCACAGTGAGGTCAACACAGAACGGTGACAGTCTGTTTCATGCCATCTGTGTTGTGTTTTGGCTCAACTATATATATATATATATATATATATATATATATATATATATCTGCTGGTCAACTGTGCATTATGCATAGCAATGTCTATTATATTATCCTAATGGTAATTGGTTAGGTAGTAACAGTTCTATTACAAATTATTTTAGAAATAACTGAATAGAAATAATTGAAAATCCAAATGCAATTATTAGTAGATCTTGTATAGTGCTGTTTGTTTAATTTTTACTAATTATTGATTTCTTAATTATTTATTGTGGATTATTATTACATTTATTTGTGTTTTTGCATGTGTTCATAATTTGTTAATCTTACAGTTTTGGTATTTATTGTTGCAAGCTGATGCTGTTTTCCTAAGTTTCCTTGATATTTTTTGTGCAATTTGATTTTTTGCTTTAATTTCTCATATATGTTTAGATAGGTTTGTGCTGTTTGCATAGTTACCATGTCCAAAGACCTTCACTTACTCCTATGTATATTTTTTCTTTGTTATCTGCTTAATTTAGAGGCTTGGTATATCATTTTGTAAATTCTGTCTGGAGGAGAAAATAGCTATAATCATCTTCCTAGACAAACACAAATTACTAAATAAGCAATCAAAACTTATCTCAAATTCAAACATGAAAACAAATTTTTACTGTTACTTAAAAATCAAAAACTGAAAACAAATACCTCGTAAAATACCTTGATGAAAAATGCAAATAAATGCACTATATACAATACAAAAATACAAATTAAATAATAAACAAAGTAACAAACTACAAATCCACACATAAACCATAAATATAAGTAAATGCAATAATAATAATAATAATAATAATAATAGGAAACACAGTGAAGTAATTAATAATAAATAATGTGTAAAAAGTTAAACACTATACAATAACTACAAATAACAGCATTCAGATCCACAATTATTTCTACTCAATATCCTCTAGAATAATTTGAAATAGAACCATTACTGCCTACCAAATAGGCCATTAGGATAATACAACAGATATTGCTACCCATAATGAACCATTGTTTCAGTGCAAAATGACCATTTTCAATTCTCACCCGTCGAAGTGCAGTTGAAATGCACCGAAATGAAGTTACATCTTTGTAGTGAGTAAAATGGTTTTGTCTATATAATAAAATTATATATATATATATATATATATATATATATGAAATATATTAAGGATGTCTGTTTCTAAATTTGATAACATTTTATTGACATGGGGAGGTATGCATAATATTTCTAGCATTTGTAGTTGTCTATTTTTGTTTGATTTGTGTGCATTTTTTATTGTGTGTTGGTTTAGGTTATATGCAATTTAAGTGAACTATTCAAATAAACTGCATGTTAATTGGCATGATTATGTAGTTGTTGTGAAACCAATGTTATTTTGAGATACACTCTCCAAAATAACATTGGTGTGGAGAAGTTTTGAAAGTACTCAATCATTAGACAACATATTAACATATTGTACTGGAAAACAAATAAATGGTCCGAAATATAGAAAACAAAAATAAATAAAATTATTAACAAAAAACTTTCCTTAATTTTTAACCAAATATACATTATAGCTTCAAATGTTATTATAGTGAATACTTGTATTTGAAATAGACACCTCATTTTTATTTTAAACAGTGTGTACTACATCTAGTTTATTGGCCTATGCTTTACAAGAAATAAAACATGCACTCTAGCAGGGTTCAAACCTCTGTCTCCTGTTGTAGGAGAAACCAACATTGATCCGACATACTTTTACCGTTCAGCTCCAGAGAGCATTACTGTTCACCAAGGCTCTATTTCCTTTTTAACTAGAAATCACACTTCTTCATTCAGATATTTCTCTTGAAAATAAGTGTCAGATTAAAAATAAATCCATTATTTTTTTTAGAAATAAATAATTATATGTCTGTGATTCACTTGTGAACGTTATTCTCTCTCTCTCTCTCACACATACACAGGCCATTTGAGCAAAGAATAGAAGTCAATTTACAATCCATCAGTATCTCTGTTGCTATATGAGAGGATCGATTTCTATGCAAGATCCTGTAGAATTAGAAATGATGAAATGTACTTAACTTATATAAGCATTTTTATTATATCTCATATTGCAGGAAAGAAGAGGAAAGGAAAAACAGAGGCATTGAAGACAGTTTGATAGTTCTATAAAAATGCCGGTGAATAAATAACTCTTGAGTCTTGCCTATCCTAGTCTTACGATTCGTCCACCTTTTTTTCAAATAAAAATTTTAAACAAAAAGGCTTTAACATTTTCAAGGTTACATTAAAAAAGAAAAAACGAATAGGCCCAACTGAGACAACAAGTTACTAGTTTTACATTTAAAAAAAAAAAAAAAAAAAAAAAAAACTCGTTAAAATCAGATACCAAAAAAAACGCCAAGCTGATTATGGCGGTTGGATGATGTGGTGGGGGTCCATTAAAGTCTCGGGTGACCGCTACCACCTCCTTAACCCATGTCTAATATGCATCTTTTTCTTGTATGTATCAGACACAAAAGTGAACAACATTGATCATCTTCTCTTCTGCAATGCAAATTTTAATAACCTCATTTCTAGGCTATTTTAGCAGCAGCAGCACTTGTGGTAGAACTTAAGCCTTAGAGAATTTACAGGTTTAAGTTAAAAAGAAAAGTCTTCTTCGCCTCTCTCCCGGTGGTAAATCATAAATTCAACTGAGGGACTGGATGAGAAATTGATTCCAAGTCGTAAAGTGCCATCTCCCCTTGCTTCAGTTTTATATATATATATATATATATAAAGCAAGCGTGCTGTTTGAGATGCAGCTTCCAGCATCGCGCAAGGTCAAATACAAAAAGAAGAAAAGAAAAAGAACTTCACCGTTAACACCCCCCTCACACACCTCCTCCCCGGTTCATTCATTCAGAATTCTCTCCTGCAAAGCAAAAGATAAATGCTAAAAATAACGAACAACGTGGAGGGGGTGAATTAAGATACTTTCAGTTTCTTCCTCTGATCTCGATTTTTATTTGCTAGTTGAAAATAATTCCTGACATCTCTTAAGAATTTGATTTTACGGGGTTTTTTAACATTTTTTTTTATTAAATCATAGTTTACTCGCGCAGCTAAGATAATCTATAATTATTTAGAGTGCATCTTCAAGACCCTTCTTTTTGTACCTGACAGAAAAGTATTTTCTTCAAAATCCACTCATTTATATTGACTGAATGAGATTGCCCATTGAAGAGAGTAGGAATCTTTAAAAATCACCTTTTGTGGGGTCAGAGAGAAAATGCAATTTCAGTGTCAATTGAGGGTTGTGTTGTGTGTGTATGGGTAATTAAAATATTTGAAAATTATACCAAGCACCGAGTTGTTGACGGTATGAAACACTAACATAAAAAAAATGTTAATTTTATTAAAAAAAAAAAAAAAAAAAAAAAAAAAAGTTATATTTTGCCACGCGAATAAATGAAAATTTTACCTTTTTATTCGGACTTCTAACGACACCGTAAAAATGTTTTAAGTTAAAACATAACACTCACAGAGTTGAGTAAACGATTCATAAAGGAATCAGAATACTATCGGAACTACTTGAGAAAATAATAATGGGAAATTTGAAAAGGAGAAAGACGGGAAAGGAAAAAGACAAGAGAAGGAAAGGGAAAAGACAAGATAGAAGGGAGGACAGGAGAAAGGAAGGGAGAGGACGGGAGAATGAAAGAAGAAATAACACTAACAGGAACGGAAGAAGAAGTGAGAAAGAAAGAAGAAAAGAGAAGGAGAACAGAGAAAAGAAAGAAAGAAAGGAGAAGAAAGACAATGAAAAAGATAAGAGATACAGAAAGACAAGTAACAAGTTAAGAAAAAGTGAATAAATTCTATTTTTAGGAAACAATCAAAGAACAACAATGTTTGACCCCCCCCCCCAGTCTCAAAAAATATTTTGTAGACAAATACAGAAAATATTCATAATCATAGGGTACTATTATTATTTTTCTTTCCAACAAAGATCTAAAATTAATTTAAACCTTCCAAATTTTATCCCCGATATAAAATGAGTTAAAAAAAAAAACAAAACAAAAAAAAAACACAAAAATCTGCTTTCGTCCACCTTATCTTCCTGGAATATGAGATTTTTCAGTAAAGAAGCAAATCTGACAAGTTTTTTACCTTTCCAAAAGAGAATAAATTCTTGATTGAAATTAAAAATTAAGACGGAAATGATTTCACTGCAGAAATGGTACAAGAAAAAAAAAGGAACAAACAATAGGTCTTCCTTCATTGATCGAAATTATGAGAAACGTATTTCAATACACTACACATGAAATAAGTTTTAAAAAATAGATTCTAAACAAGTACATATGATGAAGTGTTTTTCACTTTTTTGTTGTTAATGTCTGGTCTTAAAACCAAATAAAAATGATAGGCTCGCCAATCGTTTGGGTTCATACACTTTCCCCGGTCTTTTGAACAGGTGTGTTAGTGTAGGTTTATAATATATCCTTTGTTTCCTGTGTTTAGGATTGGCTTACCGGTTCCTTTTCCTAACAAAAAAAAAAAAAAAAAAAAAGGAAAAAATATTCTTCTTCTCTCATTCCCAACTCCTTGCGTCTTAGTGGTATTAACGCTTTGCTTGGGGTGAAATGATATTTAAAAAATGAAGTGAGAGTGGAGACTGGAGATAAATGATTTTTTTTTTTTTTTTTTTTTTTTTTTGAAAGAAAAATGTTTGTCATCCTGATTAAAATTTCCTACAATTGAATAATTGTTCAAAAATTTTAACTTGAACATATCTCTATATAATAATTCAATTCGTACTAACTAGAGAGTTAAAAAAAAAAAAAAAAAAAAAAGATAATTGTTTTGTTTTTACTGTTTTAAAGTTTCAAGTAGGAACAAACATACGAGTTTATCTTTTTAAGATCATCATACCAAATTTGTTAACTCATATTCGACATCTCAAATCGTTTGAAATTAAAATTAATTTAATAATTTATATTTTATGTGAATTATGTTCAATTCAATGCAATCCTAACAACTTTGCTTCAATTTTTACACATATACAAGAAAAAAAATCTTTCATTTTTTCTTTCAATTAGAGTATTTATTTTTTTATAATCCAGCATTTTTGAAGTGATTAATGAAATTTTAAGATTAGCCAAAATGTCTAAATAACTCGTGTAAATCCTCTTCCAGCACAGATAATCCCCATCATTCAAACCAGGAGAAAGGAAAATAATTTTTTTTTCCAGTTTACAAAAATATAATTCCCCATCCAGCCAGTGTTTTTTTTATTATTATTATTTTTTATTTATTGTATATCAGGTTGATTAAATAAAATGAATCAAGAGTTTTAAGTTGTTGATTAAGGCAAAAATTGTTTAAGTGATGTTAGAAAAGTGCCTGAAGTTGGGTTCATTTTTGCATTTAAGAAGTGAAAAATATTTGAAGCATTAAAAAAAAAGTAAAACATTATTTTAAAAAGCATTTATGGTGAATTACAAATTAGTTTTACAAAACACTGATTGGATCTTCTTGTGAACCAATAACCAATTTCACTTGCTTAAGAAATATAATCTTGTCAAGGCTTCTCTATTTTCATTTGCAAATTGAAAATAATAATCATCAGGCACATGGTCAGATGAGGGGGAAAATGGGTGAGGCGGGAGATTGTGTGTGGAAAGCTTGCTTTGAAAATCAGCACTTGAAACTTAACTTCAGTTCGAACACACTTTTCTGGCACAGGTATGAAAAATAAAATTTTCGTCCTTTTCTCTAATTCAGGACAAGCTTCAATCAATTCTAATTAAATTAATACATCGCTAACTTCCCATTCTTAAAATAAAAAATAACTACGATATTTTTAAATTTAATTTATTTCAGCTAGATTAGAAAAGTTAGAAAAATAGACATTTTATTTTTTTTTATATCAGCATCGACTTTATTCCTTCAGATTATAATGTACCGTTTAAATCTATTGGGGGGGGCATTAAAAAAAATTTTGCCCTAGAAAAAAAAAAAAAAAAAAACAAAAATAAAAAGTAATACTATAAGTGAAGAAGAGAATTGATTTCCGTAATTATCTATTTTGATTCGAAATCAAAACTCGACCTAAAAATTAAAGCGTCAACCGCTGAGGGTCATTTAATTTTTCATCGTCTGCAATAACCGAGAACAATTAGTGAATATTTAATGGACCATTCCAGGATGAAATATGTATTTGGGTGTGGTACGATAAGATGCTAAAAAATAAAAATATTGAACTAATAATAATAATAATATTAATAATATGTGAATTGAATTTCAAACTAAAAAACTCTTGGTGATAGTCTGTGTCACTCTCCAGATAACAAAAAAAATGTAAAAATAGTGGTCCACTTTTATTTTCTTTGTATGTGGGTATAAATGTGTCTGCGTGTGTGTGTCACCAGTCTCTGGTCTCGAAATAAATGTGAAGTAGTGAGGTGGGGATATCGGACCCTTCAAGGTGATTCCTGTGAAAATTAACCCAAAACAAATATTTCTCTTATTTTCTTTAACTCATGTTTGGCTAGTTTGGCAGGACATCATTTTTGAGAATCGTTGACTCAAACAAAAAAACCGAATCAGGAGTCTTTTTTTTAATGCTCAAACAAAAAAAAAACAAAATGAAACCAGAAGAACATAAAACTAAAAGTCACTTAAAAATTGTACCTTATGATTTCCTGAAGATCTTTTATTTACCTTTAATGGGAGTAAAATAAAAAATAACATTTTAAGTTAAGGATTTACGTGTTTTAAGGTCAAGTTACGATTGGAACTGACACCTTTGAGTCCAACATTTACAATCCATACCACTAAAATTTAGTGACTAAATGCCAGAATGTGAAAAGGGACCGTAATGGATTGGGGTCAGAGGTTACGGATTCTGACCTTTATTTCTATTAAATTTCCTGTTTCTTTCACTCTCCTTTAAAAAACGGCTTTGTTTTCTACGACCTCCAAAAAAGACTAAATCTAGCTCGAGATCTATAAAGAAAAGAAACGATGCCTTTCACGATATGAAACGAAAGTAAAATCGAAAGCGATATAAGTTGGTTAAAATAAAATAAAAAAAACAAGAATTAGAGGTTATAACGAGGGATTTGAGGCCATAGTGTTTCAATTCCAGTCTGCGGGTTGGTATGGTTCTCTTCATAACAAAAAATCTATTCATTTTTTTTAAAGTAATCCATTTCACACTTGATGATCAGTTACCAATCTGAGATTCATTTTTTTTTTCTTTTCACAAGTACCTGAAGTGACTCGTTGAAACAGTCATGTAGATAAAAATAAAATATAAAAATTTAAATTTTAAAAAAGAAAAAAGAAAAAAAAAGCTGTTTATTGTGCGTTATCTATTTGTATTTGATTAGAGATTCAATTTATTGAACATTGAAGGAGTTTTTTTTTTGTTTTTTTTACCCAAACTCCTAGTAACCACAAAATACATTACACTTCCTATTTTAAACAGGAGTTGAATCTTAATTTTTAACAATATGGTCTTCCCTGCGATTGTCATTTTTTAAGCAAGTCTTTA
This sequence comes from Acanthosepion lycidas, assembly GCA_963932145.1. NCBI lineage: Eukaryota > Metazoa > Mollusca > Cephalopoda > Sepiida > Sepiidae > Acanthosepion > Acanthosepion lycidas. Next base: position 9,187,880 of record OZ010612.1, on the reverse strand, counting down.
TTTGATGTCGCAATGAGGGTCAGGCCCGGCGGTAAAATATGGATATCCGATATGTGTGTATTATTGTTAATATTGAAATATGCCAAACGAGTAGCAAAATTCTGATTTTTATTTTTTTTAAATCAAGAAAAAAAAGATCTGTCTACGTATGATCAGGACTGCTTCGCATAAAGATCGTTACCTTTTTTCCTCTTTCACCAAACACACAAACTGTGAATCGTAACATTTTTTTCCTAAGATTCATTAAACTAAAATCCTATTGTGATTGTTTATTTGATATGTGAGGTCTGGTAATATATATATATATATATATATATATATATATATATATATATATATATATAGGTTACGGCTGAACGAGTTATGTTCTTTGTTGAAGGGAAAGCCTTGGACTTTGTGGGTAGGAAAGAAAGGTGCACATTAGTAATTTGGCGGCAAGACAGCAAAGATTCATGAAAAATGAGTCTAAAAAACCTGGGTTTTATAAGAACAGTTTAGTTTAGGGGATTTTTTCTGTTTGTTATACACGATGAGGAAAATACTCTAAAAATCTCCACAATCCATCACGTCACTGGGATTGATGGACCCTTCCCTCGAATTTCAATTTTTTATCGCTACCATTTTTCAGCCAAACAAGCAAGTAAAACGGGAATCTTCGTTAGGGCGATAAATTCCTTCGCCTGATTTTGTTTTTAAAAATAATAACTTTAAAAATTAAAAATCCATATTTTCCGCTGTTTCTGGAGCGAAAGAACAAAAAAAAAGTCTTATGTTAATGCATAAAACAAATAATGCTTGATGTCTCACCATAAAAAAGGTTTTTATTCCTGGGCAGTAAGGCATCGACTAGGTCCCCAGAAAACCTTAGTTTTTTGTTTTTTTTTAATTAATGACTTCTTAGAATTTTAAATTTATTTTCAGTTATCCTAAAGACGATTATTTTTTGTTTTAAATTTTAACAGATAAATTTAGTTGATTCAATATAAAAATAGATTATTATATTTTACTGTATTTTATTTCCTTTTTAAGATCACCAGTGCACGGATTTTTTAAAGTTTTTTCTTTTTTTTTTTACGGATTAATACACATCCACACACAAAATACAAAGAAATGTTTTCTTTTCATATCTGTCATGTTAATAATTAACAATGATTTTTTCCCAGAATTAACAGTTAATTCTGGGAAAAAAATCATTGTTAAATGTTAATTCAATGTACGTAAAAAAAAGAAAAAAAAAAAAAAGGATTTTAAAATTTTAACATTGATATCGATATATGAGCGAAGAAAAAAACTAGGTTATTTTTTAAATTTATATAATTTTCTTTTTTATTCGAAATGATTTTATTTAAACAATTTTTAAAACTACAAAAAAATAATCAGATAAAAATTTTTATCTGATTATTTTTATCATAAAAAGGACATTATTGATTCATTCAAGTTTATTTCGATTTAAAAATGAAACCAAACGTGAGAAAAAAATTGTTTTTTACAGTAGTAACTGTAAAAATATTAAACACGTGCCACGTGTTTTACCTTGAATTTTACAGGTAAAAGCAAAAAAGGCCAGCTGCATGTAATTTATTTTTAAAGGTAAGTTTTAAAACAAAAGTGAATTTAATAAATCGATGTTACTATGAATTTTACGAAGGTATAAGAGAGAAAGAAAAAAATCAGTTTACTTTTTTAATTTGTATTTGTTTTTTACAGATTTTTCATGTTTTAATAAAAATTTAAAAATACAGTATTTTTTAAAAAAATCTATGGATCATTAAACTTGCTATATATGATAGTTTTAAGTTTGTACATGGTGTAGTTAGTAGCAGAAGCAAAGTAGTACTATCCATCCAACAATATTCGTGTAAAATAAAATAATTTTGAGTTTGACTACTCAGCCTTGCACTATAATTTTATTTACTTATTTAATTTATCCTAGAAAAACTTTAATTTTTTTGTTGTTTTTTATTTGTTGTTTTTTTTAACCCAAGCCAAATCTTTTCTGTCGGCTCGGATTTTTTATCGACACACTTGTTTCTAAAAGAGACAAGCAGATTTCCAGAAAGACATCATATTGCGGTTTCATCCTGATCAACATTATCAAGCATTTTCTTGCTTTCTCTAGTCTACTCAATTGTATCCCATTTATGAAAAGAAGTAAGATTAATTAATTGAAAAAAATGGGGTAATAATTATTATTTCTCTTCGACCAAATTCTATTTTTTTTTTAAATCTACGTGGTTAAAAAATTAAATCCCAAATAAATAATATATAAAAATAAAACTTAAAAAATAAATCTTTGTCAGTTTTTTTGTGATAAAAAATATAGAAAGTTATTTCAAAATGAAATTTAATAAAAAAAAAAAGTTAAAATTTAATAAAAAAAAGTTAAAATTTAAATTTTTTTAATAATAAGAAATAAACTTAAAAATAAGAGAAAAAAATACTTAAATCAAATAAAATTATTTAAAAAATGTGTCTATGATGATCCTAAAAATTAAAATGCATAAGGAAATATGATAGTGAAACTAAAATAGCAGTCAGCCTTTTTAAAGAAACACATGTAACCGGCATTTTCGGGTTGACTCATCAAAAGGTAGGAAGTAATAATTTCCTTATACAGATCATTTTAACCATCATTTATTTTAAAGAGAATATTAATAATTATTACATTTTTAAAAATTAATCAGCTGATCAAATATAATTTTTACGGTGTAAAACTCTTCAAAAACATCTGATCTGATGAAGAAGGAATTTTAATTTGACAAGTTTGCTTAATTGGATAGGGGGAAAAAAAGATAGCACATTTAAAAATATCAAATCTCGTCTTGAAATAAACCTGAAGTGTTATATATATATATATATATATATGTATATATATATATAAGGGAAAAAGAGGAATCTAGAAAGCCGAGAAATGAATGGATAGAAAAAAGATCACCTCCACCCAGAAAAATGTTACAAGGGCAAAGAAAAGAAAGTGAATTTTTAATTCATGAACATGAATACGTTTAAGATATTTTAATAATGTAATGCCATAAGATGAGTTAAGAGTTGTGATGAAGATTTTCAACTTTAAAAAAAAAAATTTTTATTTCATTTTTCCATATATCGCAAAAAAAATGGTTTTCTTTCTCATAATGAATGAATGATTGAATGACAATTTATTTTTTTAACATCCCCAATCTTTAAAAAAACACAAAAAAAATTGGTGAAATGGTTTCACTTTCATGAGAATAACTATGTAACTGATCTCCTCTAAAAAATTATCCAAATAAAATTACATGTTTTCCCCCGTTTAATTCCCTCAGACATAAAAAGTAAAACTCACAGAAACCTCGGATATTGCCATCATTTATCACTACTACTACTACTATTATTATTATTATTTTAAGTACTTACTCTAATCCACTATAGGGGCTTGTTTCGCCAACGTACGATAATCAATTTGCCAGTAGAAGCGAAAAGGTAGGTAGATATGTCAACCAGGAGAAGAGCCGGCAAAGGTAAAAATTATAGTTGTATTCTCCTTCTCCAGCGATGCCGGTCGGTCGCCACACACTCCACACCAGCGACGCGACGCACACATGTCCTCAGCATGAAAGAGGGGGGAGCTCTTCACCGATTGGTTCATTTGATCAGCTGACGATAAACCAACCAATCGTAACAAGTTAATGTTTTGATTAACGCACTACCCGCTTTTTTTCTTTCCTTTTTTTCACATGCTTGCATGCATACATACATACATACATACATACATACATACATACATACATACATACATAACAGGCATACATACGTCCGTGTTGGGAATATATATATATATATATATATATATATATATATATATATATATATATATATATATATATATATATATATATATAGTTAGTTAGCGTTGCATCCAATTATAATGTGTTACATAGACATGACTTTTTTTTTTAAATTTATGGTTGGGTACACACGCATCTTTGGAGACTAAGATAAATGGGAGTTTTATGAAATGGTACGCGCAAAGTCTTTTTATGTGTGATCCCGTACACAATTGTTTGTGTCACTGTGAAAATTGTTCCAGTCTTGAAGAAATACCCATCACCCTAACCCTTGTAGTGCTATGAAGGAGGTAATGCTCTGGAAACGACTCACCAGTAACTAGATTTATGCATGTTATATTAATGGGGAAACACGCTAATTTTGACCAATTAGAAGAACATGATCATAAACAATTATTTTACTTTTTTCTTACTGTAGTTGCTTAATGTTGACATCTCCACAGTGGTGGATTTACTATGGAACTAATGAAGCATAAATTTCAGGGCCCCTGATTTCAGTGAAGACACTGAAGCAACTTTTTAATGAGTAAATTTTTCAACAAAATCGATGTTTTTTTAATTGTTTGTTATTAAAATAAAGCCATTTAACGATAGAACCATAAGCCAATGGGTTGAAATAGCTGATGCTGGCCTGAGAGTACGTTCTAATACCCAATTCACTTGAACCCCAAATTCCCCTGTAATTCATCAACTTGCAAATTTTTCTTGGAGGCTTACAACGCCCAAACACCCAGCTGTATGGGCTCGTTGAATTTTCCAGAATCTCACAGCCTTCATTTTGGTAATTGGCACTGGTTGCCCCTATATCAGTTGAAACTTCAGAGCCCTAAAACTGTAGGTCCGCCACTGCCTCTCTAATTCGTAGTTAGAATCTTACATTTTTTCTCTTGCTGACAACTATACTTTTGTCTTCTTACAGTTGACAGCTCGTCATTTTTTTCTCGCTTTCCTCTTCTCCCTTGTTGTTATACTATGCTACAATTAGGTCTCTTTCTGATTCGCACTACATGTCGCCTGGGTGTGAACACTAAGAAAGCAAAATGCAAAATAAAAAAGTCGTCTTTTGCGCAGGGGATCCGAGTATCACATCCGGTCCACAAAAGCATTCATGCAATAAAATACAATAGGCAAACGTTCTTGTCAAAACAAAAAAGAATCATTGGGGACCACCAGATTTGCTTGAAAGAAAACTCCTCGTAAAGACCGACAAAGTTGCGGACCGAAGGCCATCTCTTGGCAAATAGGCATGCTGTCGCCGTTACCGACATGATCACTTTTCTCATCACAACTATGACCTCGCCCAAGCTTCACTAATCTCACCCGACTCTTCACATCCAAAATGAGGCCAACGGACTAACTTCAACACCGCAGAGCTCCCAACGCCACTATCACGATTTCTAACACCTCAACGTCTTCACTATCTCCAGGGCTCCCTCGTCGTCACCACCGTGACCTCGTCTCGTTGATACAACATTCGACCAGGGTCTAATAGAGACATTCCACTCGATCAACCTTCATTATCCACACCAGGTCTCCCTCGCCGTCACCACCGTGACCCCGTTCCGTTGATACCACATTTGACCAGAAATATTCCGCTCGATCAACCTTCACTATCCACTCCCGGCCTACCTCGTAGCTACTACCGTAACCTCGTCAGCCAACGTGTCTTATTACAAAGCAATCCACCACCGTGACCTCGATCGATCAAGCTGCCAACCCACCTTACCAGACAGGCTTCAACATCTCGGCATCACACGACGGCCAGCCTATCAAACATCTCACATATGTCGATTTCAACCATGAAGAAAGGCGTACATCAAACCCCACTAATGGCTAATCCGCTTCAGACATATCCTCCGACCGCACATGACCTCGGCCAACCAACCCAAGAAATCGGTCAACTCCCGACCCTATCAGCAACACTCTTAGATCTATTTGCTTTCCTTATCAACAGTAACCGAAGAACCACACATGAACAATTTTTGCCAAATTTCAAACAACCATGTATATATTCCGAATTCTCATGAATACACGCTGGTGAAAATTTAATCCTCGTTTCTTTCCTTCCTTTGCAACCAAACGCTCGCTATAACATTGTCTAGGTGATCCTGTCCGCCATCAAGACAGTGTCATATACGTATCTTATGTTGTTAAGATTGTGTCCTCCAAAATAAGTCTCGGTAGTGTTTCCAACTCTCTTAGAATGGTAACAAAAAACACTTATACTCAGAATCAGAGAGAGCTGAAATTTCTTGTATACATGATGAGGAAGGAAGGCTTGAAAACTTAACCCTCATAAGGCATATCGGGAGTAAAGAGAGAAGGGGTTCAGCAGGACATCTACCGGAGTTGCCTGTGTGAATGGATAGCAGAACGGAGGCGATAGGCTTGCAAAGAGAGAAATGCTGCTAAAGGCAATCAAGGATGGGAGGTGGGGGAGAGCTATAATCGTCCTGAAGGGACACGGCACATAGAAGAAGATACAAATTCGTGTATTGGTTAAAATATTGTCTATTTCAAACATTTTATGGGTAAACTACAATATTATAGTTGATCAGAAGATCTGTACGTGAAGAAGGGTTGATAACCCTCATGACAATGAATTTGACGTTGACAATAATGTTACCAGATTGGACCCTTAAGCAAGAAATTGGACGCGATTTGAAAGCCCATCACTACTAAATATTGAATTTACTTTCTTCTCATTAAAATCCGAAATTAACCCAGCTAAAAGGTTTTTCATGAACCTGCAAATGGTGCTTTAACAAAGTTGACAGGAACTCAAACCCAAATGTAGATTTAAATTAACAGAAAAACATTTATAATAAGAAAAAAGTATCACCTTCATTGTTATCACCACGACTTTTCAAGCGTTGTGTCCTCCAACCTTCTTCGGGTTTCTGTTGATCTTGGTGACCTTCATGGAATTTCGAACTGAACCCTTTATTTAATCTACGGGATAGATTGTTCTGATTCCAGTAGCTATGTTATAGGATTATTTTTTTGCTTTGGCAGGAACGTTAGTGATTGGCTATTGTATTTTATTTTAGGGATTAGTTTTGTGAACCGTATGCGCTGAGGACGACTTTTTAATTTTGTGTTTTGCTTTCTTAACGTTTGCATCCGGCCGACGTGTAGCGCGAATCAGAAAGGAGATCTAATTGCAGCGGTGTATAACAACATGGTAGTAAAAAAAAAAATGTGGAATAGGTTATCAGAGTCCATGTGCAAACATCCCGCTCTGGGGATTGAACTAATATTTACTATGCCATCAAATTCACAAATCATCTATGTTAATGATACAAAGATATATGGGGTGCACCTCCCAAATTCTAGATGACCGAAGCCTGGCAACTGATCTCTCCTCTCCTCTGACCTTGTTCAGTGGTGGGGTGGTGGTGGGGGTCACATTCAGTGCCTTAAAAATCAAACTAGTGACGTTCAATCATCACCGAGCGGAAACGGCTTGTCTCAGGGCTGGGCATGTCCCTTGCGCGCTTATTGAGCTCAACTCAGACTTCAAGTGGAACTCGTACATACATATGCTAAGAGTTTCTTCTCTTGCACTTTTCGCTTGTGGAAATCCCTTCCGGCTCCATGCTTTCCAGCCAACTTTAATCTCCAAAAATTTAAATGCAATGTCAATCGCTATCTACTGTCCTCCTGATTACTCTCTTCTATTTCTGCTCATCATTATTGTTTCTATTCCTAATTCTTCCACACTCTGAAACCCCTTGTGTTTTAGTGGCATTACTGCTTTGCTTGGAATGATTCCGATTAAAAAAAATACGATCCATCGCTAAAAATGGTGAAAAGGTAGGTTCCTTTTACCGCTCCAGTAAGTACATGACTCTACCTTTACAAGAGCCAAATCAGGCCGAATATGGAGTACGTGTGCCATATATGAACAGGAGTTTCCCAGTCTTAACTTTTCAGTTTCAATCGCGTCCAAAAGGGTATCCACGTTTTTGTGGGTGACGAATTATTTTCCACCCTACAACACCTTTTTTTAACAGACAAAACGTCGCAAGTCTATCGCTGCTCTATCGCTATTTACATGGAAAGTGTTCAGATGAACTACATTCATAAGTTCCACCAGTTCTAGCCTTCGTAACTAAAACCTGCCATGCCATGCACATTGTAACGAACCATCTTCAGTCCCTTCGTCTTCCATTGGTGAGAGCGTCCTGGATATGACTACATCCGGCAGCAAGGAGTATGGAACCACCTCTTAATTACTGGTGTTCTCAGGTTCACCCTGACCTAGGGTCCCAACTATAGGCAAATAGTTAACCGTCAAACTGGGATCAAAATACTATGAAACTGTAAAAATAAGTTTTTATACTAAAAATACCAGCAATACATTTTTAAATTATTAACAGCAATATGTATTTGAAAAAAAAATATTACCAGCAATAACAGGTCAGGATGTCAGAATGTAGCTCGTTAGAACATTTGCCATGGAAATAGCGATAAAGTAGTGAGGGGCTTGCGATGTTTCGTCTATAAGAAAGGTTCTGAGTTCTACTAAGACAGGTAAGTGAGGAATGGGTAGCTCTCGCCCAGATATAATAGTAGTACCCCATTTTTATCTGATCTGGTTTTTTGTAACGATAAAATGGAACAGGCGGTGTCAGACACTTACTAAAGCGGTACACTGAACCGACCATTTTCCCAGCATCTTTAGCCATAAGTTGCATTTGAGGCCTGGGTGAGTATCTGATGTCCCGCAAAACCGAAAAAAAAACCCGGATAAGCTATAAATTGAAAATTGCTTGATTTAGTTTCTCTTACCCTCGTCGTTGTCGTCGTCCTCCTCCTCGTCTTCGCCCGACTCCTGTAAACCTACGTCTCTTTGGGATGTTGGCTGTCATAGCTAAAACAACTTCAAAGTTGACTGGAAAGCAAGAAGCCGGAAACGAGTTCTGTGGTATTTAAAGTTTGCTTGTCTGTGTGTATTATATGTGGGACGCGTGTTCATATGTAAACAAAATAAAGAGAAGCATACAAAAATTTGAGGTTTCTACCATGGACTGTTTATTCTCTTTTTATAGAAACTCTGGTGAAACAAAGTCCTTAATTTGGTCCAAGAGTTAGGGTAAGTAAGGGTAAGCATTGTAGTAGTGGTCAAGCTCAAGCCAGCCTTGCGCAGAGTTGGAACAACCAAAAGATAGTTTGTACCTATTTTATCATTGGGAGGTTTACATATGGTTATGAGATATCCGTTCTCTTTTTCTTGGTCCATAAGTTAGGGTAAGTAAGTATAAGCATTGTGTCAATGGTCACGCTCAAGTCAGCCTTGCGCAGAGTTGGAACAACCAAAAAGAAAGCTTCACTTAATTCAGAGGTGGAGCTTTTTGGAAGACAAGTGCGAACGCCATGCGTTGGAAAGAGAGTTCAGTCGTCAGTGGACAGGGGAAACTAACATTTCCTACTGGGAACGTAATTACTACGTGATTCTACATCTTGGAGCAAAGAGTGTGAGCCACGAAAATGTCTTTTTATAGGTTTCAACAGCGCCAACTGACTGTGTTTTACGTAGCCAAGTGGGGTAATCATACTTCCGTTTTTTTTTTACTCTTAGCATCATGGGAAAATATATATCTTTTTTATTATTCATTATTATTATTTTATTTTATCGATTATATTTCATTATCACGCAGTTCCACAAACAGGAATATCTGCAAATTGTCATGAGTTCTTGCGAAGGATCGTAGAGTACTTTCATATTAGCATTTTTACATGTTTGCATTTGGAGTTGTCCTTCTCCTACACTGACTGTTAACAAAGCCTCAAAAGCCCAGACTCTTCTCATATTTAAGTAGGGGTTTTGAACAAAACTTTAATAATCCATATAAATTATGATTTGTTGAAATGAACACGTTAAACAGATTCAAATTACAGGGAACACGCTATCTGAATATGTTTTATTAAATAATCATTTTTGATATTCCCGAAAAGGGATATATTTGTTCGAAGTAGCAAAGTGATTTTGGACTACTATAACCGAATAGGACAATCTAGCAGGTAACCGTAATAGACTGGTCCTCGTCGTAGTGGTAGGCAATAGGCGAATACTATAGGCGTTGTCAATAGGCGAAGACAATAGGCGTAGTTCCATGTACTCCACATCAGTCTGTATTTATGGCTGACACCAGCCAATCATATTACTGTGAGGGGAACCCAGGTGTATGCATATTCATTATATCAATTTTCAAACAAAATAAAGATATCTTTTAATAAAAATGATTAATAAGAAACAATATACCTACTGAGTGGATACTAAATTAAAACAAAATTTAATTAATTTACAATTTGCAGAGAAAGATTAAAATTACTCATCATTTGAAATATATACTAAATTATTAAACTGTTGCGGGTTACTATTATGTTGGGATAAAAATATGTCACCATTTTGTTGTTGGATTTTACACAATTGATACGGGTGTTGGACGTTTTATAGTAAATATGTATGGGCTCCTGAAACATTTATCCAGTCAACAATATTAGTGAACTCATGTGAATCCGGGTAAAAATAAAGACACACACACACACACAAAAAAAGAATTTAAAACATACGGCAATTTTATGCATGTGTAAACAAAATTAATTGCTTGAGAAAGCAACTGAAATAAAAAGACATTGAAACTAGCTATATGAATGTGCCTGTTGTGTGGGAAGTATCTGTGTGAAACAAATAAGTGTGGTACACGTGTATGTATTTGAGAGTATGTGAGAGTTCAGTTAAGATTAGGGCCAAGGAAGGGAACGGCCCCCAGCAACAGCGTTTTTTGGGGTTTTTTTTTTTATCTACATTCGAGTGCAAGTGGAAGCAAGAGAAAAAAAGAGAAAGAGAGAGACTATGCTTGCCTTTTTATAGACTAACGAGTGTTTTTGGCAAAGCCAAGTGGAGTAACCCACAAAGATTTTTTTCTTCGATACCTCAACCTTATAGATTTAAGAGCTGCGCTAGATTGGCAGTTAGGCCTCATCATTTTGCAATTGAAATTGTTTGATGTAACCTTAAGTTCTATGCTAACAGTTTCTTTCTCACGCACATGTCTTTTGTGGAACTCTCTTCCGGCTTCTTGCTTTCCAGCCAAAATTGATGTTCAAAAATATAAATGCAATGTCAATCGTTATCTTCTGTCTCCTTTTATTGGTCTCTCTCCTTAACAATGTTTTTTCTCTCATATTCATTCACATTCATTAACCCCCCCTTGCGTCTTTGGAGCGTTATTGCCTTGCTTGGGGTGAAATGATTAAAAAACGTCTATAATTTTGACTCTAGTGTAAAACTATATCAATATTCTTTAGTCCAGTGTAACTGCAAACGATATGTACCATTTGACTCAAAAGTTAAATGGGCCCCGTGCAAGGCAGGATGAGGGTGCGACGGCCCCGGGCATCCATATAGGGAGCATATCCACAGTCAAAGAGTGAAATAACAATTCTAGTTTTCGAAATTTGAAATAAAGTGTTTATTTCATGTTTCATCTGTTTTTACATATTTAAAATGTTTTCTTTCTCACATTTCTCTGTACTGGGCGCCCCCCTACTTAAGTCTTGGGGGTATACATCAAGGAGTTGGCCCCGAGAATCACCAAGCCTCAGCACTGACCTAGCGTTTACGTATTTAAATGTAATCCGAACCGATGTTCGTATGTTTATTTATTCGTTGTGACTTTTGTCTGATAAGACTTATATTCAATATTAAATAACAAGTACTGATAGCCATTAAATTTACAAAATCAATACCAATTTGTGATGTGGGCTGCACATGTTATGGAATTTGATGGCTGAGTCATTGCTAAGGGAATAGATTATGTATGATGCATTCAGTAGAATTAACAAGTCAGAAAAACCCAATATTTTTCTGAAGACATGGATTTGGCAGATAGACAAGAAACTCACCGAAATTCAGCCTCACTCAGAATTTGAGACTCATCTTGAAGACACTGTAACGGGAGAGAGCTATAGAAGAAATATTTATTTTCATTTCACCCATTATGGGCATTATTATATCCGTGATAAAATAACACCATAGTTCACGGACGGAACGGAATGGCTGAAAGAAAAAAGAATGACAAACAAACTTTGTTCTCATAGAGACTTTTCTCCTACTAAGACATACACAAAACTATATATATATATATATATATATATATATATGTCTCACGCGGATTATAATATATCAGTATCTGTCTATATTTCTGAGATGAAGTATTATGTACACTATTTACATTATTTGAATTATTGTCTTCATCTTTGTCGCCATATTTATTACAACGTTTCGGCCGTTGTACGCTTCGGCCTTCTTCAGGTAGTTGGAATGTCGAAGTGAACCCTTTATTTCGCTCACTGGGGTAGACTATTCTAGTTCCACGCGCCACGTTTAATAGATGCCAGTTGTCAGTTATCTCCTGATAATTTCCCTCTCCAAGTTCTCCACTGCCTTAACCTTGAGGGCACATGTCACAGTGAATAAAGGCGTTAGTTAGACAGTCCAGTGACAGGACCCAAAGAATGTGTGTTCAATACCCAGTTAAGGCAGTGAGTTCCATAGGCAACAAGTAACGAGAGAAGAACCTATTAGCATAGTTACATCCAGCAATTTCAACAGTAAAACGACGTGACTTATCTGTCAATCTAGTACTGCACTTCAATTCGCGAAGTCGATGTACCAAAGTGGAAAGCTCATCAGAACATTTCTTTTTAATTATGTTCTTTTATTCTCCTCTCTCCTCAATTATATTTTTCAGATTCTTTTATTAACCCCTAGCGTTTTAGTGTTTTTGTCCGAGTGGAGATCATTTCACATCTGTTGCCGTTTCTACCAATCGAGGGCCCCAGTGAGGTTGGAATCACACTGTAAAATGATTGTACCATAATAACTGTCAAAATGAAATAAATCTCTCCCATTCAAATTTTTGAATTACTTTCACGTTTTCAAACTGTCTACACAGAGATATCATTGGACCAATGCCTTCAGTTCGCAATGACTCAGATCTACTGTTACACCTCTATAAATATATTTTTAGTGTCCACGCCGGCTAAAATGTTGAACTGAAACTGAAGTGAAATTATTTACAGAATGTGGCTGAAAGTGACTGAAGCCGATATGCCAGGTCAGTACCGATAACATTATAGATTCTTCTTTAGATTTCATCAATAATCTCTACATTCTCTGATAGCAAATTTATAGCGACGTCATCATTTATATTGATCGTCTCAGTATCAACGAACGCCCGATGAACTCAGAAGTATTTTTTTTTTATCCGAAATGCGTATATTCAAACAGTTCGTATAACGTAGTGAAGGATGTATTTTTATTTCGTAATAAGCTGAAGTTGAGTCTGTTTTTATAAAACAGCGTTTTTTGCCAAGTTTAAAATAAATTGATATTATTTGATACAAGATATTGATTACTTCTTGTAATACGATCCAGGGCGCGCGGTTATCACCACTGCACTGTTAATTATTATCAGATTTTGAAACGAGATTCAATTCCCATTCACGTTTAAGAGTCATTATTTACGAATTCGTACCATGTTTTAATTCGTTTTGCTTTAGATATTTCTGTAAAAATTGAAAAACTGTAGCTTTTCTTTATAATTTCAAGCAAGGCGATAAAGTCACTAAGACGCAAGGGGATTACTGAGAATAAAAGAATTTGAAAAAAAAAACATTCTTAAGGAGAGCAGACAATAAAAGAACACAATTCAAAAAGATAAAAGATGACAATTGAACTTGCTTTTGAAGATCGTTGTTGGCATGGAAGCAAGAAGCCGAAAGAGATTTCCACAAGCGAGCAGTGCGAGAAAAGAAACTGTTAGCAGTTTGTCAATTCACTTTTAAGACATCGCTCCAAAGTTCTGAATTTTTTATTCAACTCGTTCTATTTTAGATTTTTCTGTAGAAAAATGTCTTCTTCTTCTTCTTCTTCTCTTCCTTTCTGCTTCTTCTTCTTCTCCTCCCACTCTTCTTCTTCTCCGCCTACTCCCTTCTTCATTCTTGTGGTGTGTGCTGTGTCCTTTCAGTACATGGCTCTCAACAATTTTCTGTCATTTGGAGCTCTTCGTAAATTTTGTCTTTTCGCCATCTCTCCTAATCCCTGTTCTGCCAACCATTTACACACAAAAAACTTAAACATGGTTTCATATATCTATTCTGTGATAGTAGTAACGGCGTTTTTGTGTTGAGCGGTGTCCTTTCAATGTTGCGAGGTTATATCATTTTTGTTGATGAAATATATTCAGTGGTCACGCCAGGGGACGTTATTCTTGATTACAAGTTCATTCCATCTCATGTTCTCTTGATCCCGAAGAGGGCTTCCATTGATGGGATCAAAATGGGTTAGTATCACATAATTCGACTTGAGTTTTATTTCCTGTGTTTCAGGAAACTACAGAATGACGGGACTAAGTAACTGAAGTATATATTTAACTAGCAGTATAACCCGTCTTCGTCCGGGTCTTTCATTACAGGGAATTTTTACCGTTCAGTTGGAGCAGTTTAAGTTTACAGTCAGTTCACCCGGAAATCAATATTAGTAACAACAATTGGGTGCAACTGAGGCACATCCCCAAATGGGGGGGATAACAATTTTAATGGGGGAGTGCGTCTCTGAAAAGAGCCGTTTTTGCGTTCTCAATCTTGTTTCAGCCTCAAGCGCAGCAACAATTGAAGAGGCGTTTCTCAGCCTTTGGTCATCATTTTCGGCCTCGTGCGCAGAAGCGTACGGATGAAAACTGTGGAAACGCATAAACAACATCCGATCACACACATACATACGCGCACACATTTTGAGAATTATAGATATAGATAATATTATTGTAATAATTTAAACTATTTATTTTTTATTAAAGTTTTTATTAAAGATATATATCCAAGAACAGATAGTAAAACGTTGATGAGAGTTATAATGGACAGGAAGTAGTGGAGAGACATTGTTGCCCACAATTTGAACTCAAAACCGGCACTGAAGAATTATCTATCAAACAAAAAAAAATTTCATCCAAATCCGATGAAAACTATGGAAACATAAACAATATCCGATTACACACATACATACAAACACACATTTTGAGAATTATAGATATAGAAAAAAAAAAAAATAGAAAATGCCATCTTTTCCGTCTTTTCTTCAGGCCTCGAACTTCAATACATTTTTATTTTGCAGTATTTGGTTAGCTTGGTCAAAAGGGTTGGATACCAAACAGTTCTATCAATTATACCATCGTAGAAATGGTGAGAGAACCAGTCTTTGTGTTCACTCTACTAATCTTGTCACGTGATTGGAAAATCAGTTGTTGCGTCTCGCACCAGCATTTCGAAATGCTATCCGGGGTTTTTCTCTCTTCAAATCAGATCACCAACGATTTCACAACTCAAAATGGCTGCTTTTATGGACTTCGTTATCCCGACTTTACAAGATAATTGATCAACTAAATCAATTAACTAATTAATTCTTTTTACAGGGTTTTCTTTCTTCATAAGTGTTTCTAAAAAAAACAAACGGTTTCAACAGCTAGTTTTCGTGAAAAAAAAAGTTTTTACTTAAATTGAACGTACAGTACTTTCTCGATTATCCGGATACATTTGGGACAAGCGTTGAAAAATATATACGAATGTGTCAAAATTTCGGATAATTGAATACCTAAATTCTCGAAAAACAATGAAAAAAGCATAAATTTCTCTCTGTTTTCGATTGGCTTTACGTTTTTCTGCCTCTAACTCCTGGAGCTGAGTTAACGTATTTGTAAGGGTAGCTTCTGGTTGAAAGGACAACCAATTTAAACATTTGTCAAATATAATCATTACTTCGGTGTTTGAAATTGGGCATTGGGGCTGTATTGTGCATAATATTGCAATGAAATAATTTAATCTGAGACAATTTAAATATTACAATCCATTATTTGTAATTCAAGAAAATATATTTGAGGATCGTCAGTATAATGACGAACGGATGACTTTGTGGAGCGAAAACGCATATGAACACCAAGACAGTCAAGCATCAAATGACAAAAAATGGTTTCTGAGTCGGAGGATTGGCGTATCCTTCCGGTTAATAATTTAATCTCTTGAAAATAAATATTTAACTTTTTTCAACCAGCTGGTCGCATTCCCGTCAACAATTAAAAAAAACATGATTCGTGATCCCTTTGAAGAGTATTTAAGCAATATTTGGCTTCTAGACTAGACAAACTAGTAAGGAGATAGAGACAGATACCTACGATATCAGTTCACGGTGGCGTACTTAAAGAGATTCCTTTACTCATTCACTCGCCTTCTTCACCAAGCTAAGTGGCACTTTCACTCTTCCTCGTCAAGCTACGTGACATTTACACTTTCTTCCTTACTTTCTCTCTAACCTCTTTTTTTCACATACACGCGAATAAATCACATTCCTTTTTATTTCAACAAACAGCTACAAACAAGGAACTTTAACACTCATACACGTTGAAAATAATTTAATTGTAAAAACACGAAAATAAAAATATTTTATATTTTTATATTTAAAAACATTTCCGACTTTGTTGTCGGTTGATTCAAATCAAGAATTTGTAATAGTGAAGCGTGCTACAATTTGTAATGGACGAGGTGGCTGTTGGTCATCAGTTTGTTGTGTGAGGAGTTACTACTTGTGACAACTGATTAGGATGAAAACTTAAAATGAAAGGAATTCGACATTTTCAAAAGAAATGAATCTCAACCTATGCATGAATGACATATTTTTTATAAAGAAAAACAAAATTCAAGAGAGAAAATATTCCTGTGTGTATACATATAGCTGAAAAAAAAAAGAAGAAAAACATTTATAGGGTTTGTTTTTAGAAAAATGTGAATATATGTGATGTGCCACGTGGTTGGATGAAATTAAGAAGACAGATTGCAAAGGAAAGAAATCTTCCGTGGGAGAGAGAATTCCTTTTTATAAAACTGTTGATTTCGCGGAGTAAAAAAAAGGAAAATTTAGTTTATTTCGTTTATAGTCCTGAATAGAATCATATTTAGTGAGCGTACTGGCAGACAAAGCGGGATAACCTCCACAAATTCACTAACGGCTTGTAAATAACATTTTGACAATTTCAGTTTTATCACTGTATATATATATATATATATAGTCGACTCTCCCGTCGAGTTCGACGTATGAGGGTTAAGCAGATCAATTCCCAGGAAACCGACAGCCTGACAACAGCACATGAGATTTGGTTATAGTGGTGAAGGTTTCATGCAGGACCATCCACACACTTTTTGAAGGGCTAAATACAGAGACCTGGTGCACTAAGTGCCACAAGGTCCCCAAACGACCCTCCGCAGGTTTTGAATTCAGAGTTGTCCTTTTCCAAGGCTATAGAACCCAGGAGGGAGAAGAAGAGGATTCACACCTTTTCCACGACTAGAATTCGAACTTGGCCCTCCGATTCCTCAATCCAAGCCGCTTACTCCAGCCTAATGAAACTTTCAGGATTTATTCGCAAATGAAGGAAATTACTTTGGAAATGTAACTTTTTTTTAAAGAAAATCTTGATAAAAATATTGTTTTACATCTGTTACCCCCAGTTATCTAAATTTATGGAATTTTGAGAAAATCAGTTTTGTCCCGCTTCATGTTCATATTAGTTAAAAACAGGACTTCTTGCGGGAATTAAAATTATCAATTTCTTTTTGTAAAACAGAAACACCAGTTACTGGAAACCTGCTTTGAATCGTAAAATAAAAAAATGCAATAAAATATAGATATTATTTAATTAAAAAAGCTGTTAATTACTTTTATGAAGAAGATATATTATGGACACTTTTGTCTTAAGAAAATTTTTTTTCGATGAATAATGATTTTTTACAAGAATTGTTTTCATTTTTTTTAAATTTTAATTATAACAATTTATAAAATTTAAATCTTTTAAATTTCTGTCTGAGTTTGTTTTGGTTTAGTGATATTGTTATTGCGTAAAAACTATATTTACTAATGATAAATGGAAAAGCTTAGTAAAATTCATCAACCTCGATTTGTGTGTGTGTGTGTGTGTGTGTGTGCGTGTGTGTAAACGTGCGGACGTCCTTGCACAACATTATCAGCAAATAAAAGCCATAACAATAGTAAATTTAAAGCCAAAGTACCTAAGATTCAATAAAACATTAAATTACGGAGAATATTTTCCTAAATTCTTAAGATAACTGGGTAATTAAAAATTATATAAAAAAGATACACGCTCAAGTAAATTTTACAGATATGTCCACCGTAGAAAAACATTAGATAAATAAACGTCTGTCAAACTGTGAATGCCTTAAACACCTACCTGCTGTGTTAAAAGATGCATTTCCTTGATATTTTAGACTTAAAGTAAGTAATATTTGTTTCAAATCCGACAAATTAAACTTTAAATCAGTTAATATTCGTCAAGTAAGGTTTTCAAAAATATATATTTTATTTTTGAAGGAATTTTTAATAAAGGAAATTACGTTATACAATGAAAGATTGCTGAAAATGTCGTTTCAAAACGAAAACTCCTTCCAGTCAATTTAGACTAGTTTTTGAAATACGGCAAAGTATTTTGCTTATTGGAAATATTAAATTTAATCTATTAGATTGAAATTAAATGTAAATTTCTATTTTGTTTCCCGAGCGCTAATATCCCTTCAAATTTTTCCAAAATCGTCATAATTCCGTGCAAATGCACATGCTGAACTCGAATTAACAAATAAATTATGAAGAAACCTTACCGTTTTGGAATTATCGACAAGAAAAAAATCGGACTTCTTGTTGGTCATTCGTCCCCCATTACTGCCATCATGAATCCTCATTCGCTGCGGGATACTTGCGCTTGCCTTTGGCCTATTTACTTCTTTTACAGACTTTCCTTGTAGAAAATCACTACGCACTACCGTAAAGAAATGTAAATTTTTTTTTTTTTTTTTTTTGATAAGTTTAATTTTATTTATAACAAAAACGAATTAAATAATACAACAGGACCTTTTTTCCATTTCGAATAGCAATGACAAATTAAAAGAACAAATTAAATAATAAAAATAAAGCATTTTCTATATTGTAAAATTGAAAATAAAACAAAAATTAATTGTTCTTTTAATTTGTCATAGTCATTGCTATTCGAAGAAAATCCGATTTTTTTCTGGTCGTTAACATCCAAAAAGATAGGTTTCTTCATGATCTAATTGTTGATTTGAGTTCAGCATGTACATTTGCACGGAAATAAAGACTATTTTGGAAATATTTGAAGGGATATTAGCGCTAGGGAAACAAAATAGAAATTTACCAAATGAAAACTAAAATAAAAGCTTCAAGAAATATTTTACATTTTAAAAAATCCATTTTAAACCATACGTATCGCGAATCTGTGGAGGTACCTATACGAAAACCTTCTCGTCATTAATTGTCGAAAGCTCATATCAGTTCAATTTCGTATCTAAACGTAAACAAAGCAATTTTCTTAAGTAGTAATGAATTTTTATTTATTAACCCGACAGACTTTTAGCACTTAAGCGTTATTTTTAGTGGACATCAATATTTGAGTAGTCGCTTTTAAACAGCTTTCGAGAATCTATGACGAGAATGATTTCACTTAGGCTCTATTCAATCTTGGTTAATCTAACGACGGTTTTTCCTGCCAAGAAGACGCAGGTTCGCCTACAGCAGGAGGGCTTATATTTTTGTTTAATAAGATTTTTCGAACATTCAGGTTGGTAGACGAAAATAAATAAACTGTTTAAAAAAAATAAACGGGGCGTTTACTCAACTATGGCTGTCAAGTGTCAACTAAAAATAACGTTTAAGTATTAACAAACTGTCGGATTAATAAATAACAAATCCATATGAGCCAAAAAAAGATCAAATGCTGATCAAATATGGATCGGAATGCGACAGGATGATAAGATAAAGAACAAATAAGAAACGCTTATCAATCTAGCTAGCATGTTTCACTTTTATTAAAGCTTCGTCAGGGATTGAGAGAGAACAGAAAAAAGACAAAAGTTTGGTATTTACATTCGTAATTGTGTATATGTGTCAGTACGAATACACATTACCATTCGATAAAAATAAAATGAAACACGTGAAATCATGAATGATAAACGTTTCCTATTTGTTATTTATCTTATATATATATATATATATATATATATATATATATATATATATATATATATATATATAAGGATATAAAAAAATAAACAAAAAATGTAAAATTCCCAGCATCCCTCGTTCGTGCGCTTACGTAGTCACACGAACACAACAAATTTAGTCTGCTGAAGTCCTAAAGGACGAAACGTGTCACAAGAAAACTTTTCCTCGCTTTGTTACGCATTTTTACCCAATACTGTTCTTGATATATAAAAAATATATATCGTTATCTCATTTTATATATATGTGTGTGTGTGTGTGTGTGTGCGTTTGTGTGTGTGTGTTACCTGTCTACGAATTATCTTTTTTGATAACAATAGGAGTGAAGAAGACTGGTGCTGTATCATATTATAGACGAGACGAATGGGAAAGAACGCTTCCTATTGGCTGATATGTTTGGATCAGATACTATAAATTGGCGCCATTATTGTTTGTCGTTATTTCTTGATTGAGTTTAACACAATGCAACTGTGGCTGAAAGTAGTTTGCTGTTGGGATAGGTGCTATCACGTGATCTACGATAACGGGGTCAGATGTGATATCTATATTAACATCGCTGATCATGTATCCCAGCACATTTTTTACGCTGTTCACCGAAAGATTAGGAAGTAAAAAATATCACGTCTTTGATACGTGGCTTGTTTAATAATGAATAGCGACTCGGGATGAAAAGTCGGAGAGCCGAGTTCGAATTTCAACAGGATTTCGTTACATTCACTTACGTGCAAATACCCTGAGGAAAGGTATGGGTTAAATAGTAGGACTTGTATCTAGAAAATCATTGTTATCTCCCAAACATTCTTATAATGCATTAATATGTTTTCGGGTTTAAATAACCCATAAAGTGTTGATAAGCCGTAAAAAACAAATCAATTACATGCCTTAGGATGATCAGCCGATATTGGAGATTCATTCACGTTGACAAAACATTTCTTCATCATTAGAATCTGTCTGACTGAATTCTGGAAAAGCACAGGTATTTGGATATATCTCAAAAGTTGACTGGCTTAGTTGTTTTAGTTTAACAGCATATCAACATCTATGGGGTATTTAAACCCGAAATGTAAATATTTTGCACACAATTTACAATTATAACTTCAGCTACAGATATTTTGAGCATAATTTTATTCTTTCAGGGTAAATTTATGTTTTATAGAGTTAAATGTAACCGTCTCTTCTATTCAAATAGCTTCTTCTCTCCCACTTCCCGTCTGTGGAACTTCCTTCCTCCTACTTGCTTCCCTAATAACTATAATCTTCAAATATTCAAGTGTAATGTCAATCGACATGTTCTGATGCCTTGTTCCCCGTCCTTCTCTTTATCCTTTCCTCAAACACGCCTCTTTACTCTTGTTTTCAACCATCTGTAAGCGCCTTGCTTTAGGTGAAATGCTTAATATATATATATATATATATATATATATATATATATATATAGTGGTCAATATATATATATATATATATATATATATATATATACATACATATATATATTAGTAGTCAATATATATATATATATATATATATTATATATATATATAAATTTCCACGAGGATAGAATTCAGGACAGATCAAGAATATAATATAAAAGGCTCAAACACTAATATTCCATGGTTATAATTTATTACATTGGAATCGTAATCACGACCCAATTCATCAGACCTAAAAATTCAAAAAGAAATCGGAAAATATCTATCTATATAGTTCAATATCTATCTATCTATCTATCTATCTATCTATTTCTCTCTCTCTCTCTCTCTCTCTCTCTCTCTCTATATATATATATATATATATATATATATATATATATATATATATATATATATTTCTGTGAGTCATTTAATACCGAAATCTAAATATTTTGAAAGCCACATTTTTTTTCAGCAGTAATTGACCTTGAATAAATTTATTGAATATTCATGAACTTGTACAATCATTCGACTCTCGCGTAATTACTTACTTCTGAATCTACCGCTTTTTTTTATTTACTAGGCATCCTGTATTTCGAACGAAAATTTATGCTTTCAATTACAGATATTTTGTATATAATATTATACTTTCAAGTTAAACGTGTGTTTTATAGATATATAGCTTGTACATGATCTATTGCATGTGAAACCTATTTCTTTGAGTTAGGACATTATGTTGACGGTTTCAGTATTTTCAAATAGTTTTTCTTATTTTCTGTGCATATTTCTGAGATGATGTATTGCAACTATTTATATCATTTACATTATTTGAACTGTCACGTTCACGACGTTTCGGCCTTTGTACGCTCTTGCCTTCTTCAGAAGATATTTTTTAGAAATTCGAACTGAACCCTTTATTTAGTCCCCGAGTGTAGATTGTTCTAGTTCCCTTTGGATGTGTCAGTTTCAGTTAATTCGCCTTGATAACTCTGGGCCATGTGTCCATGGGTAAAAACGTTGATTGTTTGATCCGAAAAGGGGCTTGACCCAATGATTGTGAGTTCAATCCCTAGCTTCAACGGAGAAAACAAAACCTTGCAGAGTTATCAAGGTTATGCAAAACTATTGAGATAATAAAAGATCCGACATGATAAAGTCATGATAATATGCAAAGTCCTAAGTAGGAATTGTTCCATCTTATTAACACGAGTATAAGGTGCCTTGACAAGTCATTATAATTTAACATTAGCTTGGTATTTTTTATACTAAAATCGTGTATGAAATTTCTGCTGAAACAGAGATGAAGGTTATGACTTTGAAGGAGAAGATAACTCAACGAGAGATAGTCAGTTGACTGGGAATTTATAGAAACGGTGTTAAAACCACCCTAAAGATGTTTGCTACGCCTAAAAGTGTTTTAAGTGCTTATTAATTTTTGGCACTTGATAAGATACCAACCGTATGTTAAATTGTTTTATTGATTTATACATACTTGTTCGGTATTATCTGCTGAAACAATTGATAGGGTATGTCATCACTACTCCAAATTAATGGGGTACTTCTACTATGAGTGCGGGGTTTTGCTTGTAGTAGTAAAAGAAAAGGCGTAATAAGCTACTGTAATTTTAACTATCTAGCTCCAAACTGTAGCAGACGAATCTCCCGTGTTAATGCTGAAAATGAATTGTGAGGAAAAACATGGAACAGAAAACACGACAGGATATTGAGTTGAGACGTTATTCCATTTTAAGTAATTATGTGTTGGTAATAAATTTATAGGCGTTTTTTGCTTCATGTATCTTAAATTGTGATATATGTCACAGTACATAGATGTTTTAGTATTATGATTATTTGTTTGTATTATGTATTTTTTCGTTTAACACCTTTGAATGTATATGTCCCGAATTCTCTTGAGGATTAAACTGCGAAGCCAGTAATGAAATTCAGAGACTGTCTTTTCTTGTTTTTCTAGCAGTCAAATTTTCACGTCTCCTGTATTTGAAATCAAAAGTCCTACTGCCCGTCTAGTGACTATAGGGACGCTAGTTCTCGTAATGAAACAGAATATGGCGGTGAAAGAATGGAAAGATTTTTTTTTAATTTTTTAGCTGTCATGAAATATCATTTTGAAACTACTACATGATATTTCAAAAAATTACTTTGTAAGTATTGACACGTGGCATTGTCGGCGATTTGATTTTGCTGGGCTTAAACTTTGAATAGCGACAAATAGTGAAAATTTTAAAAATAGGCCAGTAGGAATAAGTATTTCATTTCTTACTTAGTTTATGTACTAACTACATACGTGCGTATAGTCAGTAACTAATTGAAAGTCATAGACGTAAATAAACTAAATTAACTACATTACAACGTTGTTGTTGTTGTCGTCGGCACCGATTCGCATCCGATCATCGGGATCGTCAAACGCTCTCCTTGTTCCTTTTCTCTCTCCTGGTGGCGGTTGCGGAAACGGCAGTTAAGGCCTAGTATACCCCAGAAGAGTCATGAACAGGAATCTCAAAGGAGTGTGGGTGGTGGACGCGACTTTTGACATCGCATCGCAGACCCTCTTCATGTTGATGGTTGAACTCTAAATTCTCGGTTGACTTCTCCGGATGGTGCCACGCCTTGAAGGCCGATTTGCGGCAACTATTTCCCAGGTTTTAGGGTCGATGTTGACCTGTGTTAGAGATGTCTTCATCTGATCCTTGAAGCGTCGTTTTTGGGCCTCCGCGTAGCCTCTTGCTGCTGGCGAGTTCTCCAAACATGTCGATAAATGGGAGTTGAGTGGGACGCATTCTGGAGACGTGACCCGTCCAGCGGAGGCGATTACTAGCTAATCAAGCCTGTCTGCGAGAACATTGCAGCTGGACTTGTATTAAAAAAGCTAAGTCAAAGAGATTTTGACGAGGCCATTTGCGTGAATTTGATTTTAGTGGACAACTCTGCGCAATAGAGAAGCCTACACACTTAGCCAGAAGCGCCTCTCTCGCGACTCAAAGTGGACTGAAACAGACGAGATCTGGTAAACCTGGTTGCATCAGGTTGTCGGATGCTTGTTCTGTCAATGTTGTTAAAGAAGTCTTTTTGAAAATCGGATAAATCAAATGAACAATTGGAAAATAATATCATACTTTCAGAGAGAGAGAGGGAGAGAGAGAGAGAGAGAGAGAGAGAGAGAGAACATAATTTTGGCATAGAGTTAAATTTGAAAAGAAAACGTAACTCTGTTGTATTGCTGCATATATGCGAGACAACCATAGTAATATCTAGCCGTCAAAAGCAGAGATAAATAAAAATAGCTTGAGAAGTCGGAAAAACGAAAATGAGTTTTTCATTTCTTTTTAGAAAGAGAATATGGCAGGGTCACGTGGCCGTCAAAGGGCTGTACCTGTTAATCGCAGAAGAAGAAAAATCAATACAAAATCTATATAAACAGTTTGTTTGTGTTTTTTTTTAGTATAGAAAAAAATTCAGTTCATTAACATTTTTATCAAGAAGTCAAATTCTGCTCACAAATTTTAACGTCCTGGGTATGACGATAAACTTCATCCGCGTCCTGGGTAAGACGAAAAACTACGTTCAACAGCAAGGCCTCTGGTCAGGAGGTTTTGTGGAGCGTGGAACCACCTCTTAATTGCGGTGTTCCCAGGTCCACCCTGACCCGGGGTGGTAGAACCTGTTAGGGTCCCAGGCAAATAGTTAACCCCCAAACTGGGGTCAAAACACTATGAAAATGTAAAAAATAGGTTTTAATACCAGAAATACATTGTAAAATAAAATTATTACTAACAATACATTTTTGAAAAAAAAATATTACCAGCAATACATTTAAAAAAAAATACCAGCTATACATTTTGAAAAACAAATATTTCCAGCGAAGGAAAATTATTACCAGAAATAGATTTTTGAAGGAAAAAATATTACCAGAAATAGATTTTTGGAAAAAAATATTACCAACAAGAAATTTTTGTCGGCATTAAATAACCCATTGAGGTTGATATGCCGTAAAACAAAACAAACCAAACACATTTTAACTCAAGAATTCAAAATTCATTAAAGGTACATTTTAACAAAGGAATTTTTAAACTGTTTTAATCTAAATTATACAGTGTTTTAATTATGCTTATATAGTGTTTCGTCATCACTGAATATAATGATCTCGTCTAAATACAGACATGTACATTTGTCCATAAAGCGTGAAAATATTACTACATTCTTTTATTTATTTATCAACAGAAAGGCGTATAATTATATTCAAACAGACCACTCGCCGGAGAGACTGCTGTTTTAGGCCAGCCATAAGGATGTACTTGTATCTGGTGATAAGCTGAAGTTATTTTTTTTTTTTCTAAAAACAACTCACTTTCAAAATGATTCCTCCTATCTGTCACGATATGGATTGGAATACATTTTATAATCAATATATTTTGCAAAAGCATCAGCTATTGGATATACGATAATTTCACTTAATGACCGAGTTTCAGTCCAACATTTTGTACGGCCTAGACACTCTAAAAAATATAGATGTAACTCTAGATCTGAATCATTGAGAACTGAAGGTAGTGGCCCGATGATATCTCTATAGACAGTTTGGAAACACGGTGAAGTTAATTCAAAAATTCGTATGGGAGAGGTTTATTTAATTTTTGGCAGTCATTAAAGTACACCCATTTTATAGTGTAACTCTATCTTCACTCGGGTCTTCTACTGGTAGAAATGACAACAAATGTGAAATGATCTTCATTCAGACACATCGTCTCAGCATCAAGAAACGCCCGATAAAGTATATTTTTTTATTATCCCAAAAGACGTATAATTATATTCAGACAGTCCGTATAAAGTAGTGACTGCTGCCTTAGGCCAATCGTAAAGATGTACTTTTATCTGGTAATAAGCTGAAGTTGGGTCTATTTTTGTAAAACAGCATTTGTTGGCAAGTTTAAAATAAATTGATATTATTTGATACAGGATATCGATTACTTCTTGTAATACAATTCAGGGAGTGTGGCTATCACCACTGCACCGTTAGTTACCGTCAGATTTTGAAACAAGGCTTTAGAGGAGACTTGCCTATTCACTTTTAGGAGCCGTTATTCCGAAATTCTGTCTTATTTTTAAAAATTTATATTGTGTTGTGTCGTGGCACAATAGCAAAAATAAGAAAATCAAGTCGAGGTTGGTTTAAGGAACAAGTGTATTTAACATCACAGATACAAAGGTAGGAAACGGGTACTACTCAGCTAGGCAGTTGTAGTACTGTCGCTGCTTACACACCGGGTAGGTATTACTGGCACTATATATAGTGAGAACCGGTGTAATTCCCTTGTGTTAGGAGGCCGGTGTAACATATTGCTTTAGATATTTCTGTAAAAATTGGTCTAGTTATGATAAAAACTGAATCTTTTGTTTATAATTTCAACCCAAGCAAGGTGATAAAGGTACTAAGACGCTAGGAGGTTAATGAAAGAATCTGAAAAATATAACTGAAGAGAGAGGACAATAAAAGAACATAATTCAAAAAAGATTTTTTTAAAATGACGATTGACGTTGCCTTTAAATTTTTGAAGATCGTTGTTGACAGGCAACCAAGAAGTCGGAAGTGAGTTCCATAGGAAACAAGTGCGAGAAAAGAAATTATTAGCATAGTTACATCTAGCAATTTCAATAGTAAAATGACGAGACCTATCTTCCTATCTAGTACTGCACTTCAATTCGCAAAGTCGATGTATCAAAGTGGAAAGCTCATCAAAGCAATTACCATGAAAATATTTATAGAAGGTGGCTGAAAGTGACTGAAGCCGATATGCCAGGTCAGGACTGATAACATTATAGATTCTTCTTTAGATTTTATCAACTTTTTCATCGCCATTATTTCATATACTATAAAATGTTCCCGTAAGAAACCTTACGCATTTAATTATTGATGGAACTCATCACTAAAACGTTATTTACTTGCGAACTATTGTCCTCATCTTTGTTGCTCAATAAAGATATAGGATACAAATCCTATATCATTCCAACAAATGACTAAAAAACACAAAGTAGGTTTGCACACCGGCAAAATCGGATCAAAACGACTAAAAACAGATTTCGCAATAAGGTGGGAAATTAATTTTCTGACCATTGAAAGGAGGCGATTTGCTAAACAAAAAAAAAGATAAAGAGCCAGTGTGAAAAAAAAAAGTCAACAATAAATAGAGAATCTCAAGTCAATCACCAGTCAGAAGGGCGCAGAGATCATAGAAGACTGACAGTAAATTTCATCACTGACTCAACCCGACACTAAGAGCCGAAAGTGGAGTAGGAAAGGAAAAGAACAACAAATTTACAACTGACTCCAAAACAATTCAACCCGATAAGTACATTTTCCTCTTATCTTTTATTTCTCATCTACACTCTCTTTTTCAACTTAAATTGATCGCCCCTTTCTCCTTTACACTTATACGAAAACAAAAGAAACAGACATTACTCTGCTACTCTGTTGAAAGACAGCGAACACAGACATTTTTGTCAAAACCACAATTTGCTTAAACGAACTAAAGCATTAATCTTTTTTTACCCTATTCACAAGATAATAAATATACAATGTTCTATTTTCTACAAACGTTCCTTATCGTGTTGTTTCTTCTTGAAATTTGCGTTGTATTTTGTGGGCAGGGTATCCCGTATTGAATTCTCCTTTTAATCCGGGTACGCTGAACCCTACAAAGACGAGAACAATAGTCCAAATTTAAATAGTGTAAATAAATCCTGTTTTTAAGATGCCATTTTTCACTGATGATAAAAAGAAATGCTTGTCTTTTCATATGCATACACATTTTGAACATTTTGTTTGAGAAAATGAATCCAAAGAAGGAAAAAACATTATATTCGTTTTATGTATTATTAGCTATGAACTTTAACTTTGTTTCAGGGAGAATTAAGGAACTGTATTGAAATACTGTTCATTCTTTATCATTTAAAATAATCTGCGTTATTACAGAGAGAAATTGTCTGTCAATATTTCTGTGATAAGGTATTGTAATTATTTACACTTACATTGTTCGATTTGTTGTCCTGATTTTTGTTGCCATATTCACAACGTTTCGGCCGTTATACGCCCCTTCCTTCGTCAGGTAATTGAATTTCGAACCGAACCCTTTATTTCGTCCACCGGCGTAGATCGTAGAGTCGCCTATTTTTAAAAAATATTTTTACAGTTTTTACTTATCGAATACAATATAAAAAAAAAGCAACTGCATATTTTGCTTGTGGTGATTCATAATTAGAATTCTGGTTTGAATATATTTTCCATTTGGCGTATCTGTTAGGAGACCTTACCCGTAATAACATAATGGACAATTCCATACGTAATAAATGCTGCGCCTCAAGAGGAAGCACGGAGTTCAGTCCGAAGTCGGGCGACCGGCTGATCGGCTGATCGACTGATCGGTTGAACGCTCTGCCTTCGGGCGGGGAGGAACCCGAACGAGGCTATGCCAAAGGGCGGAGTCTCTTTCGGGGGAGGTAAACCGACCCTGAACCCGTTTATACGGGTTCAAAGGGCATATTTTTGGCCGAGCCCACGGGCTCGGAGATCCCACGTTAAACCGGCCTTGTGACACATGATGCCCTCGTGGGCAGGTGACTAAATACCGTTCAGTCCGAAGTCGGGCGACCGGCTGATCGGCTGATCGGTTTAACTCTATGCCTACGGGCGGGGAGGAACCCGTAGGAGGCTACGCCGAAGGGCGGAGTCTCTCTCGGGGAGGTAAACCGACCCTGAAACCGTTTATACGATTTCAAAGAGCATATTTTTGGCCAAGCCCACGGGCTCGGAGATCCCACGTTAAACCGGCCTTGTGCCACATGATGACCTCGTGGAGGCGGTGACTAAATACTGTTCAGTCTGACGTCTCGAGTGAATTCCGCCAGGAGTCTGTCAGTCAGTCAGAGCGAGCGAGTCAGTCAATCGAGTCAGAGCCAGTCCGAAACAGAGTCCTGTTCAGACAATTACTACAAGACATTGGAATAGTGATACTGGTCGAGACTACATCGTTCTCCCTACTAAACCTGATTGTTCGTACTAACACTTTCTACTTCTCTGTATATATTCCTGTTTGTAATATATCTGTGTTATCCCATATCCGTATTCGAGTTCTTCTTTATTGGTTCTACCTTAGACTATCACCGTGGTACAAGGAACCGGGCCATAACAGTATCTGTAAGCAAAAACCTGCGGAAATTAAGTATTTCTGTACATTTTTTCGAATGTTCTCAAAAACTGATAAAGCTATTAATCTTAATTTTAGTGTCAGTACTTACCACATCAAATCTCAGCATTTACACCGAGTGCAATGCGGATTTTCAAAAAAAAAATGTTAAAAATCAGTCTGCTCTATTGGTAAACGGGCAAGATAACTTAACGAACGCTATTATATTCTTCTATGTGCCGTGTCCCTTCAGAATTTTGGCGATCATGGCTCTCCACAATTTCCTGTACTTTGTAGCTCTTAATAAATTTTGTCTTTTGCGATCTCCTAAACCCTATTCCGCCATCCATTCACTCAACCTAACGGAGGTAGATTATGCGTTGCTTTCTCCTGTCTCTCTTACTTTCAATCTGTCCTGTATGTATTCAATTTTCTAAGTTTCATTACATGCCCTAGAAATTTCAACTCTCTTTTCTTGACGTTAAGTATCTATCCTTTTTGTTGCCAGTGTCTCTAGAACTTCATCGTTTCTAACATGTTTTGTCCATGGTATTCTCAGCATCCTTCCGTGGAACCACATTTCTGTTGCTTCATGTCTCTTGTTCATCTGTGAAGAGAGTTTCCACCATTCACTGCCATATCGGAGGACTGATATTACATAGCAGTTCAGTAGTCTTTTCTTTGTTTCTAGCGATATTTTTCTGTTTCTTAATACTTTGCTTAGTTTTTGGAAGGGATCTTTCGTTATCTCAATGCAACTTCGGTTTTCTCTGTCGCTTCCCAGATATTTAAATTGCTGCACTTATTTGATTCCAGTATCTCTAAATCCAGTTTGTAATTTGCATATTCTTGGTGGCCAGCCTGTAATTATTATTCATTAATTATTACGCATAATATTTGACGCATTCGGCGGGAGGGGGGCGTATTCAATATTTGATAATTTTGCGGCAATACGCGCTTAAAGTTTTTAGGCAGTTTTGATCAAAATTTCTTTTCGTGGTTAGCCGTAAGGAATTGTAAACGTGGGACTACCTTACACTTAAGTAAAATAATAGCAATAATAATATTTATTAAGAATTTATTTATAAAGGTAAAAGACAATAGGAAAACTTTGTTATTAGTCGACGCGTTTCGTCCAATATGAACTTTTTCAAGGCAAAAACGAAATGAATTTATTAAAACTAAGTAACTATTAACAACAAAACAAAATGTCCTTACATTACATTACATTTACAGGAAATAACAAGTTTTACGGAAACATTGTTGACAATTATGTATTTAGTCACATAACAAATAAATAAAAATAAAATAAATTTTGATGCTATATTAAAATTGTTGTTAGGTATTTTTCATTTTCTCATTTGTTATTAGCAGCATTTTAGAATAGTTTGGCTGCAATGCTAAGTTTCCCGAGTTGAACAAACTAGAGCTATTTCGTTTGTGCTTTATTACCTCTCTTTTCCATTGTTGTTTTTAGATCGCTTTCTTCCTTTTATTTGATGGGCAATAGCGAAATTCTGAAATTTAGAATGGTCTTATTCCATTTAAAAAATAAAACCTGTAAAAAGGAATATTTTAAATTGATATTTTAAATTAATATACGATCAACAATAAAATGCTTCAGTATCTGTGGGATCAGGTTCAGATCATAGACAAAGAACACCATTGGAAAATTCGTAAAGTCAAGAAATCAGCACATATGCTAGACCACAAAAATCTCCTGAGCCGCCCAAGCATAGAAATGAATACAACATGGTAACCAGTAATAAGGAGTGCCAGAGAAAAGCGATAATAACAGCAAAAATTGCAATATGAGCACTGGTAAAAATGGTTGCTGAAGACATTAGGTTTATAATACCCAGAAATTCATACACAGATGTTCTCAAGGACACATGGCACAGTGGATAAAGGCGTTAGATACAGTGACAGGACCCAAAGAGTGTGAGTTCAGTGGAGAACTTTCAGAGGGAAATTAGCAGGAGATAATTGATAACTGACATCCATTAAAACATGGCACATGGAACTAGAACAGTCTACCCCAGTGAGCGAAATAAATGGTTCAGTTCAACATTCCAACCACCTGACAAAGGCCGGAGCGTACAACGGCCGAAACGTTGTAATAAATATGGTGACAAAGATGAAGATAATAGTCCGAATAATGTAAATAAAAATGCTTTTCACAAAAACCTTAATGATTCTGTAGAGGATCGTGGGTTTATGTGTTGTTAAATTAGGAACACGTGCTGTTTATTCCTGCTAGAAGGTCCAACTACAAGAACTATGCGGACCCAAGTTGAGTCCAACTGAAGATGTAAAGAAAACAAACAAGACCGAAATATATATGTCAACAAATATATGTATTAAACAACAAATTTTACAATGGACAAAGACATTAACATTTGTGTTTGTGTGTGAACGTAAAGAGTTTGTATATTGGTGAATGTTCGTACGTACGTGTATATGTGTATAATGTTCATGGTGTCTTCCACAAATGGGAAGACGTTATCTTCTGAAAGAGCTTACATTGTAGATGTGTTCGCTGTAAATAAGAAATGAAAAAGGGAACGAGGCAAGAAGTTGCCCAGTATTTATAGTGTAGGGGGAAACGACTCCTAGTGAACAATTAGGGAATTAAGGAGGAGCTAACTCCGACAATTTCACTATAATTATGTAAAAATAATGTAATGATATTCCACAGACAAAAATACGGTTTATATTACCTCATCTCATTTCATGGTTACGAACTATAAATCTAAATTGAACTTGAAATATTGTGTAATAGGCTCTAACTTTTTGTAAAATACTTGGATGTATAATGAATAACTTGTAGTGAAAAGAGCAATTTTCGATATTTGTTGAAAACACCCCTCCTCCGCCGAACGCGTCATTTTTCTTGGTTCTATAATAATAATGATGAATTATGTTTATATATTAAACTCTTTGTAGCCTTCACGAATTACCTTGATTTACAGAAAGAAAGAAAGAAATTAAAAAACAAATTCTAATGGGAGTTTTTCCACTGATGGTTCGCAACATACTGGAAATTAAAAAGCCATCAAAGTCTCGAAATTATCCATTCCCGACCCAAAACACAATATTAAAAATTGGCTCAACATTGAATTAACAAAATAAAATTGTTTTTCAGTCAATGAAAAACCTGAAAAAGGAATTAAATAAACACATCTATCTGTGCCACTTTTATGGAAGCTGATCTGATAAGAACATTTAATGGTATAGACAAAATAAACACGGTGATAGCCAGATCATCCAGCTGACACGCTATTTTGTCCCAGCTGCGGTGCTCCACTACTACCATAATAATGAGAAATCTGACATCAAAGGAAACCACTTTAAATCATAGCTGATAACAGTAAGAAAAGAAGTCGCCAAGCAAAAATTGTCAAGAGACACACCTCAGAAAATAAAGGAACCCGAAAAGTGGCTTACAACAAAATCAACCAATCAAAAGATAACACTAGAAGCTAGTAACTGCATGCGCCCACAATAAAAAAAAATGTCAAACCGGAACCCAAGCCTCTTCCTTTTTTTCTCTTTGCGATGCTATCTTCATTTTGACTTCACATGATTTCCTTGATTTTGCATGTGCGTATTCGTTATTGCCAACCTTCATCAGGTTATAACAGTAGCAGTCAACCACCGCCAAGAGAGACCAGTAATCGTATTAATCGCGCGTAATCAGAACAGATCTTCTCAAACCATTTAATCAATTCACTCCAAGCAAGGCGATAATGCCACTAAGAAGAAAAGGGTTACTGCGAGTGAAAGAGAATGAGAAGACTTTAGAATGAACCGCGAATCCAATCCTGAACCAGAAACAAAGGATAAACCTCTGCTCCTGTTCAAAGGACCGGGGTATGGTGTGAACTGGACCATAGGCGAACTTATCTATTTCTATTGAGGAGGAAAATAAAAATTAAAATATAAATAAAAGTTCAGAATTTAGGTGGCGACGTTAGAAGTATAGAGTTGAAGTAGACTTTAGAAGGAACCGGAAACCCAATCCTAAACAGGAAACAGTGGATAAACCCCTGCTTCTATTCAAAAGACTTATCTACTCCTACTGAAGGAAGAAAATAAATAACATTTCAGAATTTAGGTGGAGACGTTAGAAGTATAGTAGACTTTAATAGGAAACGGAAACCCAATCCTAAACAGGAAACAAGGGATAAACCTCTATATCTATTCAAAAACCTATCTACTCCTACTGAAGGAAGAAAATGAATAAATAACATTTCAGGGTTTAGGTGGAGACGTTAGAAGTAGAGAGTTGAAGTAGATCTTAGAAGGAACCGGAAACCCAATCCTGAGCATGAAACACGTGATAAACCTCTACTGTTCAAAAGACCAAGGAGGAGTGTGAACCGGATTTTATTACATCCACGTGCTACAAAGAATTTATCAAGCTACTGGATACCGAAACAAGACATCAATAAGTAACCTGCTACGGTCTCCGCGATAGATAAACATTACATTTCTAGATATACTTGCAGAAATAGCTGACAAGAGTATGGAGACAACGATACTGCTCCCTCCTCCAAAAATAGCAAAATAATTTGGGATCAGCGTAAAGCATTGACTCACATATTAAAGTCACATATTAAAAGAATTCACCTCCCCCCAATTTCAACAATAAAATTCAAACAGTGGGGACGTAATAAACCAATCACATGACTCCAAACAAAAGATTTTTTATAGCAAATAAAAACAATTAGAGAATTTCCACCACCACTCAAACTTCTTTTTGATGTATCTTGTGGGATACATATTTATTTATTTATTCACACTGTAGGAATAGTGGTAGTAGAATTTTTGGCTTGTTTTTACGAAAATAAAAACAAGAAAAATAAATACAGAGAAGACATGACAAATTGTATACAATTTTATTTATGTATTTGTATGTGTATTTTACGTTACAATTGTGATAATGATAATGTTATAAAAGGGAGTAAGTTACTCCGTAATATCACAAGTCCTATCACGGTGGGAAGGTACACACGTGTTGTCATCCCGACAGTTCTTGGGCGAAGAGATCGAATCTCACGTCTTTTGGCGAGATGTCCGTATTTCCGGCAGGAATAGTTTTTGTTGCATGTTAGGAGTAATTTTATTATTTTTATTTTAAACAAGGTTTAAATATTATTATTCTATTTTATTTTATTTATAATTTTCATTATTATTATTATTTTATTTATTTGTAACAATAATAATATCCCTACAATCTTTTTACAGTAAAAAGGCAAGCACAAAACCAGTCTCCTTCAAAGTGCAAATTCCACCGTCGATATGTCGAAAGACTCCACACTATGCGCATTCCAGAAGACCCTTGTAGTAGATAAAAATGTCAACAAACTAAGCTTCGCGGCATCATTAATTACAAAAAATCTTTATTTTCTCTTGTGTTCCAGAAGAGTCAAAAGAAATTGTTATAAAGTTCGTATAACACTCGTAGTTCTGGTTAATAACACTGTAAGGAAAGACTGGAACAAAAGGTCGAATGAAGAACAGGTTTAATCAGATGAGAGACACGGCTTAATAATACAATAATAGAGAATACCGTGGTTCAGTGCAGTAATGCGTACGACTCAAACGTTATGCCTTGCGACCCACTTTGCAACGAATGTTCCTATGAGCAATAGGATATTTCGATTTTGGAATCATGGTATTGTTCTCAATTTGAAAGTTGGGGTTTCACGAGATAAATAACAACACTAAACACTAAAAAACCGGTACCGATTTGGAAAATCAAATCGGTACCGTTTTTTTTTTTTTTTTTTTTTAGGAAACGAGTTTAAAAGATTAAGTTTACGTTCAAATCGTAGTGTTGGAATTTCATTCCGTTGATTAGTGAAAGCCATATAACACAGCCTTATAAAATTTATAATTTACTGAAGCTTTACAAATTTTACATGGACAAGATGCATAGCACAAAGCACATTATTATTTTAATCATTATGCCATCAAATCTGACCTTCATTTAATTCAAAGAGAAAATATACCGAACAATTTAACTATATTATGATATAATATGCTAGAAAGTGCAATGTTTTTAGTGTGATTTTCAATAAACAATGCAAATTTAAATAATTTTGATTTGATTTATCATTTGCGCCCAGCAGTGTTATGATGTTATATAAACTGTTATCTATTTTTCGTTTTTATTAATTATGAACTAACAAATGATCTAATAAATGTTATTCATTGAGTAGACATTTTTATATTTTACAATACTTCTTTTACAGTTTTTACTTATCGAATATAGTTAAAAAAAAACAACTGCATATTTTGCTTGTAGTGATTCATAACTAAAATTTTGGTTTGAATATATTTTCCATTCAATGTATTTATTTTAATACAAAAGATATTATTAGGTTGATGCAAAAATAATTTCGTTTTCTAACATATGTTACTATGTGAGAAAACGACATTATTTTTGCACCAACCTAATAACTTTATTTGTATTTATTTTTGAAATAGTAAAATTTTGAAGTCAGTTTGTAAGTAAAAACCTGCAGAATTTAGGTATTTCTGTACATTTTTCAGACGATCTTTAAAACTAGATGCTCAAAAATTGATAAAAGTTATGAATCTAATTCTTGGTGTCACTACATATCACATCAAATCCCAGCTTGCATATCTAGTGCAATGTTGATTTTCTAAAAAAAAAAGTGAAAAATCAACCTGTCCAAATTAGCAGACGTTCTATTCATGGCGGATGGACGAGTCCATGTTCAACAATTAGTGTAGAGAAGGTCGGTCGTCTTTCAACACAATAGAAACAATGTGAAATAATCTTCTCATTTAACCGACTTTATAAAACACAAGGACATTTAATATACCCGATTTAAACAGACATTACATGACATTTTCCTCACTGCTCGTACGATCACAGAAGTTAAGCAACGTCGAGCCTAGTCACTACCTAGATGGGTGACAGCTTGGGAATTCCAGGTACTGTAAGCTAGGTGAGCGGGTGGTGTAATGGATTATTGTGGAAATCGGAGAGTTCCAATTCCAGTCGAGATCGTTATATTAACTTACTCGCAAATATCTTCGGGAAAAGTATGAATCAACTTCTTCTCCCCAGCTATGGGTTAAGTAGTATACCTTTTAACAGGAAAAAATCATCATTATCTCCAAAAATTCTTCTTACAATCTAAAAATATTTTATGGCTTTAAATAACCTGCAAAGGGTTGATAAGCCGTAAAAAACAAAATCAATCAAAAATCAATCTTTACTCACTGACAATTCAAGTTTCTCGCACTCATTTTTCTTTTTACGGATAAGTAAAACATATTTTGTATGGTACAACAACAAACAAATAATTAAATTATATATGCATATTGGACCGAGTTAGGGGGACTTTTAAGCTAGTTTGGTATAAAATTTTCTCTACACATGAAAATTCGCCAACTCACATGACTTACAATAAAAATCGTTTGAACTTCGTAAAATGTTGCGTCACTGCACTATTAAAAAAGTAACTGAATCTAATTAGTAATATGGCGTCACAGAGCACCCAATAAGTTTATATATCATAATTTATATATCAATTGATTTACATTATTTTATATATCAATTGATTTACATTGCTAATTGAAACTAATAAAATTTTAACTCAACAAGTTGAATTTTGCAAAGCTAATTGAAACTTATAAAATTTTAACTCAACAAGTTGAATTTCTGATCGAGCAAGTCTAAAGTTTATCTGTTCGAAGTAATGCACATCGCAGCAGACGAAATTTTCGGAGCCGCTCAAAACTCCTCGTTTATATTCTTCACAAAACGAAAGGGTTTGCAGATGTCCGTACAATTTTAAAACGTCCCCAGGAAAGAATTAAGCCGACAGTTTCTGAGGACTTGCTCTGCCGGCAATTTGAAAGCAAGTCAGGGTTTTTTTTTCACGAATGATGTGTTGAAAATTTTTAGTCTATAGCAATATCCGAAACATCACCTACCCTGCCACTTTTTTCATAATACAATAAAAGCCCCAGCTAAAATTACTTCAAAAGTAGCAAATAAAACAATTATTCACACATATGACCAGCGGTACATTCAATTCAATCTTGTTTTATGTCGACCCTATCCGTGGTCATTCGTGGTTATTCATGGTCATTCGTGATAGCAAATACTGCTTCCTTTATCTGAGCGCTGATTTTCTTCATCATTTTGGTCATTGATCTTAAGAGACAACATTTTAATCGATTCTGAAGCAAACCTTAAGTTAAAAAGTTGTTTTCAATCAGTTAGCCTCAAACTAGCAAACTCGGTTTCGCTACGATTTACCAATACCATAAAGCCGACATTCTATAATCCTACCATTAAACATGTTGTAACATGACGCAACAAAAGAACCAACTGATTTTATAAATCGTGTACTAAATAGACTGACAGTAGCTTGGAACAAAATTGATCAGAGGGTGAACCGTGATATAATTCATCTTTCAACAAGTAGTTGGTATTAACCACTTCACTTAGTGCTTAAGAAAGCAGCGAATAAAACAATTGATCATTCGTGGTTATTCGTGATCATTCGTGATGGCTGATATTGATACTCCATTTTGGCCATTCCTCTTAATAGATGACAGTTAATCGATTCTGAAATATCTACTAGAAATCTTAAGTCAAAAGGTTATTTTCAATCAGCCATTAAGTTTAACCAAATATCGCAGTAGTGTTTGCTTTTTTTCAGCTTTTACTGGAATATTCGTAAATTATAAAGCCGACATTCAAAAGTCCTTTTGGCAAACATGATGTAGTACTTTGTGGCATAAGAATAGCCTACTTTCGTACGTCCACGACGTCATGCACCAGATAAACTGAACACGTGTTGAAGCGTGATATACTTTGACCTTCGACTAGTAACGGGTAATCATCATTTCACTTAGTACCTAAAATAGCAGTTACCGTACCTCTTAGATATTGTAGTAGGATTAGGTAGTAGTAAGACCATATTGAAATACAGATTTTCCTTTTCACTAAGGGAGTAACAAAGAAAAACTCTCTCTCTTTCTCTCTCTCTTTCTCTCTCTCTCTATCTCTCACACACACACACACACTTCTCTCATACACATCGTTCCTTTCCTTTTCCTTCTAACATTCTGTTATGGTGACCTATCTTCATTAGAATGAACTCTCTTCCTCCTTCATAAATACTAACCTGCGAAACTTCCTAAGCAGGCAGTCGGGACGCAGTGTAACCTGACAGTTCGGATAATTCTATCTGCTGACTAATAACACTCTTATTTTGTATATATGTTCTGTTATTTCAATACACTTGTTCAACCTACCTTCTTCTCTACGTGTCTTTCTTACTGGCCTCTAGCAGGCCACAACATATTCCTATTCTCGGTAACTGACAGAACCTGGACATAGTTTATGTGGGTCAGTTAATGTCATGCAAAATCAACCAACGACAACACGTCCCGCCAAAAACCAAACGGAAAACACGGATGTGTCAGATCAAATAAAAAAGGAGAAAAAAACACGTGCGCACCAGAAGTGGGATACATTTCGATATGGCAGTTCCAGACGCAATAGTTGAAAATTCATCGGCTGTGAGTTGGACAGTACGTACGCCCTAGTGCGTAGTCCGATGTCGAACGATCGGATATCAATTCCATCAAAGAACACTTACGGTATCCACATAAACGCGAAACACTCGTCGTCACAAAAGAACGTACAACCACAAAAAAGAAAGGATGAATTCAACAAATGAATCCCTTCCCACTAAAACACAACGACCACGTATGAACTCTTAAAATACAAAAGGACTAAGACGATAGTTACCCACTTTAACAACCACTGTATCCACGGGGTCAATAATAAAAATGGTACTACAATAAACTTGGCATTTGCTTATGTATTAGCATACCTTTCATCTATATACTATAATATCTTTTGTTGATATGTTGCAAACAGAATAGTACTGTATGAGGTTTTACAGTATATTTACTGTGAAAATCCGTTAATTAACTTTAACTCATGCATGTGTTCGTCGAAGACTAACCCACTGAACAAACAACATGATTTGAACGAGATAAATAAGGTAACTGGATATATGACAATAAGTATGTTTTTTACAACAATGATTGATTTGTTTTTATTTTATGGCTTATTAAATCTTTGTGGGTTGTTTTGTGGAAAAGCTCCGGTGGATATTTATCAAAAATTTCAGAACACTTCGAAATAAAGGAACAATGATATAAACAACATAAATGATATGTTTATTTAATCGACTTCAATTGGAGCATGTTATTTATAATTTTAGTTGGCGAATGTTTGTTTGGCTTGATAGTTGTTAGTTTACGAGTCAGACTTTGATAGCAGTCGCCATCTTGTTGGCAGCTGTCGGGAGTATGGTTACTTTGGAAACATGTTGTGGTGCCAGTCTACTGTGTACCTCGGTTCTCAAAAAGGGCGGGAAAATGACCGCTTAGTTCTTCACACTACACGCTCGAACCAGTTTCTAGCTGTCTACTCTCTGCTGTTTGTTGGCTGTCTACAATATTTCTTGCGAATGTAAAATTCTTCAAACCCTCTTTCCTCATTATGTGCCTTGGAAATTTCAACTATCTCTTTCTGATTCTAAGCATAAGCTTTCTTTTTTGTTTCCATTTTCCATAAAACTTCCTTGTTACTCAAATTTTCAACATCCTTCTATAGAACCAATCTTCTACTGAATTTTTAAGCATCCTGATGGAATATTCCATACCTACCTGTCGCCCCTGCGAGATAATGCATTTTTCACGCATAATCACCTCTTAACCAATCAGCATCTTAGTTTCAGCAAACTAGGTTTTTCATTGGCTGAGACCTTAAAGCTGTAGCAAGTTTAAGCAAAAATACCTTTTCCTGCATACCGCTTTTGGAGCCGATTCTGAGACCACAAACTTGATAAATAGATGCGTTTCGATTCGATTCAAACAGTCAGAACTTCATCCCTGGAGAGATGCTAAACAAATCCACGCTAGCCAAAACTTTGACCTAACTACACTTTTCGTGCGCTAATTCTTCTGACTCGACAAACAGCACTTCATTCTCTCAGGAACATTACTTACAACATACTAAAGAAAGTGAATTGACCAACTACTAAACACTATTTGTAAATCTCAATCCAACATCAAGACAACAGCTAAAGATACACAA
The DNA here is from genome assembly GCA_963932145.1 of Acanthosepion lycidas. NCBI lineage: Eukaryota > Metazoa > Mollusca > Cephalopoda > Sepiida > Sepiidae > Acanthosepion > Acanthosepion lycidas. The sequence goes on along the minus strand of OZ010612.1, from coordinate 9,147,141 downwards.
CTCTTACAAACTTTGAACAGTAACTTTAACAAACGCACACATACACACTAGTGACCGAACTCCTACAAAAGACATTTTGTAATACAATAAAACATCTTGTTTAATTTCATACACAAATCCTAACCACAAGCCTACACACATTGAAACTCAGCATAATCCTTCTACATATTTTATTACAACTGGTCGCACTTGATCTATCTTGATTTTGTATGTTTAATTGATATAAAATGAATGTTATTTGTTAAAGCTTTAATCATGTTGTCCTCATTTTTGATTAGATAAGAACAGTGAAAATTGGGTCGTGGCTTTAGATATTTTGAAGGCGTTTGAGGTGGTTTAGCATGATGGTCTTGTTGACAAGCAAAATGGCTTTGGCGTCTCCAGCCATTTTTTTTTACTTAATCCAATCCTTCTTAACAAATCGTTTAATGAAGAACGTGTTAAATGGCCACTCTTCTTGATCCTTTCACATTAATGTGAGTGTCCTCCAGGGACCTATCCTTGAGCCCACTTTATTTCTTATCTTCATAAACGACCTTCCCAATTTCATCAGTCCCCAACTCAATATGCTGATAACAGAACTATTTACTCTTGACAATAATAAGTCCGTAAGGTCCAAAAGAATAAAATTGGCAGGTGATTTCAAAATGACCTAGAATCTGTTGTTAACTGGGGCAAGAAATCGTTTGTGGAACCTTAACGCTTCCATAACGAAACTGATGTCTTTTAGTCATCTTGGAGAACAATTTTGCTTTCCATCAGTATGGTTGATGCTAACCTCCAGAAGAGCACCTTCTCGGTCTCATGATTTCCACTGATATGAAATGGAATTATTATACTGCATCAATTTCTATGTCTGCTACCAGGAAAATTTGTTCCCTGTGCCATGTTAGATGATTTTCCGCATCGGAATTTATCTTGCACATTTATAAATCTACCAATGTCTGCGCATTGAATATTGTTTGCCATATCTGCTCTGGTGCTTTTGTTATATATTTTGAGATTCTTGATAAAATCTAAAGAATGTTATCGATCCTGACCTAGCATCTCGACTTCAGCCACTTTTGTTGTGATTTAACTTCCGTTTGTTTTACTATAAATATTTTATGGTAATTTTTCTAATGAACATTCCTCCTTAGTATCTGAAGGTTTGTTTTACTGCTGCCCGATCACAAGCGAGGAGGGATGGAACGAACAGCAGTACCGGAGTCCAACAAAACACATCCAGAGACACGTCCACAATAGAGGCGACGAAGAATTACACCCAGGAACGGCGCAAACGAAGGTCAAACGTAACCGGGACACAGAAAGTGAGGACGAACAAACAAGAAATCAGAATCACAACGTTCCGTACGCTAGTAATGCTGGCAACTCACGGACTGACAAAACAGAAAATCCGTCTGCTTATAAATATTGAGCCCAAGAACATCGATAATTTTGGCTATGCACGACATGAATCATTTGCATAAAAAAATTCTAAGCACTGCTCAGCCCACCGACACGACCATATTTTTTGCAAACGGGCGGTTTCCAGTTCGCGCCAACTATACCCTCCGACATACGCAGCACATAAAGCGTTGTCTTTTTGATCGGCGGGAACAGGCAGCCTCATCGAAGGTAGCCGGCATTTCATCCTGTCTTTCACTTCCGCTACATTACCTCGACTGCACGAATTTAAGCTATGAGACTAGCCATATAGGAAGACTTACATCTGTTTCAACAGTAAAACGACACTACTGTTGAAATAGAAGTAAGCGCAAGTTCTATTCTAATAGTTTCTTCTCTCGTACTTCTCACTTGTGAAAGTCTCTTCTGGATTTTTGGTTTCCTATTACCTACGATCTTCAAACGTTTAATGCATTTTCAATCACCATCTGTCTTCCTGGGTCCTGTTCTCTTATTGTCCTTTCTCCTCACTTGCATTTTGACATCTTCTCTCACTCCACGTAACCTTTTATGTCATAGTAGCTTTAATGCCTTTCTTGGGGTGAAATGATTAAAAAACAAAAAATCATATATCTGTTGCTCAAGTCTTCTCTTCATCTGTGAGGAGATTGTCCAACATTCACTGCCATATTGGAAGACTGATATTACATAACAGTTCAGCACTCTTTTCTTTGTTTCTAACTGTTGCAGTTTTTTGTGTATATATATGTACTAGTGAGTTAGTCAAAATGCCTTGACTCACTTTATAGTCCACCAATAGAAGGTTAACCAATCAGAAGACGTAGAACATTCAATCTGTCCTGTATAAAGGCGGCCATTTTGTTCACTCTACCCGAATGTCCAGTCCAGCTTGTCAGGCGAAGAGAAAGAGAAGGACAAACTATGCTCTGCTACCTTTTACCAAAATATCCACTGCTAACCTGAACAACACTTTCCTACTGTCTTCAAGATATTCACTGCTAACCTCTGGATTCTCTAATCAAGACGACCGTCATTATGAACAACATTGATTATGAGCCCAGACCACGACTATATTTTGACGGGAATGAATCGAGAGATGAATTGTGGGAGACGAAGTTCTTAGGCTACCTCAGAATACAAAAACTACATGACATCATCCTTTGCGAAGACGACCAGAAGGGAGGTGATGATTTTACGGAGAGAAATGCGACCGTGAATTAATACAATTCCTGGATGACCGGAGTTTATCTTTAATAATGAGAGAAGCCAGGGACAATGGCCGGAGAGCTCTACAAATTTTGCGTGAACACTACGTCAAAAGGTAAGCCTAAAGTTATTGCTTTATATACTGAACTAACTGCGTTAAAGAGACGAGAAAATGAATGTGTAACGGATTATACCATCCCAGCTGAGAATGCCACAAATGCCTTAAAAATTGCAGGTGAGACTATCTGGGAGGAGCCATGGTCTTAAAGGGTTTACCACCGACATTCAAACCATTCACGACAGTTATAACTCAAAAGGATAAACAATTAACTTTCACTGAGTTTAAAATTTGCGTTACGTAGTTATGAAGAAACTGTAAAACTTCAACACTAACAACTGTTTTTTGTTTTTTAATACTTTGTTTTGCTTTTGGAAAGCATCATTTGCTATTCCAATGCACCTTCAGATTTTGGAGTTACATTTTCCATCCTGTGTCTCATCTATCCCATTTTATTTGGAGTGAGAAAGGTGGTTAACAACCCCGTATGATGAAAAATAAGACCTATCAAAGAGTGGAAGAATTCTTGATGAGCAACTGCTACCTAACTAGAGTTGGTGTCTCAATAAAATCACCGTGGAGAAGGCAACAGAAACACTTTACTATCAATCCCCAAATCAATCATGACAACCCACAATGTTAAAAAATAATATTTATAAAAATCATTGACATGTTCTACAAAACGCAGTAAACCCAAAATTACACACCTTACCTATTGTTGGGTTATCAAAGTATATGTTGGACGACCTTGGTCATATCTGGCCGTAGAAAACAGGTAATTGCTCAAACATTGATAATAAATAAATAAAGATGGTGAAGGAGAAGTTGGAAGTTTTATTTTGTAGAAAGAAAGTATAGAAATGTGTTACATACCTTCTCTCCTGTCCTGAAAAGGAAAGTTAATTAATGTTACAAAAGCTGTCTTTACGCACAACTCTGACAAATCTCGTAGCAAGAGGCTGTGTCTACCACACGTTAGTTCTCTTAGTGATGTCTACACAAAGACTATCTTGTCTGTATATGTAAGACTCTATTGATTAGCCATTGAGGGTCTCATGACTGGTCAAGTGCAGTGAATATTTATGGATGCAGAGGAATGAAGGTTAACCCAGTACTATGTTTCATATATTACTGTTGTGGATTCCGCGTGAAAAATCGGTCCCCAATAAATGACAAACGCAAGTATTTAAGCTAAGAAATTAAATGTATTTACACAAAATACAAAAGTTAATGCTGTTAGTAAAATCCAGAAACGACGGTTAGTATTAAGATCGCTATATACAGTCTCGAAGTAAACTTCCTTAGAGTCGGGCGTACTTGTAACTGACTTCTCCCGTCAACCCAATCACAGTGTCTATGTACTTTCCACTCTGTTTCTCCACCCTGTTCCTCTACTCGTTCCTCTACTATCAGACTCTCTGACTGACTGACTGTGGCTATTTTATGGCAGCAGGACGAGTCCATTTATATCTGAAAAGGGTGCATCCCATAATACCCCCCTCCTTAGATCCCTTTTTGGGGGGAGTTAGTATTTTTGTCTCTTGTGGTTGAAAAATTGCAGGAGCAATTTTTACTCCGAATGGTAGTCTGTTGAATTTATACAATCCCTTGTGCGTATTAATGCAAGGGATTTTCGTACTCTCTTCTTGTACTGGGATTTGTAAATAAGCCTCACTAACATCTATTTTTGAAAATATCTTATTGCCGTTGAGCTTTGTAAATATCTCCTCAGGGCAGGGTAATGGGTAATGGTGGTCTTTTACTGCCTTGTTGAGTCCCGTCGAAAAATCTGCGCATACGCAAATTTCTCCTGACTTCTTTTTTACGTAAACCACCGGCGCAGCCCACTCACTAAACTTTGTTTTAGATAAAATCCCAGTTAGTTCAAGTCTCTCCAATTCTTAGTTTATTTTTTCTATAGTAGCAAACGGTACATTTCGCTTCTTTCTGAAAATTGGTTGGACGTTTTCTTTTAATTATATTTTGGCCTTAAATTTGTTGCATCGTCCCAACCCACTTGAAAATCCCTCAGGAAATTGCTTGTATAATTCTTCCTTCAATTTTATGGTATCTGATGGTTCAACCTCTAACTTTTTGCAAAACAAGTTGATAGGTAGGTCCCAAACGTTGAATTTCTGCATCCAGTCGATACCTACTAAATTTTCAGTATCTTTCATGACGTATATCTTAAGTTTTTTTGTTTTGCCGTGAAATTTAACATTCACTATTATTTCTCCCTCAAATTTTATTCGTTTGCCTGTAACCGACTTGGCAATTTTTTGAGTGTGTAACATGGTAGGTCTGTTGAATTTTTTCCATGTCTGTAAGTTGATTATCGTGAGGTCGGAACCCGAATCCAGTTGTAATTTAATCTTTTTGTTTAAAATTTCCAGTTCTACATATTTCCTTACATTGGTGTTGTCATCATTATTCATCCTTGTAGCTCCTATTCTATTAGTATATTTTCTATTTCTACATTGGGATGCCTTGTGGCCTTTTTTTCCACATTCATGACAGTTTTTATATCTGAAGCGGCAATCCTTGTTCCAATGTAATCCTCCACATCGATAACATGCTGATGAAGGGGGCTTATATTTGTTTCGATATCCGTCATAATTTGTCCTGTATGCTGTATTTTTTCTCTTGTCATAATATTTTATTTTTCTTTCCGGGGAGGGTGAGAATCTTTCTTCATTGTCGTAAAATTTTAGTTTTCTTTCCGGGAAGGGTGAAGAACGTAGACTTTTATTTAACTTACGTATATGAGAAACAGCCGCTTCTTCAATGTCCTCTGCGTCTTTCTTTATGCTTAAACATCTCTGGCAATCTTCTGATAATTTCTGTAATGTTAGACCCGGTCCATTTTGTAATTTTGCAAGCATTCTTCTACGCATTTCGCTATCTTTTGTAGAAACTAGCCCTTTGTAGCATAAATAAGTCTATTGCTCTCCCAGCAGTCACTTGTACAAATCACAATATCGCTGGTTCAATTCACCGTTCTCGCCGTCTTCACACGTCACTACGTATAGTCAACGTTTTTTTTCTCCCCTTTTTCATGGCTCCAGCACTCTTTTATCAGGCCAACACCGCGGTTCCCAGCCAATCAGCTTTCTTCGCTGTTATTCTCGGTTACACAGGCAAATTGCCTCCTCCAGTTCTACCAATCAGCACACGACTTGCTATTGGTGGAAGCATTCCAAACTGTACAAAAAAAAAAAACATTCTTGCACATACTGCTAGAATAGCTGGACGGGAGAGTAATGCCATTTTCACGAAGCAAACTTGATGTCACGTGCTGCCCGTTAAGGTAAGACCCTTATTCTCCTATACACCAGATGCAAGCCACTCTGGCTCGCTTGCTTCTACGGGACTGTTCACCATACCCTTGAACAAAGATGAGGCATTTAAAATTGTCCGGTGTTAATTCCGCTATTTTGAAGTCGTCACAATGTTTATTTACGATTGCGGCAAACGTGGAATAATCCTCATTATCGCCCTTTACCAGGTTAAGGCATTTCCACCTCCTATGGAAGAGTGATGTTTTGGGGCTGAAGAGTTCTTTAAGACATGTCACTGGTTCGTCAAATTTTAATTCGTTCGTCTTTTTTGGCAAGATATAATCCACGAACTTTGTATATTCTTAAGTTCCTAATTTTCTAAGCAATAGACGTAGCTTTTTTGCTTCTGTTCAATTTTGACAGTCTATGTTAAAGATGTCTTCATGTCTTCTGAAGTAATCGCCAAAGTTTTTGGCCTCATCTAGAGAATATTTGAAAATCTCTATGGTATTCCACACTGCGTATTGCGAAAATGTTGCTTCTTTTTCAATATCTAATTGCTTGCTGCCCGCTACTTTCAGTATTAGTTCCTGGAGCTCTGTTTGTCTATCTTGATTTTCTTTTTGCGTTTGTAATATTTGCTTTTGCCATTTTTCTTGTAGCTGTAACTGTTGATCATTTTGGTATTTCTGCATTTGTAATTGTTGTTCATTTTGGTACTTTATCAGTTCTACCAACATATTTTTAAAATCTTCCATGATAACTCAATTTTATGTATTATTACTCCTCGAATTTGTTTGTCGCTAATTTGTTGTTGGACGACGAGGGAAGGATTTTTCTTTTGTTGTTAGGCGTACGAAAAAGTTTTTCTTTCCGTGTGAGTTTCGAATCCTCGTTCTTCAAGTTGTTGTGGGTTATCCGCGTGAGTTTCGAATCCTCGTTCGTCAAGTTGTTGTGGGTTATCCGTGTGAGTTTCGAATCCTCGTTCGCCAAGTTGTTGTGGATTCCGCGTGAAAAATCGGTCCCCAATAAATGACAAACGCAAGTATTTTAAGCTAAGAAATTAAATGTATTTACACAAAATACAAAAGGTAATGCTGTTAGTAAAATCCAGGAACGCCGGTTAGTATTAATCAAAGATCGCTATAGTATATAGCGATCTTTGATTAATACTGTAAGACTGTATATAGTAACAGTCTCGAAGTAAACTTCCTTAGAGTCGGGCGTACTTGTAACTGACTTCTCCCGTCAACTCAATCACAGTGTCTATGTACTTTCCACTCTGTTTCTCCACCCTGTTCCTCTACTCGTTCCTCTACTATCAGACTCTCTGACTGACTGTGGCTATTTTATGGCAGCAGGACGAGTCCATTTATATCAGAAAAGGGTGCACCCCATAATAATTACACACAAAATATTTGATAAAGTATAATACAAAGACTTATTTAAATGTGAGGAAAGCTTGATTTATATTTGTGGAGGATATAAAAATTCATATAATAAAATTTTATATAATAAAAAATGTTAATTATGAAAATGATTAATAAAAAGGTGAATATAAAAAATAATAATGATACAATAGATTAGGTTTATTTATTGTAATTTCTTCTGAGCGGAGTGCTTAAAAAATAATTTTTTAAAAAAGCCAGACGATTAATAAAAAATAGCTTAGATAAATTTGATGTGTAAAACTTTGCACATGCAAGGCTCAGATCTGATGTTGCAAATACCACCAAAATGAAGCCTGACGATTTATGAAAATACATAGGTAAAAATTCGTTTTCAAATTTGTAAAAAAAAAAAAAAAAAAAAAGAAAAGAAAAAGGACTAGTGGTTTTAAAACCTGCCTAAATAAAGTTTGCAAAGAGGCATAGTTTAAGACAAGAGTTGGCAACCTTTTGGGAGAGTGGGTCAGACAGTCTTGTAGTGTCTCAGAGGAAAACCATGATATCAAATGTACTATAACAAATTGTTTCGACCTCAGGCCGCTCTGTCTGGACATTTAAAGAAAAAACAACAAAATCAATGTTATACTATTTAAACAAGGTTCCCGGTTTTACTGCAGGAATAACAGGACAACAACAACACAATCAACAAAACAAAAAAAACAAAAAAATGAAAAGTCCTTACTACAAACGAAATAGAGTTAGAAATGGTTAGTTAATGAAACAGTTGTTTCTGCTTATTGTCTAACAACCTGATATGTCCCGGAAAGGGATATATTTGTTCGAAGTAGAAAGTGGTTTTGGACTATTGTAACCGAGTAGGACAAACTAGCAGGTAACCGTAATGGAGTGGTCCTCGTCGATGTGGTAGCCAATAGGCGAAGTCAAAAGGCGTAGCCAATAGGCGTCCCTGTACCTCCACATCAGTCTGTATTTATGGCTGACACCAGCCAATCATATTACTGTGAGGGGGTACCCAGGTGTATGTATATTCATTACATAATAACCTTTCCACATCAGGTGAAATATTAGTTGATGACAGAAGCAAAACATCATCCAGGTGATCATCGTCCAACTTTGTTCTTAAACAAGTATATTTCATTTTCGACAAAAAGTTGTTCACAAGCTTATGTACTTCCAAATAAAGATACCATAAATTTCGCATTATTCAATAATCTTTTATATTTTTCGCTTGGCAAAACATTTCTTGTATAAGTCAGCAGTGGATTCGGAATTAAATTTTGATTTAAAAAATTCGTCGCATTGTAAGTCAATTAACTCCGTTTTTTATTTTTTTCTGCAACTTGCTCCACAAATGAATTAGATAATTAGTGTCCAAGTATAAAGTTGGCAGGCTGGACAAAAATCTTTTATGGGCTGGGTGTGGGCTGGGGGTTAAAGAGATGGTTTAAGAGATACATTTTGTGATTTTTTTTTTTAACCAAAGTAAATTACAAACCCAAGTTATGAAATTTATGATTCAACTGGGAGCCGATTCCTGGTTATTTATGAATTCCGGCTTGCCAGACTGACAGAAGGGACTTAGCTTTCACATACGAAGGAGATCGGCTGGCTAATGGGATGTAGAAAGCAAAAGGATATTGGCTTTTACAGGCATAAGCCACTAGCAATTGCTAGGAGAGCTAAAGAATGAAGGGTTTCAACATTCACAAGGACAATGCTGATGGTTACTATGATGTTAAAAAAGAACAACAAAGGAAAAATAAAGCTGACCACCAACAACAAAAAGAAAGTAACAGAAGAAAAAGAAGTAAAAAAAAGTAGAACTCTGACTTGAACTTATATAAAAAATAAATAAAATGAGATTTATCTCAGTATTTAATTTCAGGTTTAAAAACTGAACTATTGTTCAAATTACCCAGCAACAATTGTGAATTTACCATCCTTCTCAAATATTTTCGACTGTTGAATGTATGACCATAAGTGAAAATTTTGCTGAAATTTATGTTATTGTCTATGAGCCTAACAAATTGTGATTTTAGAACTTGTTATCTTGTCTAATTGTAAGGCACACAAAGGAAAAAATATTATGCAACCTTGTATTGTAAACTTGTATTCTGTTTTATCATTTTCATATCATTGTAATAAATATTTGTTTTTTTCAAATTTCACATTGGTTGTTTATGTTTGTACCTTTCACAATACTTGGAATAAGAGATGTGATGTTCTCTCTTTTCATCTCTCCTAAATCCTTTTAAGAATTGTGGATCTACAGGTTTGTAATGGAATGAAGATGAGGTTGAGAACCATCATAGAAATAGAATTTAACATTTTCAGGAATAAACATCAACATGTGGAGATATTTTTATTTTATATAATGAATAACCTTATTCACATAAGAGTAAAAATATGCTATTCTGTGCACATATAGCTGAAAAGAGCAAGAAAAACATTTATATGGTTAGCAATAGTATGTGCATGTGTCTGTGTGTGTGTAAAAGAGAGAGATGAACCATGTGGCCAGATAACAAAATACTCCTAGAAGGGAAGACTGAACAAGTCTTCTACATACCACATTCTAGAACAGAAAGAGAGAGAGAGAGAGAGTGAGAGAGCTATAACCATTATTTTATAGTCCTGAAACAGCACTACTAAATAGGCATCTTGGTAAACTAATCCCCACATAAATAATTAGACAATTCCTTCTCATATATTACTTATAGAAAGGTGTTGCTGTTCTTTGTGAAATTGGCACCGTGCTTTCTATCTGGCAGGGCTACATCCAGCAGCAAGACCTCTGATTGGGAGATTTTGAGGAGCATGGAACCACCTCTTAATTACTGTTTTTCCCAGGTCTACACTTACCCAAATAGGGTCCCAGCTATGGACAAATACTGAACCCCAAAACAAAAACAAAATACTATGAATGAATAAAAATACATTTTTATAATTACCCGCAATACATATTTATAGTAAAATTACCAACAATATATTTAATTGTAGTTGAAGATATGCAGTTGCATCCAAAATATTTAGATTTCAGCATTAAATAGCCTATAGAGGCTGATATGCCGCCAATCAAAATCAACCAATACTTTGCAGGTCGTATTTCAGAGTTCATGCAAAATTTATGGCTATGATACATAGATGATACCATTATACTCTGGACTCACCAGGAAGTTGTACAAATAATTTTGCACTATGTGAACCTTGATCCAGTTCACAATGGAAGAAGAAACCAAAAATCAGCTGGTTTTCCTGGATGTACTAATAATACTCCCAAAGAACAGGTTCAAGAGATCCATATATCCCAACCCAACCTTCATCAAACTTTACCTTAACTTTAATTTTTTCCATGCATAAAGTGTAAAGAAAGAGATTGTACAATGTCTAAAACACCACACAAAAATAAGTGGTGCCCAGACACATGCCAACAAGAGATGATCAACATCAGATGTACTCTTTGGAGTAAACCCAACATCAGTTATTAGACATCAAATGAGGAGGAGTACCAGAAAACTGCTACAGATTGTATCCATTATGACAAGGGCTTGCTGAAAAATCTTCAGAATATTTGCATTCCATACAACATGAGGATGATATTTAGAATCAGATTGACTTTATGCAGAAATCTCCACACAGTCAACCCTAACACAGATGAGAACATGATCAAAACCATGCATATTCCATCCCTTGTAGTTATGGCAAAGAATACAAAGGTGAATCCAGCCCAGACTCCTAATAGTGATTTTCCAAACATAGCTTAGATGTGGCACAATGGACACCCAGTGACGATCAAACTCACTACTCAGTCGTAATTGTTCTAGTGAGACACGCTTGCTAACTATTACACCGCCCAAAGGTGCCCACACAGACTCCTAATAGTAAGGCTGGAGAAACATCAAAATGCTATAATTAGTGGTAAAACAACAAAATTAGACATGGCTGATCATGTATAGAGAAAAGAATGGCCACTAACACCTGTGGAATTAAGTAAACATTAAGTAGAGGAGAACAAAATCAGAAATCTGAAGAAATCAGCCCATACGCTAGGCCATCATGGCTTCCTCAGTAGGCTTAGAATAGGAATACTATATGAAGGCCGTTAATAAATTAAAAAAAGAGAAAAAACAAGGGTTCAGCAAAAAGCAGTAAGAAAAAAGAAACATTTGTGAAGGCAGTCAAGCATGACAGCAGCAGAAGCAACAGTTGCTAGGCAATATTTAGTGGATTAAAACATTGCTTTGTGAATTTGGTGACATAGTGCAGATTTAAATTCAGTGGAAATAAAGCAAACAGAATCTAATCATGAGGATTAAATAAAAGATTCAGTTCAAAATTTACTGAAGGTTAGTCTGAAGAAGGTTGAAGAGAACAACAGTTGAAGCATGATGGTAATGACAACAAGGGTGAGGACATTAATCTGGATGTAAATAATTCATGCAACCCTTTTTATTATAAACAAAAAGAGTGCTGAACTGTTATGTAATATCATTTTTCTTATATAGCAGTGAATGCTGGACAATTTCCTCACAGATGAAGAAGAAGCTTTAAGCAAAGGAGATGTAGTTCTACAGAAAGTTGCTGAGAGTACCATGGATAGAGCATGTCAGCAACAAGTAAGTTTTAAGGGAAATAGAAACAAAAAAGAGACATACTTCAAATCAGAAAGAGTTGAAATTTCTGGAGCACATAATGAAACTGGAGAATTTGACACTTGCAGGACTTATTTTATTTTTTCTTTACTTATGGCCATATCAAATTGAAAGACCAGTTCTCCTCCAATCACCTAATTTAAAGAACTTTGAGCCTGGTCAGTACCCATATGGGTAACTACTGGGGAATACCAGGTTCTCCAAGCTATGTGACAGGCCTAGCAAGAAAGAAAATATTAAGAATACCTTGGATGGAGCATGTGACCAGTGAGGAAGTTTTAAGGGAAAACTAAACAAAAAGTACATGAATGCATAGACGAGCCCAAAATGGCAAACTACTGGTCATAACTCTGATGTCCTGAATTGATGGCAGGGGGCACTCCAGGTGTGTGGTATTCTGACAGTGATGAACTGTCTTTGTTCAAGTTTTCATATAAGACTGAAAACTCATGTACACAGTCAATATGCTGCAAGAATAGAAGGGTCAAGAAATTTCACCACACCCAGATTCCTTAATGAGACAATCCCACAAGGGTGTTCCATTAACTTGGACCAATTTGAATTAAGTTTAAGCATCTAATGATTTTTTTCATTCTCTTTTAGGTTTGGTGGTCATTTGGGTAATATTATTTTTTCACACATAATTGCCATGACTTAACTAACATGATCCAATAGAGAAATAAAGAAATTTTGACCAATAACAGTGATTTATTTACTGCTGACTTTGATTCGTCTTAATGAAACATCCTTATATATAATCCATCTTAATGAAACACCCTAGTAGTAGTTGGTCAACTGGTTGACAGCCATTCTCTCTATCTCCCTTCACTTCCTCCAAGAAACAATGTTACTCTGATAGTATCCCATGAAATAAGCAGTAAAATGAAAAGAGACTTTCTTCCATTCAGCCTATAATGTGTTGTTGAAGAATCTTAAATTTTAGAATCAGAAAGAGACACTTGAAATTTCTGGAACACATAATGAGGAAGGAGGGCTTAGAGAATTTGATACTCACAGTATATATTGAAGCAAGAGGAGCAGAGGAAAACACAAGGTAACCTACCTAATGAATATTTACATCATTTACACTTGGACTATTGTCTTCATCTTTGTTATTATTATCACACTGTTTCATCCATTGTTCCTTCTGGTCTTCATCAGGTGTTTGTAATCACACTGCAAATAAGGCAAAACATGAACCTCAAAGCTCCCTGGACACATATATTTTCTCTGTTTCCATACTTGTTGATCTCCTGCTAGCTTTCTGTAGCTAGAATATATATTTATACTTATATATATTTTTGGATGGGGTGTGCTATCATCTCCACACTCAAATTCACTGTCATTTACTTGTAACAATAATCTTTAAATAGTTCCTTTAGAGAAGGCACCTAACAGATTTTAATAAGGTGAAAATCATTTTATGAACTCCTCATTAATTCAAATATATGCTCTTAAGTAGGCACTAGGGGTGGGGGAGTTGTCAGTGATGTAAATTGAGTTGGTTCATCAGGGAGTTTCAGGTCTTTCAACATCATACACCCCATTACCAAGTCGACCCAATCAGAGGAGTTCATTCTCTGATTCCCCCTCACAATCAAACGCTAGCAGATACTCTGGCCTTCTTAATGAATTTAACAAAAATAGACCACGTTTTCCACACACCCAATTGGATGTTTGTAACAACCAATCCACTGCGCAAACTATTTTTTAAATGATCCACAGTAGGGACTTGCTTCTTTTCTTTCTTTTTCAGTGGATAGCAGTTTCAATGGATAACTGAAGAGGTAATTTAACATTCTTAAATTTAACCCTTTTTGTTATTCTTAAGTATGGTTTGATGTCTTACTCTAAATATTTATGGTTTTGTTTTTATTTGTAGTTGCGGGGGGACTTAAACTCAACCCTACTATTACATTTTTATCGTTTAACCTGATTCTTAACATTATTACAGGTCAGTTAACTTTTAAATGGACGTATTGTCAGCTTTCAAATCATTGTCCATAAACATGCTGTGTGTTTTAACTGTAAATAATGTAAAAGATAAAACACAACAATATTCATTAAAACTGATTTAAAAGATACTCTATTTACAAATTATGGAGTCAGTTAGAATACAATAAACTATGAAATACTCTTGAAATAAGTTAAATTACGAAAACAAAAAGGGGAATAATCTACTTTGCAATAAATTTCCTATAACCTTTCATTTTATGAACTCCTCACATGTTTCTGTTCTTTTAATGTTATTTTAAGGACTATAGTAGGTGGGATGCTACATATATTTAACTTTGGCTAGGAAAGGCGTGATTAAGGAAAGCAAAGACACTGGAGGTTACTATCCAATGTGGCATGCATAATGCGATTTATATTTGACATAAAATAGCACATAGTATAAAATACAAGACTGAATGTAATGATTCAAAACATAACAATTGAATTTATTAGTGTTTGGTGTACATGCATATAAGCTGAAGCTTTGAATGAGTTATGTCTCTTAGATTTGGAAATATTTGTACCTGAGCTCATAAAGATGAAGTAATTATTAAACTGTAGTTTAGAAGAATAAAGTTCCTTTATCATGTAAGGAATTGTGTATTGGATAAAGTTGGTAAGAGTTCAGAAGAGTTAAGAGTTGTACTTGCATGAATGTTGTAATGTTCTTTAGCGTCTGACTGCATGGTCAAGATGGGAGTTCTTGAAGATTACATCTTAGCAGCAAGAAAAAGATGAATGAGAAAACGATGAGAGAGAGCTTACACGTGTTTTGTTTATATAAGGCTGGGTATCACATGATCGGCTCAACCATAGTGAGGAGGAAATTTCATTCCTCGTGTGCAGGATATCGGAATTGACCAATCAGCGAGCTAGTTTTGAGGAGATCAACCAATGAATGTTTGTCACATGATTTCTGTGTACTGTGTGTATGTAATGGTGATGGTAGTTACCACACTATCAACTGTAAGAAGACAGAATGTAAGAGAAAAAACCCAAGATGCAAACTGCAAATTAGAAATGCCAAAATCAAGCAAGTACAATATATATATATATATATATATATATATATATATATAATATATATATAAAATAATAGTTGTAGAGCGAATAAATGAAACAACCAAATATAAGCAGGCATGTACATGTGTGCTGGTATGCATATGCAGGCAAGCAAATAAATAATCATTAAATTTCTGCATGAGGTGCAAACGTAATAGTGCTCAATGCAGTTGTACAGAGCAAAGATATGTATTAGTTAGTACATATATACGTACGTATGTTTTTGGTGTGCAACTATATTTTCGCTGGATGGTTCATCAGGCATGGGTCTATGTTGCCAGAAGTAAACAAATGGCTCATGGTAGTTTCACTGATACATAGTGCATAAAAAATAAAGTTGCACAGGATGAAAAAGTTGCCTGACAAACTGGGAACACCACTCAGCAAAACTATAGTCGCACACCAAAACATAGGTACATGTATATGTATTAATTAATACATATATAAAATAATAATAATATAAAAAGTTTTAACAGAGGAGGAAAAATGAGGGAAATCCAAAGGCATATTTGAATAGCAAAAGATGCCTTCCAAAATCTAAGCAAAATATTAAGAAACAGGAAAAATTTGTTAGAAGCAAAGAAAATAGGGCTGACCTGTTATGAAATATCAAGCCTCTTATATGGCAGTAAAAGCTGGACAATCTTCTACCAGATAAAGAGAAGTTTCATGGAAAATTAAAACAGAAAGGGTATTTATACTTGTTGAAATCTCTATGACATATAATAAGGAAAGAAGCCTTAGAGAATTTGACACTGACATAATATACTGAAAGTAAGAGAGATTGACGGTAACAGCAAGTAAACTGCCTAACAAACTTTTGCAAATGGATTGGAGACAGGATGAAAAGACAAGCTGTACTAAGAGCTACAAAGTATAGGAAGTAGTGGAGAGTCATAATTGCCAACACCCTGAAGAATCATGGCACACAGAAGAAAAAAAAGAAGAAGAGTCTCATTTCACATGATAACTTATTCATGAATTTGGTACAATGCAAGCATGAGGATGTGCGGGTGGTGTCATGGTTAACGACTCCGAATAAGAAATCAGAGAGCTGAGTTCAAATTCTAGTTGGATACTTTACATACACTCACATGCAAAGAGCCTCAGGAAAAGTATGAAGCTACCTCTTCTTCCCCTAGCTATGGGATAAATATCAGGACAGACTGGAGTCTGTAGTCTTAGCTAGCAACCACTCTAACACAGAAAGAAACTTCTACCTAGTCATGAATCGAAAGAGACTGCAGTGATATCAGTTTATTAGATATATATATATATATATATATATATATATATATATATATATATATATATATATATATATATATCTTTTTCATTTCACCCCAAGCAAGTCAATAAAGCTGCTAAGATGCAAGAGGTTACTCAGTGTTAGAGAGTATGAGAAAAAAAAGAAAGATACTTTTAAGGAGAAAGAATAATAAAAGAACAAGAATTGAGAAGACAGACAGAAGATAATGGTTGACATTACATTTAAATTTTTGAAGATCAAAGTTGACTTGGAAGCTAGAAGCCGGAAGAGAGTTCCACAAGCCCATAGAGGAATGTTCAGCAAAACAATTGCTATGAAAGTATTTATAGAAAAGGCTCAGGGGAGCTACATTACAGTAGTGGTGGGAAAGTGACTGAAGGCAAGATGCCAGGTCAGGACCAATAACATTATAGACTTTTCTTTGGATTTTATCAAGAACCAGACCAGATGTGACAGCAACATTCAATGCATGGATGAATGTTGTCAGCTGATATCTTGTTCAGGACACATCTGCAGGATGTTACAGAAATCATTCTGACACCTATCATCTTGACAAAGAAGGTCAGCTGAGCAGAGCAGGCCTCCCAAGAAGCAGGTCAGCCTTGACAAAGGAGTGTGTATCATGTATGGCACTTGACTTTTTAGAGCTTGAGGAATATTCTCTTGTCTCCTACAGTCTCTTCACTAAGGTTTGTCCATAAATTGTGAAATACCCTCCAAAATGTGTTCAAAAAGCAACGATGATGATGATGATGATGATGATTTAGGCTATCATAATATATAAACCACTATATCCTATAAACCACTTATTGTGTATTCTTTAATTTTATATGTTCCTTGGGAAATTTGTTAATAAAATTAAAATCTCAAAAAATTAAAATTTAAATGAGCACTGAAAAATACTTGCTTTTATTTTGAAAATTAATTTGTTCTCTAACTGAAATTTAAACACGAATTTAAATATTATCAGATAAATTTTTCTTTTAAACGATTAAAAAATAGAGTTAAAAAAACCCTGAAAATGCGTGTGTGTGGGCTGTGTTCTTTCACATATAAAATAAAAAAATTAAGTTAAAAAAAAAATTTAATTAAGATATTTTAAAAGGTATCTCAATAAATGACAATTTTGAAGAGAATGAGAATCCAAATATCAAAAAAGAAAGCATAAAAAGAAAAAGGAAAAGAAAACAAAAAGACGAATGTGAAGCGCCTTTTGATTGGTCCATATGATTATTATTTGACCAATCGTGAGCATTGATATAACTCTTGTCGGCTGGGATCTATACTCATGGCTGTCTTCAGCATGTATATGCGGTTAATTTTGTTGATGGTAGCTGCTGTTTTAGGTAAGGTTCTCTTCACGGAAATTCGTTCATATCAACGATAAAACATTACTTCCTTTTTATTTGTATATATTGATAATAAGAAAATAGAAGAACCTAATGCTTTTGGAAAATGGAAAAAAAAATTATGTGGAAAAATGCTTGAAAAAAACAAAAAACTAATTATAAAAAATAATTTAAAAAAAAAAGCATGATTTATTTTTTTATTGAGAGAAAGATAAAAAATAAATGAAGGATATTTTTTTTAACTTATAAAAAGAAGTTAGTATGAATATTTAAATTATTTATATTCTGTTTTTAAGTCACTAGTGTTACTCAACTCCGTGGCGAATGTAATTATTGTGACTGAGTAGTGAAAAAAAGGCTTGTTGAATGTTTGCAATTCAATAATTAATATCATTCTATCATAATTTATTTTTTATTATTTTCTTTAGAATTTAAATAGTTTAATAATCATCTGTCGACTCGACATAATGTGAAAAAAAAACATCAATCTTATTTAAAAGTTTAAAGAGCATAGCTTTTTTTAAAAATGGTAGTAAAAAAAAAAGTAGTAAACAAAGTTGTTAAAATAGCTATGAAATAAAAATAAAATATTTAATAAAATCGGAAAATAATGTAAAAACAATAAAATATTAATTGTTTACCTTGTTTTCAGTATGGTTTTTACGCTAACATGATTTCTTTACGAAACACCACACTTGAAATTGTTTTACTCAGTCATCAACCATAAGAATTGTTTTGTTTTTTGTTTTTTTGGGCAGTACGATTGATATTGGATTGTTTTTTTTTTTTTTTTGTTTTAATGATTTCTAAAACTATCAAAAAGGGATTAATGGATGTTATTTTTTATATTTTAAAAAGATTTTTTTTTTTTTTTTTTTGACAAATCTTTTAGAGGTGGGAGAGAAAAAAAAGTCATTCATAATGACGCAGGAATTGTTAAACGTGGTTTATCGCAGAAAGACACTAAATTTAATTTAGGTACAAAAAAAAATTAATTTGTGTTTTAGCGATATTTACTTTAGTTTTAGAGTCCCAAATTATCAGTTTCTAGAAGAGAAGTCTTAAAAGACATTCGGTCACTTATGATTTTTAATCAATAACTTTTTTTTCAATCAACAAAACTAAAAAAAGTGTGTGTTTATTTTATTTTTAACTACTAGTAACTAGTATTTTCCAATTTCAGAAAAAAAGTGTGCTCTTGACTATAAATAAAGTGAATTCTAAAATAACTTAAATAAATTACTGACATCTTATTAGATTTTAGACATTTTTAATTTCTGTGCAATTGTGAAAAAAATAAAAAATTGTTTGAAAAAAAAGAGGTAAAAAGAAAAAAGAAAAAGTTATTTAAGTTTTGTTTATTACACTGTTAAAAAAATAAATTTATTTGCAAGGTAACAAGAAAAACATTTTTTTTTAATTATTTTACATTTTTACTTCATCTTTTTTAAAATGAAATAATTTCCATTTATTTGTCAAAAAACAAAACTTTGGATCATGCTTCAAGTTCAAGTTTAAAACATTGTTGCAAGAAAATGACTTCGTCTGTGATAAAAGAAAAAAACAGCATTTTTAACATATTCCAGGCCATTTTTCAGACAAGTCCTGTACTTTGGAGTTGAAATATGTATGACATCACGGAAATATGCGAAAAATTCCCAGCTGAACACAGTATTAGTAACGAACAAATAGAAAATATTAACCATTTTTTTTTTATGCTCTAAAAAAACTAAATCTTTTCAGGAGGTAGGCGATCATGGCTCTCCACAACTTCTTGTCTTTTAAGCAATTTTTTTTTTACCCTATCTGTCTTATTCCCGTTCTGCCACTCACTCACAAAAACTTAAGCCGATTATGCTGCTTCCTCCTATTTGTCTTTGAGTGTTAGATTCTCTAGGCCTGTTTTCCTCATTATGTGACCTAGAAATTTCAACTGTCACTTTCTGATTGTAAGTTTCTTTGTTTTACTACTTTTGTCTTCCTCTTTACTGGTATATTTTGTCTCAAGATGCAGGTCTTTGTAAACACCCATTAAAAAAAATAAAAACTCACAGGAATATTTACATATGGTTTGACAGCACTTCTAAGTTTGCTTTCTGAATCTCTGGTTTGGATTAGTCATTGCTTGGACTTCAGCCTGAGATTCAGTTATATTAAGTTGGTGCAAAAATAATATCGTTTTTTGATGTTAAAAAATACATCAAAAAACGATATTATTTTTGCACCAACCTAATAGTATCTATTCCTCTTCAGCTGTGTTTCTGCTTTCAGACAATGTCAAAGCAGGGAAATACTGGGATCCCAACCCTGTGATAACACCTACTCCATTTTATCAAAGGGAAAGGGTAGAGTATTCTGATGCTTGTCATGTGTGATAGTTGTCAAGACAACTGATGACTTTTTTACTTTTAGCTTGTGCATACAAGTATGGGCACACAGCATGAAACTGAAGAGGTGGTAGTATCAGGTAGGTAAATGCAGGATCAGAGGGTACTATCTACAAGGTTTGTCTCATATCAAAGCACTGAGGATCAGATTGTAATATCTGTGAGGTCTACCTGAGATCAAAGTGCTGACAATCAGTTTGTAATATCTGTAAGGTCTGCCTAAAATCAAAGTGTTGATGATCAGGTTGTAATATCTGGGAGGTTTGCCTGAGATCAAAATACTCAGGATCAGTTGTGAGGTCTGCTTGAGATCATAGTACTGAGGATCAGATTGTAATATCCGTAATGTCTGCCTGAGATCAAAGTGCTGATGATCAGTTTGTAATATCTGGGAGGTTTGCCTGAGATCAAAATACTCAGGATCAGTTTGTAATATCTGTGAAGTCTGCTTGAGATCATAGTACTGAGGATCAGATTGTAATATCTGGGAGGTTTGCCTGAGATCAAAATACTCGAGATCAATTCTGAGGTCTGCTTGAGATCATAGTACTGAGGATCAGATTGTAATATCTGTAATGTTTGCCTGAGACCAAAGTGCTGATGATCAGTTTGTTATATCTGGGAGGTTTGCCTGATATCAAAGTGCCACAGTATAGACTTTGACAAAAATGTCAAACATTAGCAAATGTTCTGACAATATCAATTACATAACAGTAGATGATAAAAAGGAGGTCCTTCATTTCAATCAGACTCAAAGACCTCCTTTTTATCATCTACTGTTATGTAATTGATATTGTCAGAGCATTTGCTAATGTTTGACATTTTTGTCAAAGTCCATAGTTTATTTAGCACATGGTGCCCATCTTTTCTCAATTTGCAAGTAAATATTCTACTTTTTTTAGCCTTCTGGCTGGCAAGCTACATTTACCACTCAGTTATGTTTCTGTCGTTGGACAGATCACAGGAAAAAAATGATGATCAAAAAGTTCAGAAAAATTTGATTATAATCTTCCAATGTTGAAGTGGCATAGACTCTCCAGACATTGGAAGTTTAAGTGAGAAACAGATATCTTAGCCAGCTTCTATTTGGTTCATTGGGCAAATGCAAATTAGAAGGAAGAGAACAAGTCTGCTGCTACGGACCTTCCATTAAGTTGTGGCAGGGGAAATAATTAAATTAGTTAGCAAAAGAGGGATACCTGGTCTCCTGGATTCCAGCCATGCATCTACATCTGAATCATTGCACCGAAGAGTGGGTGGTTGGTGGAATATCAATCACACCACAACAGTGATCATGGAAATTGGGCATATATTTGGTCTCTGACTATATGTATACTCATGGACACTCATTGTGCCTGTCTTCAAACAGTTCATAAAAAAAACTTTTGAGGGGTTACCTGATCCTGGAAGTTACAATCCTGTAGCAGCATCTTCTTCATGGCACCAAAGAGGGGTTGTCACAGGGTTCCAAGCAATTTTTGGTCTCTGCATGTCCACATATTGGCACTCCCATGTTAAGAAGGCTATGTGCCATATCCTCCAGCATGGGTGGGTGTGAGTAAATAACTAGTTTGTTAGCTTCCTGGGAAAAACTTTGCTAGTTGTAACTAATTTATTCCTATTATATTAAGCTAGAAAAATGTTGGTCTTTAGTGTTTGTGTTATATACTTATGTAGTGATAGATAAATAAATAAAATCAGACCAAAATTTCACCATCTCTAAAAGTAGATGGATAATCAGAATCACCAGGCCGCAAAGCTATATTTTGACCAATCAGAAAGCTTTCACAACCAGCATATATGAAAAGAAATAATAACAAAGAGACCAAAATTTCACCATCTCTAAAAATAGATGTATTAGGCTGGTGCAAAAATAATATCGTTTTTTGACGTATTTTTTAACGTCAAAAAACAATATTATTTTTGCACCAACCTAATATATTCAAAATTGCCAGGTCACAAATCCATAGTTTGACCAACCAATCAAAGTTTTCATAACCAGCATATAAGGCCATGAGCCAATGAAAATCGAAGCAGTTCTTTAGATGTGTGTATATAACCAGATGGAAAATCAACCAAAACTAGAATCAATGAATAAATTTTCTCCTTTCTCTGATGTTGTGTTTATCATTAACCAGAGCTGAAATACGATCTGAGATGACTCAAACATCCTGATACATTGAAAACATATATCCATTCCTTCACCACCAATTAAGTAGCAGGAGGCTACTACATTTAGATACATACATATATATGCTTATATATTTACTCCCAACCGGGTACTTTCTCTTTCTTTCTCTCTCTCTCTGGACTTTTATACTTGAATTCTTGAAACTTCAAATTTCACCATAACCTCCTGTATTATATCATCTATATCTATAAAGCAGAAGACATCTGTGTGTCTGTCTATGCTATTTATACACGTCCACATTTCTTGAATGATTTTGATGAAATTGTACACACATGTTGCAAATTTACTAAGATAGGTCAAGACCAACTTTTTAATCTCCAGGTTTGGCAGAAAAATCAATAAAACTGAAGGAGGGTACAACTTTTTGCAAAAACTGAGGCAAAGTTACATGTGAACAAAATTTTTACTGGATGAGCTGATGTTCTTTGCACTTAATGCAAAACACAGATCATGTTACAAGATTTACAAGGTTTTCCTGCAACATTGGCTTTACACAAAAAATTGCCAAAAACTGAAAAAATTGAGTTTTTGTAATACTTAAAATAAAAACTTGAATAACTTCCTCATTTTTTTATCTGATTTTCTTCAAACATGTCAAAAGATTTGCCATCATGCAAGAAATAAGATGTGGTTTTAGTCCTGCTCGCTTCCCTGTATATGTCGAAAACCATGAAAATCTGTTTAAAAATCCAATTTTTTGGCCATAACTCCCTGGTTTTTCATCCGATGCTTTCAAAATTTCCCATGTAAATTACATATGACACATATATTCTCTTGTGTGAATATTTAGTTTAAATTATTTCAGTTAAGTGGACGAAATCTGAAACAAAGTCCCAAATTGGCTTTTGCCATTTAGCCAATAGTTTCTTTATATGATTCCATTCTAAATTGGCCTTCGAACAACCTTTGATGCAAAGATTGTTTGAGAAGGATTACTGAATCGTTAAAAGGGGAAAATTCCAAAAGAACCTCTTATTAACGCCAGTTTTAAAGTAAACATATGAAGAAGGAAGAGGACGTTCATGTGTTTGCACCTGCAGTTGAATTAAGCTCTGATGCTTCATCCCTGTTGTTGTTGTTAGATTTGTGAACAATGCCATACTATTTGAAAGTTATTATGGCCATAGGAAATTTACTGAATATCTAAAACATTGAAACAATTTAACCCCGAGCAACAATCACACAAGAAGATTTTATTGATAGATTTCCTTTATTAAGAATAATCAAACACTTGGGAAGGGCATGCCATAAAAAAAATGAGATAGGGAGTAGCTTAGTATATCAACAGATGATGCATGCAAGTGGGAACACAGGCATTTCTAGATGGGATGCAGTCATACAATTGTAGCCATGTACACCCAAGCAAAGTGGGGTAACTCAGCTAGTGTTATATAAATATTTATTTTGTATATATCAAAACTGTGCATTTTCTGATAATCATTACACAAGGCCAATATACACATAAACCAAATCTAGCGATATATGGTGGTGATGGATGTTGTCATCAGATAACATCTACAGCTCCTCCATAACTGATAATCTTTCTCTTTACTACCATACTAACTAGCACTTAGTGTTATTTTCAACTGGTGTAAACATATAGTAGTGTACAATACAACCTGTTTTGTGATATATTTTCATTATATTGTGTGTGTTGTTTATATATTTTGTTTAGCGGTTTTATTGTCAAAAGTCAGGCAACAATGCAGTAATGAAAGTGTTAATATCAACATTGTTTAATCCCCTTTATTCTCAGGCTGTGATTTAAATGTTAAGATGGTTAGCATTTTGAGAGCAGAAAATGGCTTTGAGTAATCAAGCTATTTAATTATAAATGTCAACAACAAAACAATTGCTTATTTATAAAGATCAAAAAAGACCACACAGTTGGAGACGGGTAACAAAGCAGTTATTCTTAAAAATTTGAATTTAAGAGCTGAATATGCAAATTATCTCTCATAAACAAAATCTGTCAAGTTGAGCACGATATAAGACGCATACTGTTGGATATAAATGATAAAACTGCATTTATTTGATATCATAATTTTATGTAATTTCGAAATAGTTTATCACTACTAAGCAAGAATTGCTAAGTTGGGCAAGATATATGCTGCAAGATATGATAAAACTACATTTATTTAATATCATAATTTTATGTAATTTCGAAATAGTTTATCACTATTAAGCAAGAATTGCTAAGTTAGGCAAGATATAAGATATATGCTGCAAGATATGATAAAACTACATTTATTTAATATCATAATTTTATGTAATTTCGAAATAGTTTATCACTATTAAGCAAGAATTGCTAAGTTAGCAAGATATAAGATATATGCTGCAAGATATGATAAAACTACATTTATTTAATATCATAATTTTATGTAATTTCGAAATAGTTTATCACTATTAAGCAAGAATTGCCAAGTTAGGCAAGATATAAGATATATGCTGCAAGATATGATAAAACTACATTTATTTAATATCATAATTTTATGTAATTTCGAAATAGTTTATCACTATTAAGCAAGAATTGCTAAGTTAGGCAAGATATAATATATATATGCTGAAAGATATGACAAAACTGCATTTATCTGATATAGCTTTATGTAATATTCAAATTTGTTATTTCCATTAAGCAAGAATTGCTAATTTGGGTGAGATATAAGACACATACTGGTTGGCATAAATGATAAAACCATTTTTATTTGATGTCCCATTTTTACACAGTACTTGCATACATAAAGACAGGTACCTACTTTATATTCAATTAATCCTTTGGGTTTTCTGCAGATACACACACAACCAGTGATAGCAACCTGGGCAAACGGAATTTTGGTATCCTTACAAGTGTAATTTTGTAACATTTTCACAAAGAGAAAAACTAAAAATGTAGAATAACGAGTTTATTACAATATACAACTTAATACAAGCAAAAGAAAACATTCATTATCCTAAAACCTTTTTTCTAGCAAATCTTTTCATGGCACTTTCTATAACTATTAGGTTGGTACAAAAATAATAACGTAATAATGTCGTTTTTTGACGTATTTTTTAACGTCAAAAAACGACATTATTACATCATTATTTTTGCACCAACCTAATATCTTCTTTATAAGATCATTTTCTATTGAAAGAATTTAATCTATCTTGAGTAATGGATAAGTTTTAGTTTTGGAAGATTTCAAACACATGATATAGCATCATTATGATGACCTCAGTCTTGATGGCACCCAAGGTGACTACTCGAGTTGCCAGTACCTTGATTCAGCCCTGCATACACCTACAAACCTTTAAGCTTTATATATTAGATATACATACAAATAATATTTTCTTCAAAATAGAATGATTGCTCTCTCTTTCTTGTTGTTCCTGCTGTTTGACTATAGAGAATATACTGTATATATGTAACCACCTCACTGACCCAGTCTTGGATGTCTGTTGGTAAGATTCAAGATACTTCTCTGAAATCTGGATTGCACATGCTTTAGTTCTTGCTTTAAAGGTTGCCATGTGTTCACCTAAAAATGCATTTTTTCCAAATTAGTCGATGTGATATTTTAATCAGCCAGGAATCTCTTTTTATTATCAATTTCATATTTTGATTTGTTTATTTAATGGCATATCAATTCCTTATGGGTCATTTAATTTTTTAGGTACCTTTAAACTAATAAAAATGTGATATATGTTCTGCTTTCACAATTGAATACATGGAATATAATATTCAGCTTTTGTGTATATACATGTTTGTGTGGGCATAATTACTATAGGTGTTGATATGTTTATCTTGTAGTTGGAATTATATTTTAGAATACAGCTTGATTTCTTTAAGAAATTGTAGGATATTATATGGATTAATGTCATGAAAGAGTTCTTTCATGTTGGTTGTTTGGTTAGCAGCATATCAACCTCTGGGTTATTTAATGCGAAAATCTAAATATTTTGATCACTTTTATGGCTTCAAATAAATATATTTTGAACAAAATTGTATGCCTTCAACTACAGATAAAATGTATCGATGGTAATTTTTTTATATAAAAATGAATTATTGCTATTTTTTACTATAAAAATGTATTTTTATACTTTCATTCTTTTTCTTTGTTTTTGGTTTAACTATTTGCCCATAGCGGGGACCCTAACCAGTGCTATCACCCCTGGTCAGGGTATTATATGAATTAATGCCATGAAAGAGTTCATGTTGCTTGTTTGGTAGTATTTTAAATGGATTTGGCTGAAGTCACTATGATTTGTTAGTATGTGTATATTAGGTTGGTGCAAAAATAATATCGTTCTTTGATGTATTTTTTAACGTCAAAAAACGATATTATTTTTGCACCAACCTAATATTTTTGGTAATTTTACTATAAATATGCATGGTTTGTAATTTTTATATATAAAAAATATATTGCTGGTATTTTTTATTATAAAAATGTATTTTTACATTTTCATAGTGTTTTGTTTTGGGTTTTTTGCCTATAGCTGGGATCCTAACTGGTGCTACAACTCCTGGTCAGGGTGGACCTGGGAACAACAGCAATTATGATGCTCATCAAAACCTGTCCCCTGATTGGATATAGTTTATCATCATACCCAGGACTGAATTAACACATTTACAATTCTCAAACAAAAAAACATATTTGCACCCCATCTCGTTAGTGAGCATTAAAAACTCCAAGTTTATGATATAAATATTCAAATTTTACCAATAAATCCATTATATTCAATGATTCATACTTGATAAAAAGACATATATAAAAACACTTTAAAGGCAAAATATGCATGTGTATTTTGATCTTTAAAAAATGGCATGTCTTGTTTCTTGATATTATTTGTAATACCATTTTCGTGTGAAATATCTTGTGTTAAATCTCTAATACAAGTTCTAGAATGTCCAGTAAGGGTAAGATAAACTGCCAGGCCTCGTTTCTTTTTCTCAGGATCAGTAAATGACTGCCATATTTACACTATTTATATTGTTCAGACTGTTGTTCCCATCTTTGTTGCCATATTTACAACATTTTGACTGTTGACATGGAACTAGAACAATCTACCCCAGTGGATGAAATAAAGGGTTCAGTTCGAAATTCCAATCACCTGAAGAAGGCTGGAGTGTACAACAGCTGAAACGTTATGAATATGGCAACAAAGATGAGGACAACTATCCAAACAAATAAGTGTAAATGGTGTAAATAATTACAATACCTCATCTCAGAAATATAGCTGTATATTTAAATCATTTTTCCATTCAACACAATGTTGTTCACTCTCTAAAGCTGGAGGCATTTACAAGGTTGAAGTAATTTTTCTTGGGGGGTGATGCAAAAACAAAAAAAAAATAATGCAAAACAATGTCTACTATTACTACTTGGAGAGGGTAATTAACAGGTGATAACTAATATCCATTAGACATGGCATATGGAACTAGAACAGTCTACCCCAATGAGCGAAATAAAGGGTTCAGTTCAACATTCCAACCACCAGAAGAACGCCGGAGTGTACAATGGCCAAAATGTAATAAATATGGCAACAAAGATGAGGACAATAGTCCGAATAATGTAAATAGTGTACATAATACCTCATCTCAGAAATGTAGACAGATACAAAACAATGTCTCTTGTTATATATTTTTTGAAGGTACACTATGAAACCAAATTGTTCATGTCCATGTTGTGATTGTATTCAACACATGTTGCTCATCTTTTCCTTTAAAGTCCGACTACTTAAAAATTTCACTAGAAACAAGAAAGAGAGTAGAAAACTGATACATGATATCTGTCCTCCAGTATAGCAATGAGTGCTGGAGGATCTCCTCAAAGATGAAGAGGAGACTTGAAGCAACAGAAATGTGGTTCTACAGAAAGATGCTGAGGATACTGTGGCTTGAACATGTAAGCAATGACAAAGATTTGTAGAAAATGGAAACAAAAAAGGAAACTAATACTTAACATCAAGAAGAGACAGTTGAGGTTTCTGGGGCACATAATGAGGAAGGTGGGATTGGAAAATCTGATACTCATGGGACAGTGGGCAAGAGTGACAAAGGAAAACAAGGCATAACATACTTAGCAAGCTTGGAACAGGTCTTAGGAGAAATAACAGAAATATAAAGTTTAAGACATACAAAGGGACAGGAAGTTGTGGATAGCCATGCTCGCCTATGCCCTGATGGGGTACAGCACAAAGAAGAATCCTCTTTCCTTTGCTCTGCTGAGATTGAAGTAACCGAAATATCAGCATCAAATACTTAATCTATGAAATCAGTGCATAGAAAACTTCAGCTCATGGCCTTAATAGATATATTTGCTATATTCTTGAAGGAGGTTCAATAATTTAGACATTTTCTTCATGGATCTGCCATATCTCTTCTGACTTTTTTTCCTCATTTGTGGCTTTCCATTTTCCGCTATTTCATAGTTTCTTTCATATTTTTTCCAATCATCTCCTCCGTCCTTCTTACTGTCATACAAATTGTTCACTTGGTTAAGCTGCAGGAATCTGCCATATGCTTTCTGGCTTTTCCCCTTATTCGTAGCTTTTCATTTTCCACTATTTCTCTATCATGATTTCCTTCATATATTTTTTCCATTCGTCTTCTCTACCCTTCTCACTTTCTTACTGTCATACAAATTGTCCACTTGGTGGAGCTGCTTGATTCTGCTGGAGCTTTGTGTAAAATAAAATAATCCCAGAAATTCTTTCAAATGATAAATAGCCTGAGTCTGGAAAAAGAGCACATATGGCCAGTTCATCTAGACACAAGAAACTATGTCAATCTCATATGTTATTTATAAGTTTGCCTTGATTTAACTCAAAACCACAATAGTGAGTAACACACCAAGGATTAAATTTATTACTGTAGTAAATTGACTGATCTTTGGTAGGCACTTACCAGGAAGTAACTTGTTACTTATTTTTTGAATTGCTGGCAGAAACATTTCTCATGACCTACTCTTGTATTTTGAATGTCAGTTAATGTCTTTGAAATATTTCTACCCAGGACATTGTTATTACAACCTTCTCCTGCTTATCAAGATATTCTTGGGTATGACGATAAGCCATATCTGGCCACGAGGACTCTGATTGAGAGATTAGAGGTTTTGAGGAGCATCAAACCACCTTTTAATTGCTGTTGGTTCCAGGTTCACCCTGAATTGGGGTGATAGTACCTGTTAGGGTCCCAGCTATGGCAAATAGTGAACCCCCAAACAAAAAAAAACACTATGACAGTATAAAAATAAATTTTATAATAAAAAATACCAGCAATACATTTTTATAGATAAAAAAATTTACCAACAATACATATTTTTAGTAAAATTACCAAAAATACACATATACTAACAAATTGTAGTGACTTCAGCCAAATCCATTTAAAATGTTACTAAACAATCAACATGAACTCTTTCATGGCATTAATCCATATAAAACCCTGACCTTAAGGTGGTAGAACTTGTTAGGATTCGAATTATGGGTAAATAGTGAAGCCCAAAACAAAAAGAAAACACTCCGAAAGTATAAAAATACATTTTATAGTAAAAATACCAGCAATACATTTTTATACAAAATTATTTTTAACAATACCTCTTTATAGTAAAATTAACAATACACTTTATCTGTACTTAAAGGCATACAATTTCATTCAAAATAGATTTTGGAATTAAATAACCCATAGATGTTGATATGCCGCTAAACAAAATCAGCCAAGCTTCTCAAGTAGTGCTAACCTGGGCAATTCCATAATGTATCTACTCATTGATATATTTTTTTGTTTTCTTCTCAATCCTTTGTAGGTTATTTAAAGACAAAACATATTTTGGATTGTATGAATAATTCTCGTTTTTGTGAGTGAACAATGATTTTTCCAGATAAGTCCTCTTATTTAACCCATATCTGGGGGAATGATGGATTCATATCTTTCCCAAGAGTATTTGTGCACAAGTAAATGTAAATGAACTTGACTGGAATTCAAACTTGGCTCCATGATTTCTCAATCCAAGCCACTATCCATCACACTACCTGAACATTCTCATGTCTTTTAAAATTTTCTTTCAGTCCACGTGTTTGTTGTTCAAAATTATGATGCTTTTGCAATGAATATCAATGAAAACATAAACAACACTCTACACTCAAAATTATTAATATTCTCAAAGAGTTCCAACCTGGACAATTCCATGACGTGTTTTCTGAAATATTCTGTCCTTATGTATCTGTTAGTCAAAAGTGATCTGGCTTCGTTACAATATTAATACATATACATAGTTTTCTTAACCATGCAGTAATGAATGTTTGGAGACTTGCTTATCTAGTACATCTCAGTAACTTCCAACATTCACCTAGTACCAGGATGTACTCAAATTTTACTGTTACCTCCAATTCCATACCATTCTATACTACAGGCCTACTCATGGTGCAGTTAAGGTCCCCAACTGGAGGCCTATTTTAAAAGCAATATATTTTAGTTTCAGTTTGGGTTTGTGGTAGTTCACTACTGTAGTCAGCTTATGTTGAGTGTTTCCGTGTGCGTGTATTGAAATAAGGACAAACACATACGTAGGGAAAAATACCGGTATATTCGAAGAAGTATTTACAACAGAGAGATTAGTAGTCAAACGAATGCAGGTTAGTCAGTAACATTCAGAAAGAGTATAAAGTCCAACAGTATCTTCCGGTAGAGAGACGGAAGTGTGATGGTCACCTGATCTCCCCCGAACTCTATAGAATTGTCCTATTAGTAGTAGAGAGATCAGTCCATTCTGATGAGAAGGTGGGTGCGCCCCAACAGCTTAATTGATTGATTCATTTTCTATGGCTTATCAACCCTTTGCAGGTTATTTAAAGCCAGAAAATGTTTTCAGATTGTAAGAATTTAGGGTGGGGAGAGATAACGATTTAGTGATACATGTCTTACTAATTAACCTATAACTAGGGGAAGAAGAGTTAGATTCATACTTTTCCCAAAGGTATTTGTGCATAAGTGAATATGAAGAACACAAGTGGAATTGGAACTCAGCTCTCTGATCAACAATTTTGAGCCATTATCTATTACACCACCCACACATCCAAGCTTACAGCATCTGGTATTCCCAAGAAGTCACCCTTTTAGGTACTGACTGGGCTCAAAATTGCTTAACTTCAGTGATTGTACAGGAACTGGTATTTCAATGTGATATATGAGTCAACTTATAAGAAATTCCGAAACTTTTGTATCATATATGTGAAAAGTAATGTTTTTGTTTAACAAAACTTCAACATTATGTGGATCATATCTTTTACCATGAATTTTGCTTTCCTCTTTGTCTTCTTTAATATTTGCCAGTGCTCACATGAAAAATACATATTTTCATTTATTTCAATTTCAGCACATGGGATTATCCCCAAGTAAGGGTGAAAATGTCATTAAAAGTATTTAAAAAAAATAGTTAACTTCTGAAATTCAATCACTTAGAAATAGGCCTCCAGTCCTGGTCCTTAGTTGCACTTTGAGTAGGCTTTCAGTTTAGAATACCATGTCCAACCTCCATCTGAATTTTTTAATGGAAAATAAATAAAACTGTATGAGTTCTCAAATGCAGCTCAAACATAAAAGTCACGGATGAATTAATAATATTCCATGTGAAAATGTGTTTTTTTGGATAATGCCCTATTTGCATTTCACAATGGTAGCAATGAACTTTAATGAAGTGGTCTCTATGGATTTAAAATTAGTGGCGGTGGTGATTGTGTTTTCTAATTATTGTTGCTATTTCTTGCAGATTTTGGGTGACAGCTGTTATTCCAGATAAACTAATAAAAATGTTAAACCTTTTTTTTTTTTTATTATTAATCTTTGATGCTTCTAAAATGTTGTCAGATAATGGTTGTAAATTTACCAACAGAGATGTGTCAGCTGGAAGAGGCATTTAATATAAAAGTAATGACCAAGGCAACTGAAAGTCTCTGAAACAATGGCAGTTTTGAACAACTGAATGTTATAATTGGTGACAAGAGTCTTGCTAATATTGTTTTGATATAGACAAAGCATTTTGTTGCATCTGCTCATGAGGCCTTGTCAAATTTTTTCCAGATTTTTAAATCATCAGCTAGTTTTGGGATTCAATCCAGCAGTTCAAGATGTCTTTCAGAGCCATCTTCCTTGCACTGGAGTAGGCTTCTTTAGTCATCACATTAGGGAATTTACAAAATAGTCATTTTTTTTTCCTTAAATAAGGGAATTATCAGGGAATTTTAGTTTCATGCCAGTGAAATCAGGCAATTTTCTAACTTGCAACTTGACATACACCAAAGCACATTATATGTTTTTGAGATTGAAAATTATTTGAAAATAATCGCAAGCTGTTATAGATGTGATAGATATTTTATTTTCTAAGATTGGTCTTCTATATGCTGTGTCCACTCAGAACATGAGTGATCATGGCTCTCCACAATTTCCTGTCCTTTGTAGCTCTTAGTAAATTTTCTTTTTGTTATCTCTCCTAAACCCTGTTCTGCCAACCATTTACACAAGCTTGTTAGGTAGGTTATTCTGCTGTGCCTCTTGCCTTCAGTATGATTTATGAGTTTTTTTTTTTTATGTGCCCTTCAATAAAAATATGTTTCTTTTAACTATTTATTATTTTAGCTCTTCTCTGAAACAGCAAAATACTTACACCTATCTGTCATGTGATGCCTTGAAATCAAGGAATTTTATTCAGTGATTAGGTTGCGAACCTTGATCTCATTAAGAAATAATTTAAATGCCATGCATTCAATGAGCCAAGTATTTCTTGTAAATCCAGTGAGAAAGTAAATTCTTCATTAAAAAGTAATATTCAAAATTCTTATTTATGCTTGGACTTTTATTACAATGTTTCAGCGACTGTGCCCTCCAACCTTCTTCAGGGAATTTTGAACTGAGCCCTTTATTTAATCAACGTAGCTAGATTGTTTTCATTCTAATGTTCATGTCTAGTGATATCTCATCTTGTTCATGTTTAGTACTGTTCACTTATTGCTCATCCTACTTCAACTGAATCTTAACTCTGCACTACCGGGCCCAGGGATTGAACTCGCAATTACTATGCCACCAAATTCAAGAACCACTGCTATTGTCAGTTCAAAATTTTCTGAATGTTACCTGTATTGATAAACCCCTAAAGAAGGCTGGGGGTGAGGCACAGCATTTGAAATGTTGGGATATTGACAACAAAGATTAGGACAATAGTCCAAGTGTAAATAATGATAACTCTTCAATTTAGAAATTCAGACAGAAAACAAATTTCTTTCTTTTTATGTGCCATGTCCTTTCAGGACATAGGCAATCATGGCTCTCCACCCCTATCCCTTGCAGCTTTCAACAAGTTCCTTCCATTTGCTTCCTCTCCCAAACCACGTTCTGTCATCCATTTGCTTAAGTCTGCCAGGTATGTCATACATTGTTTTCCCTTGTCTCTCTTTCCCTCTATTCATCCCATGAGTATCCTCCTTTCTCATTATGTGTCCCAGAAACTTTAGCTGCCTCTTCCTGATATTAAGTGTAAGCCGCCTTCTTGTTTGCAACCTCTCTAAGATCTCATTGTTGCCCACATGCTTGGTCCATGATATCCTTAGCATCCTTCTGTAGAATCACATCTCTCTCACCTTGAGTCTCTTCTTCATCTTCAAGGAAATCATCCAACATTAACTGCTGTAAGGAAGGACAGATGTCATGTAACAGCTCAGTATTCTTTTCTTTGTTACCAAAGAAATCCTCCCGTCTTTCAGTATTCTACCCAACTTTTGGAATGCGTCCTTGGCCATCCCAATACATCTATGGATCTCAGTGTTGCACTACCGTCCTCTGTCAGAACACTTCCTAGATATAAGTTTGGTAGATTAGCATTCTTTCAACATTCCTTAGACCACAATACTTGTCAGAATGAAAAATATTGATTTGTTATTTAAGAAGTGGTGGTCCTGTTCATAATATTGATACAGTATCAAATCGATCACTGATTTTTACATAAGACTGGTACACTCAAAAAACAGGGAAAATTAATGGGGAAATAATTTTTGTAGATTCTTTAGGCCACAACACTTGATTAATTATTGATTTTTTTTGATTACAAAACACTTTATTTAAAAAATATTGATTTTTTTTATTTTTTTTTATTGATTTAGAAGGACTGTGTAAAATTGATCCCTAACATTACAGAGTTATTGGAAAACAGCTGTTTGTTTACAAATGTCATGCCTTGAAACTGCTTATGGCATTGATATCTGCATAAGAAAACACATTATTTATCTTTTAAAGAAAGATTTCATTAAGTAAAGAACAAATGGTTATATATATTTTTGTGTTTTATTTTAAGAATATATTTTAAACAACCAATTGTTTGGTAAAATAAAATTGTATTTCATTTTTTTTTTTTTTTTTTTTTTGCAAAAGGATTTTCTGTCCTTAAAGAGCAAACAGATTTATGCATTTTTTTTTTTTAAGAACAAAAATTGACATAATATATAAAAAAATATGCAAATATCAATGGCATAAGCACATTTTCAAGGACTGACATTTGTAAGCAAAAACTAAGTGTAGATAACTCTATAAAAGTCAAAGATAGATTTGACACTATATTGATATTATGAACAGGACCCATCTAAATCAATAAAAAAAATCAATATATTTTTATTAGAACATTCAAAATTTTAATGAAAAAACTTGTTTTTCTTGTGTCAGTGGTTGTACTAACTCTTAGCATAGCAAATTTTGCCTCTTTTTTGTGGTGACAGACACATTAATTTGGAAATTCTTGAAAAATCAAATTATTGTCCGATTTTAATTAAATTTTCAGGACTTATTCACAAATGAATTAAATTTTTTTTATTAGAAAAACTTATATATATATATATATATATATATATATATATATATATATATATATATATATATATATATATATCACGTACCCCTTAGTTAATTTTATGAAAACTTGAGAAATTCATCAGGATAATTTTTAGTGACTGTATTAGTTAAAAGCAGAATTCTTTGAAAAATTTAAATCACCAAATTATTTTTTTGCAAAATCAGACCCTGTCTTACATAAAAACTGTTCTTAATCGAAAAATAAAAAATGTAATAAAACTAAGACATTATTTAATTAGAGAAGCTTTTAATTGCTTTTATGAATGATATATATTAAAGACAATATTGTCTGAAGAAAAAATTTTTTTCAGTGAAAAATGAATTTTTACAAGATTTTTTAATTTTTTACAATTTTAAATTGAATAATTTATAAAGTTTTTAAATCTTTTAAAATTCATTTTCCATGTCATAATTTTTAGGAAATATTGTTAAGTAAAACTGTATTTACTAATCATATATTGTAAAGCTTATTACAATCTGATGACCCCTAATATTTTTGAAAGAATTTCTGAAATATGGATCTACAAACTGATAAATCTATCATTAAAAGGTCACATGTTTTAAAGGTTGTTCCTCCCTTACAGAAAAAAAAACCTTCATATAAACTTTATCATCTGCTCCACCATACTTAACTATGAACATGTTTGTCAGTCAATCCACTGTCAATAAATCAATTAACACGTCAGAAAAATAAGACCCCATAGTTAAGAAATGTTTGTACACAACATTTTATGCCATAAGTAAGTAATATTTGTTTCAAATCAGATTAATTTAACTTTAAATTTGATAATTTTTCTCAAATAACGTTTCAGAAATATATATTTTTATTTTTGCAAAATTTTTGAAAATTTTTGCGAGATTTTTTGAAAACAAGAATTAACTTTTGTTTACAAATGTGTCAAAAATGGCCAATTTTTATTGATCTTACTGAAAAGAAAAAAATTATTCTGTTCAATATAATTTCTGTTTGAAATACACCACAGAGTATTTGGCTTACTGGAAATAGTAAATTTGAAATCCTTTAGCTTTCAATTAAAGCTAAAATGAAAGCTTCAAGAAATTTTTTTGATTTTTAAAAATTTTAATCCTTATGTATACTGAATTAGTGGAGTTACCTAGTATAAAGAATCCTTATATACAAAAACTATTCCCTACTGTTTATATGTGGACCAGACTGTTTAAGCCATGCCTATCAGATAAATAATAGACTATACAATTTGCTCATTAAGACAGACAAAAACAAAAAAAGACACTTTGGTTTTTAATGAGAAGATAGCATGCATAATAAAAAAAAAAAGAAGAAAGGGGACATAGAAGATGTGATAACACTCTTATGCTTTTAACATCTGCTTCAGTGAAATGGAAAAACCTTGTCAGTTTTTTATCTTTTCATTTGTAACCTCATCTTTAAATAATAACCTGTTTGCCATTGCAATATTGAAGTTATTAAGCTATGCAATTCCAATGGGTATTTTATAGCTGCAAATATCACAAAAGTTTATCAGAAAATTAAATTAGGAAATCATGAAATTTTCATAGGTACTGAACTTGTTAAAATTATATTATGGAACCTTTGAAATGAAAAAGCTACCTCACTTATATTGTGCATTTCAATGGCTGACAGTTGAAATTTCTGTGACACAAAATGATGAAAGAGGGCTTGGAAAATTTGACACTCACAGGACATATTGAAGGCAAACAGGACAAGTGAGGCAGCAAACCACCTACCTGACGAGTTTGTATGAATGGATGCCAGAATGTTGAGTGGAAGAAATGCTAAAAGGACAAATATTGCTTAAGAGTTACAAACGATAGGAAGTTGAAGAAAACCATTATCCCTGAAAGAACACTGCACACAGAAGAAAACCTCACTGCTTCATAAATGGGCTCTTCCTCTAAAGCTATAAATGAATGAGCTGCATTCTCTGTGCCTTTTCTATAAATACTTTCATGCTAATTGTTCTAATGAACTTTCCACGATGGTACTTAGACTTCATGAATTTAAACACAATACTAGATTGGCAGTAAAGTCCCATTCAGTTGAAATTGGTAGATTTAACCATAAGTTCTATGCTAATAGTTTCTTCTCTTGCACTTCTTGCTTGTGGAATTCTCTTTTGACTTCTTGCTTCCCAGTTGATTTTCAAAAATTTAAATGCAATGAAAATCCTTATCATCTGTTTTCTTAATTCTTGTTCTTTTATTGTTCTCCCTTCTTAATAATAATATTTTTTCTTCTCATATTCTCTCACACTCAGTAATCCCTTAGTGGCTTTATTGCTTTGCTTGGGGTGCAATGATTAAAAAAGAAAATCTCAGTGACAAAATCTTTTTTCTTTTTTTCAATTTGTAGGTGATTTACCTCCTCCCTATATTCTCAGATCATGCAGAACCATTCCCATTGCACCAAGAGAGTGGGGTTGGGATCATTGATGCCAAAGGCATTCCAGTCTAAAAGTATTAAGGGAGCTGATCAATTTTTGTTACCAGTTCCATGTACTGCGACATGCCAAAAGTCATGGGCTAGTAGCATGTAAAGTTATTAATGGACAGCATCACTGTACCTTAACATCATGGAAATATCCAGATCTATATCACTTGTTCACTGTCATTTGTTGAGAGTTGGTGTAAACACCAGCAAGGCTGCTCGTGGCAGGTGACATGAATTATCGGAATGAACATCAAGAAAACTACTCTTGACAAGGTGACTTGGAACAACAATTCATGTGATTTATCGGATTGAACACCAGCAAGGCTACTCATAGCAAGGGGACATGACTTATCAATAGTTGAAACAGAAGCTGCTCAACACAGTGATTTTTTTTTGTTTACCCAGGAAAACACTGAGGGTCTAATTCTAGTTAAAAGTCAGGATTCTAATTGCTGTAATTTCAAAGTAGATAAACTATCATTATTAAGAAGTTTGGTGTTACATAATCTATCTTGTAAATATCTACAATACTTGTAGATGATATGAGATGATACAAGATAAAGTGCTTTAATTTCTTTCTATTTTGCTTTTTTTATGGATAAGGATATTAGTTTGAGTGGATTAACAGAGCTTAATTGCATAAACAATTGCCTTTTCATTTCTTTGCTGTTAGAGATGTTCATTTGTTTATTGGTGCTTGATTGTGTATCTTTCAAGGTAATCTCAGTTAAACATTATTTTTTCTGTTAATCCAATAATCTGTTAATCCTTCTCAATAAATGAGCACAACCTTTTGAACAGGAGTAGAGGTTTGTTCATTGTTTCCTGTTTCGGATTAAGTTTCCAGTTCCTTTCTAGTCTTCTTCTCTTTCACTCCCAGTAGTCCCTTGCATCTTAGTGGCATTATCACCTTGTTTGTGGTGAATTAATTTAAAAAAAGAAGGTTATCTTGAATTTTTATTAGATGAATCATTATGAACCACTATCAGTTTTTTTATTTCTGAGATTAAAGTATTTTCATTAGTTCATAAATGAACAAGTTTTGATATTTGTTTACACAGGTCTCTCATGGCTATACCTCACACACTTTAGGGGTCAGAGAAACTAGAATTCACTTTTGATATTGGTATTGTATATCTTTTGTTTCAATCATAAACCATCCTGGGTATGGCGATAAACTGCATCCGTGTCCTGGGTAAGACAATGAAATACGTCTGATCAGAAGGTTTTGAGGAGCGTGGAACCACCTCTTAATTGCTGGTATTCTCATGTCCGCCCTGACCCAGGGTGGTAGCACCTGTTAGGGTCCCAGCTATGGGCAAATAGTTCACCCCAAAAGTGAAGTAAAAAGCATTATAAAAGTGTAAAAATAGGTTTTAATACCAGAAATACTTTGTTACCAGCAATATATTTTTATTAAAAAACTGTTACCAGCAATACGTTTTTGAAAAAGAAAAACTGTTACCGGCAATGCGTTTTTGAAAAAGAAAAACTGTTACCGGCAATGCGTTTTTGAAAAAGAAAAACTGTTACCGGCAATGCGTTTTTGAAAAAGAAAAACTGTTACCGGCATTACATGTTTTAAAATAATATTACCAGCTATACATTTTTGAGGGAAAAAATATTACCAGAAAAAAAAAAGTTGTCAGCATTAAATAACCCATTGAGGTTGATATGCCATAAAACACCAAACCAAACCATCAATCATAAAGATTCGGTTTTTTGTAGGTGTCTTTGATAGCATAACATCGTACATCATAGCAAGATTTCTATTAGAGCAGTACTGTTGAAATCATGTAACCTGTAGAAAAAAAAATTCCACTTCAATTTATTATTTAATGATAATTCATGCAGAGTAAAAAAAACTTGGCAATTTTTAACCTTTGTGCATACAAAAAAAGAAGTTGACAAAAGCAACAGAAATGTGGTTCTGCAGAAGTATGCTGAGAATACTACAGACTGAACATGTGAGCAATGATGAAGTTTTAGAGAAAATGAAAACAAAAATGGCCATTGAAATTTATAAGGTACATAATAAGGCTTTAATGAAATACATTGGTTTGATGCTTTAGCACACATAATCAATGGTGTTTCTAGCTGAAGATCATTAGGGGTTTCAGGTCTTTTAATAACATACCCCCTCTCCATGGTGATCCAGCTGATACTGATCAGATATCGGCTTGTGTGACACCTGTCAGCTACAACTGTTCTCATAATGCACATAAAATACTGCGACTCATTTGGCATTTTATAGTCCAATCAAAAACAACTTCCAGTTCGCCAGCATCTGCACACGTCTATAAAAAAAGGAAGTGAATCCAATAACAGTTTCACTTTGGCAGGAAATATGAAAGAGGGCTTGGAAAATTTTACACCCACAGAACAGATTGAAGGCAAGATGGACAGAGGAAAACAATGCATGGCCTACCTAGTGAGTTTGAGTAAATGGATGGCAGAACAAGATTTAAGGGAAATAATGAAAAGCTAAAATTTATTAAGAGCTACAAAAAACGGGAAATTGTGGAGAGCCATGATCACCAATGTCTTGAAAAGCCATAGCACATAAAAGAATACACTTGTGACGATTGGATACAATGAGTTATCTATTTAAATGTTACAAATGGCTGAGATTTGGTTTATTGAGTTCTGAAGAAAAATAATGAAATTGAATGTAAAAGGTTTTGTCAGTATAACCTCTAGCATTGGAGTAAGGGGGGGGTGCTTCAAATTCTCAGACAAGTGTAAATGAAAAGAAATTATTGAGACAATTAAATTTACAGTTTCTGTTCATTGAAATAAAACTTGTGATTTTGATCCAGACAGAATGCAGATTTAAACTTAATCAATATTGTATTTTACAAATTCGTCAATAAATCAATAAGTATTAGAATAAATTAAATTTGATGTGTCCATTCAGTAAGGACATCCAGGAGAAATATACATACTAAAATTGGATTGCAATATAGACTTAAATCATTTCACTCCAAGCAAGGTGATGATGTCACTAAGACGCGAGGGGTTACTGGGAGTAAAAGAGAATGAGAAAACCTTAGTGAAGGGAAAGAACAATAAAAAAACAGGTTTTAGAAAGACAGAAGATGGTGATTGATGTTGCATTTAAATTTTTGAAGATTGTATGTGGCAGTGATGCCAGATACCAGAATAGATTTCCACAGGTGAAAAGTGTGAGAAAAGAAACTATAACAATAAAACTTAGTTACATCTAGCTATTCCAACAGTAAAACGATATTGCCAATCTTGTTATAAGCTTAAATTCATGTGATTGAGGTACCAAGAAAGAGAGCTCATTCAAATATTAGGTTGGTGCAAAAATAATGACGTAATAATGTCATTTTTTGACGTATTTTTTAACGTCAAAAAACGACATTATTACGTCATTATTTTTGCACCAACCTAATAACTGCCATGAAAATATAAAAAAACTGAGGAAAGCCATGTCATGGTCGGTGAAAAGTGACTGAAGTCGAGTTGCCAGATCAGGGCTGATAACATTACAGACCCTTATTTGGATTTTATTGAGAATCTCAAAATATATAGCCAGATCACCAGGCTAGATATGGTAGCAATATTCAATGCATGGACAAATGGTAGATTTATAAAAGTGCAAAATGGATTCTGACATGAAAAATTGTGTGTCATGACAGTGAACCAACTCTCTTAGCAGCTGACCTTATGTCCTTCTATTATAAATTTTCCAGTCCTCTTTGGAATATATACTGGCATTGATGGTTGCCATTTTCATTTCAGAAGAGAATATTAAGAAAAAATTATTGGATGATTCATCAAATGTTACTCGAATTCTATCCATGTTCTCAATGTTTCTTTTCATGCATTTATCACAAATTTATGAAATTCTCATACTTGGTAATGGTAATATTATCTGTTTTCCTTGTCTTGTGAGTATTAGATTCTCCAGGCCTTCTTTCCTCATCATCCTAGAAATATTGACTGTAAGATTAAGTTTGCTTGTAGTTCCTATTTTTCCTTTTGTTGCCTTATTGCTTGTGACGCTTAAGATGGTTTTAAGACCAATACTTGGTTTGCTTCTCCAGAGATTATAGTAGAGGATTCCCTTCCAATCCTACCATCTACACAGCATCACCATCTTCACTACACTTGTTGGTTTATTTCACCTGTCCTATTAGTTTGCATTCCATGTTGTTGCAAAGCATCCAGTATTTATCAGCGAACAAAAAAAAAAAAAGATGTGCATTACATTTAAATAGTAAATTGTATAGAAAAATAGTTCAGTAAGCATTATTCACAGATGCAGCAATCACACTTCAAAGCAACTAACATAACCAAACTAGTAGAAATGATTTTCCCTGGCTTGATTTAAACTACATCCGCATCCTGGATATGGCGATAAACCATGTTCAAAAATAATGTTGCCAGCTATACGTTTACTAGTACCATATATTTAATATATATAACTATATATATATATATATATAACTAAATTTGGCATTAAATGACCTACAGTGGTTGATATGCCATAAAACCCAACCAACCAACCTGCTTGATTTGAATAGTTTTGGTATGTGGGATATCTCTCCTGCATCCTATAATACTGATAATGATGGTAGGGAATGCTGGACAATCTCCTCACAGATGAAGAGACTTGAAGCTACAAAAATATGGTTGTATGAAGTCACAAATCATCGTGACCGAGGGTTTGAGTGTACTGGCCTTGTTCAGACTGTTAATCATGCCAGATAATATGCTCTCTCCCAGAAACTGTAACTAATGTCTGCTCAGCATAATTGCAGTATAAACCACCGGTGGGTGCTGAAGAA
This sequence comes from Acanthosepion lycidas, assembly GCA_963932145.1. Taxonomy (NCBI): domain Eukaryota; kingdom Metazoa; phylum Mollusca; class Cephalopoda; order Sepiida; family Sepiidae; genus Acanthosepion; species Acanthosepion lycidas. Next base: position 9,104,758 of record OZ010612.1, on the reverse strand, counting down.
ACACAAATGTGCCTGAGCAGGTGTCTGCAGTGGGGATTGGCTAGCCACCTTAACAGACAGGCATACTCGGATATGAGTGGCATGCCTATATAGGAAAGATGTCAGCTTTTCTTAGCACTGTGCCAATTTTGATCTTAATGCAGACATCCGAAACAGATGTTAATCTCTCAAAATATCTATCATCAAACAAGGCAGATCATTACTAAGTCAAAAATGGATAATCCTCTACTATTTAGATCCAATCTAAACTGATAAAAAAGGGATTTGTTTCTGCAGGAGTTGTAATTATTAAGCTTACTTGGGTTGATGATATAACAATCTCTTAAGTTTAAATTTTGCACATTTGAAACTCCTCTACATCAACATCCAAATGTCTCAAAAAGTAAAAGCTTAATTATATACAAATTTATGCAATAACTGCTGAAATGATAACAACAGTGCCTACAGCAGAGCACGCATCAGATTCAGGGTTTGGGTATGGTCGTCAGTTCATGCCATCATTACACTAACCATGTCAGTTAAAGATTTTTAAATTTGTTTTTTGATATGCCTCGCTGTGAAGGGGTAAATCTGTACCTCTTTTTCACTTGCTGTTTGATCCTCCTCCCCCATAATCTTATAGATAAATACTTGTCTATATAAATACTTGTCTATATAAATACTTGTCTATATAAATACTTGTCTATATAAATACTTGTCTATATAAATACTTGTTTAATGTTACCTTTGCAGAAAAAATAACAGAATTGTCAACATTTTTCTTCCTTTTAATTTTAAAAATCTTTAAATTAATTTTAACATTAATATCTTACTTGCATATCAGAAGTTTACAATGTTTATTTAACAAATAATATTAAAAAAACAAAAACTTGAATTTATTTTGCAGTTTTAAATTTCCTAATTGAGGGTATAATTTCAACTGAAACATTTTTCCTTTTTGACAAAATATTCCAGTGACTCATTATTCTGGAATTATCATTATAGCTATGTAGAATTTTACTGTGATTTTAGAAGTAGTATAACTATTTTGTTTTGTTTTTTTTTTTTTTGCTTTTTTTCCCTTTTTCTGCTTTGTTCCTCTTTTTTTTTCCCCTTTCTTGTTCCTCTTCCCCCCTCTTTCTTGTTCCTCTTCCCCCCTCTTTCTTGTTCCTCTTCCCCCCTCTTTCTTGTTCCTCTTCCCCCCTCTTTCTTGTTCCTCTTCCCCCCTCTTTCTTGTTCCTCTTCCCCCCTCTTTCTTGTTCCTCTTCCCCCCTCTTTCTTGTTCCTCTTCCCCCCTCTTTCTTGTTCCTCTTCCCCCCTCTTTCTTGTTCCTCTTCCCCCCCTCTTTCTTGTTCCTCTTCCCCCCCTCTTTCTTGTTCCTCTTCCCCCCTCTTTCTTGTTCCTCTTCCCCCCTCTTTCTTGTTCCTCTTCCCCCCTCTTTCTTGTTCCTCTTCCCCCCTCTTTCTTGTTCCTCTTCCCCCCTCTTTCTTGTTCCTCTTCCCCCTCTTTCTTGTTCCTCTTCCCCCTCTTTCTTGTTCCTCTTCCCCCTCTTTCTTGTTCCTCTTCCCCCCTCTTTCTTGTTCCTCTTCCCCCCTCTTTCTTGTTCCTCTTCCCCCCTCTTTCTTGTTCCTCTTCCCCCCTCTTTCTTGTTCCTCTTCCCCCCTCTTTCTTGTTCCTCTTCCCCCCTCTTTCTTGTTCCTCTTCCCCCCTCTTTCTTGTTCCTCTTCCCCCCTCTTTCTTGTTCCTCTTCCCCCCTCTTTCTTGTTCCTCTTCCCCCCTCTTTCTTGTTCCTCTTCCCCCCTCTTTCTTGTTCCTCTTCCCCCCTCTTTCTTGTTCCTCTTCCCCCCTCTTTCTTGTTCCTCTTCCCCCCTCTTTCTTGTTCCTCTTCCCCCCTCTTTCTTGTTCCTCTTCCCCCCCTTTCTTGTTCCTCTTCTCCCACCCTTCTTGTTCCTCTTCTCCCACCCTTCTTGTTCCTCTTCTCCCACCCTTCTTGTTCCTCTTCTCCCACCCTTCTTGTTCCTCTTCTCCCACCCTTCTTGTTCCTCTTCTCCCACCCTTCTTGTTCCTCTTCTCCCACCCTTCTTGTTCCTCTTCTCCCACCCTTCTTGTTCCTCTTCTCCCACCCTTCTTGTTCCTCTTCCCCCCCTTTCTTGTTCCTCTTCCCCCCCTTTCTTGTTCCTCTTCCCCCCTTTCTTGTTCCTCTTCCCCCCCTTTCTTGTTTCTCTTCCCCCCTTTCTTGTTTCTCTTCCCCCCTTTCTTGTTCCTCTTCTCCCCCCCCCTTTCTTGTTCCTCTTCTCCCCCCCCCCTTTCTTGTTCCTCTTCTCCCCCCCTTTCTTGTTCCTCTTCTCCCCCCCTTTCTTGTTCCTCTTCTCCCCCCCTTTCTTGTTCCTCTTCTCCCCCCCTTTCTTGTTCCTCTTCTCCCCCCTTTCTTGTTCCTCTTCTCCCCCCCTTTCTTGTTCCTCTTCTCCCCCCCTTTCTTGTTCCTCTTCTCCCCCCCTTTCTTGTTCCTCTTCTCCCCCCCCCTTTCTTGTTCCTCTTCCCCCCCCTTTCTTGTTCCTCTTCCCCCCCTTTCTTGTTCCTCTTCCCCCCCTTTCTTGTTCCTCTTCCCCCCCTTTCTTGTTCCTCTTCCCCCCTTTCTTGTTCCTCTTCCCCCCCTTTCTTGTTCCTCTCCCCCCCTTTCTTGTTCCTCTCCCCCCCTTTCTTGTTCCTCTCCCCCCCTTTCTTGTTCCTCTTCCCCCCCTTTCTTGTTCCTCTTCCCCCCCTTTCTTGTTCCTCTTCCCCCCCTTTCTTGTTCCTCTTTTTTTTTTTCCCCTTTCTTGTTCCTCTTTTTTTTTTTCCCCTTTCTTGTTCCTCTTTTTTTTTTTCCCCTTTCTTGTTCCTCTTTTTTTTTTTCCCCTTTCTTGTTCCTCTTTTTTTTTTTCCCCTTTCTTGTTCCTCTTTTTTTTTTTCCCCTTTCTTGTTCCTCTTTTTTTTTTCCCCTTTCTTGTTCCTCTTTTTTTTTTCCCCTTTCTTGTTCCTCTTTTTTTTTTTCCCCTTTCTTGTTCCTCTTTTTTTTTTCCCCTTTTCTTGTTCCTCTTTTTTTTTTTTCCCTTTTCTTGTTCCTCTTTTTTTTTTTTCCCTTTTCTTGTTCCTCTTTTTTTTCCCTTTTCTTGTTCCTCTTTTTTTTTTTCCCTTTTCTTGTTCCTCTTTTTTTTTTTCCCTTTTCTTGTTCCTCTTTTTTTTTTCCCCTTTCTTGTTCCTCTTTTTTTTTTTCCCCTTTCTTGTTCCTCTTTTTTTTTTCCCCCTTTCTTGTTCCTCTTTTTTTTTCCCCCTTTCTTGTTCCTCTTTTTTTTTTTCCCCTTTCTTGTTCCTCTTTTTTTTTTTCCCCTTTCTTGTTCCTCTTTTTTTTTTCCCCTTTTCTTGTTCCTCTTTTTTTTTTTTCCCTTTTCTTGTTCCTCTTTTTTTTTTTTCCCTTTTCTTGTTCCTCTTTTTTTTTTTTCCCTTTTCTTGTTCCTCTTTTTTTTTTCCCCCTTTCTTGTTCCTCTTTTTTTTTTTTCCCTTTCTTGTTCCTCTTTTTTTTTTTCCCCTTTCTTGTTCCTCTTTTTTTTTCCCCTTTCTTGTTCCTCTTTTTTTTTTTCCCCTTTCTTGTTCCTCTTTTTTTTTTTCCCTTTCTTGTTCCTCTTTTTTTTTTTTCCCCTTTCTTGTTCCTCTTTTTTTTTTTTCCCCTTTCTTGTTCCTCTTTTTTTTTTTTTCCCCTTTCTTGTTCCTCTTTTTTGTTTTTCCCCTTTCTTGTTCCTCTTTTTTGTTTTTCCCCTTTCTTGTTCCTCTTTTTTGTTTTTCCCCTTTCTTGTTCCTCTTTTTTGTTTTTCCCCTTTCTTGTTCCTCTTTTTTGTTTTTCCCCTTTCTTGTTCCTCTTTTTTGTTTTTCCCCTTTCTTGTTCCTCTTTTTTGTTTTTCCCCTTTCTTGTTCCTCTTTTTTTTTTTCCCCTTTCTTGTTCCTCTTTTTTTTTTTCCCCTTTCTTGTTCCTCTTTTTTTTTTTTTTTTCCCCCTTTCTTGTTCCTCTTTTTTTTTTTTTTTTCCCCCTTTCTTGTTCCTCTTTTTTTTTTTTTTTTTCCCCTTTCTTGTTCCTGTTCTCGCCCCTTTTTTTCTTTTTACTTTTCCCTCCTTTTTTTGTTTTGCTCTTTTTCTTCTTGTTGAAAATTGAATTTCCATAAGTTGTAAAATGGCATTTAGATTTATTTCTATTGATTATTTTTTTTTTTCTTTTAACAATTGGAAAATATTTTAAACATAAATACTGGATAAAAAATATTGGAATTTCTCCAGTTTTTCTAATAATATCAATTTTTGTTTTTTGTGTATTTATTCCAAATTCATTGAGTTTGGGGAAGCAGGTCTCATGTGGAATAAAATAGACTAGCAGCATGACACGTTATAAGAAATGGCCATTATTTTTTAGATAAGCAAAAATGAGTAATCAATAATAGTGACAAAAATGAATTGAAAATATTTTGACCGATTAATGTAAGAGTTTATATAGTTTGTCATTTTTGTTTATTTTCAGTTTTGGTTCCATGTACTTTGCATGCTGTGTCAGCAGAGACAAGAGAAACAGAACCAGAAGCAAGTAAAGTTTACATTCAGAAAGAAGAATTAAAAGAAACTGTGCCAAAACTGTCTCAGTCCTTATCTAAAGAGCCCATTCCCATAACAGAAAAAACTTCTTCCGAAGACACTGGGACAATAACAAAAGATGACTCTTCTTCAGATGAAGAGGCGGATAAAGAAAACACCTCACCTCTTAATCAGAATTGGCCAGAACAGGTCTTTTCTTCCATTTCTGAAACTATGAAATATTTATTTACTACTTTTATGTCAGAAATTCAGAAAGAGATTGACTTGTATTCATACAAAGAGGAGGTAAATAACACAGAGAATACCGAGTACAATGAAACTGCCGTCACTATAAAAGAACCACCAACTAATGAGACCCAGGCATCAAACTCCACTTTGGAAGCCAGTTCTTTAAATGATGCTGAGAAGAATGAATCCTCTTTGACGAAACCTCGATTTCACTGCACAGGCAAGAATATAACTGAAAACAGTACCGGCGCTGTGCAAATGGTAAATGGCACAACCCTTCTACAGAGGTTAGCCTTCGAGAATAATGCCAGTGGTTCTGAATGCATCCTAGTTTTTTTCTATGCTCCTTGGTGCCATTTTAGTGCCTTGGCTGCTTCGAGCTATAACACGTTAGGAAGAGCATTTCCACAACTGGATATAATGGCTGTGGATGCGGTACAGTTCAGCAAGTAAGTAAAAAAAAAAAAAAATCTATAATATTATCTATATATATATATATATATATATATATATATATATATATATATATATATATACACACAGGTTGTCTCAAAAAATGTATACACACTTTTACAATGTATAGCATAAGTCAACTTGCTTTCTTTCCAGATTTACACATTAGTATTACTAATGCCATCCAGGTTTAGTTTTGAACAAAGAAAGTTCACCCTGAAATGCGACTGAATGTACGAAAATGTGATTGAAGTCCAAAGGCAGCATTAAAGAGAGTTTCATTCAGATCCACCCATGTGGCTTACAATCTCACGAATAAGAGATTGTAAGTTGGAAGCTGATGGTACTATATATAATGTGCATAGGAACCATTCCAGAAGATAAAGGCGATGGAAAATTTTCATAGACATCCAAGAAACCTATTGAAATGTTGATTGCTGCTTGTGATCATGTTGTCGGCAATGTCTGGATCCTAACTGTTGTGACCTTGTTAGGGCCAGAAATAAAGACACAAAGAGAGGAATTAAACAAATATATCAACAGAAAAGTAATAAAAATATATACATATGAGAGTGTTATAGCAAGAATGTTCGGTCTGACTGTCAGAGCTGACTGCTGGAAACTTCCCTCTCCAAAAGGCAGTACCTGCTCCTATTTATAGCTGGGAGAGTCCATGCATGCATGGGTAAATTACCATAACAATAACAGACATCAACTTGAAAACATGCAATGAGAGAATCTTAAGAGCATGCATTTATAATAAACACTGTTTTTATCTGCATTATTTAAAATAGATAAAGTTGGTTCTAGTTTTAATTATTTTTTGATAAACCTTCAAAATGTGTATACATTTTTTTAAATTTTCTTTTTTTGAGACACGCTATATTTTCTGTACATAAATGATCAGTTCTTAGCACAACGAAGTTCTCAAGAAGGATTGCTTAGATCCATGAACTGTATTTGCTATTCGATATATTCAGCATACTTTGTATACACAACTCATTTCTTGTTTTTTAATCATTTAACCCTGAGCAAGGTGATAATGCCAGTAAGTAAACACTATTATTTAGATCCAATGTGTTTTTTTTTTTGTTTTTTTTTTATATTAAATAGGTCATGAGATCTTCAATAAGCAATACTACCCCTAGAAACATGGAATTAGCACACTTAATGGATGTGGAGGCATGGTGGAGTAATGGATAGCTGCTCAGATTGAGGAATTGGAGAGCAGAGTTCAAATTCCAGTTGAATCCATTACATTCACTTATGTGCTAATACTTTTGGGAAGGGTATGAATCCTCTTCTTCTCCCCCAGCTATGGGTAAATAGCAGGACAGACCAGCTTCTATAGCCTTTGATAGCAACTGGTCTACTGCAGAAAGAAATAGCAACCTACTGTGGGGAAAAATATGCCTCGTCAGTCATGTATCAAAAGTCATGGTTGCCTAAGAATGCATCACGCATTGCACATAACTGACTGAATGGATGTTCACTTTGGATTTTTTATTTAGCAATAAATAAATCGATGACATACAAGATGCAAAACATTTTTCATTTAATAGCTGGACATTCTGACTTCATAAAATATACCTTAAACAAACAAAATTAAATTATTTAAATTAATGGTCCAATCATTTTTTTCCAATCCATGTTGAGGAAAGTATTATGGAATGATCTTAAAATTTGCATTCCTAAAGCAAATACCAGCAGAAGTCTAAATATGAGAATCGGTCAAAAGAGAGTTCTTGTCACCCTCAACAAGATATTGGGCATAACTAATTGAAAGGCAACATGGCTTCAATAAAAGAACTGTCAATTGAATCAATGGAAAAGATCTTAAAACTTAAATAAACAGTGGACCATTCTGGTTTGATTACAAGGATAGACTTGTAATAGTTTGCCTAGCCCACAAAACAGAAGAAAAGATATATCAAAGGCACTGTTTAATTTTAGGAAAGGCAAAAGAAAGAAAATATTATGAAAGGGAAGATAGAGGAGGAGATAACACTCTCATGCATTTAATGTCTGCTTCAGTGAAATGGAAAGCCTTATCAGTTTTAAATCTTTTCTTTTGTACCCTCTTCTTTAAATAACAGCCTCCCTTCAAAGTAATGTAATATGTAATAATGTAAAAAGTAATTGTAATATTTTCTTAAAGTTGTTAAACTCGGATATTTAACGAGACAATAAGGGAATTTCCACTGATATTTCATAGTTGTGAAACTTGTAAAGAGCTTTTTCAAATCATTAACTTGGGAATGAAGTCTAAAAGAAGTAGTTCTGTTTTTATTCCTAATGCATTCCATTGATCAAATTATGAATTGATGTTATTGATAAAGCAAAATAAAATTAGTTACTTAATCTTAAAAACATTTCACAACAAAAAACTTAAAATTCATTACATAATGACTGAATAGACTACAATCTTGGGTGCCTTGGCCTCCTGCTACTCCCCCCATACATTACACTCTGTCATTACTTCAGATAAACAATGGACCATTCTAGATTGATTATGAGAATAGACTTGCTTATCCCCTGCCCACAAAGCAGAAGAAAAGATATCAAAGGCTCTGTTTAATTTTAGGTGAGGAAAAAGAAAGAAAGAAAAAAAAATAGCAGAGGTGATAACACATGTGAATACAAGTAGAAGCCTAGATATGCAAATCAGTCTATAGTTAAAGAAATTTCTCACCATCCTCATCAAGTAGATGGGCATGCTTATTTGAAAGGAAAGATGGCTCTAACAAAAGAACTGTCATAATGTGCTCTCCAGCAGAGTTCAGACATATGGCAGTTTTACTGACAATGCCTGGGCCAACCTTTGATGCAGTTTTCAGGTACTTTCCATAGGTGCCATATGCTGAGACTGCCTCTCCAGATGGATAACATCAAGAAGTTAGGTTTCTAAGAAAGAAGAATTTGTCCTATCACTCCTCCCCCAACAAAAAAAAAAAATGAACATCCTCCTGAACACACATGTCAGTTGGCATATATACCTTAAAACATTCTAAACAATATTTGTGACCTTGCACCCTATGCATCAATGATTTTACATGACAAGTCTAGAGGACCTTTTTAAGAAGATAGAAGTAGAGACTATTCTAGCCTATTAAAAGGAGATTGTTCGATGCCACAAACTATAGCACTAAACAACTTCATTCTAGCAGTGTACTTGGAGAGTGATGGAATCAATCACCCAAATGATTGTTTACAAGCCATATATTTAAAAAGAACAACACTTTTCAGCATTAAATAATGATATGGTATTAAAACAGATCAATTAATCATTTTTTTTAAAATTGCTAACTTATTCAAATAAATGAATCGTGAGTACTGGATGTATTTTGTTTTTTTATCTTAATCTGAAATTTATACTATTGTCAATACAGGCCACTAATTTTAGAACAATGTTTCTGCATTCAATTCAGACATGATGAGGTTCATATCTTTCTACACCTCCTTCCAAACTTATTAGACATCGTGGTAGTATGACTCATTTTTGGGGGATGTGCTGATGATTGTCTGTTGAGAATGTGCATTATGAATTGAACTGCCCGCCTTTATTACTCCACATGATGGTTGTTCCCAACTGTTACTAAAATTTCCTCATGTCATTCAAGCTTTTTTAAATTATATAGACACACCTTCTCATACTGAGATATGGTGAACCCTTACTTTGACTAATAGAGGTGAAAAGGCTTTCATTAATGTGTAACATTCATTAAATTCAAATATCACCTCAGAAGAGTCCATTATTTTTTTTTTACTTTTTTTTAGTTGAATTCACCCCAAGCAAGGCAGTAAAGCCACTAAAACACAAGGGGTTACCGGGTGTGGAAAAATGAGAAAACAGAAACATTATTAATGAACACGGACAATAGAAGAGTAATCAGAAAGACAGTAGATAGCGATTGGCATTGCATTTAAATTTTTGAAGTTTAAAGTTGACTGTAACGCATGGACTCAGAAGAGAGTTCCACAAGTGGGAAGTGCGAGAAAAGAAACTGTTGGCATAGAACTTACAGTTGCATCTAATCAACTTACCGGTAAATTGATGAGAACACATAACCAGTCTAGTACTGCGCTTAAATTCATAAAGTCTAGGTGCCATAGTTGAAGAGTTCATCTGAACAATTACCATGAAGTATTTATGGAAAAAGCACAGGGAAGGAACTTTACGGCAGTGGGGAAGTGACTGAAGATGATATGTCAGGTCAGGATCAGTAACATTGCTGATTCTTCTTTGGATCTTATCAAGAATCTCTAAATATATAGCAGGATCACTAGATATGTGGGATCAATATTCTGTGCATGTATAAATGGTAGACTTATAGATATGTAAGATAGATTCTGCAGATAAAAATTGTCTAGCACGACACAATGAACAAACTTTTTTTAGCAGCTGACCTAGTAATGAATTCAATATAATCTTTCCACTACATGTCAGCCAAGAATGTTAGCCCAAGAAGGTGCAATGATTCACTCTCAGGAGGTTAGCATCAGCTATGCTGATGGAAGCAGAAAGGGGTCTCTCAGATAGGGAGCAGTTTCATTTATGGGGTCGTTAAAATTAACAAGATATTCTTTGTCTCAGTTAACAACAGAATGAAGGTAGTTTATGAATTCAGCCATTAATTTGACCATATCAAACTGATGAGACTTGCTATAGAGACAGGAATAAATGGTTGTGTCGTCAGCATAGATATCAAGTTTTCCTCCCCCATACCTCCTTTGCTTTCCAGTTGCTTATCCCTTCTTCCCCAATTCTGTTGTATTCTGGAAATAAGCTGGTATGGAGTTATGTGAGTATATAACACTTTTTACAGAGTGCACAGATATTACACTGTCCTGGGTAAGACAATAAACTACATCTGTGTCCTGGGTAAGACGATAAACTACATCTGTGTCCTGGGTAAGACGATAAACTACATCTGTGTCCTGGGTAAGACGATAAACTACATCTGTGTCCTGGGTAAGACGATAAACTACATCTGTGTCCTGGGTAAGACGATAAACTACATCTGTGTCCTGGGTAAGACGATAAACTACATCTGTGTCCTGGGTAAGACGATAAACTATGTCCAACATCAAGGCCTCTGATCGGGAGGTTTTGAGGAGCATGGAACCACCTCTTAATTGCTGGTATTCCCAGGTCCACTCTAACCCAGAGTGGTAGCATCTGTTGGGGTCCCAACTATGAGCAAATAGTTAACACCCAAACTTGTGTCAAAATAGGTTTTAATACCATAAATACTTTGTAATAAAAAAATTATTACCAGCAACAATTTTTGACGGAAAAATTATCAGCAATAATTAAAATTTACAGTGAAACAGATACTGTTAGAGTTTGTAGATTTTGATCTAGTGCAAACAAAATATTACCAAGTGAGTAATTAAAAAAAAAAAAAAAAAAAACTTTTTATGAAAATAAAACCATCCATGATTGTAAATTTCCTAAAGGAAGTTGGATTGTACTCAAAAATATGAGTGATTGAAAAATGGTTAAAATATATATGTATACATACACACCTTTTTACCAAACAATCGCTATGAATCTTTGAATTGTTGGCATTAAATGACTCACTGAGGTTGATATGCCATGAAACAAAACAAAACCAAACAACCAACAGATATTACACTGATCCTAACCAGGCAGGGTCCACACGTGTGTTTACCCAGGCATTAAACATGAAATGTTTGAAATACACTCCTCATAGTGAAAAATAATATCCATCGATTGGACATGTGATGAAATATACATGACTTTGTTGGTGTCCCTGTATTCATTTAGATTCACAATCAATAATCATTAATTATTATTGAGCAAGTGGAATTTTTTACCAGTCTCTTGTGGTTTCTCTTACTTTTCTATCTCCCAGTGACATTACCCCTTTAGATAATGGGGTGAGCTGTAAAGCCTCCCTATGGATTATCTATAAAATATGTAACTTCCAGGTCTGAACCAATTCAGAAGACAATTATTCCAACTGAATTTATTTGCCAAAGTGTCTGACTATTTTCTTTCTTGACATTGTTAATCCTTCCTTTACCTTTAAGAGTTTCAAAGACAAGCAGGAATATGATTTGATTTGTTTAACAGCATATAAACTATGGGTTATTTGATGCTGAAATTTTAATTTTCTTGGGGGCTTTGAAATAATAAACATATGATACATGTTATTCTGCTTTCACAATTGAATACATGGTAGGTGATACTCAGTTTTTGTGTATATACATGTTTGTGTGGACATAATTACTAGAGGCAGTGATATGTTTGTTTAATGTAGTTTTGTTCTGTATTTTGGAATATACAGTGTAACCCGGATATAAGAGAGATTTTCTCTGGTCCCAAATTAGTGCCATACTTACCTAAACAAAATAGACCAAACCCGGATATAAGAGACTTCTTCTCCGGTCCTGACAACTCTCTTATATCCGGGTTACACTGTAGTTTGATTTCTTTAAGAAATTGGAGGATATTATATGGATTAATGTCATGAAAGAATTCTTTCATGTTGGTTGTTTGATTGATTTGTTTTGACATATAAACTTCTATGAGTTATTTAATGCTGAAATATAAATATTTTGAATGCAATTGTATGCCTTCAACTAAAATGCATTGTTGGTCATTTTGCTATAATAGGTATTGTTGGTAATTTTTTTATATAAAAATGTATTTTTATACTTTCATAGTGTTTTCATTTTGTTTGGGGGTTCACTATTTGCCTATAGCTGGAACCCAAACAGGTGCTACCACCCCAGGTCAGGGTCAGGGTGGACCTGGGAACAACAACCATTAAGAGGTGGTTCCATGCTCTTCAAAATCTCCAATTTACCAATCAGAGGCCTTACTGGTGGATGTAGTTTAACCTCTTAACCAGGACTACAGGAATATGACATTCAAATGTAATAGTATAAGGTAAAAGCCCTCCCCACCCCCAACTTTAGCATTCTATCCCCACCCTCACCAACTAATGATTGATTAGTAATCTAACACTAGAGCAACTAGTTATCCCACTAGAAGAGCATGGCACTTGCAAGACATTAATAATGAAGCAGTTCTTCTTTATGTGCCATGTCCCTCGGGATGTTAACGGTCATGACTCTCCACAACTTCCTGTCTCATATAGGTCTTAATAAGTTTTGCTTTTCTGTTATTTCTCCTAAACCCTGTTCTCTCATGCATTTACTCAAGCTCATATATTATTTTCCTCTATCTCTCTTGCTTTCACCCCATGAGCATCAGATTTTCCAAGCCTTCTCTCCTCATTATGTGCCCTAGAAACCTCAACTGTCTCTTCCTGATGTTAAGTATAAGTTTGGTACAACTATTTTTGCTATTTCTGTCACTGGCAAACATTATGTCCAATTAATGTTTTCACCAAAATTGTAATATTAACCGTTTCCTTATAAGGAAACATTCAGCATTCATTGACTGAGCAGCTAGTACTTTTCATGGTTGAAATTTATGAAATCTTTCTCTTAAAATAATTTTTTCAGTAAAATAGTTTCTTAAGTCCAGTAGCTGTTGTTACACTTTCCGGTATTGACGGGGGTTTCCTTCCTAACCTATTGTTTGAAGTAGGGTAGAATGACATCATCTCGATTATGTCATTATTTTCTCTTTCGGTTACATGTGATATCCATTTTAGCTGATGCAGTTGTTGATAGTTCTCAAGTGATGCAGTTTCTATTATTTGGTACAGTTCTTTGCTTATAATTATGTAGCACCAGTCCACAAGGTTTGAAGAAGTGCGGTCTGTCAGGCATGAATTCATCTCTTTTCCTTTCAGCTATGGGTAAAACAGTAAGGTAGATTAGCCTCTATAACCTTCATTGGTAAAAAATCTAAAAGATAGTTCTCAAGTGACGTGGTTTCTATTATTTGGTACAGTTTGTGATTATGTAGCACCAGTCCACAAGGTTCGAAGAAGTGTGATCTGCCCAGGTCCCCTGGCTTCACTCGCCCAAAGCTATTTTTAATCATTGATCTGAGAAAGTGGTTGTATACAGCTGACAGTTTAGATATTTCTGAACAGGTTTGGTGCCAGGCATGACATCCATATGAAAGTCTTGATCTGATGAGGTTATTTAAGAACATGACTTGAATTTTCAGGCTAATGTTTTGGTTTTGTAGCAATTGGTGGTGTTGGGTGAAACTCCCTTGAGCACAACCTATTCTATGTTCAATTTCCTTTTCTCCTATACTGAATTTATTAATAGGAAAAATGAAATCTGTATAATCTAATGTCTAAGAAATGAGGGATCAATTTATAAGTTGATTTGATAATCAGTTGATCTCCTACTTTATATCCATATATATTTTTAATCTCAAAATAACACATTGTCTTCAGTTATTTTCCTCTTAGTTGAACTAAAGAAATATATAAAATTTAATATGTCCAAGAAACGACAGATCGGTTTATAACAAGTTATGATACAAAAATGATCCCTCATTTTATATCCACACATATATATTTAACGTAATGATGATAAAGCATTGTTTCAGTTATTTCCATCTTTTCTACTTTTAGTGCAGCCTATTCTATATTCAATTTCCTTACCTCTTATTCTCTTCATTCAAAAAGATCACTTTTGATTGTATTAGTATAACTGCCTTATGAATATGCATTTTTAGTGGCTAACCTGAAAGGTTTGTTCTAGTTTCTTATTTGATGGCACTAGGAGTGTTTAGTTTTAAGTGACTTGATGAGTTTGTAGCCATGGTCAAATACAAAAGAAATAACAAAACTGTCCAACAAACAGAATTAACAAAATTTGCAATGAAAAGAAGGAACAGGACTAAAGTGAAATAATATCAAGCAAACAAACAATATATGCAAAGCAACTTCACACGTAAGAAGGCAAAATATTTACAAACTATGAATTGGCATCTACACACAAAAGCAAGATCAGGCAAGTGAACGCAGGAGTCTGTCTTCTAGACAAGGCATATCTGTACTGAATCATATCAAACTGTAAACCAACCTATTTCATTTGCTAAGAAAAATATTCCAGCATGTATTTGTGGGCTTCTGTCTTATAAAAGGGGAGGGGAAAAATGTTTTGGAGTCATTCCCACTATTGGAGAGCCAGATGAGATTTGTTTGTTCATTCCTAGCAGACTGGATGAAGTGACACATTTTCACCTGCGTTGTTCGTCAGTATTTTTTTTTATTTTATTTTTTTTTTATTATTATTATTGTCTGTTGTGGTTTATATTGTTTGTGGTATCACGTTTTCATTCATCTTGTGATTTGTTTTTACGTTTTGCTGTTGTGGAGGCATCTTCACAGCAGCCACAAGACCCCCACCTCCCCAGCCACAAACAGACCAAAAAGGGGCCCAGACTACCATGCAGACCTCAAGGAAAAATACCAAGAATTCATTATTGCCCTCGGTGATGGAAGCTGTCAACACCAGGACCATCTCCCTGCTGACAACTGATGTGAAGATGAGGAGGTTTATTGGTATCAGCAGGGGAGGCATGGAAGAGGCCTTAAAGAGCCTTAATATTGGAGGGAAGGTTTTGGCAAGGAGGGGCAACACCATGTAGGACATACTGCTTGTGTCTGAGGAAAAGGCAAAATCTTTGGCCAGAAGTATCCTCACCATGAAGGCAGTAAGACTGCAAACAGAGTACATGGGTACCTGAAAGACTCTGGTTATCTTACATGGGGTGCCTATGTATATCTCAGGATCATCTGGGAGATTTTATGGTGAAATATGGCCTCATGGAGGATGTATCATCAATCAAAAGTCAAGCTGGCATTGCCACCAGCAATTTTTCAAATAATGATGTCAGTGACTCTCAAGAGTTTTAACGGAGTTCCCAACATGCTGACTTGTGGAGAAAGGTCCATCTACCTTGTAGTAAAGAGCTGTCATCCCTTTTGTTGGACATGTGGTGTCACAGGCAAAAAAAAAAAAAGAGAGACAGAGCGTGCAGTCTGGCCCTATGCAGAATCGCCGTCCCTGGAGGTCAAGCCAGAGTTTCCGCATATGCCGATGACGTGTCTTATTTTCATGTCTTGCCATAACTACGTTGACGTAGTAGAGAAGGTGCTTGAGCGGTAGAAGGTAGCGGAGGCCAAAATTAATCGTGACAAGTCATTCGGTTTGCATTCATGTGCCTGGAAGAGGTCGTGCTTCTAGGGCCCCTTAGTTGAACAGACAGACCTATCCGCATTTTTCGTGTGTGGTTCAGGCCCAGTCTCCAGCTGAAGAAGAATTGGTCGGGTGCTTTTGCACTATCTAGTTCAGTTTATCAGGGTTGTCCACTGTCGCCCTTACTTTACCCTTTGGTGTTGGAGCCCCTCCAAATTACATAAAAAATATCTTGAAATACTAAAGAATAAATTTATTCAATAAAATCACTATTGGCTTCAACCATGGCCTCCAGATGACTTCAGAATCTCCTGTAACTCTTCTGGAGTGTCTCCTTGAGTGAATTGCATCATGGTGCTCTTTTTCTCACAGATGGTGCCCAGCTGACTCTTACTATACTGTGCAGTCAACAAAATCAAAAACAACACGTATGCACAAAATTAAAAATATAAAATGTCATGGTTGGCAAATTGCTAATTGCCAATTGATTCAAATTTTATAAAATGGTAAATAAGGATTTCTTTATAGTTGATCCGCATATTTTAATAATTTAGTAAATGTTTATAAATTTATGAATAAAAATTTGTTTTCATATTTATTTCTTTATAATTTAGTAAATGATAAATATTACATTGCATTAGTTTTAATTTTATTAGTTTTTAGAATGTTGTAAATATAAAATTATTCTTGTAAATAAACAATCTAATTAATAAATGGTGTTTAATATTTTTTTTATAAATACTCGAAAACAAAAAATGTATAAAAGTGGAAATTCACTTTCATCATCTCTTTAGGTTTTATTACAATTCTAATCATTACGTTTTAAAACAATAAACATTGCCAAAGATGGAAAGTAGTTAAAGTAATAGAGATTAAGGGAAAAACCATCCTTTTGGCATTCTGTTTTTTGGGGGGCGCAAAGGTCCAAATTTGTTGAGAAAACTTTGGGAGAAGAAACTGGAAACACAATCCAAAACAGGGAATCAGATAAATCTCTACTCTTGTTCAAAAAACGAGGAAGAAAGTGTGAATCTGGTGATAGGCAAACCTATCTACTCCTATTTAATTATGTATGTGTTTTGGATAAGACAGATATTTAAATGAGTCTGCTTTTCACCATTTTTTTTTTTTTTAATTTTCTAAATTTTGATATTTCTGTGATGGGAATCATTTAACAAAGTGAAGATTTGATAAAACACTTTCAATGAAGCCAGTTTTCAAGCAAATGAAATTTGCTGTTATGATTGTCTCCTATATAGAATATACATAGGGAGAATTAAATTCATGCCTTTCCCAAAGGGAAATAGTGCTAAGTGAATATAAGCATAGTCAGCTAAATTTGCAATTTGGGTTGCTGATAATATTTACGTTACCTCTTCTTTTTCTATTTGCTGTATCCCTTTAGGATGTTGGTGATCATGGCTCTCCACAATTTCCTATCCTTTGCAGCTCATAGTAAATTTTTTTGTTATCTCTACTGAACATTGTTCTACCATCCATTTACTCAAGTTTGCTAGGTAGCTTATGCATTGCTTCTTGCCTCAATATATCCCATGAGTATCAAATTTTCCAAGATCTCTCCTCATTAAGTTACTCTAGAAATTTCCACTCTCTCTTCCTGATATTAAGTATAAATGTCCTTTTTGTTTCCATTTTCACTAAAACATTGTTATTGTTCACATATTTGGTTGATGGTATTCTCAGCATACTTCTGTAGAATGGCATTTGTATTGCTTCAAATCTGTTCTTCCTCTGTGAGATTTTCCAGCATTTCCTGCCATATTGGAGGACTGATATTACATAACAGTTCAGTACTCTTTTCTTTGTTTCTAACAAATATTTTTTTTTTTTTTTTTGTTCTTTTGGAAATATTTCTTCCTTTATGTGTCATGTCCCTTCAGCACATTGGTGATTATGGCTCTCCTCAATTTCCTGTTCTTTGTACCTCTTAAGATCTGTTATCTCTCCTAAACCCTATTCTGCCATCTATTTACTCAAGCTCTCTAGGTAGGTTATATGCTACCTTCCTTTGTCCCCCTTTCCTTCAAGCTGTCCTGTGAGTATCAAATTTTCCAGGCACTTTTTCTTCATTATGTGCCCTAGAAATTTCCACTCTCACTTCCTCGTATAAGTGTTCTTTTTGTTTCCATTTTCTCTAAGATTTTGTTGTTGCTCAAAGGTTCAGTCTATGGTCTTCTCAGCATCATTCTGTCACACCTCATATTGTTTTAATAAATTTATTTTTTAATTAAAGTGTAAATTGTGATGCCAGGAATAATTTTTCTCTTAAGATTTTACAGTTTTGATTTCCACTGGGTATAGTTATGACAAGAGAAGCAGAAGAATAACAGTGGGTCACCTATTTGACAAGTTTAAGTAAATGAATGGTGGAACAAGTACTACAAAGACACAGGTCATGAAGTATTACTTAAAAAAAAACAGGAGGCAGTGGAGAACCATGATCACTCACATACTAACATGAAAATGTACTCTCTTGAAAGAGCTCAATTTTGTATTTATTTTCCTCTGATTGCATGCAATACACCAGTACAAAGCTGCTGACATGATCTCCAAATTTCCACTGTTGCATCAGTCTAGAGCTGCTGATCCACTCATCTGATCCAATAGAGAATTTCAAACTTGTTTTGAGAATGTATTTTGATTGACATTGAACAGTGGATCAAAATGGGGAAGCAGAGAAATAACACAAGTTTTATTTTTCTTCACTGTAAATATATTTAATCTACTAATTTATTTTAAAATAAATAAAAAACAAAATGAACATCACATTTTTTACCTTCAATTTTAAAGTTTTTTTCGCCTATTCCCATTTATTCTAGCTTATTCTTTCAACCTGTTTTAAAATTTAAATAGCAGACTTTTTTCTTCTGCATTTAAAATGTCAGCATGTCACTTATTTTTTTCCATCTCTCAATTAACCATGGCTTTTAGTAATAATTAAAATATAAATTATTAAAATAATAAACAAAGCTAGAAAAAATTTTAAATCGTTGAAGGTTCGTATTGCATTATCTTCCTTAATGGAAATTTATAAAATTATGCTAACTGTAAAAGCTTGTTCTAACATCTCCAAGAGGAGGGGGAAAACATTTGCATCAGTTGATATAAATAAATAAAAATATTTTATTATTTGACAGAGTTGCTGATAGACACTAAAAAAAAATTTTTTTATGATCACTACAATGGAGTGCTGAAAAGTTCTCAGCCCGTGGGATTCAGCTTCCCACAACCTCTTTAGACCAAATAATCAAACATCAGATTGATTTTTTTTTTTTTTTTTTTTTTTTAATCCTTTCTTGGTTTGGTTGAGAACATTTCAGCACCCTTCTTATTTAATGATCTAAATTAACCTTTGACCGTCTGTATTATTCATGTGTATTATTTTTAACTCTACCTGAACTGCATTGGCCTCATTCTGAATTTCAACCAAGGTGATTTTTCACTGTTTCTATAGCAGGACATGATAACACAACCATGTTGATTCAAATATAACATTTATTCAGCAAATGCAGTCACCTACTATTTTAGGACAACATTTTACTTTGGGACTATATCATCTTTAGAGTACTAATGGTTAAAGTTCTGGTTGAATTTAAACCCAACTTGCAATTAGTTTCGAAAATTTTTTTTTCAAGGTTATGGTTTTAATTTTTATTTAAATGTCAGGAGTATTTTAAAAATGTCTGCTTTTAAATGATGCAAATATTTTTATAATTATTTATTTACGAATGGAATTGGAATTTTTTTTTGCTATGGAATGAAGTGTATTCAACAGTTTGAAGAAATTACATAACTAAAATGAAACATGAGAAAAATGAAGGTGAAATTGATAAATTATTCAGTAAAAATGATATGGTAAAACAAAAATATTGTGTGATATTCTGTCATTAGTGAGTCATCCATATTCCACAAGTTGGATTAAGATTAATAAGATTAATATTCTAATCCTTGTTGCTTCTATCCCTACCTTACATTCAATGTATTTGACTTCTCTCATTGTGACATTCTGTAATAAGCTAAAATTTTATTTATTTTCTTTGCATCATAGGATTCCATATTAAATATAGTTGATGACTTTTATTACAAGCTCCATTAATGAATAGAAATTATATTTTTGATCCTCACTTGTGCGTCCCAAGTTTCATCATTGGAATTGTTTGTTTTTTTTTTCTTATTTCACCTGAAGCAAAAAGCCACAAAGATGCAAGGGGTTACTAAGTGTGAAAGAATCAGTAAAAAACATTAAGAAAGGTGGGGAGGGTCAATAAAAGAAGAGAAATTAAGCAGACAGAAGATTTACATTGTATTTAAACTTTTGAAGATCAAAGTTGACTGGAAAGCAAGAAGACTGAAGAAAGTTTCACAAGAGAAGACAAAAGAAGAGACAATTAGCATAGGACTTAGTTATATCTAGCAACTTTAAATGTAAAATGATGAGATCTAACTGCCAATCTAGTACTGTGCTTACATTTGTAACATGGAGGTATGAAAGAGGAAGGTTCACCAGAACATTATAGAAAGGCCATGGAGAAGATAGGTTACAGCAGTGGTAAAGTGACTGAAGCCAAGATCCCTGGTCAGGACTGATAATATTGCAGATTCTTCATTGGATTTTATCAAATATCTATAAATACATAGCAGAAGCACCTGGCCAGATGTGGTAGTAACATTCAATGAATGGTGGAATAGTAGACTTATAAACTTTGTATTAAACAGCTTCTGCAGTTAAAAATATGTATGTCTATATCTAACATTGGTCATACCAACATCTTGCAAGCTTAACCTGCAGCTTATCTAGCCCAGGTTCAGTTTGTGTTCACATTGACAAACACTGCATAGCACTAGTGATTTTCCTATAAACATTCACCAGATATCTGTCTATATCTCTGAAATGAGGTATTATGATTACTTACATTACTTAGACTTATCCTCATCTTCATTGCCATATTCACAACATTTCAGCTGTTGTATGATCTAGCCTTCTTCAGCTGATTGGAATTTCAAACCAAACACTTTATTTCATCCACTGGCAAGTTCAATACCTGGCTACAGCAGTGGTGAAACAAAAACTTGGTGGGTTGAATTAAAGGGAAATAACTGAAACATCCAGGAGATACATGACTGATGAGGAAGACTTTTCTGTAGTAGGTTGGCATTTCTATTTGCAGTAGATTGGTTGCCAACCAAGGCTAAAGAACACAGACTGCCCTGCTATTCAACCCATAACTGGGGGGGGAGAAGAGATGGATTCATACCTTTCCCAAGAGTATTTGTGCATAAGTGAATCTACTGAACTCAACTGGAATTCAAACTAAGCTCTGAGTTCTCACTCCGAGTCAATATCCATTACACCAGAACGCACAAATAGATACAACAACTGAAAATTGAGCTCTTTGGAGTGAGTGATCATGGTTCTCCACTGACTCTTGACTTTTGTTTTTTTAAGTAATACTTTATGACCTCTCTGTATCTTCATGGTACTTCTTCCACCATCCATTTACTCAAACTTACTGAGTGTTGAATTCTCTAAATTGTCTTTCCTCATTATGGGTCCCCAAATTTCATTTGTCTCTTGATAAGAGAAATTTCTTTATAATTCCTGTTTCTTAAAACATCTAAACTCTTAATTACAGACAATTCTTGCATATATTATTAAAAAAAAAAAGAATTATTAATAAAATAATGTTAGTCCTTGTCTGCCAAATTTAATCAAACACCTATATTTGCATGTGCATATAATTACTATGTGTGTGTGTGCACATAATTACTGTGTGTGTGTGTGTGTGTGTGTGTGTGTGTGCATATAATTACTGTGTGTGTGTGTGCATTTAATTATTACGTGTGTTTTTTCTATTAGGTTGTCACACTTGAAATGACACATTTTTTAGTTGGTTGTTGATTTGGTCATCTAACGAATTAACCTCCTTACTATATAAAACAATCTTGACTTATTCCTGACACTCTTTTTTTTCTTTCAATATATTGTTACTCATAAGCCTAGTGAAAATGATTACAGTGAAACAATGTCAAGTAATCTTACTGTATGAGTACAAAATGGGAAAAGAACTATTTTTACATTGAATCATTACATGCAATAAGAAATGGATACTCTTTGACAACAGTAAGAGAGTAGGCCAGTAGTTAGATATAAGTGAATCACTAAAACAATACCCAAAACCTCGACTGCACCGTAAAAAGTTAATGGTTACTGTATGACGGTCTTTCAAAGGGGTTATTTATTATTCATTTTTGCCTCAAGAGAAAACAACAACAACATATTGTGAAGGAATTGAGCATATGCACTAAAAATTGAAAAAGAAACATCCAAGATTTGTGAATAGGGCTGGCCAAATTTTGCTGCATGACAATGCACAGGCTGCATGCTTCTCATTCAACTGTCTAAAAGCTGCACAGCCTGAATTATGAAATTTTGCCTCATCCTCCATATTCACTGATATCTATCCTTCTGATTATAACTTATGCAATAAAGCATTTTCCAATAAGGAACAGGCAATAGAAGCATAATTTAATTTCACTTAATTGCCACCTATGCAATGATATAGTATTTTGTGTCAGCTGTGTGTTGTGGCCTGTTAGGGGCCAGAAAAAAAGACACAGAAAGAAGAAGGTAGGTTGAACAAATATATTGAAATAACAGAACATATATACAAAATAAGAGTGTTATTAGTCAGCAGATAGAAGTGTCTGTCCAAACTGTCAGGTTACACTGCATCCAACTGCCTGCTTAGGAAGTCTCGCAGGTTAGTATTTATGAAGGAGGAAGAGTTCCTTCTAATGTAGAGAGGTCACCATAAACCTCCCCCCTCCTAAAATCTTAACTCTGCAGGAGTCTGAAGAAAAAATTTTTTTTTCTTTTTTATACTAAAGTTCTGAGGCTGTATATGTAGCTGTAAAAAAAAAAAAAAAAAAAAAAAAAAAGTTTCACAAAAATTAATCCTGAGGAATATTTTTATAGAAATTTTGCCAACTTTTGAGTGTTTTTCCTTCACTTCACTTGTTTAATTTATAGAGAAAACAAGCGTTTCCTTTTTTACAACTGGTTAGGTATTTAAAACTTGGCTGACTTGTTTTACCAAGTTCAAAGTAGAACAACTTTGAGAACTTTTATTTGTTTGTGGTCTCAATACTTTTTACGTTTAGGATTGATAACTATTAAATCAGTTGCTTTCCTTTTTCTCTTAGAACGGTGTATTTCAGGGGCCTCTAGAGGGGTCGGAATATCAAAAGTGTCGTATATGACATCCATAACTGTTTTCTCAGGAAGCCCGCTATCAGCCTCGTCAGTTAGGCATTTCCTAAGATGCTTGAGATGTTTTTTATGCGTAAATTGTGGACCCTTTATAATATATGCCATGTTCCCAACTCTTTTTTTCGATCGTACCCATCTCCCAAAAAGATTTGTCTTTGAAAATTCTGGAAAAAAACTTTTACTCCAGGGTTATATCATCTTGGAGGTATGATACTTGTTCTTCTTGGCTTTGTCTGTTTCAGGAGTAATTTATCGTATCCGATGTGTGAACATCACCTCGGCTGGAGATTGTGAATCTGGTGTTTTGTTATTAGGTGTAATTCTGTATACATGAAGAAATTGTTGAAGGGCTTTTTCAGTTGGTGTAGCCCTAGCTTTTTTCAAAGCTCTCTTCAAAGTATCCACAAATCTCTCAGCCTGTCCGTTAGACCTCTGATGGTATGGAGTGGTAGTGATGTGTTCGATATGATATGTTTCACAGAAGTATCTAAATTCTCCAGACATAAACTGACTTCCATTATTGAACACTAAGGTGTCCACTACTCCGAATCTGGCAAACAGTTCATGTAGAAATTTTATAGTAATTTCTGTAGTTGGGTTTTTGCATCTGTGTACTTTGGGCCACTTTGAGAAACTGTTGACTACAATGAGGTAGTAATATCCTTCAAGAGGGCCCACGAAGTCAATGTGAATTCTAGACCAAGGTAGATCTGTTTTTGGCCAGGGATTGAATTTAACAGGAGGTGCCTTCACTGCCAAGGCACAGCCTTTACATGATTTGACAGTGTTTTCTACATCTTTGTTAATATTTTGCCAATAAACATAGCTACACATTGAAGTTTTCATTTTAGTACTCCCTGGATGGCCAACGTGAAAATCTTTCAAAATACACTTCTGGAGTGTTGACAGAATCACAACGTGTTCCCTGTATAGTAACACCTCATCTCATTTAGAGAAAACGTCCGTAGTTCGCTCATCCTTTTCAAAAATTTTTGCTTTTGTTTGCTTGATATACTCATCATGGAGAGCCTCTTATTTGTTCAAGCTTACAAAGGGTAGTTTTTAATTCTCCTTCAGATTGAAGGGAGGCAAACACTGTAACTTCCAGTGGTTCTTTGTGCTTGAGAATTAGTCTTGACAATCCGTTCACATGGCCAAATTTTTTTGATGATACATACTCTATTTTAAAGTTGTAATTTAGCAGGTTTGTACTCCATCTCTGCAGTCTGTTTGCTGTGTGAATAGGCAGACCTTTCTTTGAGCCATAAATAGTGAGTAATGGATTGTGGTCTCTCTGTAGAGTGAAATGTCAACCATAAATATAGTGGTGGAACATCATGATTGTGAATATAATCCCAAGTGCCTCTTTTTCAATCTACGAATAATTTTTTTTCCTCAAGAAGCAAAGCTCTTGATGCATGAGTTATTGGTTTTACTGTTCCATCAGTCATTTTGTGAAGAATGCATGCCCCTATGCCATACGAATTAGCATTGCTGGCAACAATGATTTCCAAGTCGGAGTCGTAATGTGTAAGAAATAACTCTGACGTCGGTGTTTTCTTTATTTTTTCAAATGTCTCCTGGCATTCTGCTGTCCAAACCCAGGTTTTGTCTTTCTTTAATAGTTCATTAAGGGATGCACGGAAATCATGCATATTTGGTATGAATACCTGGTAATAATTTGCTAGTCCAAGGAATCTCTGCAACAAAACTATGTTATTGGGTGCTGACTTGTCTTTAATTGCGGCAACCCGTTCAGGATTTGGTCTCCTGCCATCCCTGTCAATTATGTGTCCTAGGTATTTGATTTTTTCCATGAAAATATCACATTTAGTCTCTCTTAAGTTTGAAACCGTAATCTTGAATCTTAGCAAAAACTTTGTGGATATGATCCTACACTTTGGCATTTCATCAGAATGTCATCTAAATAAACAACTGAGAAGTCAAGGCTGCTCAGCATAGTATCCATGACTTACTGGAAAATTGCTGGTGCAACATTGACCCCAAACGGTAAACATTCAAATTTATATAATCCACGATACATATTTATACACAATAGCTTTGAACTCACCTCTTCAACTGGAATTTGCAAATAAGCATCACTAAGGTCAATTTTTGAGAAAAATTTCTCCCCATTTAGCTTCACAAAAATGTCTTCTGTGCAAGGAAGAGGGTAATGATAGTCCTTCAGAACAGCATTTAATCCTGTCAAAAAGTCCGCGCAAATGTATGTCTTTCGATTTCTTTTTTATTAGGTTGGTGCAAAAATAATATCATTTTTTGAGTTAAAAAATACATCAAAAAACGATATTATTTTAGCACCAGCCTAATACATAGACTGCTGGTGCAGCCCATTCGCTGTACTCTACCTTTGATAGAACTCCAGTTTTTACTCATCTGTCAAGTTCCTCGTTAATTTCTTCCGAGGCAAAAGGCACATTTCGCTTCTTTTTGAACACTGGCTGGACGTCGTCTTGTAGTTCAACTTTTGCCATCATCTTGGTACACCTGCCTAACCCACCAGAAAAAAATTCCTGGATAGGCTTCCTTCAGTTCTTTTTTCAGTTTTTCACCTTTGCCATTCCAATTTTCAATTTTTTGGCAGTATTAATTTATAGGCCAAAAGTCCCAAAGCTGGAATTGTGTCAACCAATCATGATGGTTGTTAGTATTTTTCAGGACGAACAATTTTAATGTAAGAGTCTTCCCGTTGAACGTTGTATTAGCAATCAATTCTCCCTCAAATTAAATTTTTTCCCCTGTTACTGATCTTGCAATCTTGCTAGATTTTATCAGGGTTGGCTTACCCAATCTTTTCCATGTTTGCAAGTTTATTACTGTCAAATCAGAACCTGAGTCTAGTTGAAATTCCACACTTTTGTTTAACATTTTTACATGCACGAATTTCCTGGTATTAACACCATCTAGTTCATCCGACCTTGTATTTTTATGCAGCAATTGGTTTTATTTTTAGATTGGTAATTTGAGCTCTTGTGTCCAACTTGGTTACATATGTAACATTTTTTTGTTCTGGAAAATACAATCTTTGTACCAGTGTAGGTCCCCACATCTGTAACATGGGTTAGAGGTGCAAATTATTTTGCTTTTTCTTTGTTTCATTAGTTTTAAGAGACTTTGTTTCTGTTTGTAGTATACTTTTTTGACATGTGAAATACCCAGTTCTTTGATATTTTTAGAATCCTGTTTTACACTGACGTACATCTGACATTCTTCAGCGATCTGCTGTAAAGTTATATTCGGCTCATTCTCCAATTTGTTTAGTATTCTTCGCCTACTTTCTGCATCTTTTGTTGAAACTAGTCCTTGCATGTATATCAAACATTTGAGATTATTCGCACTTAGCTCTGCCAGTCTAAAACCATCGCAGTCTTTCTTTACTACTGATGCAAAAGTGGTGTAATCTTCCCATTCTTTCCTAGTTAGATTAAAACATTTCCATTTCTTATGGAAAAGAGATGGCTTTGGACTGAAAAGCTCTGAGTAATTTCACTGGTGAATGTCAACTCGTTAGTCTTCTCGGACAGAATGTAGTTTACAAATTTTGTGTGCTCAGTTGTGCCCAGTTTCCTCAGAAGAAGACATACTTTTTTTCGAGTCACTCCAATTTACACAATCTGTAGTATATAAGTCCTCATATCTCCTAAAGTATGACACGAAGGTTATGTCTTCCTCGGGAGTGTATGAAAAATTCTCTATCGTGCTCCAAATGATGTTTTGCAAAAAAGAAAATTTGTTTTTGATGGGATTACTACAGCTTGTCAGTTCTAAAACTTGCTTTTAAAATTCAAGCTGTTTCACTTGATTTTCCTTCTGGGTTTGCAAAAATAAATTTTCCATTTTTTTCCTGTTGAGAGAGTTGTTCTTGTCACTTCTCTTCCATCCTTTCTTGGAGCTGTAATTGCTGTGCATTCTGCATTCTGGTACTTTACAAGATCTAATAAAATACTTTTGAAATCCTCCATGAAAAGTGTGTCTTTCTTCCTTTTTTTTTTTTTTTTTTTTTTTTCCCCAGTTTTACTTTTCTAGTTTTTTCCAGATTCTTTTCAAATGAAAAAACTGATGAAAAAAAAAAAAGAAAAAATTTCTCATACATCCACTGTTAAAACAAATTGGTAATTACACATAGTTTTTTTTTTTATGAAAACTTGTTTTCCTGTGTTTTAGGAGAGTTCCTTTTTAATCCCAGTGATCCTCACAAATCCTTGTCGCCAAGTTGTTGTGGCCTGTTAGGGCCCAGAAAGAAAGACACAGAAATAAGAAGGTTAAACAAATATATTGAAATAACAGAACATATGTACAAAATAAAGTGTTATTAGTTAGCAGATAGAAGTGTCAGGTTAAACTGTGTCCCAACTGCCTACTTAGGAAGTCTCACAGATTAATATTTATGAAGGAGGAAGAGTTCATTCTAATGTAGATAGGTCACCATAATACTGTGTTTGTGGAGAAGGTTGTAATGAATTGTTCTCATACTATAATGATTGCACTTTGGCAAACTACTTTCCTATAACTACCATTGGGCTTATGACCACATCACATTGAAACACCAGTTCATGTAAGTTAAGCAACATCAAGCCTGGTCAATACTTAGATGAGTGATAACTTGTAAATATCAAGTGCAGTAAGCTTGGATGTACAGGTGATTTAATGGATAATGGTTTGAAATTGTTAATCAGAGAGCTGAATTCCAATTTCAGTTGGGTGTTTTATATTCACTTATGTGCAAATGAGTTTGGGAAAGGTAAGAATCAATATCTTCTTCCCACAGCTATAGATTAATTAGTAAGACTTGTACCACTAAAATTATTATCTCAAAAAAAAAAAAAAAAAGAAGAAAAATTGACTACAAAAAATTTAGATTTTGGTATTAAATAACACATAGAGGTTGATATGCCACTAAATGCAAACAACTAAACAACCATAACTACCAGACATGCAATAATATAATAGTATTTTATGCCAGTTTTTCTTATGTGGAGAAGGTTGTAATGAATGGTTCTCTAACCATAATGATTGAGCTTTAGCAAACTACTTTCCTATAACTTCCACCCATGCGATAATAGTATATTTTATTTCAGTTGTGTATGTGGAAAAGGTTGTAATGAACTTTTCTGCTTCTAAATAACCAGAATACTCACTAAATTAACAATGTCTATTTCTATGAATTATTTACATCCAGAGTTCACTTTCTGTGCATTCAAAAGAGAAATTATAGATTTTTGCAAAAAAAAACAAAAACAAAAACAAAAAAACTTGAATTTTGAAGTAATCATAATCGACTTATAAACCCAATATTATGGGTGATTCTTATTTTCCTGAGATCAAAATGGATTATCAACTTATTAAAAAGCATTTTAGAATTAATCTCTGATCAGTTCAATACAATCTGCTAGACAAATTTCTGGAATTTATAAATGCTTCCTAAACCAAAAATATTTTTTAAACCTCTTCTCAAACAGATCTGGTATTCCATGGAAAAGTATTACACATTTCTTATTTAAAAAAAAAAAAAAAGAAAAAAAGAAGCCTTATGTCATGTTACTGTAGTGAACAAATTTTTTCAGCAATGTGTCTGACCAAAAAGAAAATTTGGACAAGAAAGTCAATTGAGAATTGACAGACAGATTTTTAGGTATGTATCTTGAGTTATGGGCATGTTTTTTTTTTTTTCCAAACATTGTCAGTACATAGATACATACATAGAAATCTACATATCCAGAATTAAAAATAGAAAAAAAACATCCTTGATAATGGCTAAAAGAATGATTGAATAAAAAGCTTAAACACAGTACCTAGTCAGTTGTCTTTAATGAAACTTGTATAAAAGGATTGCTACAATTGTGTGTGTGTGTGTGTGTGTGTGTGTATATATATATATATATATATATATATATATATATATATATATATATATATATGCCATATATCACTTTTATAAGAAGCCCAAGTCTTCTTTATTATCCTGTGGGGAAACTGGTTTAGATGCCAACCACCCATCTATGTTGTAGGTTGTACTCAGTTATATGTTACCAGTAGCAGGCCTGAGCCTGACCTCCCCCTGGAGATAGATTGTTCTCATTCCACTGTGCATACGAGTGGAAATATTGTCTAATTCTTCCTTAAAATGTCACTTTTCTCTTCCACTGAGCCAGAATTTTTTTGTTTTATAGTATCTGGACATTTTACACTGTATTTTCCACAAGGACTCTGCAAACATTTTTGGATACGATGAACAGTTTTATGAGGAGAAAAAGTTTTAGAATTTTTGGTTTATATGTTCAGAAAATTTTCTTTTGGATTCTTAAAATATTTTCTTTTTAAAAAAATTAAAAAAAAGCCCCAGAACTAAAATAAAATAGAGATTAGAATATTACTGTTTTTGTCAGTCTTATTGTGACAGCCATCTGCATGTGATACTGTAAAAAAACAAAATTAAAAAAAAAAATGCAAGTAAATTTAGCAGATGAGTTCTGACACTATCCTCTTCAGTGATTTATTTCTATGGATGATAGGTTGTCAGTCTCCAAAAGGAAGGGTGTGACTGTGGGCTGGGTTTGCTTTGAAGAATTCACAGAGTTTTTCTTTTTATGGCATCCTTCCTTTTATTTCTCCTGTCTTAAATTTAATTCATGTTTTGTAGAAAAGTATCTTCAAGAATTTTTTCTTTCTGTCTACCTTGTCATATTTTATTTTCTTTCTTACATTACCCCTCCCATCAATTATTTTTTCTTTCTCTCTCTCTACCCCTTCTCTTTTTACATTCTTTCTTACATTACCCCCCACATCAATTATTTTTTATTTCTCTTTTTTTCATTCTCTCTCTCTCTCTCTCTACCCTCTCTCTTTTTACATTCTTTCTTACATTACCCCTCCCATCAATTATTTTTTGTTTCTCTTTTTTTCATTCTCTCTCTCTCTACCCTCTCTTTTAACATTCTTTCTTACATTACCCCTCCCATCACTTTTTGTTTCTCTTTTTTTTTCTCTCTCTCTTTTAACATTCTTTCTTACATTACCCCTCCTATCACTTTTTCCTTTCTCCTTTCTCTTTTCTCTCTCTCTATTCCCCCTTTTACATTCTTCCTTACATTACTCCTTTCATCAATTATTTTTTAATTTCTCTTCTCTCTCTCTTTACTCCCCTTTTTTACATTCTTTCTCCCTTTTGTTCTTGATTTTTCTCTCTTTACTCCCCTCAGTATTTGACATTCTTTCGTACACACCTCTTTGCATCACTTTTTTTCCTTTCTTTCTTCTCTCTCTCTTTTCTTTTAGTCGGTATTAAAAATAATTATTATAACCTATTAGTCATGCCCTTGATTATATTCTTTACCATCAATAAAATCTGAATATGACTTGAAAACACTTTATGTTTATCCTTGGTTATCATTTAAACGATGCTGCTGACTGATATAAGTGTTATAATTCATCATAACACTTAAATATTTTTTGTCATGTGTTTTAATATTTGGACTCTGCTTTTGCTATTTTGGGTAATAGAAGATTTTGTTCTATTTTTGTCCTTCATACATTAGCTATCTCACGAGATGCTTGTAAATTTAAGCATACTTTCATCACGTAAAGCTAAGGAAATGTGATTAAACATCCACTAGTCCAGTGGTTCTTAACCAGTGCGAATTCCCACCAGGAGGGAATTTCAGAGTTTCAAGTCAGGGGAGGGGAATCTGGGCCACAGATTGGTAGACTCAAAATTCTTAACTTTCAAACTCTTCAACGTGGCACAACCCGCAAGATACATTGGTTTGCACAACTGAGAAGTCATGCTGGGTTTTCTTTCCACTAGTTCTTGTGTTTTTTTTTTTGTTTTTTGTTTTTTTTTGTCACTACAAAAATAATCCATGTAAATGTATACATACTAATAGGGGAAAGAATAAAGATATTCAATAATATATGTATATTATTTGCTATACACCTTTGTGTCAGACAATCTTGGAAAGTACAAATGACTTTCTGCCTTACGGTATAAAGGGTGCATCTGGCAAAATGGGTGGAGAACCATTTCACTAGATCTATGAACTGAGTTGAAAGGTAACAGATTGTTACTGTAAATAAGTGTATTTTTGACAATATTTTAAGTAAAAATTAAGTCAATTTTTTTTTTTTTTTTCTTTTTCAAAATCCAGTTGCCATCATTAAATTTACTAATTTTTGTTACATCCTATTTCTTTGATGGCTACTTTATTTTTCATAAATTTTTAATTCTGAAGTTTAACCTTTTTGTTAGCAGGCATCAATCATGGCATAATCAAAGTTTGGATGAGAAAAATTATGACAAACTATTGAATTAAGTGTGCAAAAGTTTGTTTTATTTTTTCCCTTTGCATTTTATTTGGATATATTTAGAAGTCATACAGACATGACTTCTGAGCAAGACCCTTGCCACCCACATGTCCAGGACCATTGAGTGAGTGAACTGGTTAATCGTGTACTCAATGAGCCAGCTGAACATCCTTCATACAATCGCACAATACTATGTTCGCTGGTTTGGTCACATCCTAATAACCACCCTGCCAGTGTCATCTACAAGTTCAACCTGCCATCTGCAGACTGGAGACGGCCTAGCAGCAGACAACACAGCTATTGGAAAAATGCCATCCACTAAGACCTCCAGCAGATTAATCTGGCACTGGAGGATATTCTGCCAAGACTGTGAGAGCTGGAGGGACATGGTAGCTCTCATGGGCTCAATACATTCATGGCACAAGATTTAAGAGAAGCATATTTGAGAGTTACCTATGTAAAACATAAAAAGTTTACTCTGGTTTATCAACCCTTTACAGGGTATTTAATTTCAGAAAATTTTTTTAGATTGTAAGAATTTTTTTTTTTATATATATATATATATATATATAATGATTTTGTGATAAAAATCTTAATTAATCCATAGCTGTGGGGAAAAGTAAATTCTTACCTTTCCCAAGTTTATTTACACATAAGTGAATATAACATACTCAACTGGAATTGAAACTCGGTTTTTCGATTAACAATTCTGAGCCAATACTATTACACCACCCATACATCCACGCTTGCAGCACCTAGTATTTTCATGTGGTCACCCATTAAGGTACTGACCAGGCTTGATATTGCTTAACTTCAGTGATCAAACAGGAACCAGTATTTCAATATGATGTTACTGTGAGCCTCATCTTTTTTTTTTTTTTTTTTTTTTTTTTTCTTATCTAAATCAAAATAATTCTGCTTAATCTGCATTTGGGACTAAATTTAGGATATAATGGGTCAAGATTTTGAAGTTTAGATCCCTGATCTATAAACCAAAAATTTTTCATCCTGAGTATGATGATAAACTACATTTGGCAGCACGGTCTCTGATGGAAGGTTTTGAGGACCGTGAAACCACTTCTTAATTGCTGTTGTTCCTATGTTCACCATGACCTGGGGTGAGGCAGCTATTATAGTCCCATCTGTAGGCAAATAGTGTACCACCAAACTGGGGTGAAAACGTGAAAGTATAAAAATATATTTTTGTAGTAAAAATACCAGCAATAGATTTACATAGTAAAAAAAAAAAAATTATTGGAAAAGGAAGAGAAAAATTACCAGCAATACATTTCTGAAAAAAAAAAAAAAAAATTATCAAAGCTCTCAAGAAAATTAAATTTCGGCATTAAATGACCCATAGAGGGGTTAATATGCCATTAACCAAACTAAATCAAAGATTTCTTTATTCTACAGTTTTTGCTTTTGTATCTTCATAAGCATTATTTAAAAAAGTCATCATTATTCTAGAAGTTGCTCAAACTTCTCCTCCACCTCCTGAACCAGCAGATTCCCTGAGGAGCATAAGCCCCCTCCTCCAAAAAACAAATAAGCATGTGATGCTGTGGTTTCAGTAGCAAGCAGGTTTTATGGTATAGAGTTTCTGTCAGGTAAAGTTTAGGTCTGCTACTTGTAACATGTAACCTAGTATAATCTGCAACATGGACAGGTGGTTAGAATCTAAACCAGCCCCTCTCCAACTAGCTTTTCTGCTGGTTTTGGGGTGTGGGGGGCATGTCACCCCACAGGACAAAAAACAAGACCTATCAAAGGGAAGATGAGCTTCTTATAGGAGGCAACAGATATATATATATATATATATATATATATATATAAAACAACTATTTGATCATGACACCTGGAGCCAAATCTCATTGTGATTGATTTATCAGGAAGGTGACTTCTTGATGCTATCAACCTGGGGAGGCAATCCCAGTGTACTGCACCTTTCAAAATTGTCTGAAAACCATACCACGTATTGACTCAACCCTTGTAATTGAAATTGGGTTGACAGAACTATTTGAGAGTTGTCAATGGTTGTTCTAGCATGAAGTTGCAAGTCATTGTAACTGAGGGTTTGAACATACTGGCCTTGTTCAGACTGTTGATCAAACCAAATAAAGCTCTTTCCCAGAAACTGTAACTATGGTTTGCTCAGTAGAATTGCAGTAAAAATCACAGGAAGGCTCTGTGGATGTTGCGTAAAACACAAATGTGCCTGAACAGGCTTCTGCAGCAGGGATTGGCTAGCTGCCCTAGTAGACAGGTATATTAGGATACAAGCAGCCAGTCTCCATATATATATATATATATATATATATATATATATATATATGATTAATACAAATCAACTCTGGATTTTTCTAGCTGCACCCTTTTTCAAGTCCACTCATCAGGATGTTTCAGCAAAGGCTAGGATGGGGTCTCAGGTAACCTTTCTAGAGATGGTACCTTGATAAAATCACTCAGTGTACTTGGACTACCATGAGTGCCTAATTGAGTTAGGCATCTGGAACAGCCTCCAGCCTTGTAAAACCTTGTTTCACCTTGCTTTGTGCAAGATTAATTCCAGTCATGCCTTAACAAAATAAACAAGGCTACATATATATATATATATATTGTTATATTTTCGTGAAAAAAAAAAGGAAACTAGCTTTCTTGTCCACGTGACTTTTCACACGTTCCCTTTCCTCTTTAAAAGCTGCGTTCTTCTTCCTTTTCATTCTGAATTCTTTCCTTTGTTGATTACTGACTTCTGTGAAATAAGTTCAGTAAAGCCTTAAGAAAGGGTTATTCTATCCTTGCTTTCTTCTCTTTACTATGTAACAATTCTATTCTAGCTTTCTTCTCTGTACTACGTAACAATTTACTGAACTTAATTCCTCATGGACAAGATTATTCGTCTGGACAAGTTTGATATATCTTCTGCAGACCCTCAGGCTAGCAAGCTCTGGAGACTATGGTACTGTAATTTTAATTATTACTTATCAACTATTGCTTCTTTAAACCTGGACAAACTCGAAGTCCTTTATTTAAACATCGGTGCTACCATTGCTGATGTTATCGAGGGCTGTTCTGGATTTGAACATGCTGTTGAATTGCTGAAAAGTGTTTATGACAAGTCTCCAAGTGTTATTCATGCTAGACATTTGTTGTCTACACGTCTGCAGCAAGAAAATGAGTCTGTAGACCAATACCTTCAGGCCTTGAATCGACTTGCTGCTGACTGTTGCTTCCAAGATGTTACTGCTACTACTTACAGAGATGAATCTGTCCGTGATGCATTTATACGTGGTCTCCGGTCCCCCGTAATACGTTCCAGACTGCTTGAAAATGATACGCTAACTCTCAAGGAGGCTACTCAATGTGCTAGAGCCTTAGAACAGGCTCACTTTTGTGTTGAATCATGCACTTCTCAGATTGGATCAGCTGCTGCTACTACCACTAGGACTAAAAATCTGTTTA
The DNA here is from genome assembly GCA_963932145.1 of Acanthosepion lycidas. NCBI lineage: Eukaryota > Metazoa > Mollusca > Cephalopoda > Sepiida > Sepiidae > Acanthosepion > Acanthosepion lycidas. Next base: position 9,070,302 of record OZ010612.1, on the reverse strand, counting down.
CTGATTCTGCTGAGGAGGCCACTTCCACTACTATTACTAAAAATATGCTTTCTGACTTAACTGATTCTCGTACGGAGTGTGACTCTGTACAATTGTCTGCTGCCCTTGCTCGTGGCAAGTGCTACAACTGTGGAGGGAAATGTCACTTTAAGGATAATCGTCACTATTGTTCTGCCCGTGATAAGACATGTCGAAACTGTGGCAAACTCGGTCATTTTTCTAAAGTTTGCCGTTCTGCCATGCCGGCACCTTCACATTCTACCTCAGCTATTATAGTAGCCCATGCTAAAGACGATGATAGGTCTCCTCCAGTTACTAAAACTTTAGAATTAAAAGGAAAGAGATTAACTGCCCTCATAGACACTGGTAGTTCTGATAACTTTATCAGTGCCCATATTGTTAAAACAATGAAACTGTCTACTTCTAAACGGAATTCCATAATTTCCATGGCATCATCTGCCATTTCCCTCAAACTATCTGAATATTGTACTGAGGACATTATCTTCAGTGGTTACGAATATAAACAAATTGACTTTACAGTACTTCCTGATTCCTGTATGGATATTATACTCGGAGTGCCCTTCTTAAAACTACACCAGAGTATCACTATTTCTTTTGGTGGATCTCAGGATATTCTAAAAATCTGCGCTTTAACCAAGATCAGTTGTGCTCCTGTTAAGTTGTTCCGAAACTTGACCCCTGATTACAAACCTATTGCTACTAAATCCCGAAATTACCGTGTGGAGGATGCTTGGTTCATTGAAAAAGAAATTCTATAACTGCTTGAGGATGATATAATTGAAACAAGTTACTCTCCGTGGCGTGCTCAAATTGTAACTTCATCACCTAATAAAAAGAAACGATTGGTAGTCGATTTCTCCCAGACTATTAATCGGTTCACCTTACTTGATGCCTACCCCTTGCCTCGAATTGAAGATTTCGTAAACCAAATAGCCCAGTATCGTATCTATAGTATAATTGACTTGTCCAAAGCGTACTATCAGATTGAAATTTGCCTCGAAGATTGCCCCTATACGGCCTTTCAAGCTGGAAATCGTCTGTACCAATTTAAACGAATACCCACAGGTGTTACTAATGGGGTTTCTGCCTTTCAGCGATTTATGAATTGTTTCATTTCTGATAACAAATTATCTGGAACCTTTTCGTATATAGATGATATAACTGTTTGCGGTAAAACTCAGGAGGAGCACAACGTCAATTTGGAATGTTTCTTAAAGGCTGCCTCGACATACAACCTCGAAATAAACCGGGAAAAATCAGAGTTTTCACTTCGTTCTATTAACGTGCTAGGATATCAAATTTGTAACGGAACTATCCAACCCGATCCTGAGCGTTTGAAGCCACTTTTGCAAATGCCTCCTCCTTCCGACTCAAATTTGTTAAAAAGGTGTCTTGGTATGTTTGCTTACTATGCGAAATGGATACCTAAATATTCACACAAAATTCGTCCACTGGTCGAAAATAAACAATTCCCTATGCCTCCTATAGTTATAAATTCTTTCGAAAAACTTAAGAAAGACATTGCTGAGTCATCTGTAAAAGTTATTGATGATGAATTGCCATTTACTATTGAAACCAATGCCTCAGAAAAGGCTATTGGAGGCACTCTTTTACAAGCTGAGTGACCTGTAGCATTCTTTTCTCGGTCGCTAAACCCCTCTGATACGAATTCATATAATCGAAAGCATTCGTAAATGGAGAGACCTCCTTGCTGGGAAACATTTTACTATTATTACTGATCAACAAGCCGTATCTTTTATGTTTAAACCTGCTCATCGTGGAAAAATTAAAAACGATAAAATTATACGGTGGAAAATGGAACTTCTTCCCTTTTCATACGACATAAAACACCGTCCTGGAAATGAAAACACAGTTGCGGATACCTTATCCAGAGTATGTGGTGCTGCTGCTTCTTCCTTGAAGGAACTTAAATCGATACACGATTCCTTAATACATCCTGGGGTACAGCACTTTTCTCATTTTGTAAGGTCTCAGAATATGCCGTATTCGCTTGATGAAGTCCGACGTGTGACTTCTGAATGTACAACCTGTGCCAAAATAAAACCCCAATTCTTCGATTCTGCTAGTAATGTTCTGATCCGTTCTACTGCGCCATTTCAGCGTCTTTCCATAGACTACAAAGGGCCTGTCTCGGTATCTCCGACAGGTTACCGATATATATTTACTGTTGTCGACGAATATAGTCGATTTCCCTTTGCCTTTCCTTGCCGCAATTGCTCTTCGCAAACTGCTATTCAGTGCCTGACAAGTATTTTCTCCATTTTCGGTCTTCCCTCGTTCATTCACTCCGATCGAGGAACTTCGTTTATGTCGGGATAATTTAAACAATTTCTAACACAACTTGGAATTGGATGCAGTAATACTACTGCTTATAACCCTAGAGGCAATAGCCAATGCGAACGTTACAACGGCATAATTTGGAATACCATATTATTGCCCCTGGAATCGAAACAGTTACCAATTAGTGCTTGGCAGGATGTTCTACATGATGTGTTAAATGCTATCCGCTCCCTGCTATGCACCACTACGAATGCAACCCCCCATGAGCGAATGTTCAATTTTGAAAGGCGGTCCTCCACCGGTACTGCGTTGCCTGTTTGGCTCTGTGAGCCTAGGGAGGTATTATTAAAACGATTCGGTGGCAGAGGTAAATATGACCCTATCGTTGAGGTGGTGGAACTCTTTGAGGCCAACCCAAAATACGTCACAATGATGGCCAGGAAGATTCGGTGGCGCTGAGACGGTTGGCACGTTTTCCATGCCCGGATGGACCTCAAAATGGACCTGAAAATACTCAACCCAACGTGGACCATGCAGATTCAACCCTTTTGCCTGATGCAGGTCCCGTTAATATTTCTTCACCTTATACAGAAAATGAATCTGTGAATAATAGCCAGAGTCCTGAAAGTCAGTCTTCTCAGAGGTTTGGCTCTTCCAGTGGTGGACTGCCTCCACGCCGGTCTAGCAGGATTCGTAGACCAATCCAACGACTGGATTTATAAAACTTTTTCAATTACAATCTCTTTTGCAAGTGGGGGAGAATGTTATATTTTTGTAAAAAAAAAAAAAAGAAAAAAAAAGGAAACTAGCTTTCTTGTCCACATGACTTTTCACACCTTTCCTCTTTAAAAGCTGCGTTCTTCCTTTTCATTTTGAATTCTTTCCTTTGTTGATTACTGACTGCTGTGAATTAAGTTCAGTAAAGCCTTAAGAAAAGGTTATTCTATCCTTGCTTTCTTCTCTGTACTATGTAACATATCTATATATATATATATATATATATATATATATATATATATATATATATATATATATGCACACACACACACACACACACCTGTAGTTGTTAACTCTATGCCCAACTGGTTTTGAATTCAGAGTTCTACAACTAGATTGTTGGGTAATACTAAGGTTAAAGAGTTAAGTCTGGTGTATGATTTAACCCAAACCAGAGAGAGAAAAATGGATTTTTACTTTTTCCAAGAACATTTGTGCCAAAGTGAACCTTAGTCAGAATTTGAATTTGGCTCACCAACCGAACTATACTGTGCACATCGTTGTTTCGACTAACATTCTCATTTATTTTTTAATTTTATCATTACATTTCAGCCAACATCTTCTTTGATCTTCCTCAGTTATATTTTCATTTTGCTTAATGCCATATTCTTTAAAGATGTTGGCAGTTATTACTCTCCATAGTTTCCCTCTCTTTAATATCTAAATTGTCATAAATTCTTGAGAAAGACAGTAGAATACTTGCTCATTGACTTCTGCAGAGTTTTGAACTTGAAGTTATCCTTCTCTTAGACTCACTGCCAGCCAAGAGCTCAGCCTGCTTTACTGTTTAATCTACAGTGGAAGGAAGAAGAGATTGAGTTATTCCTTTTCCAAAGGTATTAGTGCAAAATGTTCCTTTTAGGAGTAGAGGCTTACGGGTATATCATGCTGAAACACTGGTTCTTGTATGATCACTGAAGTTAAGCAATATTGAGCATACCGATTACAAATGCCAGGTCCTGTAAACTTGGATATACAGGTGGTGTAATGACTAACAGTTTAGAATTGGAAATCAGAGAGCAAATTCCAATCTGGTTTGTTATATACACTTATGTGCAAATACTCTGAGGGAAAGCTATGAATCCGCCCTTTTCCCCTCCAGTTATGGGTTAATTAATAGGATTTGTATAAGTAAATCATTATTATCGCCAAAAGATTCTTACAATCTAATATTTTCTGGCTTTAAAATTAGCACTCTGCATCATTTATAAATATTACTTCCCCTTTTACTGAGTATGGAATCCCATCAAAGCATAGTGTTTTATATATTTGAAATTGCAGTCGCCTGGCTCTCAATTGTGGCTACTGGAAGTGAAAGAGAAAGAAAATACTTTAGAAGGAACTGGAAACCCATTATTAAACTGGAAACAAGGGATAAACTACTATCTCTGTTCAAAAGGCTGGGGAAGAGTGTGAACCAGATGATAGGTGAACCTATCTACTCCTAGTGTTGAAAAAAGTAAATAAAAAAATAGTAAATACAGTTTCAGAGTTTAGGTGGAGATATTAGAAGTATAGAGTTGAAGTAGACTTTAGAAGGAACCGGAAACCGAATCCTAAACAGGAAACAAGGGATAAACCTCTACTCCTGTTCAAAAAAACCTATCTACTCCTACTGAAGGAAGAAAATAAATAAATAACATTTCAGAGTTTAGGCAGAGATGTTAGAAGTATAGAGTTGAAGTAGACTTTAGAAGGAACCGGACACAAGGAATAAACCTCTATTTCTGTTCAAAAGACCGAGAAGAAATGTAAACTAGACTGTACCTATCTACTCTTATTGAGAATAGGGGGAGACAAAAAAAAAAAAAATAATAATAGTAAATGTATTGGACTGAGAACTTTTCAGCATTGCCTCATATATATAGATAGAATGTGGCCTACTCTGTCTTTCATTCCACTTTTTAACAAAGAAATATTCTATGTAAACCATTTGTTTTAATCCTATTGCTGATTGGCATCAAATGAACAAGGATGAATCTAATGATGTAATACATGCAGAAATCATCTTTCGAATGCAATTAAGTTGAGATTAACGTTGCAAAAATGCCAGATTTATTTTTTTTTTATCTTCTGACAAAAATGGTTTATCTCAAATTCAGATTAAATGTGTTTCTTTTTGGTAGAAATGTACAATAGGCACTGTGAACAAAAATAATCACTTTTTCAAAAACTTTTTCATACTTCAGTACTCCAGATTTTGAAATAATGTAAGAAAAATGTACTCAAGATTATGAATTTAAAAATTAAAAAAAAAATTTTTCACATTAGAAGAAATCATGTGGTATGAGGATATTTTGTTTTGACGTCATATGGGGGATCAATTTACAATGAATTTACATAGCAAACTAGACCCCCTATTGTGTAAAATTTAATTAAAAAAACAAATTTGTTATTCAAGATCTGGAGTGTTTTATCTATAGTAATATAAAAATAATAAAATTTAAAATGATTATTTCTGGCCTCCTATGCTGATTGTACAACTCTACACTCTGTTCTACTGAGGCTGAGAAGAATTTCTTTTCGCACTTAGAAAATATGCAACTTTAAAAGTTGGTTTACTGTAAACATAAATCACAGTTATTTAGTCAGTATGTTTTTTTGTTTTTTATTTTCTTAAGTAGATGAGGATTAGTCACTGTATCAATAGATATTTAAAATTTTTAGTATACCTTCTTGGAAGATGAATAAATTCACTATTAATGGTTTGCATGACCATTGCACTCAGACTTTCCAGTTATTGAACTGTATCTAAAGGCAACTATGTAGAGACATCCATAAGCCTGAAACATTTATTAGTGTCGTATCCTAGGAAGGGTTACTTAATGAGGAATAACCAAAACAGAGGTTGGAAACAAAATGGTAATCTGTTTATCAACTATTTACATTATTTGGACTATTGTCCTCATCTTTGTCGCCATATTTATTACAACATTTCGGCCATTGTATGCTCCGGCCTTCTTCAGGTGGTTGGAATGTCGAACTTAACCCTTTATTTTGCCCATGTCAGTTATCAGTTATCTCCTGTTAATTTCCCTCTGAAAATTCTCCACTGCCTCAACAACACATGGCACAGTGGATAAAGGCATTGGTTAGATCCAGTAACAGGACCCAAAGAGTGTGAGTTCAATACCCGGTTAAGGCAGTGGAGAACCTTCAGAGGGAAATTAACAGGAGATAACTGATAACTGACATCCATTAAACATGGCACATGGAACTAAAACAGTCTACCCCAGTGAGCGAAATAAAGGGTTAAGTTTGACATTCCAACCACCTGAAGAAGGCTGGAGCATTCAACGGCTGAAACGTAATAAATATGGTGACAAAGATGAGGACAATAGTCTGAATAATGTACATAATACCTCATCTCAGAAATATAGACAGATACTGTTTATCAACTGTATTCTTAAAAAAAAATAAAGAACAATTTCATTCAATTCTATATTCACCATTATTTGCAATAAGTTGTTGCCACTTATCAGGCAGCTCTTTAATAACTTTTCAGTATAATTCTGCAGGTTTTGATGTGAAGAAGCTTTTGACAAACTCTTGAATTTGGTTTTCATTAGAGGAAGACAGTTCATGTAACACTGGTATAGTCAGAAAAAAGTGATTCCTGTCGGCTATATGGACTGAACAGGCTAGTGTGAACCTTGGAGAAAAATGTGGTTTCACCTGGTATTTCCAAGAAGATATAAAAGCATCAATGCTGGCTTTAACTCAATATCTTCTGGGGAATGTCAATCCTAGGGACATCATGAAAAAAATCACGAAATGCATTCCATTCAGTATGCTGTATTGGAGAGAAGTTTTGTGAATAGGAAATATCTGTGTAAAAGGTGATTGAAGAAATATATCAACAGATACTACAGCATGATCTGAATTGCCAAGCATAGTTGGAATGCTCGATAAGAACTAGGAGAGGAGGTAAGGAACAAGTCAAGTAGGGAAGCAAATTGATCAGATTTATTATGGAAACAAGTAGGAAAATCCGCTATTAACTTGAACATCTGAATACCGGCAACCTATGTAACATTATAATGCTTAAGCTGCTTGTCATGATGAGCATTAAAATCGTCAAACACAAAAATATTTGCAGATGAATGTAGAGTGAGGGACATTTCTATACAGTCAGAAATTTTGTCTGATATATTGCAGTCCTGAGAAGAGGGAGAGTGAAAAAGGAAAAAAATGATAGCTAGCAAGCAGAATGCAATAACAAAAGTTGAAAGCACATAAAAGAATCATCTGAGGACTCAATGGATAATTCCCTTGCCATTGGAAGATTTTCTTGGATATGCATATGGGTCTTAGAATCTTTTTGACAAAGAAGATAGTCTGAAACAGTGAATTCACTGGTAGCAATGGAAGAATTTAAATTAGTTTCACAAAATGAATCTATTCTTATATAAATGTACAATGATTGAAATATACATTCCAAAGTGTATCCAAGTTAATTGGTGTCATGTCATATTTAGGAGCAAATCTGTAAATGAGAAGACAGGTTCAAAATTTAACAAGAAGAATTATTAATTTCTTTCATTTATTAGGTACAAAAAAAAAAGAAGCTTGTTAGTAGATTTTCATGTTTTTTTTAATGATTTTTTTTATAAAGTGACCTCAGCAATGCACTAGTGAGATGATCTTAGTTTTTTTTTTTGTTTTCTTTTTAATCATTTCACCTTTAGTGGCAGGTGGACTTCATGGTTAAATGAACAATTGATTTATCCACAGCAAGAAGGTTAATAGACACAGATAATGATGAGGAAACACACAGGTAATTTTAACAAAATAAGATAAGGAATTTATTTACAAATTTACATGCTTGAAGTTGTGTCAGTAGCTTGTTTCAGGAAAATAAATCAAAAATTTTTAAAGTTCGTAGTTTCAATGATTATCTGAATGTTGGAAATGAGACTTTCACATTATTTCAGGCACTTTTGTTGATTTAATTATTTTCCTTACATCCAAAAGGATTTCACATAGGTCTGTTATTTTCTTTTCTTGTTCTAAGCTCAATGGCTAATTTTTGTGAAAACAAGGTTTTCATTGGTCCAAGAAAATTTCACATAGGCTTGTTTTTGTCTTTTTCTCTGCTCATCTGAATTTGAAGGGAGTTATTTTTTTTTACTCATCACACACACCAAGCAAGAGGATAATGTCACTAAGATGCAAGGGGCTACTGGGAATAGAAGAGAATGAGAAGACTTTAGGAGAAAGAACAATAAAAGAACAGGATATAGGAAGACAGAATTGGCATTATTTTTTTTTTTTTCATTTAACCTCAAGCAACAAACACGCAGAGGATTTCTAAGTGAAAGAATATAAGGAAAACATTATTAAGAAGCAAGAACAATAAAATAGCAAATTAAGAACACAGAAGAAAATGATTGACATTTCATTTAAATTTTTCAAGATCAAAGTTGACTGGGCAGCAAGAAGCCCGAAGAGAGTTCCACAAGCAAGAAGTGCGAGAAAAGAAACAGTTAGCATAGAACTTAGGGTTCCATCTAGCCATTTCAACTGAAAATAATAAAATCTTGCTGCCAATCTAGTAATACATAAAATCTAGGTACCATAGAAGAAAGTTCATTGGAATGAATATCATGAAAATATTTATAGAAAAGGCACAGGAAAGCTACATTATGGTGGTGAGAAAGTGACTGAAGCTGAGATGCCAAGTAAGGACTGATAACATTGCAGATTCCTCATTAGATTTTATCAAGAATCTCTAAATATATATTAGGTTGGTGCAAAAATAATGACGTAATAATGTCGTTTTTTGACGTATTTTTAACGTCAAAAAATGACATTATTACGTCATTATTTTTGCACCAACCTAATAGCTGAAGCCCCAGACCATATGTGGCAGCAATATTCAATGCATGGATGAATGGTAGACTTATAAATGTATAAGATAGATTTTGCTAGAAAAATTGTCTAGCACGACACAGCAGGAGATCTAGAATTTATTCAATATAATCATTTCACTTTATATCAGTGGAAAATGTTAGCCTGAGAATGTACAATGAGTCACTTTCCCGGAGGTTAGCATCAGCCATACTGATGGAAGGCAAAACGGGTTCTCTCAGATGATTAAAAAAGAGAAGTTTGTTTTACTGGGGCTTGGACATTAGATCTCTTGATAAATATGCTACATTATGGTGATGGGGAAAGTGTCTGAAATCAAGATGCCACGTCAGGACCAATAAACTTTTTTAATCTTTTGAAGATTGCAAGTGATAGGGAAGGAAAAAACTGACAGAGTTCTACATGTGAGAAGTGTGAGGAAAAAAAAAATAATAATTGAACTTATGGTTATTTCAACAGTAAAACAATGAGACCTAATTACCAATCTAGTAGTACGCTTAAATTCATATGGTCAAGGTACCAAGGAAGAGAGCACATTAGAGCAACTGCCATGAAAATAGTTATCAATGCTAAGTCTGGATTGTCTGAGATTTAGATCTTTAACAAATGTCTTGACATAATACAAAGATCATAGGTAGCAGGAAGCAAGAAACCAAAAGAGAAAAACTATTAAAATAGAATTTACTGTTACATCTAGCTATCTCAACGGTAAATCATTTCACCCTAAGGGGATAATGCCATTAAGGCACAGAAGGCTACTGCAATTAGAAGAGAATGAGAAGAGGAGAAAGGACAATAAAAGAACAGGATTTAGGAAGACAGCAGACGGTGACTGTCGTTGCATTGAAATTTTTGAAGATTGTAGGTAGAAGAGAAGCAAGAAGTCATGAATTCCACAAGCAAGAAATACAAGAAAAGAAACTATTAAAATATAACTTTATATAGCTATTTTGACAGTAAAATCATGAGACCTAATTGCCAATCTAGCACTGTGCTTAAATTCATGTGGTCAAGGTACCAAGGAGGAGAGCTCATTAGAACAACTGCCATGAAAAGTTAATGAAAGCATATCAATGCTAAGTCTGGATTGTTTGAGACAAATGCCTTGGCATAATACACAGCTTTTAATACTCCACGTTAAAGACAACAGCAGCTTTCATGATGTGCATTCTCTATATGTACTATAAGTAGTAATAGTCTTATTGTCTGAATATCTTAGATGTAGCCTTGTCAATTATTATCCATTTTTGACTAGTATTTCTTTCATCTTATTTCTCTTGCTTTTCCACCAAGCAGTAATAGTCGTGTCTGAATTGTTGGTATAGAATAGTTAATTTCAAATGGTTAAAGTTGATCTTTTGCCAGTTGCAGGTCTCTTGTTGGTTAAGATCAAGCAGGTGAACAGATTTTATGGAAAAAACAGAATTGCAGAGAAAGAAGGGATGTAAGTGTAAGCCTCACTGAGAGGTTGTCATAGTGTTCTCGTCAGTATGCATGTATTACTGGCCAATTCATTTATGTAGTGAATTTGATTTTGATGTGATCCCATTATTGAGACCTTGTGCCTGGCTGTGTTATCTGTACACTCAAGGGAATGTGTCTGATCTTGCTTTCTCTGAGATATAATTTATGAAAACAATAAAAATGAGAATATAAACCGAAATATGCTATAGAATAAAATGAAATATTTTCCTAGTCAGAATCAAGTGACTGCTTCAAATCACCTCATTTGTAAAATCCATAATGTACTGATTAATATTTATAGAACAGGTTTTTAATAGAACAGCCTTAGCTCTTAATGTACATGGCATTCTTGCACATGATAGTCCTGAGTATGATGATAAGCTACATCTGGTAACAAGGTCTCTGATTGGGAGATTGAAGGTTTTGAAGAGCATGGAACCACCTTTTAATTGCTGCTGTTCCACCCTGACAATAGGAGAATATTGGCCCTTTTCACCAAAAAAAAAATGTTATGAGAGTATAAAAATACATTTTTATAGTAAAAATAATAGCAATTTATTTTTATATTAAAAAAAATTAACAGCAATACATATTTATAGTAAAATGTCCAACAATACATTTCACCTGTAGTTGAAGGCATACAATTGCATTCAAAATATTCAAAATATATTGAGTTGAAGCCATAAAATTGTTCAAAATATTTAGATTCTTGCATTAAATAACCCATAGAGGTGTTGATATGCTGCTAAGCAAATCAACTGAATAGCCAACATGAAACAACATGACATTAATCCATATAATATCCTACAATTTCTTAAAGAAATCAAACTATATTCCAAAATATAACTTCAACAAAACTACAACATAAAACATATATCACTGGCTCTAGTAATTATATCAATACAAACATATAATATGTACAAAAGCTGTGTATCACCTACCATGTATTCAATTGTGAAAGCAGGATAACGTTTTTATTACTTCAAAGATCCCAAGAAAATTAAATTTCAGTATTAAATAATCTATAAGCACATTCTCATTACAACTTTTTCCTGCTTCTCAAGGTAGTCCTGGGTATGATGATAAACTACCTTTAGCAGCAAGGCCTCAGATCAGGAGATTGGAGGTTTTGAGAAGCATGGAACCACCTCTTAATTATTGTTGTTCCTAGGTTCATTGTAACCCAGGGTAGCAGCACCTGTTAGGTGCTACCACCCCAGTAGCAAAAGGATAAAAGAAAGAAATCCTTAGACTTGTCCTTTATTTTATTTGTATTATTTATACTTTATATCTGGAGAGGATATCTTGTGTGTGTGTGTGTGTGTTGACAGCAGAGCACAGAACTCCCAACAGGTATGTCATCGTCTTTGAAGCAGATATCTTTCCTATTATGTATCTTACACTTCATATTTATTCTTGGATTTTGGGCACTTTGATGTGGTATAATGGTTAGCAAGCTTGTCTCACTAGATCATATTATGACTGAATAGTGCGTTTGATCCTCACTTGCTACCCCATACTTTCAACCTTGTGCCACATCTAAAAAAATCACCATATTTATTCTTGGATTTGACAAGTACTTGGAAGATTTGCTCTATGAAGAGAAATCAATCCTCCTCCCCCTCCCTCTGTCTTTTTTTTTTTTTTTAAATCTTTTCACCTGAAATAAAGCAATAAAACCACAAGAGTGAGAAAATATGAGAAAAAGAAAACATTATTAAGAAGGGAAGACAATAAAAGAACAGGAATTATGATCAAACTTGACTGGAAAGCAAGAAGCTTTTATTTTATGTTAATATAAATCAAGTAAAAATAAAACTTCTACAGATGTGTAATGATATGAAGGAGTTCCGAAAAGTTCTCAGCCTGACCAAGAATCGATCCCCCTCTTTGCCCAGTTTACTTCCCAAAAGTTGAGTAAAAGAATTTGTGCAGGAGGGTTTCTGTTCTAAATCAGGCCCAGAAATTTTCAGCACTCTATCTACTGATGTTCACTTATCTGGTCAACTTGTAGGAAGTAGGCCAAAACTTTTCAGTATCCATTTGAAGCTGTTTGAATTGAACTTCCTCCTTACTAATGGAATATGAAGGGAATGGAGCTGATTTGTACTAAAGTACAAGGTAAGGGAGGGGTTTAGCTGTGAAGGTCTGAACTTGTGGAACTAATGAATGTAGCTAGTCAGAACATTTCTCATGCAAATATCGATAGAGTAGTGACTGGCTTGCAATATTTTGTCTGTTGTAAAAGAGGTTGTAGAGTGGAAAATAAGTCATCACCCACAAGGCTGCATAGATGCTTCTAAAGTAAACTTAAATCTCTCCCCTGTTAAAACACATGGTGTTTAGGTCGATCAGATTGTACCATTTACTCATTGGATGAATGATTGTATTGTGGGTTTGAATATTTTACCATCACCAGTAATGGAACCCACAACGCATTCACTCATCTAATAATATATATATATATATATATATATATATATATATATATATATATATATATATATATATATATATAATAAAGGCGAATGTCAGTGTGCCAACATGTCATTTTGTTTGGAATCAGACCGACTCCGTGAGCAGATTAAAAACATTCTGGGCTAGATCTGAACCCACAATCCTGAAATTTGGGATTTCCAAGTTTTCATTTTGGTGTTTATATATATATATATATATATATATATATATATATATATATATAAAGTGAGTTTTTGAAACAAATTTTTTTTTGTATAATAACAATTTTTGTAACTTGGAAATAAATTTGGGAATAATCAAAATCCAGCAAAAGTCACCCATAAAATAATAATTGTTTGTACAAAAAGTATGGCCCTACATACATCAAATTGTCTTTAAATTAACTGGAAGCAGAAGAATTATCATTCAATTTTTAAAAGCTTAGCTTAAATTTTAAGGCAATGTTTAACTGCAGTTGATCAGTTTTGAGTTTTTCTATAGTTTATTGTTGCCTATCACATTTACTCCTCCCTACCTATTGTGATGAAGGCCCAATCAAGAGCCCTTCACAGGAGCTAGCTTAAATACTGCACGGTAGGGTGGCTTTTAAACTAGTGAGGAAATAATGCAAAAGGGTCAACCTAGTGTTCTAACAGAATGTAGAAGGTAAATTTTGCCCCAAACAGTTAATGCTGAGGATGATTTTTGGCAATGTTTTGCATCAACCAGGGGTTATAGATGTTTGGTTTCAGATCCTGTAATTTATAATTCTGGGCTAATATTCTTAACAATCAGGATTTTAAATAAATAAAATTGTGCTAACTTATGCCTAAAACTCACCGAATTCCAATACCCTTCCTAGTCCTCATCAAACACATCCTCCCCATTAACAATGTCAACCAATTCAATAAAAAGACATTAATTTATTTTTAATATCCTGATATAATTCTGTTTAGTTCCTTAGCATGTGCATTACACTCTGCCATTACCTTAGATAAACAATGGATCATTCTGGTTTGCTTGCGAGGATAGATGAAAGAAAAGATATATTAAAAGTGTTTTATGGAAAAGAAAGAATGAATAAATGAAAGAAAGAATGATTGAAAGAGAAAAAAACAGAGGTGGTGATAACACTCTCACATGTCTAACACCTGCTTCAGTGAAATGGAAAACCTTGTCTTTTCATTTGTACCCTCTTACTTGTTTAAATGAATTCAGGTCATTATTTAATGACCTGCATTCATATTTATGATTGTTATTGCAATAGTTTGTTAAAGTTGTTGAGCTCAAATATTTAACAGTGTGATAGGGGAATTTCCATAGGTATTTTAGCGTCATAGAACATGCAAAGAACTTATTCAAACATTAAATTAACGATTATTATTTATCATCAAATTTATCTAGGAAAACTGAAATTTTCACAACTATTACTGGTGTTTATTATTACCTGTATTATTTAAGTTTTTCTCGTATTATAATTTGGACTAACATGTCTAGTATAGGAAGAGAAATCAAAACTGAAAATGGAATAACAAAATGTAAAACTAAAATGAATCTTATTTATAAACAATAATGAAGAAAAGGATAAAGGAATTTCTACCCTTAAGTAAAAAAAAAAAAAAAAAACGGGTTTCCAAAATGGTTGCCATCTTCTTATAAATACATCTAGTATAGAAATTGAAAAAGGAATAGTAAAACATAACACTAAGATGCATCTTATCAAAAAGTATGAAGTGAAAAGAAATTCTACCCTGAAATAAAAAAAAAAATATTACTATTTTTTATGCTGGGGGCGGGGCAGCATCAAGGATTCCATGAAGGTGGTTAATGAACTAAAGTTTGGCAACCCCTACACTCAAATGATTTTATATTTTATTTATAACTAATTCATTCTTTTTCTTTTCTTTCAGTCTTAATGCTCGATTTGGTGTTGTTTCTGTTCCAAATATAATATTCTTCCATCAATCGAAGTCAGTTGTCCGCTTTAATAGTTCGAAAAAAACATTTGAAAATATGGTCCTTTTTGTCAAGAACATGACAGGTAGGTGCCTGTTTGCTTTTGTTTTATCAGCTTTTGATCACAGAAGAAAAGAATGTTGTCTCTGCAGGCATTTCTTTTTTTTTTTTATTTTAAAATTGCAGGCAGTCACTGTTAAGACAACAATTTGAAAATATTTCCTTCTCATAAGATGTGACTTAAGGATGGGAATAGGAAAGGTGACATTAACCTACAAGGTCACTACAGTTTAATTTAGAGTTACAACTAATTTTCATGCACCCCCACCAAAAAAAAAAATAAAAAAAATATCCCTAGGCAGGGACAGGGGAACAATAATAATCTACACCTGTAGATTAAATAAAGGGCTCAGTTTGAAATTCCCTAAAGGTTACCTGAATTGGTAATCACCTGAAAGTGGCAGAAGAGCAAAAAAACAGCCAAAACATTGTGATAATCACAACTAAGATTAGGACAATAGTTCAAGTGTAAATAATGCAATTAATAATGTAAATGAAAACTCCTCATCCTAGAAATTCAGACAGGAAAACATTTATTTTATCCAAGAATGCATAAACCAGAACACTGTAATTGTAGGTGTTGATATATAAACATGGAGTAGATCCAATTGAGGTAATTTGCATTTACTTTGCACTAATACCCTTGGGAAAGTCATGAATCGGAATAAACAATTTTTTTTTTGACTAAGAAAGGATTTACATACAGTAATTATGCAAATTCTAACAATATTTCTGTTTCTTAATACATTGTTTAGCTTCTAGGAAGGCATCTTTTGCTATCACAATGTGTAGGAAACAAATTAGAAACAAAGATAAGAGTGCTGAACTGTTATGCGTTATCAGTCCTTCTATACAGCAATGAACGCTGGACAATCTTACAGGTGAAGAAGAGTTGAAGCAACAGAAATATGGTTCTACAGAAAGATGCTGAGAATACCATGGACTGAATATATGAACAACAACAAAGTCCTAGAGACAATGGAAACAAAAAGGACACTTACAGTACTTAACATCAGGAAGAGATAGTTGACTAGGGCATATAATGGGGAAAGAGGGCTTGGAAATTTTGATACTCACAGGACAAATTGAAGGGAAGAGAAAAACAACATATAACTTATATGGCGAGCTTCAGTGAATGGATGGCAGAGAAGGGTTTGGGAAAGATATAACCCTGTTACTGCATGCTTCACTGAAGGCCACTCTTACTCTGGTCTGTATCTGTTGGTCCGTCTCTGGCAAGCTTCTTCTACACCAATCCTGTACCCCCACAATGTGTTTAGCTGACTTCTTCTGCACCCTCCCATTCTCTCACACACACGCACACACACACACACACACATATATGTGTGTGTGTGTGTCTGATTAAATAGATTACAAACATTATGTCTGGTTATTTTGATCATAATCCTTTCATATTCACAAATATTTTCCCATATATTACAATTAAATAAGGCAGGAAATGCACTGTAACAGTGAGAATCACTTTTATTTGCCAAGTACTTTCCATCTCTTTCTGAGATCATCCTCGTGGGTGCAACTGGTAAGGCAAAAACTATGTGTAGCTAGCCGTTACTGAATTTTTTTCTTTTGTGTTAAATACAACGGCTGACATTTATACTTTAATGTTCATTAGAATATGAATAGTTATCTATTATGGAATTTTTTCTTTTATGTTGGAATGTCATGGTCAAGCATGCATTAAAGTGTGAAAACTGTTCTTTTTAGAGGCATTTTAGAACCTTATTACAGAATTCATAGCTTATTCTATTCAGTAATGGACAGCTACACATTGTTTTTGCTTTATCAGTTGCATCCACGAGGATGATCTCAGAAAGAGATGGAAAGTACTTGGCAAATAAGTGATTCTCACCGTTACATTGCATTTCTTGCCTTATTTAATTGTAATATATGGAAAATATTTGTGAATATGAAAGGATTATGATAAAAATAAGTAGACATAATGTTTGTAATTTATTCAATCAGACATGCCTAAAAAAGAATTTGCTGCTTAAATACACACGCACACACACACACACACATATATATTCGCCTCCACTTTTTCGCAGAAAAACAGCATAATGAAAAATCACTTCAGAACTTGTTGATATGTCAATAAAGATAAAAGAAAAATAAGACTCGTTGGTAAGAAATGCTTGTATATTACTTTTTTATGCTACAAGTATTATTTATGTCAAATTAGATTAATTTAACTTTAAATTTGCTAATTTTACTCAAATAATGTGCCAAATATATATTTTCTTTTTGGAAGATTTTTAAAAGCGATAATTTTGTCTTGTTTACAAATCTCTTAGAATTAAGAAAATGGTCACTTGTAAGAAGATTTTCCGAAATCTGCCTAAAAGTTGAGATTCTAATCTATATAATTTCTATTTGAAATGTACCATAATATTTTATTTACTGGAAATAGTAAATTTAATCATTTAACTTTCTATTAAAGCTAAAATGAAATCTTCAAGAATGTTTTTTCATTTTTAAAAAGTCATTTGAAACCTTAGGTATTGAAAATTCAGTGGAGGTACCTATATATATATATATATATATATATATATATATATATATATTGTTAAAAATGACTGATAAAGTACCTCTGTTAATTTTTTATTGTTCTTTTCTTGTGTGCAAATAAGCTTTCTTTTATGGACTTAGTATAAAAATAATGAAAAGCCTTATCATAGAAAACAAAAATATAACTCTTAACCCTTTGAGTTCTACTGTTGATGGAAGCTCGACACCATTTCACACCTGGCTCCAAGCCAGAAAGACTATATATGTATGTTAGATGAACTGAAACTAGACAGCCCACATACCTACCATGTAAATTGGTAATAGATGCTAGCTGAAATCATTTATTCATTTTTAATTCCTCGCCATTGAAAATTTTTTACTTTTTCTGAAATTAAGGTCATTTGCTCATCTGACTATTCTTCTTTTGCTTTTTTTTTTTTAAAAAAAATATTTAATCAACTGTTTGTTTTTCTTTCTTTTTTTTTTTTTTCAAATTACCAGTTCTTCATAAAATGCTTAACTGTTTCAACTCTGAATGGCCAGTATGTAGGCCACTGTTTGAAAGTGCATATATCTGGGCAGCCAGTATACTAGTCAAGAGTCATGTGCATACAAACAGGGTGGTCTTACAACCTTGAAACTTCACACATAATTTGGCCTTAGTATTTCAGTCAATCATGGAACGTCGTATCTAATAGTAGGTCACCAGAGAATTTCAACCAGCTACAGCATGTTTTATCTAATACTAGGCTGCCTAAAGTTAGATGAAGTGCATAAGTTTTTGTGAGCAAAATGTACAGTTTTCTAGTTTGTGGCTTTACAAGGTAGACAGCAGGGGCCGAGGTTGGGAGATCCATGTTCATCAGGTAGTCAGGGTCCAAAAGATTAACATCATCAACTACATAACCACAATGTAGTGGTCTATTTGAGAATTAACACCATGTCTAACTTTCAACAACTATTAGACTGTTTTCAATACCACTTGCACACCATTTACAATAGCAAAGTCTAAATCTTTGAAGATTGTGAAGAGGTTCCACAGGTAAAAAGAAAAGTATATTACATTTTTCAGTTACTAAATGTTGTTTGTAGACTTTTACATCATGTACAGATTTCAACTTAATAAAACTTCTACCTAAAGAGAAGCTGTCCTTCATGTTCATTGGAATAAATATCATGAAAATATTTATACAAAAGATGCAAGGAAGCTACGTTATGGTGGTGAGAAAGGGACCAAAGCTGATATGCCAAGTAACGACTGATAACATTGCAGATTCTTCATTGGATTTTATCAAGAATCTCTAAATATGTAGCTGAAGCTCCAGACCAGATATAGCAGCAATATTCAATGCATGGACGAATGGTAGACTTAAAAATGTACAAGATAGATTTTATCAAGAAAAAGTGTCTCACATGACACAGTGAACCAATTTTCCTAGCAGCAGACATTGCAATTGATTCAATATAATCTTTTCACTTCACGTCAGCAGAAAATGTTTGTCTGAGAAGTTTCAATGTGTCACTTTTCTGGAGGTTAGCATCAGCCATGCTGATGGAAGGCAAAACAGGTTCTCTCAGATGATTAAAAAGAGCACTTTTGTTTTACTGGGGCTTGAACTCTGGATCTCTTGATAAATATGCTTCTACTTCAACATCTCTGATTTCAAGTTGGATTTGGATATTTTCTTGAGTTTTTGATTTTGAAGATCAACACTTCCTTAAGTTATCTTTTTATCAAATGGAATTATTTGAACATATTAAAATATAAGCATCTCAATATTGTCTGAATCCATTAACTTATTTTCAGTCTTGTACAGACCACTTGGGAATACCAGATGCTGTAAGCTTGGATGTGCAGGTGGTGTAATGGATAATAGCTTGAAATTGGAAATCTGAGAGCTGAGTTCCTATTCCAGTCAGGTTCATTATATTCACTTATGCGTAAATACCCTTGGGAATGGTATGAATCCACCCCTTCTCCCTCCAGCTATGGGTTAATTAATAGATTGCATATCAGTAAATTATTATCACCAAAAAAATCTTACAATCAAAAAACATTTGTCTATATTTCTGAGATAAGGTATTATGTACAATATTTACATTATTTGGACTATTGTCACTATATTTATTACAACGTTTTGGCTGTTGTATGCTCCGGCCTTCTTCAGGAGGTTGGAATGTCGAACTGAACCCTTTATTTCGCTCACTGGAGTAGACTGTTCTAGTTCAACATGCCATGTCTAATGAATGTCAGTTATCAGTTATCTCCTGTTAATTCCCCTCTCCAAGTTCTCCACTGCCTTAACCAGGTAATGAACTCTCACACTCTTTGGGTCCTGTCACTGGATCTAAGAAGGCCAGAGCATACAACAGCCGAAACATTGTAATAAATATGGTGACAAAGATGAGGACAACAGTCTGAATAATGTAAATAGTGTACAAAAAATATTTTCTGGTTTTAAATACTCTTCAAAAGATTAGTAAGCCATAAAAAAAAAACTATGAAAAAAGAAACTCATCCTTCTCTTATGTATTTTTGTTTGGCATTGCTTAACACTTTGGAGACAGAACCTTGGTGTTTCAGAGCCAAGAAGACGGAGCCCTTTTCACAAGCCCTCACTTTTAAATAGAGAAAAAAAATCAATATAAAATCACAGAGCACAGCAAACTATCATAGAAACCACCATTGAAAGGCTCAGATGTGCAAGAAATGCAAGAAGCCATCTGATTGGTTGGTACACAGACCAGCCAGCTAATCTCAAGGTTCTATCGGGACAATGTATATTGTCGGGCTGATCTATCAGCCCAGTTGTTTTCTTTGTCATTCATTTTTTCAGCCAATAGATCAGCCCTTTTGTCTTCTAAGGGTTAATTCATTTTCTTTCTGTATTTTGTTTAATCATATCACCCCCATGGTCAGTACCTAGGTGGGTGACTGCTTCTTGGGATTACGAGGGGATTGTAAGCTCAAATGTGCAGGTGGTGTCATAGATAATGGCTCAGATTTAGAAATCAGAGAGCTGAGTTCCCATTCCAGTTGGGTTCGTTATATCCACCTATATGCAAATGATATGAATCCACCTCTTCTTCCCCCAGCTATGGGCTAATTAAGAACTTGTATCAATAAATCATTATTACTATAAAAAATTCTTTAAAAATATTTTCTAGCTTTAAATAACCTGCAAAAGATTGATAAATCATAAAAAAACAAATCAATTAATCAATCTTGTAGATTGTGTGTGGAAACTGATTAACATATTTCCAACTTTCGCAAATGATCAGTCTTTGATAACAGTTCAAACAAACACAATGCAAAATTTTTCCATATGTACTAATTTCTCTTCTGGGATTTGAGTTAGTGTGATTTGTCAGATTAAGATCTTAGTGGGGAAAAGAAGAGGATTTTCATTTATAATATGAAATTGTTTCTTACCATTTCTTCATTAAAACATGAAAAACAAAATATTTTTTTATTAATATCCATAAAATATGTAATTTAATTTAGATAGTCATCATTAAAATTGCAACTCTAGAAATCATGCTAAGTAAATCTTTATCACCATCTAATTCTTTTTCAAATCTAATACGTTTATTAAATTAAGCACACGTATTCTGCATATGTGACCTAGAAAAATGCCATTTTAATAAAAAATAAATATAATTTATTCAGGTGACTATACATGAAACAGTACTATAGTCTATAACTCCTTAAGAAATAATGTGACTTAATAATGTGACTTAATAATGTGACTTAATAATGTGACTTAATAATGTGACTTAATAATGTGACTTAATAATGTGACTTAATAATGTGACTTAATAATGTGACTTAATAGGTGAAAGGAAGACTAAACAAATGCTGGTGTCTTCTCATATGTAAACATAAGGAAGCAAGTCACTTTTTTGATGAAGTGAAAGTGATTTTGTTTCTTATTCCACTCCAGAACTCCACAAGGAGTTAAAGTATGTTAAATTGTTAATGTATTTGTTTTGTTTTTTTTATTTTGTGTTTCAATTTTTTTTGTTTTCAACATCAAGACATGCATGCAAAACGTAATGCATTAAATCAAAATATTACTCATCCATTCTTTTATTCGTATACAAAAAATAAAATCTATACACACAATACAAAGAAAGTTATAATTTTAAAATAGTAGGTGTTTTTGCACTCTCAAAAATATATAGTGGCAGGGGGAACAATTCTAGAAAGACTTTAGCATGCTAAAGGTTAATATGAAATGATCTAGAAGTGTACCCATTTAACAGAACCTTCATTACACAATTTGTGAGGAATGATTAGATAATATTCATCCAGAGACACTGTAGCCCTTGAACTGGTGGAGAAGGCCTCAGATATCTTGAGCTACAGCCCGACATTTGCGGTTCACTTAGAGTTAAAAAAAAGAAAAGATAAAATTGAATCTATATTTCAGGTTTTAATTTGAGATTTTGGATTCAAAAAGAATTTTAGATCTTTTAATGCATTTATATTTTGATAATAATACTTGCATCTGTTCCTGACCACTAACAATCCCTTTCTTTTTTTCTTTGAAATACACAACTTTTTGTGTATATATTGCTAAAATAAATTTTAGGTAAAAAAAAAAAAAAATTGCAAAATTCTGTCTAATCATTAATTTCTCACTCCCACCATTAGAAATATTTATTGAAGAACACAAGCCAAGTTGTAAGGAGTAATGGAGTAGATGTAATATCAGTGAGCAGTAATAACAAAACCCAAACACTTCCTGTACTTGAAAGCAGTTCATAGTAAAATACAATTGATTGTAGACTCTGGTATAAACATGACCTATGTCAACCTTGTAAACCATAGCTGTGTTGACCTTTTTAACTCTCATGTAAACTGCTCTGTCAACCTTTTTGACATTCATGTTTAATTGGAGCTGTTTCAACCGTTTTGACTCATGTAATCTGGACCTTTGTCAACTTTTTGAACTTTGTGTCAACCTTTTTGACTCCCACATAAACTGGAACTGTGTCAACCATTTTGACTCAAGTGTAAACCTTATATTCAAGATTAAATAATCCAACAAGTGTTGATTGTCATTAATCAACCTAATAATTTTTGTTTAATAAATCCTATTTGTGATATCATTGGTTGTATAAGAAATCAAGACTGAAAAAAACAGTTGATAGTCTCTTCTGAACTCATTATACAAACTTCTTTGAAATACATACAGTTACTGATCTTAAGTTTGTATTAATTGCCAAATTATGGTCTGCAGTTCTAAAAATGTCAGAGAACCAACTCACTTTTGATTTCTTCTAATATTCAGACAAGCTTGAAGCACCTGACTTTGGAAAAATTCCAGTTTCTACTGCTCAAATTTTGTGTGTATCTATTTCCGTATTCAACTCTGTCTCTCTCTGTAAAGTATTAAGAAAAATCCATTATAAGAGATTCAAGTCTCTCTCACACACATGCACCATTCTACTTTACTGCCCTCACCCCCACTTACAAAAAAAAAAAAAAAAAAGTTTTTAGTCAATCAATTCTTTCACATACAACAGAATCAGATCTGGAATGGAAAAGGGTTTATTGCTTATTTACCAGAAATAGAACACAGGATGTTCTTTCTTTCTTTTCTTTCTTAATTTTTTTTTTTCTTTCTTTCTTTTTGGTAACATTGTAGACGAGAAGAAGATGCGAGAAAGCTGGGGTGGCGAGACAAGAATCATTTGTGCAAATGTTACAATATATAAATTGTGGGGAGGTGAACTCTCAAATGAGTAAAGCAGAATATTAGAAACCATTCATTATTTCCGCAACGTTGCTTTATCATTATTTCTCAGAGATTGATATCGATTCCAGTTCTATTCTTGATATCTTTTTGTCATGTGCCATGTCTCTTCAAGACGTGGGCGATGATGGCTCTCCACCACTTCCTTTTCTTTTGTAACTCTATATAATTTTATCTCATTACTATTCCTCCCAGTCTCTGCTCTGCCATTTATTTACACAAGCTCATTAGGTAGGGTTACACAATATATCTCTGTCTCTCTTGCCTTCAGTATGTCTCTGTGAGTGTCAAATTCTCCAAGCTTTCTTTCCTTATTATGTCCCCTCAGAAAATTCAGCTCTTTCTAAGTTTAAAAGTCCTTTTCATTTCTATTTTCCTTCAAACTTCCTTGTTGCTCACATGTCCCAACCATGGTATTTTCAGCATTCTTTTATTGCCTGAAGTCTCCTCTTCATCTGTGACTAAATTGTCTAGCCTTCACTGCCAGAAATGAGAGGAGTTGAAATTGCATAACAGTTCAGCACCCTTTTTCTTTGTTTCTAACATAATTTTCCTGTTCCTTAATACTTTGTTTAGCCTTTTGGAAGGCATCTTTCTCTATTCCAATGCACCTTTGCATTTCTGTGCCACAGTTTCTGTTGTCTGTTATAATACTTCCCAGATAGTTAAATTTGTTAACTCACACCTTTGGCCTGTTCTGCTTATTGACAATTCTATGTTCTCACTTTTTAGTTGATACTAAAGTTTCTGGGGTTAGTTGATTGTGAAGTACTTTAAAGCAGCTACCCATTTGTTAGTTGATATTTGGATGATGATTACTGACTGGGAATCAACCAATCTTTCTCTTCCTTCTCAGCACATGTCTGCACTGCATATGCAGGCTGAAAAAAAAAAAAAAAAAAAAGACTGAACAGTCAAATGGAGGATTCAATTATTTCTATAATAAATTAATCTTGGCTTATAAGAATTTCACCTTGAATGGCCCACATTTTAACGAAGAATTTATGGCACAACTTTGACTTTTCTGCTCATAAAAAAAAAGGAAATTTTGGATTGAGTGGAGGAATAATTTTGGTAGCTTAGCATTCTTTAGGCCTTCCTTAGACGACAACACTTGTCAGAATTAAGAAATATTGATTTGATATCATTTTAAAAGTCGGGGTCCTCTTCATAATATTGATACAGCATTAAATTGATCCCTGACTTTTACAGAAAAGACTGGTCCACTTGTAAAAAAATTGGGAAAATTTATGGAGAAATAATTTTTGTAGATCAGCATTCATTAGACCTTCCTCAAGTGACGACATTTGTCAGAATAAGAAAAACATTGATGTTTTACCATTTTAAAAGTGACGTTCATAATATAGTGTCAAATCAGTCCCTGATTTCTTAGAGATTTTTTTTATTAATTTCACTCCAAGCAAGGCAATAAAGTCACTAAGACACAAAGGGTTACTGAGTTTCAAAGAATATGATGAAAAGAAAATATTATTAAGAAGTGAGAACAATAAAAGAACAGGAATTAAGAAGACAGAAGATAATGATTGACATTGCATTTTAATTTTTGAGGACGAAACTTGACTGGAAAGCATGAAGCCAGAAGAGATTTGCTAGAGAAGAAACTGTTACCATAGGACTTTGGTTACATCTAGCCATTTAAACTGTAAAATGATGAGACCTAGCTGCCAATCTAGTACTGCACTTAAATTCATAAAATCTAGATACCAAAGAGCACAGTTCATCAGAACAATTACCATGAAAGTATTTATAAAAAAGGCACAGGAAAGCTACATTGCCAAAGTGGGAAAGTGACTGAATCCAACATGTCAGGTTAGGACCAATAATATTGCAGATTCTTCTTTGTATTTTAGCAAATATCTCTAAATATATTGCAGAAGTACCAGTCCAGATGTGGCAGCAATATTCAATGCATGGACGAATGGTAGACTTATAAATGTATAAGATGGATTCTAGCAAGAAAAATTGTTTAGCATGACACAGTGAACCAACTTTCCTAACGGCAAACCTAGCAATTGATCCAATATAATATTTCCACCATGTCAGTGGAAAACATTAGCCCAAAAAGGTGCAATGAGTCACTCTCTTGGACGATAGCATCAGCCATGCTGATGGAAAGAAAAAAAGGATTCTATCAAACATTTAAAAGAGAGTATTTTTGTTTTAGAGGCATTGGAATTAACCAAACCAGCCCTTTCTTACCCCATTTAACAACAGACTATAGGCCATTTTAACCTTATTGAACTGATTAGATTTTACTATTAAGACAGGAATAAATAGTTGTCTCTACAGTATAGATACATAGTTATCTGTACTTTGTTTTATTTACAAATGTCAAGTTTGAAACTGTCATTGATAATTGCATGTTATTGTAAATTTGGAAATGGACAACATCAGTACTTAATCTCTCTTGCTGAGTGTCCTGATTTTAACCAAAATGGCGGCACCTATGCCATCATCTTCTTTATAGTCATTTATTTCCAGTAAATGGCAATTTCCTATTTTTCCAACATGGGCCAGCATAGCCAGGCAACAATGTTATAACAATGCAGCAGTGAAATTAATAAGCCTTTATGTTATAGCTTGTCTTGTCTTTTTCTTTTTATTCCCCACCCACATTATTTAGAAAGACCATTATTTTTGTTTGTATGCAGCACACACACACACACACAGCCCAGTCTTTCCAAAGCCTTCATCAGCTTTGTAGACCTTCAAATCACACCGTGAGACTAAAGGTCAAGGACAAAAGTGAAGCAACTAAACAACCTAGGGGGAAGGAGGCAGCTGTACAACATTGGAAATTGACAATAGCAGTAAAAAGTTCGAGTTATTAAAATTCACAAAAGTGTCATTTTAGCTTAAGATGATGATGATTGCAAAAGCTATTCAATCAGGGCAGCTCCTGATAACCTTGCTGGTATCTATTTGTAAATCTATGTTTCCTTTCATAAAAGCATCTGTCACAGGTGCTGACATTATCATGAGTAAAAAAACAAAACAATGAGAGAATTCCTCTAAGAATTTCTGTTAGAGATAAGGAAGCCTTTCACCTCTTCTGTGTCTTCAATAATCTTGATCTCTGACTTCATTTTGCTTTACTCTTTCTTCTCAAGACATTCACTTCTTCACTTACTATTTATCAGTCTTCAGGGTTTGTTTTTTTTTTTCTTTTTTCTTATCTCTAACCTTTTAAGATTTTTGCTTGTCAGGTGGAATTGACAGTTGACGAATTTTTTGTTTGAGTTTTGTATTTTCTGTTGTCATCACATAATGTCATATTCCTTATATGGCAGCATTGATATCATACAGTAATTAATGTTCCATTTAAACCTTTTGGGTTTAACCACACTAATGGAATTGAGATGTTGGTCAATCAACATCAATGTTTCTTAGTCCCACATTGTATTCCTTACTTTATGATTTCTGGTTATTGCAATTCCTCCCTAATTTTTAATTGTTATTTTTTAGTTTTTTTTTTTGGTTTTTTTTTTTTTTACTATTATACTTTTATACTTTTATAGTAGTTCTTTGTGAAACAGTTTATGAAATGAAATTGCTTTATTAATTCAATAAAATGCTTATTGCAGTGGATCATACAAATTATATTTTCTTGGTTTAGAATTCTTTCTATTAAATTTGAAATGTCTTCATTTAGATTTGCAATTCCTTACCTGGTTAAAATTCTTCTTTTTAGATTTGCAATTCCTTACCTGTTTAAAAATTCCTCTTTTTAGACTTACAATTTCTTACCTGGTTAAAATTCCTACTCTTAGATTTGCAATCCCTTACCTGGTTAAAATTCCTCTTTTTAAATTTACAATTCCTTACATGGTTAAAATTCCTCTTTTTACACTTGCAATTCCTTACCTATTTAGAATCCTCTTTTTAAATTTGCAATTCCTTACCTGATTAAAATTCCTTCTCTTAGATTTGCAGTTCCACTCTTAGATTAAATTCCATACTTTAGATTTGATGGCTAGTTGGTTGATTTTGTTTAATGGCATATCAACATCTCTATGGGTTATTTAATGTTGAAATCTAAGTAATTTGAACACAATTTTATGGCTTCAACTAAATATATTTTGAATGCAATTGTATGCCTTCAACTACAAATAAAATGTATAGGTAATTATTTCCTAGAAAACCCAACCTCTTGGTCCATCCAATGTAGCTCTATATTCATCCTTGGTGAGCATTTGATACAAGTGATATATTGTAGATTCCTTCAAAGCAATTTTTATGTTGAATAATAATAAGTATATTTTCATAATTAAAATAATATATATTAAGTGCCTTAGCAGTTTTTTTAATTTCTCTACTTGCTATTTTTATAAATGGAGACTGGGATATTGCTATAGCTTTAACCTTGAAAGTTTTGTATTCCTTGTTCAGATAAAGGTTATTTTATTGGCTGCCTTTTATACAAACACATACTTTTCTTCATTTATTCATTCATTGAAATGTCAACAGGATTAAATTCTAATGATTCATATTTTTTTAATGTTAGAATGCTTCTGATAAAGTGCTTTTTTTTTTTTTTTTCTTTTAATGAAATGATTGTCAATTGTTTGAACAAAAATGAAAACTCACCCACTTTTTACTTATATCACAATATCTTGGAAACGAGTTTCTCTGCAGTTTTTAGTAAAATTTAATATGTAAAAAAAATGTCTTGCCTTGGAGCAATAGGTAGCTCATTACCAAACTTTTCCATAGTGATTTCAATCCTCACTGAGTGCCTCATACTTGAAGCAATCTGATGTTTTAAGATGAATTTACTAAATATCAGTAGTAATGTATCAAAGAGTAATTAATGATTAACCAACCTTGCTAAAGTCTTAATTTCAGTCTTTTTTCAGTGCTCCAAACATTTAACCTTGAGCCATACTAATATAAGATTAAAAATTCCTTTGAGTGCTCCACTGTAGTGTCAGTGTTAGCAGTCTAAACTAGAAGGATATTAATAACTGTAATGGAGGCACAGTAGAGTAATGGATAGTAGCTCGGATTGAGGAATTGGAGAATCAAGTTCAAATTCCAGTTGAACCGTTACATTTGCTTATGTGCTAATACCCTTGGGAAAGGTATGAATCCTTTTATTCTCTCCCAAGCTATGGGTAAATAGTGTGACAGATCAGGTTCTATAGCCTTGGATGGCAACTAGTCTACTGCAGAAAGAAATGGCAACCTACTGTGGGAAAAATCTGCCTTGTTAGTCATGTATTGAAAGATACATGATAGCCTACGTGTGTGTCACACATGGCACATAACTGAATGAGTTTGTCCTTCCTCAACACATAATTTATATAAAATTTGTATATGTTCCAAAAGTTGTCATCGGTGAGGATGATATTGGGGTCAAGCTCTCACTGTCTATAAAATGCTTCTTGGGAATACATTTCAAATAGCCCCTGACAACTAAGCCCAATGCCAAAATGGAGAATGGATGAAGGCAGAAAACTGGTGTCTCATAACCAGCTGCTTCAAATAGATGGAGTTTGAGGGCCCATAGGCAGCACACAGCCACCATATACCATCACCCAGGCCACACCTTGGAGAGCTCACTCCAGTTTCAGCACTGTCTTATTTATGTGCTGTTCCCCATCAGGACATTTATGATCATGGCTCTCCACAATTTCCTGTCCCTTGCAGCTCTAAATAAATTCTGTCTTTTCTTTATTTCTGAACCTTGTTCTGCCATCTATTTTCTCAAATTCATCAAGTATGTTATGTGTTGTTTTATTCTGTCCCTCTTGCTCTCAATCAATAATAACTCTGAAGCAGGTACATAAAATATAAACTGTCACAACTGCTCTTCAAAATATACTGGGGAAACTTGCAGAAATTTTTAAAAGTTTTCTATGAACGCAAAAAGGAATTTATCAAATGCATATATATATATATATATATATATATATATATATATATATATATATGAGAGTAAGTAAAAAAAATTATCCACATTTTCCCCATAACATATCTGTGTTATGTAGATAATTTTTTACTTTCCCTTATATATATATATATATATATATATATATATATATATATATGATTTTATTTTTTAATCTGACATATTTCTATTATTTTATTCAAAATTTCTCGTTATGTGCAAAAAAATATGCTAGCAAAAATAGAAAATTTTACTGAGGGCTACAAAGAAGAGGAAGTAGTGGAGAGCCAAGATTGTTTATGTCCTGAAGAGACACAGCACATAGAAGAAGAAATAGAAATGATCATTGTAAATATTTACAGGCTGATGAGTAACTTATGAGAGATCGGTTTCAAATATTATTAAAGATCGATCCTGAAGTAAAGAAAAGAAACACATAGCCTGATAGATGTCTATAGTAGATTAAGGTGTGTTAGTTGAGTCTGACACAAAAGTAGGTCAACCAGAGGATGGTCAGTAGGCATCTGTAAATATGGTTCTACAGAAAGGAACATGTCACATGGAAGAATGAGCTTGTGTAAATGGATGGTAGAACAAGGTTTAGGAGAAATACCAAAAATACAAAATTTATTAAGAGCTACAAAGGACAAGAAACTGTAGAGAGCCATGATTGCTAATTTCCTGAAGAGACACGGCACATAGAAGAAGAATGAGCTTGTGTAAATGGATGGTAGAATAGGGTTTAGGAGAAATAACAAAAAACAATACTTATTAAAAACTACAAGAAACAGGAAGATGTTGAAAGCCATGATCACCAAAGTCCTGAAGGGACAATGCACATAAAGAAGACTGATCAGAGGCTATAACAAGAAGATAGTTTGACTTTTTTCAAAATATTGTAAAATTGGCTTGTTGATCCAGATGAAGGATATATTGCCATTGTGACTGAATCAAACAGCTTTTATGTATCAAATCAAAGACTGTTGTCGCTTTAATTGATATCAAACAGTCAAGTATTGGGCTATCCAAATGAATAGTTCCTTTATCTTTTTCCTGTCAGTATTAATTTGACTGCCAATTAATCAGAGGCTATGACAAGAAGACAATTTGATTTTAAATATTTAGGGATTTAAGTTCTCTTTATTTTGATTTTAAATTTAATTTTGTATTTTGATTTGCTTCTTCAAAAAGATTTGCACATTTCTGGTTCTTTGATTTGGTCATACTGAAGAATTTTCTTTTACATTTTTTAGTCATGTTCTAAGATTATCTTTGATGAGCCTATTTTCAGACAAATAATCTTGTCTAAGAAGTTTAAGAGATTAAAAGAAGTAAATAATCTTATGTACCTGCCGTCTCGTGAGATTGCGTCATTAAATGTAAATTTGAGATTAAGGCTGGAGGGGAAAAAAATAATGAATTAAAACTCAGCATTCTTTTTATGAAATTGCTAAGAATGAAATTTAGAAATATTTATATATCATTACTCCGTGATCTTTGGAACAGGAATAAAGGTTTATCCCTTGTTTCCTGTTTAGGGTTTCCAGTTCCTTCTAAAGTCTACTTCAACTCTATACTTCTAACGTCTCCACCTAAACTCCGAAATGTTATTTATTTATTTTTCTTCTTTCTTAAGTAGGAGTAGATAGTTTTTTGGTTTTTTTTAATAGGAGTAGAGGTTTATACCTTTTCTGTTTAGGATTAAGTTTCTGGTTCTTTCTAAAGTCTACTTCAATACTATACTTCTAACACCTTCACATAAACTCTGAAAATTTATTTAATAATCTTCAGAAATATCAACATACAGATTGACTATTTTGGGTTTGTTTCAAAATTCACAAAAAATGTATCACCTGAAGAATGCCGGAGCATACAATGGCTAAAATGTGAATGTGACATTAAAGATAAGTACAATAAAGTAAACGGTGACAATAGCTCATCTCAAAAATATAAACAGATGTTAATAATTATTTACTTTTTTTTCTGTTCAATAGGAGTGGGGAGGTTCACCTATCGTCTAGTTCACACTCCTCCCCAATCTTTTGAACAGGAGTGGAAGTTTATCCCTGGTTTGCTACTTAGGATTGAATTTCCAGTTCTTTCTAATGTCTTTTCATTCTCTTTCATTCCCAACAGCCCTTTGTGTCTTAGTCCATTATCACCTTGTTTGGGGTGAATTGATAAAAAAAAAAAAAAAAAAAACCAGTCTATCCCCCTTTTTTTTTTTTTTTTTTTTTTTTTTATCAATTCACCACCACCCCAAAAAATTTCTATCCTTTTTTCTATTTTTTTTTTTTTACCAATTCACCACCACCACCCAAAAAAAATTCTATCCTTTTTTCTTTTTTTTATCAATTCACCACCCCCAAAAAATTCTATCCTTTTTTTCTTTTTTTTTTTTTATCAATTCACCACCCCCAAAAAATTCTATCCTTTTTTTCTTTTTTTTTTTTTTTTTTTTTATCAATTCACCACCACCACGAAAAAATTCTATTTTTTTTTTTTTATACTATTTACATTATTCGGACTGTTGTCCTCATCTTTGTTTGACATATTTATTACAACGCTTCAGCTGTTGTACACTCCAGCCTTCTTCGGGTAGTTGGAATGTCAAACTGAACCCTTTATTTCGCTCACTGGGGTAGACTATTCTAGTTCCACGTGCCATTTTTAATGGATGTCAGTTATCAGTTATCTCCTGTTAATTCCCCTCTCCTGTTAATTCCCTCTCTCCTTAACCGTGTATTGAACTCACACTCTTTGGGTCTTGTCACTGGATCTAACCAACGCCTTTATCCACTGTGTCATGTGTCCTCAAGGACACATGACACAGTGGATAAAGACGTGACAAGACCCAAATAATACTAATTTTCTATTATCTTATTCTCCCCTCTATAACCTCTTTACACTATATTAATTATAATCTATAAACTTTCCCCAACTTTAATATCTTCCCAACACTTTCCATTAATCCCTTACATTCTTTTATCTATATATTTTAAATTTAATTTTAGAACCCTTTTTATTCCGCTTTTAATTTTAAATTAATATTTCATTCTTCATATAAACCCAAATTAATGTCATAAGTTTAATATTTGAGTTTAATTTTATAAAACTTCTTCCCTTTAAGACAAATACCTTCCCCTGACTCCTGTCTCATTCATTTCATCTAACAGAAACATTGAAATGGATAAATTCTGTATTAGTTTTCCGACGGGTTGATTTTTTTTTAGCTTTCACAGTTAAATTCTATTTCCCACCCCTCCTTCACTGTATAAACATGAACTCAGTCCACACCAGGGTTGATAAGACAGCCGACTGATATCTTTGTCTGCCAAAATAGGCTATTTCCCATATGAGGTAATTTTGGATTTTATTGTTTAATATATAATATCTATATATATATATATATATATATATATATATATACACATTAGGAAAAAAGCTCTATAAACTCTTCTTGATGACAACCGAACTAAGACACTATGTGACATGGTGACATTTACCAATTGTTTCTGCCCTGATTTCTGCAGTATTCATGACTTACAATGCCACATCAGAAAAAGGTTACTTTATCTGAGAAAATTATCTTATCAGGAAAATTCAGTGTCATGGCTAATTTTTATTCAAACCCTGTTTCTGGTATGCATACTGCTTTATCTCTTGTCAACTTCAGTTTTTAAGGAAATAGTTTTACTTTTTATGATTTTATAAACTATGTTTTTTTTTTTAAAAAGTATTTTTTAATTTTATTTTCTATTGTTACTCCCAAACTCTTGTCTTTTTGATTTAACAGGTGTGGCATTTACATTTAATCATTATTCATTTTAGGTTTTCGTTAATGAAAATTTACATGTTCATTATCATATTTATTGACAATATGTTACCTATATTTACAATTCAAAATGGCCACACTTTGCTTTCACCATAGCTCTTAATCTCTTCTCTTCTCTTGTACTTTCTTCACTACTTCTTTGCTCAAATTATGCAACAACATCATAAAAGTTTCTTTTAGGTCTGACATACTTCGGTATGAGATATGTGAAACCATCACTCTCTAATAGGGGCCATATCACAAAGTCCATAGGATTTGATAGAGGCCAAATTGACTTGTCAAAAATACAGGGAAATGTTACTAGAACCAGTTCTGCATCAAATTGGCTGTGTGTGTGGGAGCTCCATCTTGAATGAAGACATAGAAACTCCCAAATGTGACAAACAACCAGGGTAACAAATCTTTCTCCAACATTTTCTGGTAAAGTCTGCAATTCATTTTTCCTCTTTCAATGAATACCAAGGTGGATTTTGAACCATTAGATGCAATAGCAGTACAAACTATAACACTAGTTGGTCACTAGTAGTCACTTGAAATATCTTCTGGCACTTTCAGGAATGTTTCTTAGTGAAGTAGCATAAACCCTATTTTGGTATTTAACCATAGCTTCCACTTCATATTTGACCAAACAAAATCTTGGAGCCACTTGAGAACAGATGTTATCATTGAATCTTATATGATTCTAACCCTAAATCCGTGTTCACAATCCACCATAACAATCTATCAGAAATATCCATTTCTTTTGCTGTCTTCTTCATGCTTCTTTGTGGTTTCAATGACACTCCAGGTAAAAACTGGACAGTTTCTTCCTGGAATTGGTTTTTGGTCAGGTGATTTGCTCCTCTTGAAATTTTTTCCATACATTAAAAACAAGGTTTTTACAATCATTCAACTGTTTTATCACCTCACAATTCTTCATGCAGGCCATTTTTAATGCTACAATTTGATCACATTTTGTTTGAGCTGCCATCTTTAATTAGACAGCCATAAAACAAAAGAATTTTAGAAAGCTTCATGCAAAACTTTTTTTATGAATAGCTATATTTCAATTTATAATTAAATAATGGGTAAATTTTTATGTTTAGGTAATAGTTAAATATTTATGTTGCACCCAGTAGATTAGTCATGAACATTGTGTCTTTGCATTATATATATATATATATATATATATATATATATATATATATATAAAATTATATTCTTTCTCTGTTCTGGACATTGAGTTCTACCTGAATTATATCCTCTTAGAAATTTTATATATTAGGTTGGTGCAAAAATAATGTCGTTTTTTGACGTTAAAAAAATACGCCAAAAACGACATTATTACATCATTATTTTTGCACCAACCTTATATATATAATATATATATATATATATATATAAAAATGTGTGTGTGTTGACCACTAATATTATCAATATATGTGTGTGTGCATTATATATGCA
The DNA here is from genome assembly GCA_963932145.1 of Acanthosepion lycidas. Classification (NCBI taxonomy): domain Eukaryota; kingdom Metazoa; phylum Mollusca; class Cephalopoda; order Sepiida; family Sepiidae; genus Acanthosepion; species Acanthosepion lycidas. The sequence continues at coordinate 9,035,918 of OZ010612.1, read as the reverse complement.
TGTGTATAAGCCTTATATGTGTTGTTATATATCATTCAGTATTACTATAAATGTTATATTTATTGTGAATACATGTCTGAGAGATTTCAAGTCTTGTTAAAATAAATGTGCCTCCTAACAGGAATTGAACCTGTATTTCCTTTTAAACTTGGGGATCAACTTTCCAGTAAAGTGTGCTTTACTTTAATGGTATCATGGGTATATGTGTGTAAGCAAGCAAGCAAGCACTATGTGTATGTTCTATTACCATAGTACAGAACTTCTGTTGTTTTATTTTCTCCTTGTTTGACCCCATTTTAGTTCAGAATATATCACATTGAAACATCAGTTCTCATACGATCACTGAAGTTAAACAAACCTTAGTTTTAAGTTCATTTTAGATTAGTCACTATTATTGACCATATCCTGTTAGTTCTTAGCTATTACTGAAATTGGCACAATAAACCAGTCTCAGAACTTGTATTTCCTACCTTTTTATCCTCCTGAATCTTACCCCTGACATAATTATTGCTAGTATGTACCTTCATAACCTTTTTCTTCAAGCATTGTTCTCTCTTATGTTATTATTTGAACATTTCTATGAGCTAACCACCTTTTTATATTTTTATTTTACTGTTGTATTTCTCCATACTACTTTCACCACATGTTGACTGTTTACACATTGTTCCCAAATGTAACTTTCATGTAACTTTCTTCCTTTCTGAGAATCTAAACTAACATTGTCATATATTCCTGTCATAAACTACTTGCTACATTCTTTACCCATTAACAACCCCGGTTTCAATAATATTCAGTTTTCATCTTGCTTTTTACATTTCTTCTTCCTCTGCCTATTATATTTCTGTTTATTTCTTTTTCTAGTTTTACCCATTTGATCTTCAATAAGCCTGCTAATGAACAGGACTTTGTCTTCAGAGTTTTAATTGCCGGGTCATTCCATGTCAAAACACCAGCAAAAAGTTGAAATCTGCACCCACCGACACCAAATTACTTGAAATTTGGCACAAATGTTCCCCTTCATGAGTTAGGAAAGTGTGCCAAATTATTTTGTGCTAGACTTTACCGTTCCAATTTTAGGGCGGGGGTATAATTTTCCTATTTTGCCTCTAAATTAAGGCCACGCAATGTCGCCGAATTTCAGTGTTATTTAAAAATTAAAGAAAAATACTTCCATACCTTCAATATTTTTTAAATTTGGTATGTAGGGCAAATAAGAAGTGTAGAATCCAAATATTTAACTATTTCAAGCCTACACATGATAGAAAATTTTATTTTGCTCATCCTAATACATGACCCCAAAATCAACAACTTTTCACCTATGAAAAGTTGTTGATTTTATGGTCAGTCTATCAAAAATACGTCCTCTTTAATTTTCATAATATTTTTTGCCTAACATCTACAATGCCTGCTTAAGTTCACCAAAAAAATTTGTGAGGGTTTTATGTCTACTTTAGAAGATATGACCCTGCCAAGTTTAGAGTTTTTTCCTACGTATGTGCAGGATTTCCGAGAAAAATTATAATTAAAGACAATCATCCTAATACTCCATGACCTCTAAAATGTTGATATTGTGCTAAGTAACTTCTTAAACTATTCAATAAGATTGTTTTTATTAATTTAAAAAAAAAAAATTATTTATAAATAGAAAAAGAAAAATTATATGGTTCAACCCACACTTCTGTAAATTAGCTAATACTAATATCGGACAGCATTTTCTGAAGTTAATAAATAAACATTTTCACAAAAACAACCCTTTAAGTAAGATCTTCAATAGGAAAATGATCAAAATAAGTTATCCCTGCACCAATAACATGTACAAATTCATCAATGCTCATAATAACTACATTCTAAGTAAGTTCTATGGGACTAACAATAAACCTGGTATGGAACCCCTCTGTAATTGTAGAAATAGTGAAAATTGTTCAGTTGAAAAAAAATGCAGAGTTTCAAAGGTCATATACCAAGCAACTATTTACCCCAATGAAAATAAGTTAAATCACAATGTTTACATTGGAATCTTTCTAGGGGAATGGAAACAAAGACTTTACACCCATAGGCACTCTTTTTCCAATCCCAAATTAAAATACTATATAGCTCTTTCCAAAAGAATTTGGGGAATTGAAGGAGAAAGGGCTGAACCCTCAGATTGACTGGAAAATTATAGGTTTTGCTCATACTACTAATATTAAGAGTAGGTGTGACATATGTTTAGAAAAGAAAATTAGAATAATAAAATTCAACAATCAAAGAAAACTATTAAATCAAAGGCATGAATTAGTTTCAAATGTTGTTACAGGAGTAAGCTTAAACTTATCTAATTGTTAAAATTACACCTTTAAGTGCCGACTCTAGGTGCGTTGTCAGTGTTGTTGCTCCCATGTCACTAGAAGTTTTGGGACTAAATAAACAACAGACTTCTTCGATGGGCGACCTGACCGAATGTGATCAGTATTTGGCCCACACCCAGAGTAAATTTGCTACTAGCTTTAGGACGTGTTTTATATAAGTTCCTCCAGAAAACGGCAACTAATCAAGTTTACACTTGGGCTATTCAAAGTTATAGATTGGGTATGCTTGGTTGTACTGATTTTCCTACATGCAGCCAAGACGGTGTTTTTTGTTGTTTTTTTTTAAGAAGAAAAAGAACAAACCAATGAATATATATACATTAATAAAATAAAAAATCCAAGTTATTATATTGGCTCATCTTACGACTTACTTTTCTTTCCCTTCCTCCTCTTTTAAATTCTCTATTATTTCTTATTTGTTTGATCTTTTTTCTCTTTTTATAACTTTCCTTTTTATTCTTAATTACACTTAAAAAAAAACGTTTAAAATAGAGTGATTAAAATGACTTATTCAGACAATTTACAAAAAAAAAACTCCTAAAATATGGTATGAATAATTTGGGATATTGATTGATAATCTAATAAATTTTGTTTAAAAAAAAAATAAGAGAAATAACATTTAACTAAAATTGCTTAAAATAAAATAATCAAGATATTTAATTACATGCTGAACACTAGTTAAAAAAAATAAAAATAACTTGTAAATTTAGTTAAAATATTAGGTTGGTGCAAAAATAATGTCGTTTTTTGACGTATTTTTTAACGTCAAAAAACGACATTATTTTTGCAACCTAATAAGTTACTCCTAAGAATTATCCTAAAAGGAAACTGATTGAAAAAAATGAGTAAATACGGCAAAAAAAACAAAAAATGGGTAATTACGAAAAAAAATTGCAAGAAAAGGAAAGATTAAATGTAAAAAAAATGAATCTACTTGAATGAACAGTAAAACGCAAAGATGAAGTCATTGAACATGCAACTGAATGCAACTAACGTCATCATGCAATTCGTTTAAATTTTTTAAAAACCTGTCATTTCTCTGAAGCTTCTCACCATCTATATATACAATTTTATCATACATATATACAAATCTATATACACTTTTAACTTAAATATTTAGTGGTGGTATTTACGACACTTGTTCATCTACACTGGAAACGTTCATCTTTATAGTAGTTTCGGGCCACTCATTAGCCCTATTTATCCACAACCACCTGGTGGCCCTTTTGACAGACTCCAGGATCATTTGAATCACCCCACTTCTTTTTTGTCCAGTTATCCCTAAGCTATTAAGGGTTCATATCATTGACTGTCCAGCAAACCCCATGTAGCCAATCTCGACTGGGGAAACAATGAGTACACCATCCTTTAGATCTGCACTCGTCTAAGAGTCCTTGATATTTACTGTGCTTTCTCTTAAATGCCTCTTGCATATGCTTCTCCCATGGGACAGTTAACTCCAGCAAGATAATTTGTTTCTTCTTACTTGGCTTTGCACCTGCTTTAACAAAGTGGATAGCTCTTCTTTCTGGGATGAGTTTATTGCTCTGCAAAGCTTCAGCAATAATGAGCACTGTCACCTCTAAAACCTTGTCATGATGCCACCAGTAGCGCCTGTCTGTCAGAGCAGTTCTGCATCCGCTCAATATGTGTTGCAGTGATCCCCTCCCAGAGCACAAGGGGCACTTTGGTGAATCTATTTTTTGTTGGAATTTTTGGGTACCCTGGTGTACTAGTGAGCCAGCCAAAATGAGCTGACTCATTTTATAGTTCACCAATAGAAGGGTTAACCAATCAGAAGGCTCAAAATATTCAACGCAACATGTATAAAGGCAGCCATGTTTTTCCCAAACAGGCACTGCCAGCCTTTGATATCAAAGACTGAAGAATTACGTAAACAGCTGCTGGTGGTATTGGCGATATAGTCAGATTCAGTAGAATGTCTGACTTGTGAGTGTTAATCTTTAACGTTGTTTCATTGAACAGATTACGTACTGCGCTGTATTCTATATTAATAGACTATGGTGAACATGGTCAACATTTTTCCACATAAATGTAGGTTGGTCGAGCTTGGTAATATGTTGTGCACCATCTGAACCAGGAATCTAGATCGGCTGAAGTCAGTATTCCAAAGATCTGACCACAACACTTTTCACCAATCTACACTATCCCACCTGGTCCACACACCCTGCTGGCTATAACCTGCCATTTTTGCCATCCACATTTCCTCCATCCCCACTCTTACTTCGTCCTATTTTACTATCTAATATATTCTTGATCTTACTTAATCTTATCTAATCCATCTAATGTTAAATCTTTTATTATAGTTTTACCATCTCCATATCAATCCTATCTGATAACATTCCGCTACTTTATGAACTCCCTTTTCTTTGTTTTTTTATACTTTTAATTTTTTTAAAGTTTTAAAAACTTTTTGGTTTTTTATCCTGGGTATGATCGGTATTCTTAGTAATTTAATTAACTTATCTTTAAAATTGAATATGCTTAATATTTTTATCTTTATTTTTTTTATCAATTTTTTACATCGCATTTTTTCTTTACTTCATCTTTTTACATCTTTTTAAAGTTTAAAAATTTTTTTTAAATTATTTATTATATTTTAATTGTAGATATTACCTTTTTTTATTTAAAAATTTTTTAAATTTTAATAATTTTTTAAAATTTCTTTTAAATGTTTTTACTTTTTTATATATATTTTTCAATATAAACTATCCAATTAAGATTTATTGTTAATCTTATATTATTTGCTAGCATATTTTGGTAATTTTCAATGGTAACAAATTTATTTGTTTTTTGTTATATAATTAATATTTCATTATTTCATTTTTTTTAACTTATTTTTTTCTGGCCATACTTTAATTTCCCTTCAATTTTTTTCATAACCTCAACTTGGGGAGTTAAAGTTAATATTTTGCGTAACCCTTTTCCACTTAAACCAGACAACATCTGCCTCCCCTTACCACCACTTGGGCATTTTGTTTGGTTAATTCAAATTATCAGTCCACCATTTGAATCGAAAAATGCTAGTGCATTGACACTAGTTGAAATACTTTATTCTCATGAGGTAATTTTTCATTTCTCTATTATGTAATTTATATGCTCTGTTATAATAAATACATTGAGCTCTTTTTGTAGATCATTTTTAATATTTTATATTACTATGATCCACTTGGATTATATACCAACTGATTTATTACCTGTACTATATATATATAATATGTGTGTGTATGCATATATATATATATATATATATATATATATATATATATATATATATATATATATATATAATGTGTATGTGAAAAATTTTTCTTTCAAAACTTTTTGATATATAAAATTTTATATATGTATGCAATATATTTGTGGAAATGTATATGTGTTCATATGCAATACATATGGCATTTGTGAGCATATGCATTATGTGTGTGCATGAATGCATCATATATATGGTGTGTATGTGTGTCCATATGCATTATATATGTGGCATATATTTGTGTTTATGCATTATATAGTGTGTGTGTTTGTATAAGTTATATGGGGTATATATCTATGTGCGTGGTCTCCTCTCTCTCTCTCTCTCTCTATATATATATATATATATATATATATATATATATATGTGTGTGTGTGTGTGTGTCTGTATATATATATATATAAAATCATGGCTGACTAGTATTATACGGCCCCTACATATCATATAACAAACTGCATTTTGACAGGCTGATGTAATGTAAACAAAAAAAAAATGGGAATAGCTTCTGAGAAAATTGCTAATCTCAAAGGGAGGTAACTTTAAAAATTGAATTCTTAGAGCATAAATTAACAACGTACAATTACATAGAATTTATTAGACATTATTTCAATTCTTTAGACATGTTTTCAACATTAAAATCTAAATTTACACCTTTTTTTTTTTTTTATTAATCCACGAATTATAAACGGCTGTGAGTCATCTCACTTTTATGATTTTCAATTGCATATCCAGCCCATTTTGCAAAATGATCAATATTAGTTAAATTTTCTACTTCATAGTCCATTGCATTTAAAGATTAAATTATAAAGTTTGTTATAATATTTTATTTAACAAAAATGGTTAACAAATGTGTTGCATTTGGCTGTTCTAGTGGATATGTTACTAACAGTCAAAAAGCATCGACATTTTCTTTTCTGACCTCGTAGAAAATGGATAAAATTCGTTAAACATATTGATTGGTTTTCTACAAAAAATTCTGTTCTCTATGAAACATTTTGAAGACAAATTTATTTTGAAGGAAAAATAAATATGAATTGGGATTTACATCCAATACCTAAAATACATTCAGAAAAAAATAAGAAAACCATTTCTTTTGCCAAATACAAGAGAATCAAAAAACCTCCAAAACAAAGACTGTTTAAACAGATGAATTACATGATTTTATTTCAGCTGATACAATAAAGGATTTTACTCAATTGGAAGAAACAAAGTGTTGTCATAATGGTTTTGAATTTAAAAAAAACAATAAAAAGGAAGATTATATTCTAATTTATAGAATAGTCTTTGACCCTAAAATATGCATAAAAGAATGTATTTGCTTAACTAAAACCTTCATGTCCAGCTCCAGTGCAATGGAACCCCTATACTGTCACCACAGTGGTTTATACACAGACATAATGCTAAACTCACATGTTAGAAAATTTTCCAAACTATGTACAAAATGTGGTGGAAGAACAATCATACTCAATTCTAAAAGGATTACAAAAAAGACAGCATTATCAACCAAGAGGCCATCCTTCATTTACAGCAGAACTATTAGGTTGGTGCAAAAATAATGACGTAATAATGTCGTTTTTTTGACGTTAAAAAATACGTCAAAAAAACGACATTATTACGTCATTATTTTTGCACCAACCTAATAATACATTATGCCTTACTACTGCATTATACGTTTCAAGAAGCTTACAAATTACTTCTGGAAAAATTTCCATTACCATCTTTTTCTTTAGTAGAGAAAATTCAAACATTTAATGAAACATTTTCAATGAAGTAGTACTTCCTTTCTTGAGGAGGTCTCATGGTTCCATCTACGCAAATGGCAGTGTTCATTTGTACTTGTTTTGCTATACTTGACAATTCGGATAAATTTATTGTAAAACATGAATCCACTACTATAGAGTTTGCTGAAAGAATTTTGGAAACTTATTCTCCAAAATATGTTTTTACTTGGGGAAAAACACATTGAAAAAGTAATCATGTTGCAGTAAAAATTGTGAATGTATTTTACAACAACTAACAAAAGTTTTTATCAGATGAAATTCAAAAAAATATTGTAAAATGCTTTTAAAAAAAGGCCAAGAAAATTGATTTATAGAGAAACTGTTGGTAAGTTTTTGAACTTATATTTGTTGTGTACTACTGCTTAATTCTTTAATAACTTTTTTGTTTGTTTATAATCTTTTATTAGTATTTTTGTGTTTAAAAAAAACCCAACCTGTTTGTGTATTTTTGTCTAGTTTTAACATGTTTTGGATAAAACAGACATAAATTGACTATAAAGTAAATAGACCTGTTAGAAATTAGCCTAAAATATTGCATGAGGCCTTATATATTCATGGTCTGTGGGTGTGTGTGTATGTATATATATATATGTGTGTGTGTGTGTGTCCTGGAAAGGGATATATTTGAACGAAGTAGCTAAGTGGTTTTGGTGACAATAACCAAGTAGAATATGGTAGCAGTAATCGACTGGTACGCCT
>OZ010612.1:8920316-9025316 GCA_963932145.1 Acanthosepion lycidas | reverse complement strand
AATAAATATAATTAACTAACAACACTATAAAGTGCAAAAAAAAAAACTGCATCAGGATCCACAATTAGTTCCACCTAATAGCCCCTAGAATAATTTGAAACACAAGTTACTACCCACCTAAATAACCATTAGAACAAGGCAATAGATTGCCCACAATGCATTACTGGTATAAATATATAAATAGTTGAGTAAAAAAAAAAAAAAAAACATACATGTGGCCTGACGATTACATACAGAATATTTTTCCCCAATGTTTGAAGATGTTTATTTTCCTGCTTTAATTTTACACAGAAGGTATATTTTTTCTTTATTTTCATTGGCCTTGAGATTTTGGTCTGCAGTGTATCTATACCTGGCTGTCTTTGTCATGGAGTAATGTTTAGAAAACGTTTCTCACAGATTATTACTATTGATTAGTAAGCTTGATCCTCACTGGGTGCCATCATATATGTGTTTCTGTACTAATCTTAGTCAATAATGCTTCAAATGGAATCCTCTGTTTTCAATGCATTTGCTGTAACACTTCAGCCACTTCCACATGAATATCATCTAAAATGAAGGTGTCACAGCCGCCTTCATCTTCTCAAGGTCTTCAAAACATCTACCCCTGAGGTTTTCCTTCAGCTTGGGCAGCAACCAAAAATCACAGGGAGCAAGGTCTGGACTGTAGGGAGGGAGAGGGACAGTTTTGATGTCCATCTCTGTCAACACAAAACTTTATTGCATAATGAACTTCCAAAATGTTTTCCCATCCCAACTGCATTTTGCAAAGTCGTCAGATTTGACAAGAAGTGTTCAGTTCAATGAGTTGTCCTATGGTCATATCATATTAAAGAGCAAGGTCTGAACTGTAGGGAGGGTAAGGGACAGTTTTAATGCCCATCCCATTCAACATGAAACTTTATTGTATAGCAACCTTCCAAAATGTCTTCACATCCTGACTGCATTCTGCAAATAATCAGCTGCCACAAGTAGTGTTCAGTTGGCTATTTTTAAAGGGTTGTCTTATGGACATATCATGTTGAAACATTGGTTCTCATACAATCACCAAAGTTAATCAATATCCAGCCCGGTCAGTACCTGGATGGGTGAGTGCTTGGAAATACCAGACACTCTAAGCTTGGATGTGCAGGTGGTGCAATGAATAATGGCTTTGAATTGGAAGTTGGAGAGCTAAGTTCCAATTCCAATTGGGTTCATTATGTTCACTTATGTATAAATACACTTTGGAAAGCTATGAATCCCCCCTCTCTCCCCCACCAAAGGTATTGCTTAATTAGTTGGACTTGTATCAGTAAAATCATTATTATTTCCAAAAATTTCTTCGAATCTAAAAATATTTTCTGGCTTTAAATAACCTGTAAAAGGTTGATAAGCCATAAAAATATCAATCAAACAAAGAGCTATTAGGTCATCTCCTTCAATCTGGAATAACAGAATTTGGCAGGTCAGCATATTTGGATTGTGATTTTATAAGTGTAGCTTAGTGTTATGGTAATTTACCCACATACGCATGGACTCTCCCAGCTATAAATAGGTGCAGGTACTGCCTTTTCAAGAGGGAAGTTTCCAGTAGTCAGCACTGACAGTCGGACCGAATATTCTTGCTGTAACACTCTTGTTTATATATGTTTGTATTACTGTTTCTGTTGACATATTTGTTTAACTCAATTCCTCTCTTGTGTCTTTATTCCTGGCCCTAACAAGGCCACAACACTTAGAAATGGTATAAAGCTGAAAATATGGGGCATGCATTAGGAATCAGCTTGTTTGGATGTATATTAATGATATACTAAAATTGCTATAATCTAGGACAGTTATAACTGTTTCTCTTAAAAGAGGTCTCAAAACTTTGGGAATATATATTTTTATATGTAGTTTGGAGTTTATAAATTCTTTGCTACACACAGTTTGTTTTCATAAATGGAGTCGAAGTTAAACCAATTATCTCCTCAGTGGAGTGTGTACCATTATTTGGCTCTCCTATTTTTGTCTATGATTAGTATGTAGCCTCTTTGGGCAGAGATTATTCTCCCCCACCTCTCTTTCTGAAACTGGGATTGATTTGGTCCAATTATTTTCTGACCCATGCAATAAGTTCAATAGTTGTTGATGTAGAAGTCTTCCATTCAGACTTGATTTCAAGTCTTTAAAAATAGAAACCACCTCTTATCATTGTTTTTAATGTGCTTTGTGATTCTTGATTGATCTCTGGACAAAGTATATTTGAATACTTATTTCTGTTCAAATGACTGGTGTCGACAATGTCGGATATAGAAATCCAAATCTGTGCTCCTGATGTCCGTATGTAATGTTTATTACACACAAATGTGCAGAGACAAGAAAAGAAACTTTACTAAGTGGAGGATTTTGTTAGATTGTATTAACACACAAGATAATTTATGGCTGGCAGTTTTTATTATGATACCAACTACTTGTTATCTCATGCCAACAACGAGTTTATTCACAGTGATACTTTTAGTGTGAGAACAATGTCAAGACTTGAAGTTATAAATCAACTCATAAAAAAAAATTTAATTTTAAGTTGGCATTGGAAGTCCGGTTTCATTATTGACTTCTGTAGGTTGAATTATTAAAATTATTTTTGTATTTTTACTCACCGTACTTCCAAATTCGATGTTGTGCGTCAATCTAAGGACCATTAGATTATTGATACTATTACTATTATTATTATATATTAACATGTATTAAAAGCATTTTTGTTTTTTACAGACTTTTATATTCAAAGTTTAGTTTATTTTAAAGACTATGACTACACCAGTTTAACATAATTATTGCATATTCATGTGTATTGCAAAAATTTTTTTTTTTTTGTTTTAAATTTATTCCAAACCTTATTTCATTTACAAATAAAAAAAAAAAAAGGATCTCTAACTTCACTATGTTATTATATATTAGTGTTTTTGAGATACCCTAATATAGAATGTTTATTTTTCACAGACCTCTACTCTAAAGCATATTTTATGATATGTTTCTCTCTCTCTCTCTATCTATATATATATATATATATATATATATATATATATATTAGGTTCCTCCATTAGGTCACGTAAAATGCAGCATATCACGATTAAAAAACACTCAATTGTGACGAGGTGATGACAGATTACTATGGATGATCAAAATTGACAATTTTTGCAAAGTAAGCGAACGTGGTTTTTCGTTTTTAACAAGTACATTTTAATTATTAACATTTTTTTTCATCAATTATGTAATATCTATTTTTTATTTCATACTTTCTTAATTAGGTAATTATTTAAAGTTTTTTATTAATTAGATAATTGCTTAAAATTTTTTAAGGATTATGTCATGTATACATTTCCATACGTAGAAATTATGAACGTTTTTTTTTTTCAATACAATTTTTTTTTTAAATTATTTTAAAAATATTTGTGGTCAAACGACTGTTATGTTCTTTTCAAATTTTGATTCGTAAATTTACTTTTTCATTAACGTTATCATTGCATTACGTGCTTGAAAGCAATAAAGAATTTTAAATGATTTTTGAAGTATTAAGAAGTTAATGAAAAAAATTTTAAAAATTTGTAAAAAATACATTATTCATCGAAAAAATTTTATTTTTTCACAAAATAATGTCCTTAGTATAATGTATTTATAAAAACAGGTGAAAGCTTTTCTAATTAATTAATGTCATAGTTTTTTTTACATTTTTTTTTTTTTTTTTATAATTCAGAGCAGATTTTCTATGATATGGGGTACTGTTTTACAAAAAAAAACTGATGATTTACTTTCTACAAAGTAACTAATAAAACAAATCCCTAACTAATAACTAATAAAACAAATCCCGCGCTTGAAGATTTCATTTTTCGAAATTTCAGGAAAATATGTAAGTGGGTGGAAACATGTTAAAAAAAAAATCTCTTTTTAACAAGATTTTCTAAAAAAAAAAAATTTCAAAAATAATTTCATTCATTTGTGAATAAGTCCTGAAAGTTTAATTAAAATCCAACAATTATTTGATTTTTGCAAGAATTTTTAAACTTAGGTATCGAAAATTTATGCCAAAAGTGGAGGTACCTAATATATATAAATCTGAATATCAATCAACTAAGTGATAAATATTCTTATTTGTATTAATCCCGTGTGTGTGTGTGTGTGTGTATATATATATATATATATATATATATATATATATATATATATATATATATAGAGTGGGGATGTATGACAAAGTAGAAAAGGTTTTCTTGTGGCACATTTTTTCCTTTAGGATATCACCGGACTTTCCCCCAATATTGTTCCTGATATATAAAAATATATATCATTATCTCTTATATATATATAAGTCCAACATCTCTAAACATTTACAACAACATACCTGACCACATTCGCAATTCAAGAAAATCCTTGTTAAAAATACCTCCATACTTTTTCATGCAAAGAATAAACACAAATGAAAAATTCACAAAGCTATTTATATTAAAAAATTGAAACCAAACCTTAATAAAATTAATTATGAATACTCCTCAAATGTTTTAAAATGTGTACAATAGTCTGAAATGCCAAGATTTGTACTAATAGTTCTTTCCTTTTTTTTTTTTTTTTTCTACTGTTCATTTCGTAAAAACTCTACACAACATGCCTAGATACCTCCCCTTAAATGGTGTCCTTGGTCATGTACGTCTAAGCACTCCTCACTCCACATAGAAGAAATTTAATTTTCAGATGATCCCAACAATTTTTGTCTTTCACAACAATGAACACTGCAATATTTATCCTGTGATAAACAATACTCTGATGATGATATTGTGCTATGTTGAAAGTACTCAGAAATAAATATAATGTGTATCAACACAGTGATTTCCTCACATCTTTCAAGAATGACACTAAAAAAAATGCTTATCTGTGAATATGAAAGGATCCTATCAAAAAAGAAAAGTAAACAGAACATGTCCAAATTATTCAATGAAACCTGTCTAAATGAAAACATGATGCCGAAATATATATAGGTGCAGATGAATCTGAATTTCAATCAACTGACAAATATTCTTATTTGTATTAATCTAATATCTCAGGCTGTCGTCACTTGGGGTTAACCTCAGTGTCCAATTATGTAATCAAACAAATCCTTTTACCTTCTATAGGGAATAGGCTATTTTGGCAGATGACAAAAATGCTTATCTGTCTTTTCAACCTCCATGTGGAATGAAGTTCATGTCCGTAAAGTTAGAGGAAGCAGGAAGTAGCAGTTAACTGTGAGGAATTGATATTGGAAGCTAAAGGATCAACTTAAACTTTAACTTGCCAAAAACACCTGCCGAAATAGCCTATTCCCCACATGAGCTAAAAGGATTTGTATGATTATTAATTATTTTGCTTTGTATAAATAAAATACATCAAGCTCTTTTTTGCAGATCAGTTCTAATATTTTGATATTACTAGGCTCCAGTTGGATTATATACCAACATTTTTTTTTTACTTACGATATATATATATATATATATATATATATATAAAAGTGAACATTGAAGTCAGCACTCAGAGGCAAGAGGCTGTTTCATACTAGATGCAATCATCAGGCTGCAAATGTTGGATTTTTCCTCGACTATATATATGGGTCAGTGGTGCATTGTGTGTAATCTATTCTGGTGGTTATTTTTGCGGGAGTGGCCTGTTTGTTTATTTATTTATTTGTTTTGGTTAATTTATTTTATTTGTTTTTCATTTCATATTTTTTATTCTTTTCGGTTTTTGATGTTTTATTAACATAGTAAAAAATTTTAAACTTTTAAATTTAAACTTTTAAACAAACATTTCCTGGAATCAAACACTCTACACAAAATATTCATTAAAAACATTGTAAAAATCAGCTACAGTTGCACCGAGAACATGGCACAAATAATAAAAATGTACAGCAGGAAAACTATCAACAAACCACTCAAACAAATTAAACCCATGTGTAACTGTAGAATAAAGAATGAATGTCCCTTAAATGTAATTGCTTACAACACAACATAATATACCAAACCAAGGTAAAATCACCAGATAATGAAGAAAAAGTATATATAGGAATAATTGAAGGACCCTGGAAACAAAGAAACTATGCACACAAAAAAATCTTTCACAAATAGTAGATATGCAAACAGCACAATGCTTTCCAAGTATATCTGGGAAATTAAAACCAAAACACAAATCAAACCAAAAATATCGTGGAAAATAAGGAAAAGATCAGCATATAACAATCAAAAACCTGCAAACTTTTCTTGGGGGAAAAAATAGCTATTATTACTTTCCCAGACCAAAATAAATTACTAAATAAACGATCTGAGATCATCTCAAAATGTAGATATGAAAACAAATTTTTACTATGTTACTTAAAAACGGAAATGAATAAATACAAATAAACAAAATAATATAAAAAACAAATAAAATAAATTAACCCAAACAAATAATAAACAAATTAACAAACCACTTCCATTAGAATAGACAAAATAGAATAAATAAAAAATAAAATCAAGTAAAAATAATCAACCCAAATAAATAAATAAAACAATAATAAACAAATTAACAAACCAATCCCACCAAAATAACCGTTAGAATAAACAACAACCAAACCAAAAATTGCACGTAAAAATAGCTATAACTGCTATATAATGATAAAAAAACATTACTACATTACTCAAAAATCAAATAGAGTAAATAAAAATATACAAAATAAAAAATAAGTAAATAAATAAAAAAACAAATAAAATTAATCCAAATAAATAAATAAATGAACATATTAACAAATCACCCCTGCTAAAATAACCATTAGAACGAATAAAAATAAGCATAAATAAGCAAAAACAATCAATCCAAATAAATAAATTAAAAAATGTCCCCCTGCCAAAATAACAGAATAGACTATGGCAAGCAATCTAAACATTTGATGAATAAATAGCTTTAATTATCTTCCCAGACCAAAACCAACTATTAAATAAGTGACCTAAACAATACCCCACCAATTTTTTACTACATTAATAAAACATCAAAAACTGAAAAGAATGAATGATACAAAATGAAAATGAAAAACAAGTAAAATAAATTAACCCAGACAAATAAATAAATAAATAAATAAACAGGCCACTCCTGCAAAAATAACCGCCAGAATAAATTACACACAATGCACCACTGACTTATATATATAAATAGTCAAGTAGAAATCCAACATTCACGGCCTGACAATTGCATCTAGCATGAAACAGCCTGTCGGCTCTGGGTGTTGACCTCAATGTTCACTTTTATATTTATATTTACATATGCTCTGTCTCTGATATTGAGCACTTTATCCCATAAATATAGCACACCTTAAAACTATATTTCTTCATACATATATATATATATATATATATATATATATATATATATATATATATATATATATATAATGGAGAATGAATGACTGTCATATAGGAAGAAAATGTATAACTACTTACACCAAGGTTCAAGTGTGACTCTCTGGACTTATGAATATGTTTTCCACCAGGCGTATAAATAGCAGTGTGCGGATGGCAGTGATTATTGAGTGAAACTATCCATTTGAATTAGAGTGAATTATTGTGCATTGATGATTTGGGTTTTGATTTAATGGACATTAAGCCAAGCTGTGCTAATAACAAGGTATTCACTGAAATGGTTATTTATTTTTGTTTGACTTTTACTTCTTTGTTCTACTTAAGTATTTATTTGCCTTTGTAATTAAATACTGTTTTATTTAACATTGACGTCTTGAGTTAGATTTAATTATTAATGGCCACTATATGTCACAAAAGTGGTGACAAGGAATTTACATTAAACTCACACAAGAAAAAAACATCTTAACAGGATATTCAGCGAATATTTACCACTTCAGAAAAGTGATGACAATGTGGAACTACGAATTTTGAAGAACTACAAATAAATAATCTGGCAGGGATATTCAAAAATCAATTTGGCAGACTACAGGAAAATGGAAGAATTAAAAATGATTGGATTCAAAATAGAAATAAATACAAACACAAGAAGAGTAAAGTTCTGAGACATCACCCTCAACCTGGACAAAGAAACCTATGAATCATATAAAAAGGATAATAACACTCCCACATACATGCACACATCCTCCAACCATCCACCCTCAATAAACAAGCACATACCCAAATCCATCAGCTGGTGGCTATCAGACAACTCATCCAACATAGAAATTTTTAATAACAAAAAAAATGCCATATAACAATGCACTAAAGAAAAGCAGATACAAACATCAGCTAGAATACACACCGCCACATCTAAAATGGAAAATCAGAAAAAGGAATATAATTTGGTTTAACCTACAATACAACAAAGCTATCAGAACAAATATCAGCAGGACATTCCTAAATCTAATAAAAAAAAAAACTTTTACATAACAAACCCTTTAGCAAAAATATTTAACAGAATCACCATAAAAATTAGCTACAGCTGCACCAAAAACATAACACAAATAATAAAAAGCCACAACAAAAAAAAAATAATGTGCAATAGCACACTCAAAGACCCCCCCCAATGCAACTGCAGAGACAAAACTACATGCCCACTACAGGGAAATTACCAACAAACCAACATAATATACAAAGCCAAGGTAAATGCAAACAACACTACAATGTACTACACTGCTGCCACAGAAGGAATAGTCAAGCAAAGAAAATACTCCTTCAACCTCTTATTCTCCAACAGAAAATACTCCAACAGCACCACACTATCCACATATATATGGCAACTAAAAGACAGAAACATCATACCAAAAATAAGCTGGGAAATCATGAAAACTGCACCTGCTTACAATAACATATCAAAGAGATGTATACTTTGTCTACATGAAAAAGTGGCAATAATCTCCCACACTCAACAAAAGGAATTACTAAACCATAGATTGGAAATAATTTCTAAATGTAAACATAAAAATAAATATCTACTATCACAGTTCATACCAAACGTATAACACCTACAACATAACTGAACACAACCAGGAATGAAATTATATATATATATATATATATATAAAATGGTACCAACACAACCACCATCATAAAAATCAACACAGACTGATAAAATTATCAATATCGTTAACTACACTACCACTACTCTTGTCTTTCACTTCATAACCATCTCCTCTACCATCAGTACCGTTCTTTAACACCACCATTGTTTTTATTATTATCATTATTGTTATATTATCTGTATTATTATCATCATTATCATGCTTACCACAATTATTATCATACCTACGTTTGTCATTATAGTCCCCCGCCCCTTTTTTATAATTCCATCATTAAGACTAATTTTGCCATTAACACATCAATATCTATTAATATTATCAATAATAATTAATATTACAGCTATTATCACTACCA
Source organism: Acanthosepion lycidas (assembly GCA_963932145.1). Classification (NCBI taxonomy): domain Eukaryota; kingdom Metazoa; phylum Mollusca; class Cephalopoda; order Sepiida; family Sepiidae; genus Acanthosepion; species Acanthosepion lycidas. The sequence goes on along the minus strand of OZ010612.1, from coordinate 9,015,927 downwards.
GCATAATCACAACTGTCAACAACACACAAGTAGTTAGTGTTGAAAATACAAACATCATCATCACCATAATGCCAAACAGAACCCTGTTTAACCAAAATGGTGGTGAAAAAGCCCAGACCAGTAATAGTGTATGTGCGCATCTTCATGTGTGTGTGTGTGTGTGTGTGAGAGAGAGAGAGAGAGAAAGTATAAGTTTTTCTGACAGCCAATGCAATAGATCTGAAAACATCAAGAACACCCCTACCCACTCCTTGTTGAAATGAATATTGCCACACATAAAAAGCTAAGTTCCTGACACTAAAATAGAATTACAATTGCATATGTATGTATGCCTGAACGCATGGATATGTATTTGTGCCTAGCCTTGAATTGCTTATATGGATGTGTTGGTGAAAAGTAAAATGTATACACCTGTATGTCTGTGTCTATGTGTATGATAGTACAACCCCAAACAAACACAGAAGTATATTCCTCTCCAACCACCAAGCATAGTCAAACAAGCATAAACAAGTCCAATTTTAAAATAATAAACCACTTTGTCTGATGATCACAAAATGTGAAACCCTGAGTCACAAACTCATATCCATACAATATATATATATATATATATATAGCTCACTAAACATAATGCTTCGCAACAATCTAATCGACAAGGAAACATGCACAGCACTTACACCCACAAACATTACACCTGCTCATTTTTATCTTCTTCCTAAAATGCACAAAAACAACAACCCAAGAAGGCTGGTCATTTCATCATTCAACTGCCACACAACAAAAATTTCCAAATACATAGACCATTACATACAACCGCTAGCTAAGGAAGTAAAATCCTACATCAGAGACACAACAGATCTACTGAACAAAATTAATCACATACAAACAGTTCCAGAGAATGCTATTCTAGTGACTATGGACATTAGGTCACTCTATTCAAACATTAAACACATCGAAGGGCTTCAGGAAGCACTTACTAAAAGAAGAAAACAAGACCACCACCCCCTACAGAAGTTATCATAAAACTCATGGAGCATGTCCTTACATTGAATACTTTCAACTTCAATGGAGCACACTACCTTCAAATAAGAGGTTGTTCCATGGGCACCATTGCAGCTCCATCACATGCTACAATATTCATGGGAAAATTTGAGGAGACCATTATCTATCCCATCATTGGTAACAACTGTGTATTCTATACAAGATATATTGATGATATATTCTTTGTATACACGGGTAGTGATGACAAACTTACCCAATTCCTTATGACCCTAAACACAGTGCACGACTCAATTAAGTTTGACTATGAAAAATCCACAACATCAGTAACATTTTTAGACACCCGCATTTACATAGATGAAAACAGGAAACTACAAACGACACTACACACTAAAATCACCGACACCCACAACTATCTACACTTTAAGTCTTCCCACTCTAAACACCTCAAAGAGAACCTTCCCTATTCACAAACACTTAGACTCAGAAGAATATGTTCCAACAATGAAGAATTAAATAAACACATTGAAAATCTGGAGCATCAATTCACAACACGTGGCTATAAACAACACCTAAATAAAGGGAACAAATAAATAAAGCAATTTCCACACCTAGAGAAGACACCCTAATGTACAAGATTAAAAATAAATCTAGCCGCATTCCTCTAGTAACCACTTTCAACTCCACTCTGCCTCCACTATCCCAAATAATCAAACGTCGCTGGGAAATACATCATCTCAAACCAGACCTAAAAAAATTGTTTAAGGAACCCGGCCTTCTAGCATACCATAGACCTAAGAACCTAAAAGAAATCATAGGTAGTAACCACATTTCAGGGGACAAGGTAATTCGTAATAAACTAAGAACAAAAACAACAGGATTTTCCCAACCATGTAACAACAAAAGAAGTTTATGTTGCAACCATATTAAAAACACGAATTCCATTCACTAGCTCAATCACTAAATCTACTTTCAAAATCTACCACGATTCTAACTGTAGAAGTCATAACATAATTTACCTCCTTGAATGCACACTATGCCAGAAACAATATGTAGAAAAATCCGAATGGCCCTTTCACTACAGAATAATTATCGCAATTGAATTAAGTTGACTCCCCATGAAAAATTATTACCTGTAGAACAACATTTCCGCCTGGAAAAACACAATTTCAAAACCCACGCCAAATTCACTATAATTGAGAGAATAGAAAAGTTCAGAGCAGATAACATTAGAAAGATTTTAGAGTTCCATGAAAATAAGTGGATACAATGTCTGAAAACACACTATCCAGCCGGGCTAAACTATAAATTTAACAATATAGATAGTACTAATATATAACTTTACAAATCAAAACCTACCCACATTTCTCACCCACACAAGACAGACATGCTTACAGAGGTGTTGAGGCCTCACACTTATACATACACCCACACGAATATACACACTTACACACATCATACTCACTCACTCCCTAATGAGCCAAAGGATAACACACACCCACAACAATACACACGCTTACACATATCATACTCACTCACTCCCTAAGAACCAAATAAAACACACAAACACTTAACAGAGACACATCCCCTCTCCAGGACCAATAAAACTGTCAAACTGACCAGGGGAATTCAGAGAAGCATAGATCCATCCAGCTCTTATCTCAAATAACAACTTAAAAGAGACTGTTTGACCAACACAAGGAATGTTAAAAGATTCATGTTAAAAAGATAAAAAAAGATAAAAAAAAAATAAAAAAACAAATGGAAACTGCAGACAAAAGTTCATTTTCTCCATCAAGACATTCATTTCTGTAGTTTACTGCTACCAGCAAACAGAAATATTTCTTCTCCTGATGATGGCCATTTTGGCCGAAACTAGTCGAGGAATTTAAATGAAATAATAATTATAAAAAAAAAGGATATTAATCTACAACCCAGTGTGTCTGAAGATTTTAATTTTTTAATATTTTTTTTATTGTTTTATATATATATATATATATATATATATATATATATATATAATTAAGTTATAGTTGTACTGATAATCTAGAAAAAATTATAAAAAACATACTAAAATTTTAAATAAACATTTAAACCTAAATTAAAATAATAGTAATTCCAAAATGGAAATCAATAATATTGATAATAAATTACGTAATTGTAGAAATCCCATAAATTTTCCATTGCAAAATAAATGCCTTACTGAATCTATTGTTCAGCAATGCATCATTTCATCTACTGAAAACCCAGATGTTAAGAAATTTTATATTGGAAGCACAAATTACCCTTTTAAAAGAAGGTGGTATCAACATATTTCTTTCTTTAATAACAACGGGTACCATAAACGAACATCCCTCTCAAAATATTTTTGGTATTTAAAAGAAATCAATAAAACCCTTACAGTAAAATGGGAATTATTAAAAAAAAAAACAAGAATTTGTAAGTCATTAAATGACCCATGTACCCTGTGTCTACATGAAAATCTACATATTAAGTTTCCTAAAAATAATGATCTATTAAATCAGTAGAATGAACTGTAATATGTAGGCATTGTACAATGCTTAGTTTAAAATGTAGTTAATATAATTTTTCATAAAAAATCTATACATTACAATTATATATCCATTATTTTATTATATATAATGGTACATATAATATTTATTCAAATGCTCAAATTTTAATTTTAATATTGCCATGTCATATGGCCTATTGAATATAATAAGTATTGTAATATAGGATCAATATAATATATAAAAATGATTTAATCATACTAAAGGCCCCTTTAAGATAGTTCTAAAGTATATACAAAAATAATTAAAAAAAAAAAAAAATCCTAACATTAACCTATTGTTGTGTGTGTGTGTGTGTTTTTATATATATATATATATATATATATATAAACTCGTTTCATTGTATCTTAAAATTATATTCTTAACCGGAAATAATGGTAACACATCGAAAAATGACAGCTCATCTAGACAAGTATGAATAACACGCACACCTTTAAACCTCTAACCTAGAGTTTTTCACTTTTCTGCTTTAGCTTCGACCTGTCTTTTGATTGGTCAAACAGGGCATGCCCATAAAATTTTGAAATCTTGTTTCCCACCTCCTTCTTAAATCTTCAATAAAATACCATTCTGTTTTCAAAAGTAAATCATTTTCATCAAAAGTTACCCAACATCACTTGATAATAGAACAAATTTAAACTTCCAAAACACAGAAATTTCTGTGTCATGATGTAAAATATTTTTTATATATATATATAATTTATTTGAAAATGATAACATAAATATGTTATAGAATCACTACAAAAATAGCCATTTTGTTTCAATACTTCTGGTGTCTTATCAAGTGATGCTGTTGAATGTAGAATAACCCTTTCTTCTACACTCAACACCATCATTTGATAAGACACCAGAAGTGTTGAAAGAAAATGGCTATTTTGTAGTGATTTTTATAACATTTTTCGAATAAATTATATTTGCTCTATTCTGTATTGAGCACTCTTTTAAGAATAGTATTTTTATTTATTCTGTATACACCAATCCTATACTTGGATATATATATATATATATATATATATATATATATATATATATATATATATATATATATATATATATAGAGAGAGAGAGAGAGAGAGATGCATGTTTCATTAATATATATATATATATATATATATATATATATTTCTTCCGTATACAACAATCCTATATTTGTATATATATATATATATATATATATATATAATGTTGCACATTGAGTGCTGGTGCTAATAAAACAATGCTTGATGTATAATAACAGAGCTCTATAATTTATATTAGTAATAAATACACATTTGTTTTTTCCTCAATGGTAGCACAGCTCTGAATTTCATACATGATACAATTGTTGGATGCTGATTGCTGTTTTCAGTCAGCACTCGACAGTTGTATTGTGCATGAAACTCAGAGTTGTGTTATCAGTGAGGAAAAAAAATGTATCTTTTATATATATATATATATACGGGCCATTGGCTCCTATAGGAAGCACATCTGACCTTTTAACAGGTCTTAATTTTCATTTTGTGGAGTGACATGCCACCCTCCTCAACAGCAGTAAAGCTTGTTGGTGATTTGGTTTAGATGCCAACCACCCATCCATGAGGCAGATTGTACTGGGTTACAGGTTACCAGTCATAGGCCTAAACCTGACCTAACCTAAATATAATAATAATAATAGGAAAACTATAAAGATTAACATATGAAAACCTAATAATAATGTCTTAGAAAATATTCTGTTATTTTTATGGCATGTCTAAATTAGTAATAACATAAGATTCTAGTGGACATAAAGTTGGGGATCAGTTTCATATATTTATTAAGTAATAAATTGATCCCTGATAACTACTATAATATATCTAAAGAAAACGTAATAATAATAACTTAACAAAATATGCCATCATTTTTTATGGTTTGTGTAAACTCGTATTAATAGAAGATTTTACTGGACATAAAACAAGGAATCAGTTTTCTATTGTTATAAAGTAATAAACTGATCTCCTCATTGAATTATTACATAATTGATTACATGGGTCAACTAGTATTAATGTGGGATCCTATTAGACATAAAATGGAGGGTCGGTTTTCCTTTCGTTATTAAATAATAAACTAATCCCCATATTGAATTACTGCATAATAATGAATGACATAGGTCAACTAGTATTAATAGAAGATTCTACTGGACATAAAGTGGGGGATTGATATCCTATTATTATTATTAAGTAAGAAATTCATCCTTTATAATTACTATGCATTAACCCTTATCATGACTGAGTTGGACTATAAATAATGTTTTTTTTTTCCCCCACATATCTAAACAATATTTTTAAATTTTAAAAAGTGTATATTTTGCTGAAATATGTCAGAAAATTTTCAAATTTGCATCTGGAAAAAATTTATAAACTTAAAGCAAAATGGCTACAATATATCAAAGTAAAGATGATGTCAATTGAAACTAATGCCAAGAGGATACAGGTCAAGTAGTTAAAAATCTTTTCCAATTTGATAACAAGTAAAATGAGATACAGTAATACTGGTCCCACATTCTTAGTATCATTAATTCACTCAGGTTGCAACTAAAATGTTATTTGCTTGATCATATTTTACTTACGATTTATTAAAGATTAAATTTGAAAATTGGTTGGGTTGGCTGCATGCTTTTATTATTTTTCTTTTAATAGGCTGATAATCTGAATAACCCACAAAATGACCTCTGCCTTAAAAGGAGAACACATGAAGCATATGTGTTCCCAGATAGCAGGCCACTTGTAAAGTAATAAGCAAATTTTTGTTTGTGTGTTTGTTCTCAATTTCGCCAACTGTTTGTTTTAGACATTTAAAAAAGAAAATTAGAAATTCTTACCATATTTCTGAAACTTTTTACAGTCTATGTGATCAAGGTTGGGTAGGTACACTGGGATGGCATTTCTCATAATGGCCAGTAACAAGGCATCCTTGCCACGTATCTTATATTGAAGACGATGTTAGAATTAAGTGTTGACCTTTTATTAAAGTGCAAATTATAGCCAATGCTGACATTTGCCAACTCCTGTGGGGATGAGATATTTTGGTTTGCTTGTAGTCAGCAAATGACTGCTGCAATCTTTCTGTTTGGACATTGAATCAGATCAGCTGCCAGCCTCATTATTATTCTAAATACTTTGAATTACCAAAAGAGATGCTTTATTTAAAAGTCATTAAAGATGCAATTTTAGCCGCTTGATTGCCCAGAAAAGGCCAACAGATTTTTACATTTTGCACACTCTGATATTTTTATTTGGGTTTTGTGGCAAGCAAGAGGTCTGCAGCCCTTCTCATGAACGTCACAGTAATTTTAAACTATTAAAGGTTACTCCTGGTTCCCACGGGTGACTTTATTGTACAAATTAAAATGTTTAAATATTGGCACATGGCATGATTTCATTGCTGCCTAATAGTGGATAATGTAAAATGTTTGTTCGGTTCATTAATAAAAAATATAAAAAAAATTTTTCAGCTTTATCTTTACTAAAGACATATTTTCTGGTTACTTTTTTTTTTCTTCTATCTTCTTTCATCTTAGAACTTATTCTTTCTCTGTAAAGAATTGTTTTCTGTGCCTTTTACAATCTTCCAGAGAATTTTTTTTTTTTTTTTAATCGTTTCACCCCAACTAAGGTGATAGTGCCACTAGGGTGCAGCAAGAGGAGAGAGTGAAAGAGGATGAGAAATCTTTAGTAAGGGACAAGATTCAATAAGACAGATGATGGCAATTTTTTATTGCATTTACAGGAATAAATGATAACTGAGAGGTGCAGAAACTTCCCAGCCAACTTGTAACAATTTTGTTTGCCTGATCAATAAAGAAATATGCAGTTAAGTGAAAATTCTGATTGAATATTACACTCTTGTCCTTTAAATAATTTTGGAAACTTTTTCTTAACTGTGACCTTTAGTTGGTCTATTTAGTAATAGTTTTGCCTATTTTTTTAAAAATGCCATGTCCCTTAAGTACATAGACATGGCTCTCCACATATTTCTTTTTCTTTATTGCTGTGAATTGAGGAACAAAGTTACCAATTTGTTTCTTTTGGGGTCAGATCTAGCTCCTTTTTAGTGCATTTAATTCATGTAAATCAACACTGAACATTTTGTCCTTATTAACGTTCATTATTTCATAAAATAAGGAAGTTACCTAAACTCGTAATTCTAATTAGGAACATTCTTTTTTATGTGCTGTATCTCTTGAGAAGCATGAGTAATCATGGCTCCCCACAACTTCCTATCCATTGCAGCTCTAAATAATGTTTGTCCCCTTACTCTGCCTCTCAGTCCCTGTTCTGTCATCCATTTATACAAACAAGTTCATTGGGTGGTTTCTTTGCAGTTTCCCTCTTGCCTTCAATATCCTATGAGTGTTGAAATCTCCAAGCCCTCTTACCCATACCAGAAATGTCAACTCTTTCTGATACTAAATATAAGTATCCTATTTGTTTTCACTTTCTTTAAAATTTCCTTGTTGCTCACGTTTTGTTCATGATGTTTGCCACATCCTTCTGTACAATCAGGTCACTGTTGCCTTTCTCCAGAAGCAGCTTCTTATGATGGTCACCTTCCAATCCTATCAAATATGCAACATCACCTTGTTTAGATTAAGACTGACCTTTTGTTCGCTATTTACATTATTCAGACTATTGTCCTCATCTTTGTCGCCATATTTATTACAACGTTTCGGCCATTGTACACTCCGGCCTTCTTTAGGTCGTTGAAGTGTCAAACTGAACCCTTTATTTCGCTCACTGGGGTAGACTGTTCTAGTTCCACATGCCATGTTTTAATGGATGTCAGTTATCAGTGATATCTCATGGTACGTGGAACTAAAACAGTCTACCCCAGTGAGCAAAATAAAGGGTTCAGTTCGACATTCCAACCACCTGAAGAAGGCCGGAGTGTACAATGGCCGAAATGTTGTAATAAATATGGTGACAAAGATGAGGACAATAGTTTGAATAATGTAAGTAGTGTACATAATACCCCATCTCAGAAATATAGACAGTAATGGCGGTTCATTTTTAATTGTCCTGTGATCTCTTACATTCCATATGATTGGAAGAACCACTTGTTCATCAGTTTGAATTAAAAACATGTAAGTAGAGTTGAGTAGGTGTTGCTTGCTTATTTCGAAGTTACTCATTCAAGTGACTAACATGCAAAAGCTGGTGCAATTGATTTTTTAATGCATAATTTGGATATTATGAATATACTGGTTCTCTCTCTCTCTCTCTCTCTCTCTCTGGTATTGTATAAAATTGATTATTCTCAAACAATTTCATGATTTGGTCATAATCAATTGGTCTACATGACCAACATTGTGAAACTTCACAAACCAACTTTGACACATTCACAGAACCTTCTCCATGAACTATACAAATCTTTTTTCTTGCATTTGAATTGTATTTTTACCTTTCTTGAAATGAAAAAGAAAAAGTGTAATATGACAAAATGAAATTTATTTTATTGTCTTCAATGTTGGAATCGATCAATAAATAAAAAAAAAATGTCTATCGATATGAGAGCTCTCACAAGTCAATAAAAGCTGATTTTTTTGTATGAAGTTTTAACTTCTAAATGTTCTTAACGCTATCTCCTGGTAAACATCGAACAAGCTTTTAGTCAATGTTATCAGGAAGTATTTTCATTATGAAAAAATAGTTTTTCAAGTATAAAATTCATTGGACAATGAAAACAAAATATTCACGTCTACTTGAAATATGCAATGAAACTGGAAACTTTTTTTGTCAAGAATTACAACATAAATATTTTATTACTTTATATTTCAGTTAATAAACATAAAAATAATTTTAAGTTCAATTTTGAATTTTTGGCACAAAATTCTTAACTGTTTCTTTCAATCTACAAAACTCTTGAATTCTGAACTAGTTGGTGTCCCAGTGTTACCAAAGACGTAGTATTCTTGGCCTTGTCATTTGGTGGTGTCATTGATCTTTACAGTCATTGTGTGTAGACATCAGGCTGTTAGAAATTAATCAGAATCAATGGTGATTTCATTGATCAGTGATGTGTCATTGTGGATGCGGACCCTCTTATTCAGGTATGGTTCCTCATCTAAATTTTATATAAAACACAACGCAAAGAAAGACTCCAAATTCTGAAGGCTGTTGTAATAAAAGAGAAGCAGCTAACATTAAATAAGGTATCTTTCTCCATATGGGCTGTGTGTGTAATATATATATATATATATATAAGAAAACCTTAAAAATCCATCTCTATTATAGTTTGGCCGCAAGAATGACATCACTTTGAGTGACTTGGAATTGGTTCCATCAAACAACGGCCATGAAAATATATATAGAAATACAGAAGCCATATCACAACAGTGGGAAAGTGACTGAGGTAGAGATGTCAGGTCAGGATGAATAACATTACAAATCCGTTTTTGAATCTTGATATATATAGCAGGAGCAACAGACTAGATATGACAGTAATATTCAATGCAGGGGATTTTGTGTGTATGTATGTATATATATATATATATATATATATATATATACACACACACACAAGTATAGGATTGGTGTATACGGAATAAATTCCAATAACCAAAAAATGCTATTCTTAAAAATGTTAAAATTTTTTAATAAATAATTATAATATATAATAAGAAAGCCTTAAAAATAAATCTGTTATAGTTTGGCTGCAAGAATGACATCACTTCATGTGACTTGGAATTGGTTCCATCAAACATAAGAACAACGGAATTAAACCAGAACAGTCGCATAAATATACATAGAACAATCAAGAATATAGCAACATTTGAAAGTACTTGCAGGGGTGCGGGGAATAATATAAAATAAAAATAAATAATTTTGAAATGTAAAATTTTAATCAAAGAACATTTGTTAGAGTGAATTTGTCAATATTATTTAATCAAAAATGTATGGAAAAATTATTGCCACCAAAATTCATTCTAACATTATGGTAAGAACTTAAATATTAAAATTAACATTTGTCAGTTTTTTTTTTTCTTAATCTACACCCAATACAAGGTCTCAGGGCCACTCAAGGTAGAGGGTTACTGTGTGGAGTTGTATTAGCATAAGAAAGGAAAGATAGTTCATTCTAGACTTGAAGAGGTTGAGTTTTAACTAGCGAACAAAATTTCAGTCAAAGCAGAGACAATAGGAGTATAGAGTCCCACTAGACTTTAGAAGGGACTGGAAAACCAATCAAACAAGAAACAAGGGATGAACCTGTACTCCTGTTCAAAACACCAGGGAGGTGTGTGAACTAGATAATGGGCTTGAAGAGGTTAAGATTGTAGTGTAGTAGGTTACTGTTAAAATGGTTATGATGAATGAGGTGTGTGGTAGGAATGAAAGAGGAGGTGGTAGGAAGTGAAGATTATGAGGATAAGGAGGATAGATAACAATTGACCCTTGACTTGAAGAGGTTAAGATTGTAGTGTAGAGGGTTACTGTTAAAATGGTTATGATGAATGAGGTGTGTGATAGGAATGAAAGAGGAGGTGGTACGAAATGAAGATTATGAGGATAAGGAGGATAGATAACGATTGACCCATGACATGAAGAGGTTAAGATTGTAGTGTTCAGGGAATTATCCATGTTAAGAATCTGTTTCACAATGTAGCAGTTTTTGTAGAACTGTCTGAGTGAGACTTTCTCCTTCCATTTGGAATTTGGCTGAAATGAAAGTCATGTCCATGGAAAGCAGTTCTAAGGTTTTTATGAGTACAGTTAATGGAAAGATCAGCATCCAACAGTAATAATTAGAGAAAAAAAATATAATTAAAATGCTGCAATTTTGGATACCATGCTTAAACTTGCTAAAATACTTTGACTTTATAAATGTATTAAAAATTGCTTGCATCTCTTCTATTATCAAAGCTGTTGGTTTAAATTTTTATGCAATCAATCAGGTAAGTTAGCACAGGGGTTATCAGCTCTCCACTGATTTGATTCTATCTTTTTAAATAGGGGCAGTGTGTCCTCCTTTTTAACACACAATGCTTAAGAAAGTCTTCTTTTGCCTCTAAATTCTACCCACTTGATCATTCCACTTAATAATGAAATCATTTATCAACAGTTTTCTTCCATTATTCTTCATGGCAAGTGCTCTGTGGCATCCAAAACAATAAACACAATGTTGACAATTGACTCTTTTAAAAGAATACTTTTCTCTCTCTCTCTCTCTTATAAATATTATCATTAAGAAGTGACCTTTATCTTCAGTGTGTATGCATAAAAACCTCCCAATATGTTTTTATTCATAACATTTTAGTAGAAATTTATAAAGTGATGCTGAAGATTTTTCAGACCAACCAAGAAGTTCTTTAGAAAAAAAATGTATATATAATATTGGAACAATAGATGAACCTATGGCGACACAATCAGTTTGTGTGTGTGTGTGTATATATATATATATATATATATATATATATATATATATATATATACATGAAAAGTGTGTGTATATAAATATATATATATATGCGTGTGTGTAATATATTTATAATTATTTATATATTATATACGCAATACTTATTAGACAGTGCTCAATATCAGAGATAGAGCTAACATATTTGGTTAGGTTGATGTGAGTTTGTGACCCTGGGTTTCACACTTTTGCGATCATCTATCATAAAAGCGTGAAACCCAGGATCACAAACTCACATCAACCCAACCAAATATATATATAATGGGTGCATGGCAAAGTGGTTAGAATGTTTGTTTTCTGACTATGAGATCCGGGTTTGAATCTTACCACGGTTGATTAGTCAGGAAGTAGACTTCCTGATATTATCAGTCTGGGCCTGAAAACCATACCATTGGTTGACCCAAGCCTTGTGAGTGAAATTGGGTAGACAGAACCCTTGGGGGCCATTGATAGCTGTGCTAGCACGAAGTCACAAGTTATCATGACCAAGGGTTTGAGCGTGCTGGCCTTGTTCAGATTGTTGATCACACTAGATAACACATTCTCTCCCAGAAACTGTAACTAAGGTCAGCTCAGCATAGTTGCAGTATAAACCACAGGTTGGCTCTGTGGGTATTGAACAAACATAAATGTGCCTGAGCGAACGTCTGCAATAGGGATTGGTAGCTGCCTTAATAGATGGATATCCTCGAATACAAGTGGCTAGCTATTATTTTTATTTTATATATATATATATATATATATATATATATATATATATATACACACACACACACACACACAGGTGTGACAGAAATATCTCCCACATAATGGTAAGACATTTGTGGCAATGGTGTCTTCATCTTGGTAATGTCTTACCATTATGTGGGTGGTATTTCTGCCACAGCCCTTATTTCTTATATGGTCATAAACTATAACTCATATATATATATATATATATATATATATTAACTGATTTAAAATGTTTTTTTGGTACACAGTAATAACCATGTTTCAAAAATGGAAACTAAAAACTTTAAATTTAATTTTTGAATTAAATTAAAAACATTCTACTCTTTCTTTTTATTTATATATATATATATATTTCATTTTTTTTAATCATTTCACCCCAAGCAAGGCAATAATGCCACTAAGACACAAGGGGTTAGTGGAAGTGGAGATGACTTTATTGAGAAAGGACAATAAAATAATGGGTTTCAGGAAGACAGACGGTGGCGATTGATATTACATTCAAAATTTTTGAAGATTGTGAGTTGCAAGAAACCAGAAGCGAATTCCAGAGGCGAGAAGTGCAAGAAAAGAAATTATTCGACTAGAACTTACAGTTGTATGTAGTGAATTCAACAGTAAAACAATAAAGCCTCATTACCAATCTAGTAGTACGCTTAAATTAACACAGTTGCGGTACCAAGGAGGAGAGCTTATTGAAACAACTGCCATGAAAATAGATATAGAAATGCTGAAGCCATATCACAACAGTGGGAATGTGACTGAAGTAGAGATGCCAGGTCAGGATGAATAACATTACAAACCCATTTTTGTATTTTGTTGGGAATCTTGAGGTATATAGCAGGAGCAACAGACTAGATATGACAGTAATATTCAATGTAGGGATAAATTGTGTGTGTGTGTGTATATATATATATATATATATATATATATATATATATATATATACATACACACACACACACAAGTATAGGATTGGTGTATATGGAATAAATTCCAATAATCAAATAATACTATTCTTAAAAGAGTGCTGAATACAAAGTAGAGCAAATATATTTATTCGAAAATTATAACATAAATATGTTATAATTTTCGAATAAATAATTATATATATATATAATAAGAAAACCTTAAAAATCCATCTCAGTTATAATTTATTTCATGAATATTTTTAAGGTTTTCTTGATTTATTATTATCTTGCTCTGTAACTTATATTAACTCTTTTGGGATGAATTTCCTCCTTGGAATTATCCCTACCAATTACAAATTAGTATTTTATTATATATATATATATATATATATAAAAGAAAAAACAAAACCATTGCTAGAATCAATAGACAACATACAAAAACCTAAAACTCTTCTCCAGATAGTCACAAACAAAAATGACAATACTGAAAAAAGAAAAAAAAGACCCTAAAAGTAAACCTGCTTATTCAGTAAAGAAAAGCGATTGAAGCCTAGATTGCCTAGACAGAGCAAAAAACGCTTTACAACATTAAATCTTATGAAAGGATGGCCTTTGTCATAACCCAAGTTTCATGTTCACACAATCTTTAAACGACTTGAACACAGATGAAAGAAGGGAGATACAAGCTTTATATAACCCATGACCATAAATCCTAATCATCACAAGTGAAAAAATAAAGCAAAAAAATTTTATTTAAGAAACCCCTGGATAACCACACCTTTACAGGCATAAAAGAAAATAGGCAAAGAAAAAAGCTCTGTGGGTGGGGTAACACTAATGATAGTACTGTAGGATTGGGTTCACTTGGAGGAACAAATATATATTTCATGCAACTGTGAAATCTGTCCAAAAATGATCCAATTATGTTAATGTGCAGTTGGTGTTTTTGAGCAGTCAAAGTAAATTCTTCTGTCAAGAAACAGTCAACTGCATAACCCCAAACATTGATTAGTAAGTTTACAAAATATCTTCATGGCAAACTTTTTACTTAATGTTAAGATGAAGGAAAAATCTCTAAATAACGCAATTTTGACTAAAGGAGAGTTTTATCAATTGTATCTTGTCTTTTGACTCCTTCCATTTTCATTATCCCATGCGTAAGCTCATTTAATGACATTTAACTGCAACTGAAGGGACGTCAACTGATTCTGATCTTTATATTAGAAACTCACCTTTTTATCATATACTTATCATTTCCAAAATTTGTTAATTAATGTATACATGTAAAAATTTCAATAAAACCATTTTTCTCTCCAGAATCTATCTTGCATATCTAAAAGCCTACCATGCTTAGAATATTGCTGCAACATATGGTCCAGAGACTCTGATATTAGGTTGGTGTAAAAATAATGATGTAATAATGTCATTTTTTGACGTTAAAAAATACGTCAAAAAACGACATTATTACATCATTATTTTTGCACCAACCTAATATTTACTTTGAGCTCCTTGATAAAATCCAAAGAAGAATCAGCTATGTTACGGGTCCTGATCTGGCAGCTCAACTTAAGTTGCTTTCCCATTGCCATAAGATTGCCTCTCTATGTCTTTTAAATAAAAACTTTCATGGTAATTGTTTGGATGAGCTCTTTGCTATGGCACCTAGTTTTTGAATTGAAGCCTAGTACTAGGTTGACATCAAGATCTCATCAATTTACAGTTGAGCTGACTAGGTGTAGCCATAAATTCTATGCTAACAGTTTTTTTTCTCACACTTCTCACTTGTGGAACTCCCTTCCAGCTCCATGCTTTCCAACCAACTTTAATCTGCAAAAATTTAAATGCAATGTCAATCGCTATCTACTGTCTTCTCGATTACTCTTTCCTCTTCCCGCACATTATTAATTCTTCCATAACCTATAACCTCTTTGTGTCTTAGTGGCTTTACTGCTTTGCATGAGTTGATACAGACTAAAAAAAAATATTTTGATGTTAGAAACAAAATTAAATCTCCCCTTATCTGTTCATACTCTGATTTTCATGAAGATTACATCCGGAACGTTTAAGAGTGCTACAGATAAGAAAATGTTTAATTTTATTTATGACTATTAATAATGTATCTCTTGATATAGAGCATATAAATTACTGAGCCTGCTTGCCTTAAAACATGTTCTTTCAGTAACTACCCTGTTTGACCATATTTTATTCATTTATTTGTTTGTTTTTTTTTTTTGCAAAATACAATCTTTGTTATTTTGATATTATTTAAAATTAACAGCAATTTTTTGTCTGTCAATAGCCATCCTGGGTAAGACGATAAACTACGTCCAACAGCAAATGTAAAAATAAGTTTTAATACTAGCAATGAATTTTTGGAGAAAAAATATTAGCAGCAATACATTTTTGAAAAAAAATATTACCAGCAAAAAAAATCTTGTCAGCATTAAATAATCCATTGAGGTTGATATGCCATAAAACAAACCAAACCTTTGTCTGTCAATAACAATAGTGATAATATTTACAATGTAAGCAAGATGTGCCATAAAGATTTTGCAAACCTGGAACCCAGAGTACTTCTTAAAAATATTTTTTTGTTTTTTTTTCAATGTAATTTGATCTTCTTTGAGTGAATCAGAAACTTGTTTCTGGAATTTTTTTATTTTGCTACTGGTAACATGTAACCCAGTACAATTTGCCTCATGGACAGGTGGTTGACGTATAAAGCAGCTTCTGCACTAGCTCTGCTGCTGGTGCAGAGAGTGACATGTTACCCCATAGGAAGAAAACCCTGTCCTGATGAGCTTCTTATAGGAGTGATATATATATAAGAAAAAACATATGTTGGTGAAGCCAAAAGGCCTAATATCCTAATCAAGAGAAAATCTTGAACAAGGAAACTTATGTTGTTTGTGTTCAAACATAAAACAGAATATCACCTCTGGGCATTGATTTCAATGTCCAATTTTATATTTATATACACTCTGTACCTGATATTGAGCACTTTAACCCATAAATACAGCATACCTTAAAACTATATTTTATCACACACATATATATATGTATGTATGTGTGTGTGTGTGTATGTGTTCATAATTAGGGTGGAGCCTCTAACTTTGAATGGCAACCTTCCTAGAGAAGTCCTGATAAAAATACTGTGTACTTGAACTACCATGAGTGCCTGATTTAGGTGTCAGGAAGATCATCTGGCCTTGTAAAACCTTGCCTTAACTCATTATGACAAATCCTTTGTCAGGCAGGACCCACATTGCTTTGTTCAAGATTAATCACAGTTCTGCCTCAACAAAAAAATAAACATGGCTATGCATAAATGTAAATTCTTTTCATTTTTGAGTGAAATGAACTTCTCTTTAAAGTGAAAGTTTGGTTTTTATAATGTGAAACCTAAATTCTTGCATTTGTTTACAAAATGGAGGAAATCCTGCATTTATCCCCTCTTTCTTTCTCTGTAGCCTATAACATCAGCAGGATCTGATTACTAATGCCTGCAAAGTTTAATCTAATTCAGTTCTGTGGTTTAGGTGTGCAAAACATTTCAGAACATAACAGGCATCAAAATTATACATGAAAACCTACCCGATTGTCATTACCTTAGTTTTGCTTGTTTCCCTTGATTGAAAAAGTAGCTCACTTAATTTACAGTTGGCTACCAAATACTTAGAAATTAGGATTACTTATTTATCATTTATCCTAAATGTTGTTTCTTAGCTGATTTCAGTACAGATACCTCAACTAATTCATTGAAAAAACAGCATACCATGATGAAAAAATGTCCCAGACTTAAAAAATATTTTATTGTCAAAATGTTTATTATTAAGTGGAAAGACCAAAGTATTTTTTGATTATTTTATTAAATTTTTAAATCCTTTCTAGCACATTCCAAATTTTGGTTAAAAATCTTGTTTTTCTTGTGTCAACAAGAGGGCCAAAGATTAGTATATGAAATTTTAGCATCTCTCTCTCTCTCTTTTTTTTTTTTTTTTTTTTTTCAGTAAAAACACATTGATTTCGAAATTCTTGCAAAAATCAAATAATTGTCAGATTTTATTTAAATTTTCAGGACTTATTCACAAATGAATAAAATTATTTTTGAAATCTTTTTTAACAAAATTTTGGTAAAAATATATTTTGTTTTACATCCGTTACCTCCCCCCTTCTCCTTAATTTTAAGGAATTTTGAGAAATTAAAATCTCACCCTCTTTATATTGGTTAAAAGCAGGACTCCTTAGAGAATTGAAATCATCAATTTGTTTTTTGTCAAACAGAAACACCATTCACTGAAACGCTGCTTTGAATTGTAAAATAAAAATATTCAATAAAACTAAGACATTATTTAATTAGAAAGCTTTTGATTACTTTTATAAGTAAGATTTATTAGGGACAATATTTTCTTTTGAAAAAAAATTTTGTTTGATGTATAATGAATTTTTACAAGAATTGTTTACTTTTTTTCAAATCTTAATTAGAATAATTTGGCCTTGTGCCATACTAAACTAAGCTCAGTAAATACTGAGCTGATGTTGCTTAACTTCAGTGATTGTAGGAGAACTGGTGTTTTAACATAATATGGCTACAAGCTATACTAAGTTTAATAAATACTGAGCCCAGGATTAAGAAGGATGATTTTCAAGACAGGCAGGCCCTCACCCTTTGGAAGATTGACACAGCACAGTCTTCCTACCTCCATTTGGCTTTGTGATATACTAAACTAAGCTCTGTAAATACTGATCCTAAGTAAAAACAAAGATTAAGAAGGCTGATTTTCAAGGCAGGCATGCCTTCCCCCACATGGAAGATTGGCACAACACCTCCTCCCTCCATTTAGCCTTCTCCTATACTAAACTAAGCTTAGTAAATACTGAGCCCATGTAGAAGAAATGATTAAGAAGGATGATTTTCCAAGCAGCAGTCCCTCTCTGTTTGGAATATTGGTACAACACAGTCTTCCTACCTTCATTTGGCCTTGTGCCATAGAAAGCTACACTTAGTAACTAGAATTAGCCAATCATTAACCTTTTTTTGTTTTTTAAATGTTTTGATATAATTACTCTATTTGCATAATTTATTTCACATTTGAGACAGACAAAAACTTGTTTACTCACAAAGCTGTTGGCAAAACCGAATCAGGCCATTAATTGATTAATCTATTATCATATCCTTTAATTTTATTGGCTGAACATTAGCCAATCATGAATTCTTCTACATTTGATAAAAGTCCTTGATCATTTTCTTGCCAGAGTGACATGTTGTTTTTTTGCTTGACAACAAATGAGAATTTCATAAAACCTTACTTTTTACCAAAAGTTTTATTTATATTCTCTCTCTCTCTCTCTCATTCTTTCTATAGGCCACCACCTCCTCCTCCTCATCATCCCTTCAGGACATGAGTAATCCTGGTGCCCATAGTCTCCAGTCTTTTATTGCTGTGTTTATATTAGGTTGATGTAAATATTTCCAGTAATTCTTTATTAGCATTAGATAAATAGTACATGGTTTTATTAACCATTAAAATATTTTTATCAACTTTCTATGGCTTTATTCCAATGTCCCAGAACTTTTTGAATTCCATCCTGATAAAATAACTTTGGCTTCAACATAATTACATTGTTAATAAAATTTTACAATTCAAAAAAACTTTTTGGTGACAATGAAGAAAAACTAAATCTTATCTGGGAAAAGAATTTGTGTTGTTTGTGCTGTTTTTCAAAAATCAAAACCAAGATCAGGTCTACCGTATTTTCTTGTGTCTAATACAAGAAATTTTAAATGAAAATTAAAGGTTAAGATGGGGGATCCTATTATTCGCAAATACACATATTCAGAAATTTTTACTCAGCATAAAAACCCTCTTGGTTGAAACAGAAGATTTGCATATCCACTCAGCACAATAGATAATAAAAAGTAAAGTAGGCAGATGTTGATAACAACTGTTTACAAAAGATATTTAATACGTCAGCCATATTTGTTCTTAGGGAATCAATGTAATTGAACATCTTTTATCTTAAACACAGGAAATTCACTGAAATTGATTTAAGAAATATTAATAAAGGAAATACACAAAATCTGTCATATTTTGATAATATTAGGTTGGTGCAAAAATAATGTCGTTTTCTCACATATGTTACTATTTGAGAAAACGACATTATTTTTGTAACAACCTAATATTAATGTTACAACAAAGCACTTTTTCCCCAAAATTTGACATTCTAATGGTAGATCATTTTAAAAAGAATTTATAGAGGAGTGGCTTTACTACGGGGTCATATTAGACTTAAGGATGTAATTTATTTATTCTCTGCTTTTAGCTTCAGAAACATGGGGGTGTATTATATGCAAGAAAATATGGTACTTTAGGAAGGCCTCGAAATTGGTAATTTTTGCACTTATCTACCAGTCTCAACCAACCACAGCCTTTCCTATGCTAATAAAAGAATGCTATTTTGGATGACAGCAACATTCTTCATTCCTCATGAGTGAAGAAAGTAGTTGTATGTTGCAAGTCATGGATATAGATTTTTGACCCCCTTCTGAATTTTATGTCCCTGGTACTTGTGACTTTTGAAAACCTTTGGAATTATGACCCCAGATTTCTGGTTTGGGATCTGAACCCACCATTGCTATTTTCCCCACATAGTTTTATATTTTTTTACAATTTAAAATGCTGAATTGGTGGTAAGAAATATTAATACAATGGTGCCAAGTCTGGGAAATATGCCATGTGAAAAAGAATTTTTTTTGATTTGATAAAATAACGAGTGTTTCTTGTGCATTATTGCTTCTTATAAATTACTTTTTTACTTTTTTCTTCAATTACAGACATCATACTCTAAAACTGACACTAACTGACAATTTATAATCCACTTTGCTTTTCACATTCCACTAAATAAAGAGCAATAACTTTTTTTTTTTCTCCAAAAGGGTTAGGTTTTTCTTTTAATAGCTCCACCCATGATTTCAACATTTTTCATCTGTGACAATTATGTCTGGCTAAAACTGAAATGCACATATTGTGCTCATGCTTTTTTTTTTTTTTTTTTTTTTTTTTTTTTTTTTTTTTCAATCTTTGCACTTTGCATACATTTGCCATAAAAATGTTAAGGTTTTTTAGACCATTACAACATTGATTGACTTGGGGGCATTGTCATCATCCAGAAGATGTTGCAAGTCGGCACTTTCAAATTCTTGTGGGCAACCTTTGCATGGTTTGTCTTTGAAATCAGATTCACCATTCTTGAACTTTGCAAACCACAACAATTTCTGCTCCTAACCAACAAACCATTTTCTTTGTTTCTTTCAACATCTTGTCCAATTTGAAAAAGAAAATGCAATGTTAAACCATTTTTTTCTTGTTCGCCCTACCTTTTTCTTGTTTTACCTCTCCCCTTTTTTCTTGTTTTACCTCTCTCCTTTTTTCTTGTTTTACCTCTCTCCTTTTTTCTTGTTTTACCTCTCTCCTTTTTTCTTGTTTTACCTCTCTCCTTTTTTCTTGTCTCACCTCTCCCCTTTTTTCTTGTCTCACCTCTCCTCTTTTTTCTTGTTCACCTGCCTCCTTTCTCTTGTTCACCCTCCCTCTTTTTTCTTGTCCAAGCTCCCCTTTTATCTACCTACCCATCCCACTTTTTTCTTGTTCACCTTCTCCCTATTTACCCCCCTCTAAGCAGAGTAAATAAACATTGAAAAGAGAACACTCAAAAACAGGTTTTAACACTGTGTATTCAATCTTCTTTTTTAAAAAAGTGGGTGCTGGTAATTTTCTTTTTTTCCAGCACCTTATACTACAGGAACAGGATAAGGTTATTAAATTTCCTGACAATGTTGTAACTGAAGGCCCAAAATATTGTTAGGGTCCCAGGTATGGGCAAATACACACACACACACACACACCAAGCACAGGAAAGTATAAAAATACATTTTAATAGTAAAAATACCAGCAATAGATTTTTTTATATAAAAAAAGACCAACAATACATTTTATCTGTAGCTGAAGGCATACAATTGCATTCAACATATATTTAGTTGAATCCATAAAATTGTGTTCAAATTATTTAGATTTCAGCATTAAATAACCCATAGGGGTTGATATGCCGCTAAACAAAATCAACCAATTAAAACATTGTTTATATAATATTTCATGCTTTCTTGATAAATTTACCTTTTCTTACATGAGGTTTTTTTGTTATTTTAATTCCATCTAAAAAATGTAATATTCATTCCCCAAAAATCTGATAAAATATTGCTTCTTCCTTTTTTTTTTTTTTTTTTTTTTCTTTTTTTTTAAATCTGAATCACTCCAAGGAAGTCAGTAATGCCACTAAAATACAAGGGGATTCCATAGTGTGGACGAATTAATAACAGAAACATTAATGATGAGCAGAAAGAAACAATAGTAATCAGGTGGACAAGTAGATAGCAACTGACATTGCATTTAAATTTTTGCAGATTAAAGTTGGCTGGAAATCATGGAGCCAAAATTGAGTTCTACAAACAATTGATTTGATATAGTCACTCTACTTCATGTCGCAAGAAGGTGCAGTAAGTTGATCACCTGGAGTTTAGCATCAGCTATACTGATGGCAGGTAGAAAAAAGTTCTCTGCGGTGATTAAATGAAAGGAGTTTTGGCGGCATCAAAGTTTTCTGGCATGATACAGTGAATCAACTTTCCTAGCAGTAGATGCAGCAATTTTTTTTTTTTTTTTTTTTTTTTTTTTTTTTAATCGGAATAACTCCAAGCAAGTCAATATTGTCACTAAAACACAAGCAGTTACAGAGTGTGGAAGAATTAGGAACAGAAACATTAATGATGAGTAGGAACACAAGATAGTAACCAGGTGGATAGCGATTGACATTGCATTTAAAATTTTGCAGATTAAAGTTGGCTGGAAAGCATGGAGCCACAAAGTGTAAGAGAAGGAGCTGTTAGCATAGAATTGCTTGATTCAGAATTTTTTTTTTATTTGCTATCTCACAAAGTAGTGCAAACTGGGATCTCTAGCCATGGTTGGTAACCAGTCTAGGTGAAGGACAGCTGTGAATTTACAACCATATGTAACTCTGACGAAGCACAAAGTTAAACTGTAGCAAAGGTCTGCTCAGTATAGTTGCAGTATAAACCACAGGAGTTGCTGTGTGGTTGTTGAAGAAATACAAATACAGCTGTGCTCATGCTGAGAAAGATGTTTTTCATTATGTTTTAATTTTTAATAAGCATAGTCTGGCACAAGGTTCATAGTCAAGTGCTCATAAATGAGCAGCCATACTGAAGATGAGAAATCATGCTGATTTGCAGTTTGCTTTCATTCAGCTTTAATGATAATGAGTTGCACAGTTCTCCCTGCTTAAACAGTAAAATTTAGTTTAACCAAGGCAAGATGTTTTTCATTATAATTTGATTTTTAATAAGCATTGTCTGCTCAAGGTTCAAGCATGATTGGAATCTAGTCTAGGAGAACAACAATTCTAAATTTGAAAATTTATGTGGGGTATATACTTGGTTTGTAACTAAAAGTTTGCTCAGCATAGTTAGAACATAAGCCACCTCTGTGGGTGTTGAAGAAACACAAATGGATCTTGAACAGATGGATAGGCTTGGAACCAGGCAGCCATATTGAATGTGAGAAAAACACACAGATTTGTAGTGTGCCTTCAAGTTAAAACAGCTCTGATGATGTTGTAAGGTGACCCAAGTCCTAACCCAGAAAAGTTATAAGCAGAATAAGATCAACAAAACTGTATCTGAAGAAGGCTGGGCAATTTTTATTGAAGTACACATGAATTCAATATGCATTGATCAGTAGAGACAAATATGAACAAAATGGCAGACAAGAAACATGACAGATAAAGATTAGCCCATGAATAATCAAGTGTGAGAAAACCAAATATTAAATAATCATTTAGTGATTTTCAATATCTTTAGTGTTGACAAAAGTTTCCAGTGTTTGAGTATTTTTTTTTTTATGTTTTTTGAGAAATTTTTTTTTTCTTGTACTGTTTTTAGTAATAAAAATAGCATAATAAATTTTACATGAATAAAATATTTATTCACTTCAGAATCACATTGTATATTGTTTCAAGTTTTTCTTCAAACATTCAATCTTTTGTTTGAGATGTGTTTTTTTTTTTTTTTTTTTTTCATCAATTCACCCCATCAAAGCAATAATATCACTAAGGTGCAAGGTGTGTGTGTGTGTGTGGGGGGGGTACTGAGAGTTAAAGAGATTGCACAATCATTGATTTTTCTTAAAACATGCCTGCCTTTGGGAAGCCAGCTACACATGCCCACCTTTGGGTTTGGGAAGCCATCTACACATGCCCGCCTTTGGGAAGCCTTGTCTTGTATTAACTGGAGCTCTGTTTCCCATTTGTTGACTCTTGTGTAAACTGGACGTCTGTCTACCTACTTGAGTTTGGTGTAAAATAAGACCTTTATGTCTATTAATTTTTTGTTATTTTTGCCCCCAAGTAAGTTTTGTATTTGATATGAAAAAACCCAACAAGTATTGATATGTCATTAAATTAACTATCCGTCATATGATATTGTTTTAATGAAGTATCTCATCAGTTCTTTCAAAATATTCATAGTTTCTACTGCCTTCATCAATATCTACAAAACATTTTGATTCACTTTCTGAGCCCCCCAAAATTTTTGTAAATTGTCATCAGCTCATCCAAAATATTAAACAAATTCTATCAACAAAATAACAGACAAAAATATTTTTAAATACAAATGTTACATTTTATTTAATAATAATAAATAAAGACTGAAGGTAAATTGGGTGTGTGGATTTCATCAAATTTTTCTATCTACTCTATATCATATATATATATATATATAGGAAATAGATTAAATCCAGTACATTGTTTTACACACACACACACACATATATATATATATATATATATATATATATATATATATATATATATATAATTTTAAAAAGAAGAGAGAAACTGCAAACATTTTTGGTTATAATGTGTAATTTTTTTAAAAATATATATTATAATCTTTTTTTTTTTTTTTTTTTAAATCCATATTATAACCCAAAAAGTTTGTGGGTTCTCTTTAAAATATAAATTTTTTCCTCATTGGAGCAACTATAATTGCTCCCTTTTATTTATATATATATATATATATATATATATTTATTTACTTTTGATATATATTTATTTATTCAGGCCTGAATGTTTGAGAAAAATTTCTGCTCTCTGGCAGTAATTTTCTTTTAATAAGATTTCTCAAATATTCAGGCCAGTAGATGAAAATAAATATACTGTTTAATAAATACATTGAGTGTCTACTCATATATGAGTAGCCACTGATAATAATGTTTAAAATGATAAAAAAATCTGTCAGATTAATTAAAATCCTTTACTTTCTTTAGAAAATTTGCATCTCTGTCTTTTTTTTTGCGTGTGTGTAATATATTTGTATGTGTGCACACACACCACGCACACAGTGCGTAGTTGAGTTGTTAGAATGTTCACTTTCCAACCATGAGATGAGGGTTCTAGTCTCCTCCTCTGCTCAATTTGTCACAAAGGTGCCTTCTTGATGTTATTTGCCTTGGGGACAGCAATCCCAGTATGTGGCATTATTGGAAAGTGCCTGATAAATGAACCCTGGGTTGTCCAAACCTTCAGAAAGAAAGTGACTGAACTGTTTGAAAGCTGTCAATAGTTGTGCTAACACAAATATGCAAGTCATTGTGACCGAATGTTTGAACTTACTGCCATTGTTCAAACTGCTGATCATGACAGATTATATGCTCTTCCCACCAAACTGTAACTAAGGTTTGTTTAGCATAGTTTCAATATAAATATTTAATATTGGCTCTGGCTGTTGAAAAAATGTACATGTGCCTGAGCAGGGGTCTGTGACAGAGATTGGCTTGCCAAACTAGCTGGCAGGTGTGCTCAAAAAGCATGTGTGTGTGTGTGTGTGTATATATATATATATATATATATATATATATATATAAATCGCTAAAACTTACCACCCCTCTCCTTCATATGTAAAACCCATTTACAGCCTCTTTCTCTTTACTTCCCCTTTCTTTCTTTTTCTTTTTTCTTTTCTCTCTTCTCCCCTCCCATTTCAATATATCACTTCCGTTAACTGTTTAAATAGGTCAAGGTCTGGTCACTCCTCCTCCCCCAATACTAAGTATGATTGAGAGAGAGACAGTAAATTAAATCCTCCCTAAACTCTACCATGTCTCTTTAACCACTCCTTATTACACTCTGTTAAATTACAAAAACTTACACTACCCATCAATTTTCATTTCATTTTTTGGAAGTGTTATCTGATGATCCGGCGTTCTTTAAAAGGGCTCTGGTGAAATAAATTATTATAATGGAACCTTAAAGTGGTCTGTTTTTCTTTAATATATATATATATATATATATATATATATATATATATATATATATATATAATTCATATTGTCCTTTTACTGATATATTTTAGTTATATCTGAAATTTTACACACAGACATATATATATATATATATATATATATATATATATACACACACACACACACACCATTTATTTTAAATGCCAAATATATTTTTAAAATTAAAAACTGTAATCCCAGTAAAATATATAACTGTGCCTATATTACAGTAACCTGATATTTTTATTAAAATTTAAATTACATAACGGTCAGTCTATACTCAGCACCTGAAGATTGTGTTGTGCATGAAACTCTGAGACATGCTATTGGTGAGTCTTGTAGGTGCAAGGTCATTCATTTGTACATTCAGTCAAACTTCTGCCTGCTGGTCAGACAAAATCAGGACAAATTGTTTGTTTTTTTCTACAGCAAAATTGCTATTTTATTTTATTTCTTAAAATGGATTTATTTTTTTCTGTTAGAGCTGTGGTTTTAAAATGAGAGACAATTGGTTCCCAATGAAGGAATTTGTGTCATATTTGTAAGTCATAAATATAATGGTGAAAAAAAAAAAATGACCAGATGACAATTCAAAATGGGGAGGAATTGAAGAAATGTGGGATCACCAGGGGAGAAATGTGACCTTTTGAATTTGAGAACCACTGCAGAAGAATGCCAGGCAGAATCAGTTTTAACAGCTGCAAACAATGCAGCATTCCTGAGGCCAGAATGTTCTGGTTAAGTCAGTTCATGTTTTATGAAAGCTCAGTCATGTTACTCATATTCTCCCACTAGCAACCACTCACCCCCAACCCAACTTTGTTACGGATTGTCCATGAATTCATTGCTTAGTATGGCAAGTGATTTTTCTGACTAATCTTGGTGGAATGTTCCAGAGGTTATTGATTGCGTTGGAAGAAGCAGGCAAGAAAAAATGCAAAATCTCTCCAATTGAGTAGTCTTGTTAATGTGAAAGAAATTTTCTTTAAAGATGGATGCATCTTTCTCTGTCATGTATAACTTAACTAGCAATGATACCTGCCATTGTACAGGAGAAGTTCCTTTCCTTGGCTAGACTATGTAGTTATTTATTCATTTGAGACATTTGCCTATGCCATGAAATAGTTTTAATTAAATTTTCATAAGGCAATTCAGTCCTGGGTATGATGATAAACTACATCTGGTAGCAAAACCTCTGATCGGGAAATTGGAGGTTTTGAGGAGCATGAGACCCCCTCCTAATTGCACTTGTTTCAAGGTCCACCTGGCCTGGAGTGTTAAGGTCCCAGCTATGGGAAAACAGTAAAAACATAACCCTTTGAAAGCTTAAAAATACATTTTTATATTGAAAAAAATTATCAGCAGTACATTTTTATATTGTAAAATGACCAATAATACCTATTTATAGTAAAATGACCAATGCAACACTAAAAAAAATATAAAATTACCATCAATACATTTGATGGTAATTTTCTAAGCGTAGTATATGACACAAGCCTGAAAGTTTGGAGTACCCAATGAGGATGAACTCGCTACTCAGTTATAATTGTTCTAATGAGACAAGCTTGCTAGCCATTACACCATGTCAAGCTGACCCAAATAGTTTTCTAAGCACAGCTTAGATGTGGCACAAGGCTGAAAGTGTGGAGCACCCAGTGAGAATCAAACTCACTCCTCAGTTGCAATTGATCTAGCAAGGTAAGCTTGTTAACCATGTCAAAGTGCCCCAACAATACATTTTATGATCTAAAAACTATATATCTAAAAAAGCATACCTTTAGTTGAAAAGTATAAAATTATGTACAAAATATTTAGATTTTGGCATTAAATAACCCATAGAGGCTGATATGCTGCTAAACAAAATCAACCAAACAACAAAGATGAGGACAATAGTCTGCAAGTAAATAATATAAACTCCTCATGAGACAGAAAGTAATTTTTTCTTTTTGCCAAAAACTTTGTGCTGAACACATAAAAATCTGCTTTCTAGTCTTTATCAGCAATCACACAGACTGACTGAGTAATCTCAGAGGAGAGTGTTCACATATGTACAATAATCTCCCTTCTGATTAGTTGTCCAGTAGTAATATCAAAGCCCAACAGATGGTTCTTGTTATATTCAAAATGATTGGCTACTTTCTTAATAGTATGTTGAATGTCTTATGTTTTACAGTCTTTGTTATTTGATTGTAAACATTTTGTCTTGGTTTGCAGTAAAAAAAGAAAAATTAAAAAAAAAAATCATTGCTTTGAATAGAAATAACATTAAAGAAAATTCCTGCATTAATCCACATAAAGCAAAAATGGTACGAGTCAGAAAACTTTTGATGATTGTGAGATATTTCTTATATTTTTTTTGTTTTTTTTTTATGGGAGTGACAAATTACAAAAGACCCCATCCAATATTCAGGATTTAAAGAAAAATTAGACAGACATTAGCCAGTGGGAAAATTTGTTTTTTTTTTTTTTTTAATCGAATCTCTTTATCTTTTTTTCCTTTTTTTCCCTTTCACTTATATTTTCAAGTTCCATATTTTGCCCACAAATGTTGCTGCTATATTTTTTTGACCACATGAATCATGATATTCCTTGTGATTTTCTCAACTCTTTATCAGAAAATAACATGTAATGATAAACACATTGGGTGGATTTTTTTTTCTTTTTTTTTTTTTCTTTTTGCTCCTTTCCCCCAAATTTTCCTTCAGCTTTAATCATTGCTATGAAAGATGGACAAAAACATGCTTTGTAAATTCTGTTTCTTAATCTTGGAACTCTTTTCAAACATTTTGAAATGCACTTGTCTTTGGGATCTTGTTTTTTTATTCATTTCACCACAAGCAAGGTGATAATGCCACTAAGATGCAAGTGATTTACTGAGAGTGAAAGAGAAGATTGGGTTTCAGTTCCTTCTACAATCTTAAACAGGAAACAAGAGATAAACCTCTACTCCTGTTTTAAAAGACTGAGAAGTATTATGAACCAAACTTATTTTAACATTCAATGTGTGTTTGTTTTTATAATTATAATTTTATAGTTTATGCCACATCTAAACTATGCTTAGAAAATCATTTGGGTCACCTCAATGTGGTGTAATGGTTAGCTTGCTTTTCTTTCTAGAACAATTACAACTGAGTGAGGTCAATCCTCATGGGGTACCCCATTTTCTTTTAGTTGTGTGTGTCATATATATTATATATACTGTATATACTCATGTATCATGTGACTTTTGAAGATCTAATTTTGAAGCTAATTTTAAAGTGGTGGGGGTCGCATTATACATGAAATATAAAATTAGTGTATGTACTGCCGGACCTGGCTATACCATTGACCAAACTACAGGATGTTACAAAAGTCATGTGACAATTGTCAGAAAATGTACACTTGTGAAATAGCAACCAGGGAAAATTTGCATGACACCATCTTCCATAATTTGACCAATAAAATTTTGTAATAATATATTGTCACTTACAGAAACAGGATTCTATTTGGTAAATAAATATAAAATTTACAAGGTTATCAATAGTAATGTGACCTTTGGAACACCCTGTATATATGTATTAAAATTAGCTTCAAAATTAGGTTTTCAAAGGTTGCATATGTTGATATATATGGTGTGTGTGTGTGTGTGTATATATATATATATATATATATATATATATATATATATATATATATATATTTGAGAGGCAAATGCAAGTGTAAGAGTAAATTTTTCAAAACAAATAAGATGATAAAAAATTAAAAAAAAAATTATTTTAGAGTCCCTTATAATCTATAACTCAACCCCATCAGCCATCATGATAACGCACAGTGTCGCTTCACCAACCAGCTTTTCTCTTTCTTTCATGTGTGTTTGTTTTTTGTTTTTTTTTGTTTTGTTCTTATCATTCTTTGTTTCAATTACTTTTGATTACAGATGTGATTTCATAAAACTGATTGACAGGTGTCCCTCTCTCTCTCTCTCACTGTACCTCTGCCCCTTCTCTTTCTTCATTCTCCTTCCCTTTTTTGTTTTTACTTTCAGTTTCTCCCTCTTTGTCATATTCTCCTCTCACTCCTCATCTTTTTTTTTTTTCTATCCATACAAAGGATCATAATCACTATCACTTGCTCTCAGAAGCGACTTTTCTCCAAACTTACAAATCCAATTACATTTCACCTGGTCATTATTTATGCTACATCCATTCTTATTGAATTGCCACACCTGGTCCCCCTTCATTGTCCTTTAATTGACTCCAGATGGACTCTTCTTCAACAATAGACCCTCATCATCACTGGCCACACATCTAATGTGACTTATTTGAGCCAAGGCTATCTATTCTCGTGTTCAGCTAGATAAATCTAGATATATCACAATACTACAAGGTTCTTTGGGTTCTCAAAAATATGGGTCCATTGACACTAGTAAGGTTACAAGGTCTTCCCTGGTTTAATATGCTGTAGTTGATAAAATATTTACTGTAAAATTAATGAAAGTAACAATGAGGTTAAATATTGTCATATCAAAGTTGGCACAAGACCAACAAATATTTCATTTCCTTCCAGAGATTAATAACATGCTGAACTCAAAGGCATTAGCAGTAATTTTGATCTTGACCAAATTCTGCATGAATTTGGCCCTATACCAAACTCAGCTTTTTTGTGACTATTGTGGATTTTACAAGTAGGATCTACAATTAATGGTCAGTTCTAATCAGGTTAACCTTATGAATTTAAGACTTTATAAGACTTATTTAAGTAGTCTTGGATTTTACAAGTTAGCACTACTTAGAAAATCAAAAAAAATATTTTAAATTCTTTTATCTAGAGTTAAAATTTACAAAATCCACAATTGAAATGTTAGTTGTTTTGTTAAACTTGAAAGCTTGACTGGCAAACATCAAATATAGATGAATGTAACACTTGTTTACGTATGTTGATTCCTATTTTCTTGTCTTCAGATAAACCTAGACTCTAGCTGCTCTCCTAAGGGGTCTTAATATAAACTTCTCACTTTTGTCCCCCTCACTTTCCCAAACAAATTGGCAGACCCTGTTTATGCTCTGCTTGGTAACCTTTCAAATCCCCTGCAAGACAGAATTATCAGCTGAAGAATTGAAAAGGCCCAGCAAATTTTAGCTTAAGATTTTCCAACTAACCTTCATGTTAAGAAGCTGGGGGACTGCTTTTGCTTGAAGGCCTGACAACATTGTTCCCTGTCAACACCAACTCTGCATTTCTTCCCTATTACAACTTTGTTGTTTTTGTGAAGGATAAATCATTAGAAAAGTAACTGACTGACTATTGGTTAAGAAAACACATTGCCTCAAATGGAGAAAGGTTAACATTTGTAACCTGGACTGAATAGTAAATACAGTGTTTCTTATTCCATTAAACTGATGTTTTTCCCTGTCTATATTTCTGAGATGAGATATTTAATTATTTACACTATTTACATTGTTTGGACTGTTGTCCTCATCTTTGTTGCTATATTCATGACATTTCAGGTATTGTACACTCCAGCCTTGTTCAGGTGATTGGAATTTCAAACTGAACCCTTTATTTTGTCCATCAGGGTAGATTGTTTTGGGCATGGCATGTGGAACTAAAACAGTCTACACCAGTGGACAAAATAAAGGGTTCAGTTCGAAATTCCAATCATCTGAACAAGGCCAAAGTGTAAAATGGTCAAAACATTGTGAATATGACAACGAAAGTGAGGACAATAGTTCAAACAATGTAAATAGTGTAGTTGCTTTTTCAATGCACCACTTTTTCTTTTCTTTATGACCAAGTAAACTCTACTCACTCAAGAAGTGTTTCGACCACCTACACCAAGAGACTTCTTCAGATCTAAAAATATGCAATATGAGTAACTAAGCTAGTTGATGCAGAAAGACCAATCCAAGAGGTTGGGTGACTTATCATACTTCCCTATTAAATATGAAAAATACTAATTTTTCATACAGCAAGTCAGAAAGAATAAAATTTCAAAATAATTTAAATTTATTAAATGATTTTATCTTTTTTATATTTGTGTGTGTGTGTGGGGGGGGGGTAAAAACATACCAAGTGTAACAGCAAAATTGTCCAATTGTTAGATTAAACTTTGAACAGTAGTATTTTAAAAATGATTAAAGATATCTTACTTCAATTCTCCAAGGTTTTTATAACATTATTGGACTCTACTTTGAACAATAAAAATGTATTTACCTCTAAGTTGAGATGATGATCCCTCTTGTCCGTTGTGACCTCCTGATCCAGTTTTCCTTTCTACTGTTCCCTCTTTTTTAAAGTTATTCACTGTTCTCTTAATGGTTCTTGAATGGACTTTGAAGATAGAAGCCAGAGTATAGATGATGGTACTATTAGGTTGGTGCAAAAATAATGTCGTTTTCTCACAAAAGTTACTATGTGAGAAATGACATTATTTTTGCACCAACCTAATATTACTGAAGGCCTGAATGATCTTTTCCTCTCACCATTGCTCACTTGGGAAGACATAGTTGAGCTGACACAAAATGATTTTAGCCTGTTCTCTTTCTAGTTGAATAACTCAAAGGGTTTTACAGTGATTTTTACGACATATGGTGTCAAGATGGTTAAACATCTTATCTGAAAATCTGGAAAAAGAGACTTAATTAGTTTAGTGGTTTTTTAGATATTAAACATTTTGTGGGATTGACAATTATCCCAGTTACACAGTTTGGGCAATTTTGCTGTTACACTTGTTAGCTGATGAATCTAAATCTATACATGGATTGTTGAAAAGTTCTTGGCCTGACCAAGAACTTCCAAATTTGATGTTTAGTTATTTGCTTAGATTTTGGGAAGCAGTTCAAGCCAAGAACTTTTCCAACACTCCCTGTGTATAGTGAGAGAAAGTAAAAAGCATAGTAAAATGAGGGAAGGAAGGAAAGGAGAGCAGGAGGAGAGAGAGAGAGCAGTGGGGGAGGCAAAGAAGCAGAGAAAAGGAAAAGGAGGAGGGGATGAAGAAAGAAAACAAGAACAGAAATAAGGGAGTATGAGGAGAGGAGATAGAGGGGGAAAGAAGAAAACCACTGATAGGAAATGGGAGAGAGAAGAAAGAACCCAGAAGACAGGAAAAGGGAGTGAGGACAATAAGAACAGAGGTAAGGAGTGGGAAAGAGAGATCAAATGTTTTGATCCCCACTCCCCCACCAATGTTTGCGCCCAACCCCCCCAATTCGTCACAAACAGCCCTGAAGTTCTTCTTTTACAAGCATTCTGATCTTTTTCTGTTTTCCTTTTCCAGGCTTGGAAGCAGATAAATCCGTCGAAGTTTCAGAACAGGATTTAATTGGTCCAATATCCAGTATCCCGACTTCCGAACCAGACTATTTACTTTGGCTTGCATGGACATTCATCAGTGTTTGTAGCCTTTCCATGTTTTATGCGTCC
Source organism: Acanthosepion lycidas (assembly GCA_963932145.1). Classification (NCBI taxonomy): domain Eukaryota; kingdom Metazoa; phylum Mollusca; class Cephalopoda; order Sepiida; family Sepiidae; genus Acanthosepion; species Acanthosepion lycidas. Next base: position 8,982,480 of record OZ010612.1, on the reverse strand, counting down.
AGCCTTGGCCAGCAACTGATCAACAAAATACACACATTATGGCAGGAGCACCAACACATTGAGTAATTTCACAAACACTCTACAGTACGTGTGTGTGTGTGTGTGTGTGTAGCTCATTGTCTGGAGATAAGTTATAATTTTTCACTTGGCATTTGACAGTTTTCCCAAAGAGGCAATTGGCTTCCACACACAACACACCAACATTCACAATAAACTTACGACTTTCCAGTAATAATTCAGGTTTTTTTTTTTTTTTTTTTTTTTTTAACCAAATTTTCTGAACAGACTTTGTGTGTGCCCCTCCCCGGCTCCAAAGAAGAAATTTCTAATGAAAAGCAATTAATTACAGAGGTCTCATCTCTTTTCACTAAAAGGTCATCATTCCAGAGAAAATTGTCACTTTAATTTTTTTTAACAATATGCAAAATACCCCCCCCCCAAAAAAAAAATAAAATTACCAGATTCTTTCATCAAAAAGATTTTATGAAATCTTGATATTTTTAGCCAGTGATTTAATGGAAAGACTTTTAACAATTCCAAATTTATTAATAATTTTTTGATTAGTATTTTTGCCATTTTAATTTCTGTTGCTTTTTATTGCAACTCCTAGATTGTCCTTCCACAACTGTTAGTAATCAATAATGGGACAGAAATAAAGAAATCCCATATTTGTCTTCACAAAAAGACAATTTTTCTTATTTTTAAAACGTACCAAAATGCCCTGCCCCTATTACAGCCATATTACAAATGGGAGGTAACCGAGTGCTGTACTGGTAGGCTTAGGGAATCAGATGAACCTACATCCACTAGGCATAAAAAAAATTTACTACTAATAAAATATTGAAAACAAGTCAAATCATCAGTCTATTGGTGACAATGTACATCAAATTGCTTACACTATGTTGACAGTTAAAAGGGAAGCTCACATCATCACAATCTACCTCCTAATCTATCATACATAAACCCACACAAGATATATGGTGTGTCATTAACAACTGTCACCTTTAACAGACATTTGTTTATTGTCTTATCTAGAACTAAAAATGGTCCTAAAAACTTGAAAACCATGTTAACAAACTTCAGCTACCTTTCAACCATTTGCAATGAGTGGATGATAATAAAAGAGGGAGCATTCCTAAATTCTTTGCTTCAAATTATTGTTCTGTCAAAAGCCAAATTATCGTTTTCGGTTTTAAATTACTGTATTGTTTTGAAACACTGCTGCAATATAAATTCATATCAGATTTTTATAAGCTTCCAATAAGACATGTATAGTACATTGTTATGACTGCCATTGCTATATTAACTGCATTATATGCTTTTATTTTGTCATGGCATTGCTTATCGGTACATCATATGAAGAATGTAACAACTAAAGTCTTCATAGCGTTAAGAGATAAATGCATAGAATTATTGTAAGAAACGAATGAAATATTGTATAGATTTTAAAATAATCATATTATTAGCAGTGGTGTGCAACCCTGTTGCCCACGTAGTGGCTATTCATGGTAACATAAAACATCACAACCAGAAATTTCTTTTTGTTAATCAGTATCACCCTGTGCAAAGCAGTGAAGCCACTAAGACACAATAGGTTACAACGTGTGGAAGAATTAAGAATAGAAATGTTAATAATGTGTGGAAAGAGTAGTCAGGAGGATAGTAGATATCGACTGACATTGCATTTAAATTTTTGCAGATTAAAGTTGGTTGGAAATCATGGAACCAGAACGGAGTTCCACAAGCAAGAAGTATGAGAAAAGAAACTGTTAGCATAGAATTTATGGCTACTAGCCAATTCATATGTAAAGTCTAGTACTGTGCTTAAATTCAAAAAGTCTAGGTACCACAACTATGATTTTGTTCCAAAACTTAATCTTTAAACTTTTTTCCTCAAAAAACAGTGACAATTTGGGGAAAAAATAATAATGTGTTGTTATTTATCATGTCAAAGCCCAACTTTCAAATTGAGTGTGATACCATGGTTCCAAAATCGACCTGCCTTAATGTACCAGTACTCATTGATATAAATGTTGAAGTATTTCTTCTCTGCTTTGGTAAATTTCATTTAGTTTCTTTTGAAGGTTAAAACTACAATATATAATTTCATACTTTATTCCCATCTACTGTTATCTTACCGTTAAAATATTACACTTTCATGTACAGTCAAACATTTTTGCCTACAAATCCAAATTCAAAATATATTTCGATAAATATATTAATGAAACATACTAAAAAAAAAAGTTTTCCATAAAATATCCTTGTAAAATGGGGGTGAGGGCGTTTTATGTGAAGGCAAATATGGTAAAAGCTTTTAGCAAGACTTGAACTTGCATCCTTTACCTTTGGAAGTCTGTCTTAATGTGACAATCTCTTTCATCAATTCAGCTCTGAAGGTCAAGCAATTACAATAATTCAAATCTTGTTAACTTGCCTTCATTGCTTTTTTATTGTTTTTACACCCCCACCCATCATTTGATGGGAAGATTACAAGTTTTCTGTTACCTTTTATCATAAATCCTAAATTGTTACTCCAGATTTCAAATTTCAGTTACCTATTGTGTTAAGGTAACAGCCGATCTGTTTTTAAACGAGATGAAATCCATTCGCCATTCCCTGCTTCCAACTCTTTCAAGAAGAGAATCTTCAGCTTTTTCTGTTTCTTTGGACCCTGTTTTACAGGTGAGCTGAAACCTGATGCCATTTTGCAACACCAATAACACTTTGGTCATTGAAACAAAAAAAAACTGCAGTGGAATCCTTCCCATCATCTCCACCCACCGTCTCCACCCTTTTTACTGACTGATTTTTTCTCTATATTATTGGTAACAACCTTTCTCTTTAGCCATAAATTTTTATGGCATGATGTATTTTTATCTAAGGGCAGCTTCTTTGTCTAAATATAATTTCAAACCCCCAAGATTCTACTAAAAAAAGGAAATAGTTTGGTATAGAATTTGGAGACTTGAAATGCCAGCCTCCTGCTAGTAAACATTATTCAAACAAAATTTGATACAGAAAGAAATTTAGATTAAAACCCTGTTGCGGACCAAATGGTCTTTTCATTTGATAAAACATATCAAAAAATATGTGTAAGCACAGAATGTAATCTACTTCTGTATATGGATGTGCAAGTGGTGTAATAACAGCTCAAATCAGAGAGCAGGGTTCAAATCCCAGTTGAGGTCGCTGCTTTCATCTATGCACAAATGCCCTTGGAAAAGGTATAAATCTATTTCTGTCTAGCTGTGGGTTAAATAGCAGGGAAGTCTAGGTTCTGTTGCCTTGATTGGCAACTAGTCTAGGAGAAAGATAACTCTGAATTCAAAACAATATGTAACTCTGATGAAGCACATACTATGCAGATTAGGGAAAGATCGTGGAGTTCACATTGACTGTGATCCTGACTTTGGTGGACCCCCCCCCCTTATTTTTTTATGTGATGCTCTATCACTTTTTCTATAGAACTACATTCCTTAGGTCCACCAGTTCTAACTTTCATGGCTAAAACCTGCCATGCCACGTGCATTGTAGCAAACTACCTTTATTCCCTTCACATTCCATTAAGTAGGTTATGTGTTGCTTTCCTCTCTCCCTTTTGCCTTTAATATGTATGTCCTGTCTGTGTTATATTCCCTAAGCTATCTTTCCTCATTATGTACCCAAGAAGTTCCAACTGTCTTTCTTTCTGATTTATAAGTGTCCTTTTTATTTCCATTTCCCTTAAAATTTTGTGGTTCACATGTTCAGTCTACAGTATTCTCAGCATCCTTCTGTAGGACCACATCTCAAATCTCTTCTTCATTTCTAGTGGGTGCTGGACAATCTCATCAGTGGAATATATTTTAAGACAATATTAAAATACAGTTAATTCTCATCTGGTATAAAAACAAACTGTGTAAGCGTATATTGCATTTTAGTCTTTTCCTTTTACATGGATGAGCAGGTGGTATAAAGGATGAGAAATATTTATTAAGATTCAGTTTCAAACAGTTCCAATGCTTTAACAATTTAAGATGTGCATCATTAGTTGGCCAGAAGTAAATTTGATTGATTGATTGAATCCCATAATCCATTAGGGTTGTAGAGACGTGACACTATTTGTTACTGGTAAATAATAACCATTTTTTTCTTTTAGATAGAAGCAATATATCAATAGTACATCATGGAAAGATTGAAGATTTTTATTTTCTCAAAAGCCAAGAACCAGACGACTAACTTAAAACAACACTCAATTTTACAACTGAACATATAGTAGATAATTTTGACATTTGATGGATGACTGCCATTATGAACTGTGAAACCAGAAAGTGGAGAGAATTGAATAAGACTTAAAAACATACTTCAGAGATAGGTTTGTTTTTGTTTTGTTTTTTTTTGTTTTTTTGCAGGGTGTGTGGCGGTGGGGGGGGTGGATGTCCCTGACAGGACCCAAAAGAGAAGAAAGCCATCTGTTTGTGTTCAAGTTGATGTGAGAAATTTTCTTCACAGACAACAAGTGTGGAATGATAATTCATTTTGATTAACAAACTTGGAATTAATCTTTGACAGACAGTAGAAAACCATTAGTCAGAGGGTGGCTGAGTTAGTGGGCACAGATAAAACACTGATGAAGGTGGAGGAGCTATCCATGCTCACTGGAGAGTATTAGTGGAAGATGCTAAGAAGAGAAGGAAGAAGTTGTAAGGCAGATTGATGCCTGCGGCCATCATCTGAGGATAGGTGTGACACTATTTGTTACTGGTAATCATAAGGTTTTCTTTGAATAGAAGGAATGATATACTGACAGATCACTGATAAAGAAGAATGAATAATGAATAAAACCAGTGGGAAAAATTGAAGATTTTAATTCTCATATAGACAGCCATCTGAATTGTGTGTCAGGGTTTTGAACAATGAAACATATAAGGTAATGTGGATTTGAACTGCAACAGGTCAAATAGCAGCAATGATTGACACTTATCACACACAGCCAAAAATATGAACTATAAATCCGAAACTTTTTGTGTAAACAATGAACTTGCAATTAATCGTTACTGGTCGAAGGGTGGCTGAGGTAGCAGGCACAGATGAGTCATTAAGGAAGGTGGAGGAGCCACCCACATCCACTGAGGAGGATTAGTGGGAGATGATAATAAGAGGAAGTGGAAGTTATGAGGTTGAGTAATGCCTGTAACCATCACCCATGGAAGAAGGGAATTCCCCAAAATTATGAAGTAATTTAATTTCAGGACCTAAAACGATGAAGATGACAGGAGGAGGAAATATTGAATTCTCCAACTTGCCCACACCGGTTGAGGCAAACATCAATAAATATGAATCCCCAAAGCAAGATAATGAGATGAGAGAGAAATCGTTCCAGTCACCGGACGCAAGATACCCCACGTGATTATCTGCTGATGAGAACCTCCAACATCAGCCTTGTGCCAAACTTTACCAAGTCAGCAAAACTAACTTTACCAAGTTAACAAAGTGTTACATCTGACTTAGAAGCAGGTTAGGTTGATAATCGTCTGCATGCGAATGCCTAGACTTTAACAACAATTAACCAACTGTTGTACAAAGGAGACTTCATATAAAAAATAGTATTTATTCGAGTATTATATATCTTTTCTTTCTTTGACCAGCCCAATACAAAGATACCTGACAACGATTTGATCTTGGCCTACCTTATGATCAAAGCAAATCAAAACATAGGATAAAGCAAGACCTAGATTGAAACAATCACCTATTTGATCAGCTGTAGGTATTGGACATCTTGCACGACCAGGGAGGGACTTTAGGGCGACAACACCACATGTACAACAGTCATAGCAGTAATGGGTATGTTTCAAGCAAGATAACCTGACAGAGCCCATCCCTCTTCAGGCTGATTTTGAATTCAGTGTTTTTGAATTTAGTGTCCTTCTACTAGATTAGTTGTCATCCAAAGCTAGAGAATCCAATCTTGCCTTGCTAATCTATAGTTTGGGGGAAAAAAGATGGATTCATGCCTCTTTTCCAAGAATGTGTGTGAAAGTGGATGCAACAGACTAGGGTGGAATTTGAATTCTGTTTATTGATTTCATTTCCTGTGCCAATATTCTTTACGCTAACCATTCGCACATCCCTCAGAAAGTGAATGCTTGTTTGGTGTTGGCCTGGCAAAATGGATGATCTAGCAATGTTTCTAGAAGCCTAGATGTCAGAAAATCAATGGTGTATTTGTATGTTGTTATTGAAAGCAGACAATCTTGTTTGGAAAACTGATTCATTATTGATAAAAATTGTTGGTTGCTAAATTAAAAAAAAGAAAGACCTACTCTTTATTGTCAGTGCCTCTGAAAACGACATTGTAATTAAGCCAGGTCCTCTTTTGCTAACTTGTCAGGCAGGTTTTCATTTATTGGGTTGGTGCAAAAATAATGTCGTTTTCTCACACATGTTACTGTGAGAAAACGACATTATTTTTGCACCAACCTAATTGTATTCAACAGTTTGGTGATGTTGTACAATCGGCCCTTCCTTCAGAAACAATTTTTTTCAAATTTCTTTTTCATCTTCAGTGCAGAAGTGGGGGCAGAGGGTGTGACAGACCCAGTCATCCATATCAGGAGGGCATCTAATCAGAGTGAAATAAAAATTTAGTCTACATTTAATTTTAATAAATTTTTTTTTTTTTTTTTTTTTTAATGTTTCATCTGTTTTTACATATTCGAAATGTCTTCTTTTTTGACATTTCTCAGTACTAAGCACCAACCCTCCCGAGTCTTAGTGGTATATAATCAAGGAGTTGGCGACAGACATCATCAAACATCTGAATGTCACTGTTTGTCTCCCTATATGTTAAACACTTCAAATCACAAATATAAAAACAAAACTTTTTTTTCTTTTGATTTTATAAAAGTTAATTTGGCAGGGTGGGGTGCATTTTGCTGTGTAGGTTCATTGTAAATGGGTTCCCCTACGGAAGACAAAATAAATTTTAAGAAATCACGTGGCAGGAGCATATTTAATACATTCATACCAAATGAATTTTTAAGATTTAAAAAAAAAAAATTTTAAATTAATTTTACATATATTAACCTTGAGCACTCTGCATTATTCATTCATATTACTTCCTTTTCAGGTTGGAGTAGCCATTTTATTGATTTCAGTAATTTCTATTTCTCTGTTTATTCCTCAGTCCATTGATAAAGGGCACAGGAGTGTCCAAAAATTCCAAACTTAAAACCTTTCTCTTCATGCTTCATTTCTGTCATATGGCTCATAATTAATATTTATCGTACTGATTATATTGGTGCCCATTCATTTGTCCTCATTTATTAACTTTATATATATATATATATATATAAACAAAAGTTTTCTAAAAAAAAAGAAATCTTTAAAAAATAATTTATTTGTGAATAAGTCCTGAAAGTTTCATTAAAATCTGACTTCTTCAAGAATTTCAAAATCAGTGTTTTGCGCTGCAAAAAAATGCTAAAATTTTCCATACTAATTTATGGTACAATGTTAACCAAAATTTTGAAGCTCCTTAAAAGGATTCAAAAAGATAATTTTTACATTAAAAGAAACCCTTAATAATAACCCAAAGATTCTGATGACAAAAAAAAATTTGTTTTTATAAAATTTTAGGTATTTTTTATCATATATATTCATTTTTAAGCAAATCTTTAGAGATAGCTAATTTTAATAAATAAAAGCATTATCATTATTTATGCTGTGACCATTCTTATTAAAGTGAATCTTGTTAGTTGGTGATTGTGAGTTATTAGGTTGGTGCAAAAATAATGATGTAATGTCGTTTTTTGACGTTAAAAAATACGTCAAAAAATGCCATTATTATGCCATTATTTTTGCACCAACCTAATAAATCCCCAAATCAAGCAGTGAAAGTTATTGCCCCTAGTTTCACGGATGAAAAAAAATTATTCGATATGTGGGATTCCCTCGTACAGACAGTGAAATGAAAACAATTTATCCCTGGATAAAGGGTGTGGTTTAAAATTGTAATCCAGGATATAAAATATGATAGACAGCTGAAGAAGGTTAAAAGGTGCAACAGATGAAATGTCATTTCTGTCTGATTTAAGTTAGAAGGGGTTTACTGAGAAAAGACAATAAAAGAGAAAGATTGAACGAGACAGAAGATGATGATTGACATTGCATTTGAATTTTTGAAGATTTTACTTGACTGGAAAGCAAGAAGCCAGAAGAGAAGTTCCACCAGTAAAAAATGTAAGAGAAGAAACTGTTTAGATTACACAGAACTAGACCTGAAGGAAGCAATGGTCGAAATGCAATAACAAAGATTACCAAAATAGTCCAAATGAAAATACCGAAATGTCACGTCTATAAAAACCTTGATGAGGACATAGTGCAAATAGAGTGTGCATATAATAAGAGTAATTTCTTGTTTTAGAAATTCAAACCGTTAGTTCAAGTCCTTCTTTGACCAGAACAAAAAACACTTTTGCTCAGCTGAACAGTACTGAAACAATTTTAAAACATTCAAGATGAAAGTGATTCTGAGAAACATGTCTGTATAAGTGGGTGATAAATTGCTTTTCATTCTGATTAAAGTTCTCACTGCTAGCATGTATTTACACCTGCAGTGAAGTGAAATATGAACTTGTGATTTTAGTGATGACAACTTTCTCTTGGCTGTGTTGATGCCAGAGGAGAATATAGATATATATTCTCTTTTAGCAATGGCATCATGAAAAAGACTGTCTATGGTCAAATAATATTGAAAATACCACTTCTTATTCAATCACCAAAGTTAAGACGTGTTCAGTCTGGTCAGTACTTAGATGGGGAACCACTTGGAAATACCAGGTACTGTAAGCAACCTCCTATAAGCTGAAATGTGTTTTGGCTTTAAATAACCAATGGTTGATAAGTTGTAAAAAAAAAAAAACAACCAAAGCTGAATTAAGAACAAGTTATAAAGTATCAAACTTTAATCCCTGCCTTAGAAAGCTGCTAAAACAAGACACAGGCTTATTGGTCTCAAATGTTAATATTGATTCCTATTACAGTTGTACCTCTCTAATCTGGCAATACTCAGTCAAGCACATTTCAAATCTGTCATTATTAGTTTGTAAATTGGCCATGAAAGATCTTTTTATTAGAATCACAGTTTGAAGTGTAATTTAGCACTTTATGAACTGTAGATGTAAAAACAAACTAACCTCAATTTGAAAAATTGTAAATCCAACTTTTGATGTTTATTTTAGCATCGCATTTGGCTTTTTTTTTTTTTTTCTTGAAATCTTTAAATTCTTTTTAACAAAAATGAAAACAAAAATAATTTTCATTTATTACAATAGACATTTTTTTTTAAAAGTTTGGAACATCAGACAATATATTTTTAACAATTTTATAAAATATAAATTTTGTTTTCTGGATTAAAAAGGTACGAATGTATAAAATTTAAATTTTTTTTTTTTTTTTTTAATTAAGACCATGTCAGAGAAGTCATATTGTCTGAAGTGGAAATTGTCCTAATCATTTCACCCCCCGCCAAAACAAGGTGATAAAGCCACTAAAATACAAGGGGTTACTGAGAGTGAAAGAGAATAAGATTTTAGAAGAAACCAGAAGCCCAATTCTAAACTGGAAACAAGGACTCTATTCCTGTTCAAAAGACTGGGAATGAGTTTAAGGCTGAGCAATAGGCAAGCCTTTCTGCTCTTCTAGGAAAGAAAATGAAGCTACAAAACTTGATTCTTGATAAAGATGATGATTCTTGTATTTTATAAGTTTATCTTTTCACATGATCAAGTGATTTTTGAATTTTTACAAAAACTTTCCTTGAGTCTTAAATTTTGAACACTTGCTTTTGTTTTTTTTTTTCTGTATTGTAATTGATGGAATTTAAAACCGACTCATTTCCCTCATTTGACGGGAAGAAGAAAAAAAAAATGCTATCTGTACATGGAATGATTCTTAGCTTAAATAATTTTTACTGTACTCTTAAGTCCAGAATAAAAAGGGAGGTTGGAAAATTCATTTAAAATTGATTTGCTTTTGGAATAAGATAAAATAGACAGCTAGAATAACAGGTGATGTGTTGTGGGGAAGGGTATCATATTTTAAATAGCCAACCAGGGCTGCCTATTCAAGACATGAGAGTAACGGCTTCAGAGTCTGACTTATGGTTCACAGGAACCAATTATAACTCTATATCCTCTCTGGTCATCCAAGATGTCTAGTAATGCAGCTGATTGATGGAGTGATCTCTTTGATCCTGACCTGTCTTATCTCACATTGTGATTGGTTGATCATAAGGCCAAGATTAATTTGTCACAGGTATCTTTGTGTTGGCCTGGTCATACAGTAAAATAGGAGAAAAACAACACTCGAAATAATATTAAAAAAATATTTACTATTTTTACTTTGAGTACTGCATACAATGGTTTGTTAATATTAGATTGGTGCAAAAATAGTGTCGTTTTCTCACCTATGTTACTATGTGAGAAAACGACATTATTTTTGCACCAACCTAATAGTTGTCACGGTCTAGGTGTTAGCATACAGGTGTTCGACCCAACCCGTTCCTAAATTAGATGCAAAACTTGCTTAAGCTGGTATGGTTTGGCTTGCAGAGTTAGCAAAGTTTGTTTAGCTGATTTGGTAAGTTTGGCTCAAGGCTGATGTAGGGGGTTCTTGTCAGCAGATAGTCATGTGCATTGTCTCCCTCTCGGTGACTGGAACAGAGTCTCAGGGTCATTTCTCTCTTGTCTCCCCGAATTCACTTTGTGCATTTGTATTTATTGTTGTCTTCCAAAAACTGGTGTCGGGGGATGCAATTGGGGAATTGGTATTTCCTCCACCTGTTATCTTCAATGTTTTTGGTCCTGAGAAATTAATTATTTTTCAATTTGGGAGTCTCCTCCTTTTCTTGGATAACTGCTGTAGGCATTATTCTACCTACAGCTTCTTCTTCCTCCTCTTAGCATCTCTTGCTAATGCTCCTCAGTGGGCCTGAGCAGCTCCTTCACCTGTCACATCCACCATTCAGTGAAGACTAATTTAAAAAAAATTATTATTCAAAAATGCTATCACCTCATAAGTGAACTGGTCTGAAAGTTGAATAAATAATTGGCCTTCTCGCCCTCAACCCAGAGACCCTTTCTTAGGGAAAAATATCTTGCAACTTACATTATGGTGACATTCAGCTGAATGTCAAGATATTGTCAAGTGTTTTTTATATATATATATATATATATATATATATATATTTAAAAAGTTAAGACAGGTAGTTATTGTTTTCATTCCTAACATCTTTGCAGAAAGATTTTATTCCTTCCTGTCCAAAATCAAATACTGGACACCTGGCTCTCATGTCCTTTGGTTTTCCTTTTATTGCATCTGTTTTAATAGTCATTCTCAATGAGTTTTCTTGTTTGATTTTCCAATATTTCCTTGGTTGTTTTTCTTTTCTCAAATTTCAGTCATGTCGACATTATGAAAGATTAGTATAGTACCTATCAAAATTGACACTAGTATTTACTGTATGTTCTGCCTTAGGTCAAACTTATTCCCCAGCTCTCTGCCAAGGATAAAAGTGTAGTATCTGTTCGCCTAAATTTATAAATTTTGTTTTTCAGTCAAAAGTTGACATAACAGACATGTCGTTTGCTTCCACATTTGACATGTTAATGGCAGGATTCACCTGTTCATTTTAGAGATGTGTTCAATTTAATGTGATGGAAGACAGAGACAGAAAAATAAGTAATTTTAATCATTATTATACACTAGGAGTTAAAAAATGTCCTTGCAAGTGTTATGTTTTCACAAGTGAATCTTTAAAATGAATTGCTACTGCAAGGGAGATAACTCTAGAACAACGGTTTGTTACAGAATAAAAACGTATTCCAGTCTGTGGCAAACAGTGGTCAAAAAAAATTTAAAAAAAAAAAAAATTCAAATTTTGTTTCATTCTCATTTGTTCACCCCACCCCCATGATCACATGCAATGCTTATTGAATTTTAACTTTATTGAATGTAACATTTTCAACCAATGGCAATTTTCTCTAAGGATGATCATCATCATGTTTAAACACCTTTTACTTTAGGAATGTTCATATTTTTTTTTTGTATAGACAAAAAAAAAAAAAATGCGTTTACCATCATCAGTAATATTAAAGTTTCATTTTTTTTTTTTTATAGCAAAATCTTTTCTCAATAGAAAAAACGAACAAAACACACATACAAAGCCAAACAGCCCTCCCATTTCTAAAGCTGATGCTTCCACATATGATCTTCTGTAGTGAAAATGGCAGAGGAAACATCAATGAAAAAATTACCTTGAATTTTTAGTAGTATGACTCACTTTATGATGAGCTATGTCATGCAGCCCACTAGTCAAAAAAAGGTAACCCATATCTGGTTATTCCTGGCAGAAGTGTTTTTCCCGCTATGCAAGTTTTGTCCACTTTAGTTTTCTACAATACATTTCAAAAACAATAAAACTAATCTGTCTATATTTCTGAGATGAGGTATTATGTACATTATTTACATTATTCGGACTATTGTCCTCATCTTTGTCACCATATTACGTTTTGGCCGCTGTATGCTCCGGCCTTCATCAGGTGGTTGGAATGTCAAACTGAATCCTTTATTTTGCTCACTGGGGTAGACTGTTCTAGTTCCACGTGGCACAGTGGATAAATGTGTTGGTTAGATCCAGTGACAAGACCCAAAGAATGAGAGTTCGATACCCAGTTAAGGCAGTGGAGAACTTTCAGAGGGAAATTAACAGGAGATAACTGATAATTGACATCGACGTGGAACTAGAACAGTCTACCCCAGTGAGCGAAATAAAGGGTTCAGTTCCACATTCCAACCACCTGATAAAGGTCGAAATGTTGTAATAAATATGGTGACAAAGATGAGGACAATAGTCCAAATAATGTAAATAGTGAAAACTTTGGCAATGTTTAACCATTGTGCCTGCAAAAAAAATAAATATAGTGTGTGTCAAAAGGATGTTTTTTATCTTGACACCATTATCACTTGACTCTCTCGGCAATGTTTGTTTACAAGTTTATGAAAATATGTGAACCAAGTACAACGTGATATTTATTACCATTTTATAAAGTAATAAGTTTGAAAAGAAATTTTTTCGTTCAAAATTTCTTTTTAAAAATGTTACAAAATTCTCAAAATATGTAAACCAACTACAATGCAACATTTATTATTTATCATATTATAAATAACTCTGAAAACAGTTTTTTTATTCAATCTAATAAATAGTATTTAACATCTTTGTTGTCATTTCTCTAGAATAAAGAAAATGTATAAATCCATTTTCATGTGTTTGGGTTTTATTAAAAATTCTAATCATTGCTTTTTTAAAAAACAAACATTGTTAAAGGAGTCAAAAGTCTATACAGTAATTGCAGTGCCAAGGGAATCATTGTTCTTTTGTCATATTTTTTTTTTTGTGGGCACAAATGTTAAACATTGCCAAAACTTTTTTTTCTTTAATATTCCCTGAAATGTGGGTGAGCCAATCTGTACCATCATAAACAGTATTTACAAATGCTAAACTTAATATGGCACAAAGCCTCAAGTGTTGGATGCCCAGTGAAAATCCAATTCCCTACACAGGAGCAACAAGTCTGCTCAACTACCATGCTTGTCTGGCACAAGGTTACAAGTCTGGATCAGACTCGCTCTATAGTAGCAGCAAACCTTTTGATTAGTCACTTGCTAATCATTGCTCCATGACAAGGAGAGTGAATCATTTTTAAATTTAATATTCTTCAGCTCAGCCCCACCCAGTTTTTGATTGGGGAGGTTTTAAAAGCATCCCATTAAAAACAGGGCTTTCAATGGGGGTGCTTTTAAAAAAAAAAGCAGTCCATTTAAAAATATGGCTTTTAAATTATGATCTCAGCTGTTATTCTACTGGAAAAAAAAAAAAAAAATGTCTCCCTCCATCACTATGTGGAAGGTTAAAAAAAAAAAAAAACAACAATTATTTTGAGTGGGGGAGAAAGGAGTTTAAAAATATCCTTATTTATTTTATGATCAATTAAAAATTGTTCAACTAAATTTTGGGTTTAAGCTTGGGAAAAAGATGGCAGTTTATTGAATTAAATATTTCATGATGTCATCGGTCAGATGCTTTTGGAACAAAAAGCTTCTCTGCCCAACTCCTCCCCACCATATAACCTTGGAAGACAAAAGAAACAATTCATGCCGATAGGTTAATGTGACCTTCATCTGCTGTAAATATTGTAAAATTCTTGTAATTGGTGAAGAAATAAAAAGAAGAAAAAAAAAAAAAAAGTTTTTGTACAATTCATTGAATTTGTTTCTTTTTTTTCTGGAACAAAATAAGTTTTTCATCTTATTTCTATTCTGTACATGAAGTTTTGTCAATTGGTATTTCTTTTATCTTATTTCTCTTGCTTAAGACTATTACTCCCACATAGTAATAGTCTTAAGTTGTCTGAGTTTCTTTATTGCAAGTCTCAGACTGAATACCTGTAACCAGTAAGTAATTAAAATAATTCAGGTAAGACAAATACACTCTGTAGGATCTTGCCCAGTATTTGGGTTGCTTAATTTGCTACACAAGAATTGGCACTGAAGTTGCCTTAATTTTTTTATGCTTGGTTCAGATAAATTCTATTTAACTAGCAGAATTTTTTTAATATCGTAAAAATAAACAATTTGTCTGCACATTTTTTTTTTTCCTAGGCACTTAATCCATGTCAGTAGCAGAGTTGCTATAGTCAAATTGGAGTCCAGTTGCTTATACAAATGTTGGTAATCAGAGAGGAGGGGAAAAAGAAACATTCCTAACATTCATACAGTATCAAGAAAAAGATTGTTCACTCCCTACAACATTGGTCCAAGCTCATAAGTGGTGACCAACCTAGAAACACCCCCTCTCCACACACACAATGGGATATTATCAGCATTGGTAACACTTATTCTGCAGGTGTAACATCAGCTTCTACAAGAAGTCATCTTTGATGACCACAAGCAATAATCTACAAGGATCTGTCTACCACACATAACGGGAAGGATTCAAGCTGCAGGTCATACAACATCAGGACGGTAATTAAAAATTAGTTCAAACCCTCCTGAGAGATTTCTCCAGAACAACCCCCCACCAAGAAGAGAACAAGATCAAGCAATATGTATATTCCACCCCACACAGATCTAGCAAGGAATACAAGGGTGATACAATAAGTAAAGATGGAGGAACATTAAAAATCTATAGTAGTCTCAAGAGAAATATTGAAATCAGGCATGGCTGATCATATATCGAGGAAAAAGGGATAATCATCAACCTCTATGGAATGAAGTTCAGAAGAGAACATGATCAAGAAGTTCTGACAAGAAATGCAAGGGTGAGATTAGAGATAACTAAAAAGTGTAGAGGAACATTGAAAGGTTGTATTCCTAAGAGAGACATTGAAATCAGGCATAGCTGATCATATGTGAAGAGGGAAAAAGTGGTTATCAACTCTTGTGAAATGAAAATAAGAGACAGCACTGGAAGACAACAGAAATAATTAGTGCACATATAAAGTTGACAACTTCCTCAGTAAACCTAGCATAGGGATGAACACCATCTGGAAACCTTTGATCAACAAAGAAAGTCAAAAATTTGACTACCTTACCTGAGAACAGACATTAGGTTTTAAAGCTAGATTGTCCAAAAGGTACATAGCTCTATGGATTAAAGCGTTGTTTTTTTTTTTGTGACAGTTGCGTTTGGTAGTGTTACAAAGACGCTTACTCGGGTTCAGGTTCAGTGAAAGAAATAGACAAATGACACAAAGGCAAATAAGCTGAGGAAGTCTTAAATGAGACGAGTTATCTCTCCTAAGCATGAAAAGCAGACTGAGAACAATCAACGTCTGGACTGTATAAAATGTTTGGTTCAAAATTCTTAGAAGAAAACCGGTTACTACAGACAGTTGAAAGGTCAAAGGGTACAACAGTTGAAATGCTGCTTGTGTAACAATTTTATAATGAGAGGCTTTAAAATTTTACTTTATGGCAGTTATTCAGACGAAAAATGAAAAGGTTTCTAGCAATATAAAAAACTTATAAGCAAAGTGGCCCATTAATACCATATTGTTTACTCCGAGAGCAAGTAAACTGTTACTTTGCGTATATATATATATATATATATATATATATATATGTGTGTGAGTGAGACAAAGTTTACTTGTGATGTGTTTCCTCTTTCAGGACTTCAGACTAAATTTATTATGTTACTATGACTTCACATGAATGAGGGGTGCTAGTGATTTTTAAATTTTTCTTTTCACCCTTTTGTTGAATTAATATATATATATATATATATATATATTCTTTTTCCACATAGATAAAAAAAAAAAAAAAATTCTAAATCCCCGGTACCCCTTGTTCATGCACATGTGTAGTGCTACCAACATAATAAATTTAGTTTGATGAAGTTCTGAAGGACGAAATACATCACAAGTAAACTTTTTTCAATTTGTCATACAATTTCCCTAATATTGTTCTTGATATATATATATATATATATATATAAGAGAGAGAGAGAGAAATCAGTGGCAACTCCAAGGGTTGGGCCTAGCCTGAGTTAGTCAACATTCAAGTATATCTATTTCAAAGCAACAAAAACTTTTCATAGTGCATCATTTTCATTCTTGATTTAACTCTGTGCTGCAAAATAATAACCAAAATATATTTTGTTGACATTATTCATAATAACGAAGATAGAAAACAAAGTTAAAAAAAAAAAAAAAGAAAGAAAGAATGAATGAAAGTGTTGAGGAAATATGATATCAGTCAGCAGTATTGATCATAAACATACAACAAATTAAACTAAAACTTCATAGCGAAAAGTTTTTTTTTTTTTTTTTTAATAAATAACATATCTGGTTAGAGATTTTTAAAAATTATATATTTAAGTTAGAGTAAAGGAATCATTTTAGCATCTAAGTTATATCAATTGTATATTTTGTTAAAAATTATGAGCCTGACAATCATAATATATATATAAATTTACTAATAATTTCAGTTTTCCTATTTTAATTTTCTGATGAATCTTAAGTTAATGATTAAATAAGTTTATGGCAAGTTTTAAAAAAAATAAAGTATCTGTAAATATTCCTCTATCACTAAATATTTGAGAAATCAAAATATTTTTTTTTTTAATCATTTCACCCCAAGCAAGGTGAGAATGTGGGGAGTGAAAGAAAATGAGAAGATTTTAGTGAGAAAAAAAGACAAACAGATTTCAGAAAAAAAGATAATGATTGACATTGCATTTACATTTTTGAAGACTGTAGGTGGCAGGGAAGCAAGAAATCAGAAAGGAGTTTCACAGGCAAGAAGTGCAAGAAAAGAAACTATTAGAATAGAACTGAATATAACTGTAGTTATTTCAACATCAACACAGTGAGACCTAATTGCCAATCCAGTCACATGCTGAAATTCATTTTTTCACTAAAGAGAAAAACTCTAAAAACAAGACTGTCTCTCCAATTGAAGCTGACAGTTTATCTGTGTCAATTTGTTATTCTTTGACTGTCAATCGCTGACTTCAAGGGGACGCTACTTTTTAAACATTCCAGATGACAAAACGAAAAAGAGAAAGAGAAACTCGATTCAATCGTTTATTGATTTTCTTTGTTTATCAAATGACAACTAAGTTTCTTTGAAACAAAAAAGGAATTTCATAAAATTCGAAGGAGTCAACAAAGGACTTCAACTAATACTTTTCATATTGCCTATTAATGTTACTTGTATAGTTCATCAAGATATGGAGTTTTAGAAAGGTCACCAATGGCAGCCATGGATGGTTTTCCGTTGATAATCTTTTTGGCAACCTAACAAGAAAAGACAAAAAACAAATTAGCAACTAAAAACAAAACAAAATTATAATAAAGCATAATGTAAAAAAAAAAAAAAAAAAAAAAAAAAAAAAAAAAAAAGTGAAAATCAAAAATGAGAGGGCGGGGGTCAGCCAGTGCTCATGAAACCGAGAAATTGATAGATTAACTAAATATAGAGTCATAGGTAAACCAGTAGGGTTTTTAGTATGTAAATATTTTGTCACAAATTGCACAAGCTCCCTAGGCACTTCCCCTTTCAGGTGCTGGGTAATAACCTCAGCCCCATCATGAAGCAGTAGTACTGCCTGGAGGGGAGGAAATGGACCCTAGCGGCTTGAGCTAATATTAATTTCACACTACCCTGGCTGGTGTCAGGGAATAAAAAAAGTATTGCTCAAAGGTTCTCATACACTTGTGGCATTTTTTTTTTGGGGGGGGGGGTTCCACAACTGATTATAGGGATTGAACCTTACCCAGTGACGATAACCAATAATTGTGTTTGGTTACTAATAGTAACATATCAACTGCAGTCAAGATTACAGAGTCACTGAATTCTATGATGTTGTCAATGCCTGAATACAGTTTTGAATTTAGAGTTGTTATTCTCCTGTACTGGCTGCCAACTTTGCCCTGCTATTTATCCCATAGCTTGGGAGAGGGGAAGTCAATAATCTTGTTGATGGCTGCATCAGGGTTATATATGGTTTTGAATTTAGAATTGTCCTTCTGCTCAACTGGTTGCCAACCACCGTCTGCCTGGTAATTTAACCCATATAACTGGGGGCAGGAGAAGAGACAGATTCACACATTTCCTGAGGGTATTTGCACAAAGGTGAATGAAACAAACTTTATTAACCTTTACACCACTTGTATGCCTAGGTTTAAGTTACACTCTTAACAATCCCTTCCACATAATTGAAAGAAAATGTAGAAGATACGAAGACACAAAAAGTATCATTCAAACATTGGTTCAGGTTATTAGTCAAATTCTTTTGGTTACTATTTCAGTGCAACCATACAACAGGGCCTCAGATTTTCATCAACCAGACACACAATGCCACCTTGTGTTTCTATTCTTGCCAATGTTGATGTTCGCAAAGGGAACAAAAAGTGAAAATAAATGCTACAGCAAGAAATGAAGACTTGAACCCCGTTTCCAATATATTTCATTGTTTATTCCAAGTATCCACCTGCACGGTCAGAATGGGTGGGTAGGTGACTCTTGGGAATATCTTTTGCCACTTCTGACATCTTAAACTAACAGACCAGCATTTTTCCCTTAACCAGAAATATGAATTTATCCTATCAATTCTCTGTCCATCTTTAAATAATGTGTGGCTGGCAGCTCTCTCTGGACAGGAAGCATGGACCCAACCCAGGACTACTTTAATCCCAATTATGATTTAATATAAGCCTGTGAATGGAAGTCTCCAATATCCAATTTGTTGAGACTTGTTTCCAAATGTTTTCATTTATTTATCTATTATTTTATTCTCTTTTGGTCAAGTGGGTGGCTACTTTGAAGACCCTACTTTCAAGCTTTACTTCTGGTCATAAAAACAAGAATTAAGACTGAGGCCATCCCAATCAGTATTACAACTATTCTCCAGCATTCCATAGGTACACAATTGGATATGGAAACAAGTCAGGTTTTGTCAGTAGCGAGTGCAGGAAAATGCTAAGTTATAGAAGACAGATTGGTTTAAGCTGTTGTGGAAAAAGTAATTGAAACACAAAGAATGAGATCAATAATCTGACCAAAACTCTTGGAATGATAATGACCCTAAAAGTATAACACAAAATATTAGTAAAATAAACAATGTATTCAAGTATATTATTAGCCATATTAAATCATTATTATTATTAAATATTATTATCCATATAAAATGAAAGAAAGATGCATAATTAAACACTAAAAAAAAAAAAAAAAAAAAATCAACAGCTTTTTTTTTTTTTAGCTCTTAAAATCCTGTTGAAAATTTAGCAATGATGCTGAATAGATATGTTCTTGTGCCTACCAGGACGTTGGCGATCATGGCTCTCCACAATTTCCTGTCCTTTGTATGTCTTAATAAATTTTATCTTTTTGTTATCTCTCTCCAACCCTGTTCTGCCATCCATTTAAACAGGCTCATTCTACATCTATGTGCCATGTCACTTCAGGATGTTGGCGATCATGGCTCTCCACAATTTCCTGTCCTTTGTATGTCTTAATAAATTTTATCTTTTTGTTATCTCTCTCCAACCCTGTTCTGCCATCCATTTAAACAGGCTCATTCTACATCTATGTGCCATGTCACTTCAGGATGTTGGCGATCATGGCTCTCCACAATTTCCTGTCCTTTGTATGTCTTAATAAATTTTATCTTTTTGTTATCTCTCTCCAACCCTGTTCTGCCATCCATTTAAACAGGCTCATTCTACATCTATGTGCCATGTCACTTCAGGATGTTGGTGATCCTGGCTCTCCACATTTTCCTGTCCTTTATAGCTCTTAATAAATTTTATCTTTTGTTATCGCTCTTAAACCTTGCTCCATCATCAACTTAAGCTTGTTACATAGGCCATGCATGGTTTTCCTCTGGCCCTTCAATCCGTTCTGTGAGTATCAAATTTTCCAAGCCCTCTTTCCTCATTACATACCCTTAAAAATTTCAACTGATGTTAAATAAGTGTCCTTTTTGCTTCCATTTTCTCTACAACTTTGTCATTGTTTACATGTTCAGTCCATGGTATTCTCAGCATCCTTCTGTAGAACCACATTTCTGTTCAAGTCCCTTCTTCACGTGTGAGGACATTGTCCAACATCTGCCATATAGAAGCAACAATTAAAGCAAAGGATTCAAGTAATCTCACTTGTTAAAGATGTCATCACTTCCTTTGAAACAAATGTAAACAAGGTTAGTTTGATTTGTGAAATATTGTATCTTTCAGAACTGGCAGGACAAAGCAATGATGTGTAGGACCGTGCTGTATGGGATGTTAAGAGTTAATTAAAATAGAAATCCATCGCTTCAGTTGGGAGGACTGCATCACCAACAATGTGGTCCTCTTTTGGCTAACAAAGGCCGACATCAACTGAGATCTGGGAAATTGTTATTGCAAATCAGCCTTGCTAGCTTAGGACTATCCACCACAGGGTGGATGACCGAGACTTTCGAGTTTAGCTGTCAACATTAAGAGGATCTGCAATGTACTGTCAGGAGTGCCCGATTCACCAAGCTATGTCAACCAGCCACCCCCACCACCTGTGATGAGAAAGGGTTTAGGGAGAGAGAATGATGAAACCAACACTCGAAAACAAGAGGCTGGCAATGACAACAGAAAATTGAAATTTAAGACATTAGTAAAAAAAAAAAAAAAAAAAAAAATGACTGACCAAATTAACATCTTCTGCAGTGATCATGTCAATCTGATCAATGAAAGCATCAACATCAGCCAAGCCACCAGCCATCAACAATTGTTGGCCCATGTCTTCAAGAATCATGTCACTGTGTTCAGCCTGCATCAGGACGGCAGCCTTCAATTGATTCCTGACAAAATTAAATTCATCCAAGTGAGAAAACATTAAAAATGACCAATCCAAAAAGGAAAACTCAACTTTCAGAAATTGAAAATAAATCTTGAAAGAAAGGTTTATGTAGTTTAAATTCGAGAGACTGTCTTAAATTCCTCTTCTCTCACCGTCTTTCGTACACTCCATATTTTAGCTTTTTCAACCAACATCTCATGAATGCCATGATTTTATGTTAATTTTTGCCAGCTTAAAAACAATATGGCTTCCACACGAGACTCTTTTTATGTACAGACGCCAATGAGGTAAATTTTTTTTTTTTTAACTACAGTTTAGTCAAAAAGATGGTGGTATAAATAACAGGAATTTTAATGAAGAATTGATTGATTTCATTTTTATTAGCTTATCAACCATTTGTGGGTTATTTAAAGCCAAAAGATATTTAGGATTGTAAGAATTCTTTTTTTGAAAGTGAATATTGCATTAACAATTTTTTAAAGAATAAAAATGATTTTTCCAGATAAAAGTTCTACTACTTAACCCATAGTTTGGGAGGAGAAGTTAACAAAATATCAACAATTATTTCAACTGAATGTATACAAGTTTATTTTCTGAGTGTGTGTGTGTGTATATATATATATATATATATATATATATATACACACACAAACGTGTGTGTGTGAGAATTGGGAACAAATATTTGGTTAAATATGTATCAGAACCTGAAAGAATGATAGAATAAAGTACAAATACATTTATATATATATATATATATATATATATATATATATATATATATATATATATACACAGAGCTGCTGAAAAGAAACTTGTCCTACCTACTTTCCAAAATTTGATCAAAGAAATCCTACTTAATCAAGAGGAGAAAGAAATAGTGAAAAAAAAGGAAATTCTTTCTTACTTGGCACGATTAATTTCTTCAGGTTTTATCCCAATCTTGGTGATTTGAGCAAATTCTTGGAAAGCAGCTTTCAGAACCTAAAAATTGAATGAAAAATATATAGACAGAAACTAAAAAAAAAAAAAAAAAAAAAAAAAAAAAAAAAAAAAAAAATCTTAAGATGTGTTTTTTTTTTTTTGTTTTTTTTTTTAAATACTAAATCTCACTGCCTACAACGCTCATGATAAGTAGATGTTGAAGTGTGGAGTGAACTCGAGACTCAAAAGACGTTCAAAAGCATGAAGCCTTATTGAGAGTGTAACCGTTCATCATGATAGAACAAAAATCAGGATATGAATAGTGATGAAGAAGTTGACTTCTGAGATATTGAAAGTTGCATGCCACTTATTTCCCCATTGAGCTGTTAAAGCTTGATCAGAAGTGAGATCAGCTGCAAGGCTTCAAGGATCTAAGATTTGGGGAAGGGCTTCCACAAACTGTGGCCTCATCAACATAGACATTTCCTAACAATCTGGGAATGTTCCTAAAAGAAGATTTACATCACACTATTTTAAAATATATAAAAATTTAAGATTAATTTTTGAGGCTATTAACTACCTGGCAATTTCTAACCTGACATTCTGCAAAGAAAGGTAAAAAAAATATTATAGTTTGTTATGTGATTAGAAAAAACTAAAACTGTACATGTTCTTACCTTTCCAATGTCATCCTTGTTGGTAGTGGCAGAAAATCCAAAAATTCCTCCATCAGAATAAGCTCCACTGATGCAAGAAATCTTTCCATGGAAAAAATAAATAAATATTCAAAATTCAAAGGAAGAAAGATTTTTTTAAAAACTGAGACTGGTTGGGATTCTGTTTTAATGTTTACAAAAACAATAAATGAATCAGAAATTATCTTTATCTTTTCCACCTGCCATCATTTCCTGAATTTTAAAACAAAACAGAAAATGTGTGTGTGTGTGTGTGTTTGTATATTTATTATTATAAGAGATCATAATAAAAACATGTTGAAATCGGTACACAAAAGCTTTCATGTTTCAATTCTATGATTGTACTTCTTCGGGCGATGGTAAGTAACTGGTGATAAAATGATTTTTAAGAAAATTTAAAAACAAAGTGTTAACCTCTTTTTTGAAAGTTAAAGCAGGAGGGGGGACATAAGGTCAGAATAAGAAATAGACTTGTGGGTGTGCCTTGATTAACCAATTAAATGACAGATCTACGTTAAATAGAAAAGTAAGCTCAGAGGGTGGAGGTGGGTGAATTATTTTTTCACGTCATGATAAACCAGAAAATAGATAGAACATCATTAATGATTGCAGAAAATATGTCGGCGACAAATGTGTGTGTGTGTATATATTGTTAAGCATAACAGACAACTAATGTCTATTATGTTTGATCTTGAGCCATTCTAAGCTTCATATAGTGGCTTTGTTTTTGGGAGAAAATAAAGACAAAGACACGCACATATATATATATATATATATATATATATATATATATATATATATACACGGAGGGAAAAGGGAGATCGCCACCCCCTGTAGGATGAGGTTGAAATAATAGACAGAGAGCATCACTGGAAAATATGAAAATTTAAGTAATCTGCACATATGCTAGGCCACAAAAATCTCCTGAGCCGACCAAGCATGGACATGAATGTAATATGAGAACCAGTAAGACAGAATGCTAGAGAAAAGCAATAACAAGAAAATTGCAATATAAGCTCTAGTAAAAAAATGGTTACTGAGACATTAGTTTTATAAGCCCCAAAAATCCACACATATCCTCAAGGACACCTGGCCTAGTGGATAAAAGAATTGGTTGAATCCAGTGACTTGAGTTCAATACTTGGATATGGCAGTGGTGAACAAAAACTTGGACTGTTGAGTCAAAGGGAAATAACTGAGTTAATTATGTAGAATTGGATTTAAGCAGCAATCCTTCTTTTATACAAGTTTCATTAAATAAAACTGACAAGGTACTGCAGTTAAGTCTTTTTATTTAATTTTTCTTGTGTTCTTATTTTTTTTTCTTTTCTGGACATAAATTATGTAGACATTGTCTAAATGTTTTGTATGTCCAAGCACTTTCAGTTGTATGTTTAGCCATTATGAAGGTTGATTTTATTTTTACTTTTAAATGAAGGTAGGGATTGTATCTAGAGTTATAGAAATGTTTTATTTTCCAAACACTGTCAGTACATTGTGGCAGTGTTCACAGTTGATATTATTGAGTGTTGGCTTTTTCTTTTTTATTAATTATGCTTCCATTATTTTTGGTCTTTTTTTTTTTTTTTACATGGGGATAAGGCCATTACATTTGGATTATCAACAAGTATGTTGCAGGAGTTTGGTAGGTCTTCATGTGTATTTAAATGAAACACTAATTGAGCTATGGTCAGAAAGATGTAATGAGTCTTCTTGTTAAACATGTAGTATATCCAGTGGAGTAGTGGGTAGCGGCTCGGACTGAGGGCCCAGAGAGCCGACTTTGAATTCCAGTCAAATCTATTATATTCACTTACGTGCTAATACCCTTGGGAAAGGTATGAATCTTCCTCTTCTCCCTCCCTCTATAGCAGGACTGGGTTCTATAGGCTTGGATGGCAACTGGTCTAGGAGAAAGACAACTCTGGATTCAAAATCTGTGGAGGGTCATTTGGGGACATTGTGGCATGTAGTGCACCAGGTCTTTGTATTCACCACTTCAAAAAATGTGGGTTGGTTCTGCACAAAGCCTTCACCACCATAATCAAATCATATGTGCTGGTGTCTGGGCTGTCGGTTCCTAGGAATTGATTTGCTGACCATTATACGTCAAATACGACTAGAGAGTCCACCATATATATAATCCCTCACCGTTCACACGACTCAGAGTTTCATGCAAAATGCAATCTTCAGGTGCTGCTGAAGACTGTATTGTGCTATATATATATATATATATATATGTGTGTGTGTGTGTGTGTGTGTGTGTGTGTGTGTGTGTGTGTGTGTGTGTGTGTGTGTGCACACATACAATAATATATTTGTTTTTCATCGTTTGGTGCAACTCCGAGTTTCATGTACATGGCAATTGTAAGGCAAAAATTAAAAACTGACCATTGCAATATCTAAATAATTATATTCTAATGTAAAAATAGTGGATTATTTATTTATGAGAAAAATATAAAAATAAATACATTTTAAGAAAATAGGCAGCATAACTTCATTCAAACATGTTTCATTGAATAATATCGCCATATCATTGTCTATTTTCAAAATAATCCTTTCTAGTTTTCTAATCAGTTTCTTGATGTTAAGATGAAATTCATCAAGGAAGGCGCCACAGTTTTTTTTCTACCCAAATACTTTCAATCTCCTCCAAGATAATCTTCAGGAGTGAATTGCAAAGACAAACTTATTGCAACTGTGATTGTTGTGATGGTGACGTTTTAAAACAAGCATGAACACGCTCTGCTATAATAATTTTCATGTTTTCAAAAATGTACCTACGGACCTGATTGACTTAGAGGGATCATTGTCAATCATGGCCTGCATCTCACCAACAAATTTAGGAGATTTTTTCTTATCTGAACAATCAGCGCGAGTTTTCCGAGCTGCTGTACATTTGTAATCACCATTAGACTCATCCAACTCTTTCTGAATCCTCTACACTGTCCTCAGATTGACACCCAAACACTGAAATGTTTGTATAGGAACTTCTATCATGAATGCCAAGAAGTACAGCATGCTGCTTCCAAATTTCTGGCAGTGGAATTGCATCATGGTGGTCTTTTTCTCACAGACCAACCCTACTATACTGTGCCGTAGACAACACCCAGTGTGTGTATAACTGGCCACTTGTATTCAAGGATACCTGTCTACTAGGGTGGCTAGCCAATCCATATTGCAGACACTTGCTCAGCTGCATTTGTGTTTATTCAACACCCACAAAGCCCAGCTGTGGTTTATACTGCAACTATGCTGAGCAGACCTTAGTTACAGTTTCTGGGAAAGAACGTGTTATATAGCGTGATCAACAATTTGAACAAGGTCAGCACACTCAAGCCCTCAGCCACAATGACTTGTGACTTTCTACTAGCACAGCTATCGATGGACCCCCAAGGATTCTGTCTATCCAATTTCACTCACAAGCCTTGGATCAACCTGTGGTATAGTTTTCAGGCACTTTCCAAAAGTGACACATGCTGGCATCATCCCCTCCAGTTTGATAACATCAGGAAGTCTTCTTCTTGACAAATTGACCATGGTGAGATTCAAACCCGGGTCTTATGGTCAGAATGCAAATGTTCTAACCACTCGGCCACATGCCCATCCGTGTGTGTGTGCGCGTATATATATATTTTTGAATAAAAACAGACCACGTTAAGGTTCCATGTAATAAATTATTTCACCATAACCCCTTTAACAGGGCTCTGGATCATCAGACTTTACTTCCAAAAATTGAAATGAAAAATGAAAAATGAAAAGAAATTCACTCATTTTTGACGGACCACATCAAGTATACATAAAATTAACGAAGTGAGGAAGTGAGGTGGGAAAGAGGACATGAATGTGTCATATGTATCATTTCAAATTCTTATTTTTAATTTTTAACTCCAATGTGTCGGCTAGATGTTGTTCGAATTTATTGTGTCTAGTCTCAAGATATAGATGGCTAAGGAGTGGAGGGGTGGAGACCGACTTTAAAGGAAGAAGCTACACTACTTTCACGAGGACAGTTTTTGTTTTTTTTTTTTACTAATTAATAAAAGATAAAAATAAATTAATTAATAAGATTACTAAATATAAAATAGATTACTCTTTCAATGTACTATCTGTGAATTTTTCTAATCGACTGTTTCATAGAAAATAACAAAAAACTCCACCGAATTTCAAATTAATTTCTTCGTAGATTCTTTAAACATTTAGATACAGAAAAAACTTTAACCTCCCAAACATGCCCGTTAAAGTAACGCGAATTAACAGCATCTAAAAAATTTTAAAGAAAAACTTTCAGTGTAGCTTCTTCCTTTAAAGTCGGTCTCCACCCCTCCACTCCTTAGCCATCTATATCTTGAGACTAGACACAATAAATTCGAACAACATCTAGCCGACACATTGGAGTTAAAAATTAAAAATAAGAATTTGAAATGATACACATGACACATTCATATCCTCTTTCCCACCTCACTTCCTCAATTTTACGTATACTTGATGAGGTCCGTCAAAAATGTGTGAATTTCTTTTCATTTTAATTTTTTGGAAGTAAAGTCTGATGATCCAGAGCCCTGTTAAAGGGGTTATGGTGAAATAATTTATTACATGGAATCTTAACGTGGTCTGTTTTTATTCAAACATATCTGCTTTGAATTTTACATCATAAACTATATATATATATATATATATATAAAAAATGGATAATGATGGTATGTGAACATATATTCTCATTCTCTAATTTATTTATATATTTTGTAATTTACTCATTCACCTACCAATTCATTTTGTCTTCTAAGTAGACTGCTGCACTATCTTAACAGTAGATTGTAAATATTTTAAATATTACAATGGACATTTTTCAATCGATGCCTAACAGTACTTCCTTGATTATCTTGACAACTTGCGACTAAAGTTGAAAAAATATTTAATATAATCCCAATATGTCCAGATAATCAAGAAAGTACTGTACTAAAAATATTTGATTATCAATTTTAATTTTTGATGCATGGGTTGCAATGACTAATGGCAAGAGATACTCACTCCGAATGGGCTGGAGGTGACTGAAGCAGCAGCTTTCCCAAGTCTGGAAACTTCAGTATTGTTACTGTACTTAATGAAGGGCCCAGTGCCCATGGCCATTTGCAGGATACAAGCTGGAAGCAGGTCTTTGCTTGGGAGGCTGAAAAAAAAAAAAAATTTTAAATTAATAAACAAACAAAAAAAATGTTTTTAAATGTTTCAGTTTTATCAAGAAGCAATAAAAGAAACATGTGGGTAGTATAATGGTTATTGGTGCAGAAAGTGGAATTGGCAGGCAAAGTTCAAATTCTGACCAAATCCGTTTCATTCTGCTTGCATTATTGCCCTTGGAAAAGGTATGACTACACCTTCCTCCTTCTAAGGGTTAAATAGCAGGAAACTGGGTTCTCTTGCCTTGGGTGGTTAGCAGTCTAGGAGAAGGACAACCCTGAATTCAAAACTATAGACAAGGCAATGGAACCATTCCTATCATTCCAAAGGACAACTGACCTGAGCACAATCAGGCTCCTCTCAAGTCTCAAATAGACATTCTTCCATCCAGTAATTCATTTTTTTTTTAATTATATTCCAAGATATTTTTATTCCAAATTGTCCTCCTCCTATGCTTATTAATATTTTGAAATAGTTACAATGTAGACAATTCCAGAACCTGGATTCTGAAATGTTCTCTCAGTCTTTTAGAGGATATTTTTGTCCTTTCTTTTAACCCCTACCCTAACGTATTATATTTTAGCATTTCTTCCACTCCTCATACCATTCCAATCTCTCCACACCCATATCTGGGACTCAAGAGTAGACTGCCCAAGACACACCAATGTTGCTATGGCTGCAGTACATGTGGTGCCCCAAGAACCCTAATGTGTTACAGAACTCACGATTGTGATCAAGAACAGAAAACTTGTTCAATTCTTCAATATTTCATTTTTACAGAAATGAAAACCCTTATTGAATTAAATCCTAAATTCTCCATTAGACTGGAAAGAAATTGTTAATTTTTTTTCATCTTAAACATGGAACTGAAAATATTTACAATGAATAAATAGAAATTAAATATTTTTATTTGAAAAATGAATTTACTATTGAAATATATGACAAAATGGTTATTTTTGTGTATATGAAGGTTAAACACTGTGTCAAAAGGTCGTTTTTCCCTTGGCACCAATATTATTTTAATTACTTTAATTCCTGGGTAATGTTCATTGTTTTAAAAAGAGATGATTAGAATTTTAATAAAATAATAAATACTATTTATTACATTGTTTATTGGAATGGTTGGTAAAACATTGGCTAATTGTTAATCGATTCAAACTTTATAAATTTCTGAATAAAATATTGTTTTCATATTTATTTCTTTATAAATTAGTAAATCATAAATATTGCATTGCATTAATTTTAATGTTATTAGTTTTTAGAATGTTGTAAATATAAAATTATTCTTGTAAATAGACAATCTAATAAATAAATGTTTATTTTTGTTGTAAATTCTCAAGAACCAAAAAAAATGTATAAATTCATTTTCATGTTTAGGCTTTATTTCAATTTGAATCATCCCTTCTTAAAATACACATTGCCGAGGAGTGAACGTAATTAAAATGATAGTGGTGTCAAGATAAAAACCCTCGTTGTGTAGGTGCAAAGGTTAAAGGTTGCCATTAATTCTTTTTAAAAGAGAAAAAAAAAAAAAAACATTCACTTTACAAACTTGAAGAATTCAAGAATGTTTTCAGAGACAAAACAATTTTTTTAAATCAAATTAAGAAAATGGACAATTTTGTTTTTGTTTTACAGAACATATCAGAAAAGATAAAATGTCTTTATTTTTTTTTTTTTATTTACATTTGGACAAATATCCTCATCGTTTTTGTTATTAAAACATTTCATTACTTTTTTTTTTCAATTAAAACTTAAAGAAAAGAGAAATAGGTTTGCAAAGCAGGGATTATCTTTGAGCTGAAACAAATGTTTTAATTGAAAGCTTTTGGGTTTCATTTCCAAAAACAGAAAAAATTAAATACATTAAATGATAAAAGTAATTCTGAGAAACATTCTGGTGAGTAATTAATACACTCATACCCTTTGTTTTAACAGATAAAAAGGGGGTAAAATTGGACCGATAATGTTGATTGTCTGTAGTTACTAGCAATAAATCTGATCAACTCAAGCTTTTGTGCTACTGTTAAATTCACTCTTTGCCACTTTTCTACTCTTCCTCCAGATGATGAAGGTTATAGAAAATGATGAATATGGAACTACTTAAACATATTTGCAAAAGGGGGAACTAATAGAGCAATAAGCTACACATGTGGTTACATTGATGTAAACAAAGTGACAGCCTGTCAGCTCACAAAGCAGCAGCTTGTATCCAGGATTACTACAACTCTGTCCATAGTGTGCGGAACTTACAAACTGAGTCGGCAACCCCAGATTTTGTCTGTTGCTTCCAATATCCATTAAAGGGAGGTACATAATACCAAAGCATGAGTGTATTTTATAGGGAGGAGGAAAAAATGTGCAATGACAAGTGAACTCTATGTGAGGGAGAGATAAACTTCTTTCTTTTTTTTTTTTTATTTTGTTAATACCCAGAGTACCAGTTGACAGGTAAAAGAATCATACAGACAGAAAGGAAATTAGGGAGTTCATGAGTACTGGCTATTTTTAGAATTGCACAGGCAGTTCTAAAATAGTGACATTTACCGCAAATCTCCAGGGTTAGTATACTAGCAAATAGACAGGTTTCAGGGTTCAATGTGTCAAGTTGTAAACTGAACCCCCATTTTATAACACATCTTGGTTGTTATACTCACAATTTCAGCAGCTGTACTCTTCAGCCTTCTTCAGGCTGTCTTACTCAGTAACATTGGAATTTCAAATTGAATTTATTTATTCATATTTGTTGTTTAACCATTTCTTTCACTGAACAAGAGTACATGACCTCTTAGCATGATCAGACATCAAACTCACAACTCAAGGAAACCAAAGAGACTTTCATATGGATGTCATGCATGGCACCAAACCTGTTCAGAAATATCTACACTGTCAGCTGTAGACAACCACTTTCTAAGATCAATGGTTTAAAAAAAAAGCCTTTGAGCGAACAAAGCCTGAGGATCTTGGCAAAGATCATCCTTCTTGAACCTTGTGGACTGGCACAAAAGAAACACAAAAAACTGTACTAAATAAGAGAAGCCACAACACTTAAGGACTAACAACAATTGCATCAGTTAAAATGGATACCATTTATAACTTTAAGAGAAAATAATAACAAGTTTTCATTACTGTCATTGTTTTCAGTGATATTTTAAATGATTTTTTGTGACAAATTTTTTTGTACGATAATTTTTATAACTTGGAAATAAATTTGGGAATAATCAAATTTGCAAAATCCAACAAAAGTCACTCATGAAATGAAAATAATTGTTTGTACAGAAAGTAAGGACCTACATACATCAAATTGTCTTGGTGGCTTTTAAGCTATAATGATAATTGCTAATCTCAAAATTTCTGGTAAACAGGGGTGGGGGAGGGAAGTTTTTTGCAATCTTTAAAATTTCATCATAATTTTGGTTTGCCAGTCATGACCTTTATTGGCAAAGAAAGGTTAGTCTGAAATTCTGTCAATGTGAGATTTTCCTTTTTCCTTTTATTCAAAAACTGAGGATGAGGTTTCCTTGTCTCAAATCATTTGATCACTTCCAACTGCATGGAAAGGTTAAGGCAGTAGGACATGAACAAAAGCTGATGGCACCCCCCCACACACCATCTGCAAGAAAGACGATGACCTCAGTTTTTTGGGATACAAATAGCATTGTGTTATTGACTATCTTCAAATGGGCCACACCATCAATGGAGAGTACTATGACAACTTGCTGAGGCAGTTACGAAAGGCTATCAAGGAAAACTGACAAAAAGGAAGCCTGTTTCATCAGGACAATGCTCCATCACACAAGTCCTTGGATTCAGTGGCTACTGTTTGTGACTGTGGCTTTGAACTGGTTGATCACCCTCCCTATTCTCCTGATTTGACCCCATCTATCATCATGGTTGGTTGGTTGGTTTTGTTTTACAGGTTATCAACCTCTCATGGGTCATTTAAAGCAGAGACATTCTTATATTTAATAATTTCCTTTTCCCAATCATTTGGTATTAACTTATTTTTTATGCAATCTTATGCTTTTAGCAATTTTTTTCAATCATTACTTTGTTAGTTTAGATATCAGGGTTTTTTTTGCTATTTTTTTATTTTTAGGTTTATATTTTTTGGTATAAACCCACTCTTGAGAAATTATATCATCCATCATTACTCTTTCAAAGAGATCCTTTATATTGAAGTATGTTTTGCTAGAGGGAGCAAGAGCTGTACACTCAGTCCAAATATGTTTTATAGTTTATTCAGTTTGATATGTTAGACATATTGGTTGTTCTTCTCCTTTCAATAAGTATGAATGGGTAATTCTTGTATGGTGAATGTGCAAGTAGCAACCCCACCCA
This sequence comes from Acanthosepion lycidas, assembly GCA_963932145.1. Classification (NCBI taxonomy): domain Eukaryota; kingdom Metazoa; phylum Mollusca; class Cephalopoda; order Sepiida; family Sepiidae; genus Acanthosepion; species Acanthosepion lycidas. The sequence goes on along the minus strand of OZ010612.1, from coordinate 8,949,967 downwards.
AAAAAAACATTTGTCTGGAAAACAGTATTGTAGTGATAATGACATCATATCTGTTGTTGAAGACCTTTTTGACCAACAGAATGAAAGCTTCTTCCCCAACGGGATCCAAGCATTGAAATATCAATGGACGAAGTGGGGGGGGGGACTATGTTAAAAAAAAAAATAAAGCCCATTTGGCCACATTCAGAATATTTTGCTCAGCCTATAAAATTTTCAGTTGACCCTCGTATTAAAGTTGTTTGCGATAAAAGCTGGAGGAAAAGTTTTCAGTTTATTTTTCACACTTTATCTAATTATCTTCCTTTGATTCTTTTTCAGATAATGTCAGAAGAATAAAGTTTTCTTACAACAAGCATGAAACTGATAATACTTGAACATTGATCTTGGAGGCTAATGCCATTTTATTACAAGGTCACTGCAATTTGGAAGAAGAGGAATACAATTCAAGCAGAAAAAGTTATGGAGAGAGCATCAGAGATTTGTCAACTAAAAACACAATTCAATGTCCAATACAAAGAGAGCAAAGATTTGAATTTTCAATGGAAGCAAACAACATAGAAAACAAAATTAACCAATGCAAGCAACAAAAAGGTGTACAATACACTGACAGGCAATTACATGAAAATAATGAACTGGGGAAAAATAACAACAACAAAAAGGGTATACACAAAAGAGGTGCTGAAAAGTTCTCAGCCTGACCCACTCTCCAAAATCTGACCATCTTCCTTTAGGTACCATGTGTGATACACACTTAAGCAGTCATATATCTTTTCAAGATATCTTCTTGGATTGCCATTACTTTCTGTGGTAGACTGGTTGCCAACCAAGGCTATAGAACTCAGTATATCTTTCTATATAACCCATATAGCATAAAGATGTATTTATAACTTTACAAAGGGTATTACATGTAAGTGAATGTATAAACCAGACTGGAATTTGAAATCAGATTTCTGATTTTTCATTCCAACCCATTATCTATTACACAACCTAAACACCCAAGCTTATAACATCTGGTAATCCCAATTATTCCTCCCATCTAGGTACTGACCAAGCTTGATATTGCTTAACTTCAGAGGTCAGACAAAAACTGGTGTTTCAAAATGATATGGTCATAAATCTAACCAAAGGAGCAAAAATCACATTTCTTTCTCAGTCAGGGTCAAGAACTTTAGAACTCTCTTAATTTTGGATGAGCAAGCGTGGCGTAGGTATAAAGTGGGGGATCGATTCTTTATTATAATCAATTTATAACCCAATCCCCCATTTCTTGACATTTCTATAGTGCAGAGAGAGAAAAAAAATAAATCTGCAAAACATGCTTGCCTTAGTAATCAATATTTGATTATCAAAGGTGTGATGTGGTCTGGTCATAAATTGAGAGACCAATTCTGTCCCATGAGATGTGCTAATATTTAAACAGACTTACAACAACCATAAGCTAAAAACAACATTTTTTGTACATTACAAAGTAATGGGCACTTCATTCATTCATTCATTCAGGCATATATATATATATATATATATATATATATATATATATATATATATATATATACACCCACATACATACATGCATACACAGCAAGATAGGGTTCAAAAATTTGAAGTCACCTACAGAATTAACATGAGATGAAGTTGACAGAAGAGTGGAAAAAAAAAAAAAAAATGAAAAAGAGCTCTTAGTGTCATAAAAAAAAAACAGAATGGAATTATAAAACTTATACTTTGAGAAACTTTTGCAATGAATGCCAAAAATTTGTGCTGCAGTAATCAAGGCTAAAGGAGGATATTTTGACGAGAGCAAAAGTTAACAATAAAATGTTTTTTTCTTTTTGTCATAAAATTTCTAATAAAACAAAATCATGTGTCTCTTTTTTTTTTCTTAAAACCATGAATAATAATTTTCTCTTATTTAAAGTACAAAACAACTACATTTGGGGGCCAATTTAAATTACTAAGGGTGGCGCATATATATATATACACATACATACATACATACGCACACACGCCAACAGATACAGTAATCCATAACATTCAGGTCTAAGCTTTTAGAGGGTTACTGAGATGGACCAATTAGAGACAGTGTATTTTCTTAAAGAATTTGTTTTGTTTTTTTTTGTTTTTTTTACTGGGTATTCTGTAGTATAGGGTTTATACATTGTTTCCTGCTTAAGATATGGTTTCCAGTCCTTAATGAAAGTAACTCAACTTTTTGGTGACTGATCAGTGGCTATGACTCTGAGGGTCCTGGCTTGGCAATTTAACCATATGAGAAAAATTTTTGTTAATAATCTTAAATTCTATTGGTCTGAGTACCACGCCTTCACATCAGTGGGTTTTTTGGATTGGATTGGGTATTGGATTTAACGGCATGTCAACTCCTATTTGGGTCATTTTATGCCAAAGCCTTATTTATTTATGAATTTAAGATGGTTATAATGTATAAAAGGTTGGGAGGCTGTTGGATTTCATAATCTACTGTATTTTTTGGGATTGCTTTTTATTTATTTATGTGATTGTTTCTGATTATATATTTTCATATCTACATCCATGCATGCATATATATGTCTATAAACACATATACATATACACTATTTGGGTTTTGTTTTGGATTTTGTTTATATTCTTTCTCTTCTATTTCCATATATTCCATAGGTTCAAATTTATTTTCATTTGATATATTGATTCTTGCTTTTGAGTTAGATCTTGATCGAGTGTTTTCTTGTTCTGTTGTCCCTTTTTTGTCTTTTTGTTTATTTTTATTTTCTTGGTTTGGGAAGAAGAGGGTTCGCTGGAGTTTTGTTCTATGTTTTCTTTCCAGAGTTTTTTGCCTTCTTCTGGGTTAATTCCATTTGATTTGGGATGTTGAGTTTTATTTTTATTTTGATCCGATTTAAGTTCAATTAAAAAGGTTTTTAATTTTTCAAGGAAAGCTTTTAATTCCTTACATAAATTTGTTATTTCAGTTGTATCTTTTATTTTATCTTCATTGTTTATTTTATTTGCTTTTTGTACCATGGAGGCGTAGGTGTTTTCTTTTATGTTATTTTTAACTTATTTTCGTGCTTCTGAGAAAGATATATTTTTTTTGTATTTTATTATGATTATTTCTTTTTCCTGTTTGTAGATACTACATTGTTTTGAGAGGGCAGAGTGGTTTCCCAAACAGTTTGAGCATAGGCTCTCATTTGGACAGTTCTCTTCTTTATGTTCTGGTTCTTCCTCACTACATTTTCCACATGTTTGTTGGTTTCGACAGGAATCGCTGTGATGCCCAAATTTGTGGCATCTATAACATTGAAGATGGTTTGGTATGTATTGTTCTACTTTTATAATTTCATATCCAATTTTAATTGTTGTCGGAATTTGGGGGGGAGTTGAAGGTTAGAATGTAGGTATTAGTTTGTATCTCTGCTTCATTTTTCTTTATTGTGATTCTTTTGACATTTGTAACACCTTGAGTTTGGAGTTCTATTTTTATCTCCTCTAGAGTGCACAGGGAGAGCTCCTTGCTTTTTACTACACCCTTTGAGAAATTTAGGGTTTGGTGTGGGTAGGATTTTATTTCTATTTCTTGTAGTTTTTTTTTTGTCTTATTAGTGTATCCGCATATATCTTTTTTTCCACTTCCACTAGTAATGTTCCATTTTGTAGTTTTTTTACATTTTTTGGTATGATTATATTTGATATAGCTTTTTGGATTTTAAATGGAGATATTTCTGTTAGTGCTTTGTTGCTTATTGCTTCGAGAACAATAAATCGTGGCAAGTTTTCACTATCATTTTCTGATTCAGAGTCATTATCCACATGTGGTCTCTTGGAAGACTTTTTTTTTTTTTCCATTGATTGTTTTTATTTTTGTTCATCATCTACGCTCTCTACCCACCGCGGAGTCCAGTATTGGGACATGACAAGGGGGAAACCCATTCGCCTTGCCATGTCGGGCTACATGAATGGTATACTCTCTTAGGGAGGAGTCTTTGAGGACGCGTGTTCCTTTGTTTCCGTTATCTAAGTTTTACGGCTGTGAAGGTTTAGCAGGTGTGTCAGATCCTTTTTTTTCTCCCAAATTGATTGACCTTCAGCCACCACCTTCCATCACATATTTAGGGTTAAGTGTTAGTTTTGGTTGGGAAGAGGAGTGTCAGTTATAGGTTTGGGGTGGATTATATATGATAGGGCTTGACATGACCAGCCGATTGATCGGATCGGGGCCCCTCCGACTGCCCGTCTAGCCCAGGTAAGGGCGAAAGTGGTGTGTTACAGGATTGTGACCGCTTTACACCTGGGTTACAACCTGCTCAACCACCAGGATCCCGTCCCCAGATATTACGGGTCGCCACCCACGGCCAACAGGTGGCCCCATTGAGGGACTTTTACCCTCTGTAGGGGGGCAGTCAGCGTAATCTGATGCCCCACCAATCGGGCAGGGTTTTTTGGGGTTTTTTTTTTTAATTTATTAACCAAAAAAAATATGTCACTGATAAGGTACTTTAACCACTTGTTTTTTTTTTACTTAGAAGTTTAGGAAACTTACACTAACTTAATCAACCTTATGAGCCAGATAGCAAAACTCATCTCAATTCTGATGAATAGAGAGCATAGCATAATTAGAATGGAAATTCAGTAAATATACTAAAATAAAAAATGGGGGTGGTATAAAACAAAGGCATGTTTTCTCATGGGTTATATTCAGACTTTACTTTGAGACTATACAGAGAGAATTACAAATCCTACCAGGATTCATTATTGGTGACCCAAAATCTAAACATAAGATATGCAGACAATTCTAAATATCTCTGATAGGAATTTTTTTTTAAATTTTATTTAATATAGCCAGTCATTCAAAATAGAGAATACAAGAAAAGATCAACTGAATGAATGATACAAAACAGTAAGGAACTGTTGCTTAACAACCTTTTTTTTTATAACATGTGGGTGGAGGTGTGTTCAGACCAATCTACAGCCTTCTTCTGGGAATAAATCATAAAGGAAAGAGATTCTTTTTACAGAAATAATTCTTTTATGTAGCATGTTCCATCAGGATGTAGGCGATCATGGCTCTCCACATCTTCGTGTCCCTTGTAGCTTTTAGTAAGTTTTGTTTTTTGCTATTACTCCCAAACCCTGTCCTACCATAGATTTCCTCAAATCATCAAGTATGTTACGTGCTGCTTTCCTCAATCTGTCCTGTGAGGATCAGATTTTCCAAGCCCTCCTTCTTCGTTACATGCCCCAGAAATTTTGACTGTTTCTTCATGATTTTAAATATAAGTTTCGTTTTTGTTTCCATTTTCTCTAAAACCTTGTCATTGTCCACATGTTTGGTACTCAACAGCAAACTGAAAAGAATAGTCCGACCCTAAGTCATATACAAGTGTATGCCAGGTATTTGTCTTTTGCGTGGACATCAATGAAAGATGACCTTGTGTCATGTTACACAACAATGTGCCAAATTTTATTGCATTTTTTTTTCTTTCAGACTGAGAGAAATTAACATGCCAGGTTCAATTTGATTTGTTTCTTCCAAAGAAAAAAAAGGAATATAACTTTGAATCTTTCTATTGACACATCCTTTATTTCTGATCTGCCACAGAACGTCAGTCCAAGAGTTGCAATAATAAACAATTGAAATTAAGATGCCTAGAGAAACAGTCAATTGAAATTGAGATGCTGATAATTTTTCATATTTATCTTTTTACCCAAGTATATTGTCAGTAATAGAAAATGTTAATAAACCCCTTTTTATTGCAATGCTTGTCTATCAATTTTTCATAGGAGGAATCTGGATAGAAAAAATTGGATAGAAAAACTAGCATAGTACTTGATGGGTGGGGAATTAGGTTAATTTATGTATGGATAAATTATGCAAATATATATTTGATGTAGTGGAATAACTAGTTACCCACCAATGAATGATTACAATATAGGTAGTAAGTACCTATAAAGTTAATCATCTACAAGAGACTCGAGGAAGAGGGAGAGCGAGACGCTGCAAGCACATCTGACCTTCCAATTAGTGGCACTCATTACTAGATTGACCTGTAGTGTATAACTGTACCGTATTTCATATTGTACTTGTTGTGTACAATAAACCTTTCTTCTATTATCCACCTGGTGTTAAGTATTTATTTCCTTAGCACGGAATATAACAATATTGCTAACAAAAAATACATACACCAATCAAAATGTATTTTTATGACAATTTTTCTACAATATTCATATTTTCTACTTAATAATTTAAAAACAAAATTGATAATGAAACTGAAACAGTAGTAGTATTACTAGCAGCAGCTGTCTACCTCCAGCAAACACACAAATATAGTAGAGCTCATTGTGCAAGTTTGCAGTACCTCCTTTCTGTTTCCTTTAGCATGACAGAAGATCAAAAAGCAAACAGACAAAATGTGACAATGGCTTTTATGCGATTGTTTCTTTTTCAGGGTTTTGTAACTATTTTGAACATTATAAAATTGTTTTAAAAAGTTGATGGTAGTAGATGCAAGCTAAAAAGCAAAGAAAACAATCTAGTCACAAGCAAAAACTGGAAAATATTGACACTCACTGCATTTTATTGTAACGCAGTCAAGAGTCAAACACTTACCGTTTTGTTCTTCCATTTATGCTATGAGATGAAGAAAAAAAAAAAGCAAGTCTTGGTCTTAAATGTTTCTCAAGAAATAATCAGCACAATGTAAAAACAAAAAAGGCCAGCAGAAACAATCTTTTAACATACACAAACCTCTTTCAATATTTATTATTAGCACAACATTTCGACTGATCCATTCTTCAGTCTTCTTCAGGTATAACTGATTAAATGCTCAAGCCTCTTTTTTGAATATTTATTATTATTATTAGCATAACATTTCAACTGATCCATTCCCCAGTGCTAATCCGGATTAATTGATCAAATACGCTAAACTACTCTTTGTATATTTATCCATTCTCCAGTATTCATTAGGTTTCATTGATTAGATTTTCAAACCTTTTTTGTATATTTATTGTTATCAGCACATCGTTTCAACTGATACATTCTCCAGTCGTTACCAGATCTAATTGTTACTTCTTATTTGTGTATTTATTTTTATTAGCAACATTTTGGCTCATCTTTTCTCTAGCCCTCATCAGTTTGTAAGTTTCAAAAATTCAAATATACAAAAATAGGTTTCCTTTTCTTTCCTGATCTTTTAAAACAAACTATGATTAATCTGACACCTCTTCAACATTTTTTTTTTTTTTGATATCCTAAACAACAAACAGGCTATACTTATCTTTGTAGACATTTCTCACACAATTATTGCAGACAGTCCATTTTACAGTCATGGACTTGTAATTAATACAAATATTTTGACTAAAACCAGAAATTCTTTGTAGTTACTTGACAAGAGGAATTCAGAAAGTTACTTGACTAATCATGAATATTTGACTAGCCGTTTACTAAATATCAAGGAAAAACATTTTGTTGAATGTTCAAACACCTCACGGGATTAACAGAGAGTTAAAATATTTTTCCAGTTACATCAATATGAAGTAATTCTAGGGGGATCAGTTTATTACTTAATAATAATACAAAATCGATCCTCCACTTTATATCTTATAGCATCTTCTATTATTATTGTTTATGGTCATGTGCTTGTAATTCACGCTCACATTTGACTAAAACCTGAAACTCCTTGTAGTTTGTTGTAATGGAATGTCCCACACTCCCTATTGCCTACGTGGACTGACTATATCAGTAGATATATATAGTGAGCACAGGATATACCTAGTGAACTTGCTTCTGGAATTACTAGCTTGCTAATTGATTACCTGTCTTGCAGTTGTTTATTATCTTTAACAATAAACCTCTCTTTCTTTCATCTACATGTGTTGCTGTTCCTTTCACTCAAGTACCACCTTTGTCCGTTTGTAACCTTCTTTAAGGATACAACATAGTTACTTGACAAGAGGAATTCAGTAAGCTACTTGACTAATCATTAATATGCGAGTAGCTACTTGCTAAGGAAAAACATTTTGTCAGGTATTCAAATAACAGAAGGTTAAACAACTAGTTTTTCAATAGAATAAATAAAATATTCTTAATTTCATTGTTTTTCCAGTATATCATGTTCAATGAGAAATTTAGCAATATGACAAGGAGCTTAATACATATATGTTGGACAAATCCTGACTGTTCCGAGGATTATTGAGGGTGTCAGGGAAAAGAATCTACAGGCTGTTTTATTTTTTGTAGATTTCTCCAAAGCCTTCAATTCTGTACATAATGGAAGATCCTACTGGCACATGCCCCCACCCCTAAGACAATAGATGCCAGAATGATGCTATCCATAAATACAAAGTCATTGGTTAGATTCCCAGACAGAAACACTTTCTTCGACTTCAAAGCAGGGGTCCTTCAGAGTAACACCCTTACACCTTTTCACCCTTGACTACATGTTTAGAACTTCCCTTGACAAACATCATCATACAGGTTTTACTTTATCACTAAAACAAGTTGATATCCTGCAAAAAAGTTGACAGATATTGACTATGCAGATGACTGCAGACATCATTACCAATGCCACAGTTTTCCTACATCATCTAGAAAATGCTGCCAACAATGCCTCTAAAACTGAATTTTTAAGCTTCAACCGAGCAAAGTTCAATACAAATAGTCTCAGGTGAATCAATAAAACCTGTTGAATCTTTTACATACCTAACAGTCGAGATAAATTCTACTGAAAAGGGTGTGAATATTTGCACACCTAAAGTCTGAACCACCTTGAATAAAATGGATGTAATCTGGAAATCTTATCTAACAAGCAAAGATTCTTTCGAGCCACTGTAGATATAGTTTTAATGTATGGTGCCACCGTTTGGGCATTAACTAAAACCCTAGAGTCTAAGCTTGATGGAACCTACATTTGAATGCTTAGAGCTATACTTAACATCTCTTGGAGACAAGGATTCAGGGCCATTGTTACGGCCCTCTTGATGGGCTCCACACCTTCAAAACATACTCCCTTGATATTGAAGAAAAGAAAAAAGTCACATGGAGCAAGATCAGGCGAATAGGGAGATTGTTCCAGTAAGGCAATATTCTTCTTGGCCAGGAACTGCCAGACACTCAGGGCGTTGTAAGCAGTTACATTGTCATGGTGAAACAACCACGATTTGTCCTGCCACAACTCTTGCATATGCAAAAAAAAAAAAAAATAATGCAATGGTTGCAGAAAGCTAAGATTACAGTTATATACTCCCAAGATATCATGTCAGATGATAACACAATACGCTTATCCATCTTTCACCCTGAGCTCACACAATACACCCAGTCCCATTACTTTTCAGACAGAACTTGTACAAATAATGTTCTTTAAAATACCAAAAGATTTGAAACGTGAAAGTTCACTTTATATTTTAGCAATTTTTACAAGTAAGAACTTTGACAATATTTTATAGTAAATGGTAACAATATTTTTTTTTTTAATTCCCCAAGCCCAGTGCAATTTCAAGAATACAACATCCTGGCATTTAAATATAATAGCAACCATAATGAAATGTTGTGCATATAGTTTTAATTGTCTGGAATAATTTTTTTTCTTTAGAAGTGAGAAGTTTGTGCTTTCCTTACAAAAAAAGTTAAAAACACAGAAAACCAGAAATTAAAAATGCAAATTAAATTTGATCAATTTTCAAAAGTAAAAACTTCAAATAGACCGGCCAAGACATTTATTGAAAAATCTACTGAGGACATCCTTAATTCCAGCCACCCCTTTTATTAAATATTCAGTAAATTTCTTATCCTTTAATTTGGGTTGTGATCATTCTAGAACAAAAGGTTTTATTTGAATATTTAATTAAAAGGGGTTGTTGGAAAATGGAATACCCCATGTAAATTTTCTCTAAACTAAGGACAACTGTCGTTGGCCTACTTGAAAGTCAAAGGTAATTACAAACACTAATCTTCCCCCCACACATGCCCACTCCAATTCCATGGGGCCAATGGTTTCCAGTTAAGAAAAAAAATACTACTCTAGAAAAAAAAAACAATGCATGTGATATAAAAGCAAAAACTCACACCACAAAAAAAAAAAAAGAAAAAAAAAAAAAGGTCTTTCTTTCTTACCAGGGTCCTTCAGTAGCCAATGCAGCGGTCACAAGTCCATTGCCATTATTAACCCTGATTTCTCCTGGACCAAAGAAAAAAAAAATTGTAAACTAACACAAACACTAATTTACTGCTACTGACATTAATAAAATTACAGTGGTTTCCCTTCCCACAGCTTATTCACTTAGTGATGCTCAACCCCAGAAATAAAAAATACATTGTTAAAAGCATAAGACAAGTGATAATGGCAATAACCATTACTGGCACCAAACCACTGGCACACAGATGAAAAATGAATTAAGTAAATATACGAAAATAGAAACAGGTGTAAGCCAAGGATGGGTTTTCCACTTAGACTTATTGGTGGCCACAATCTTAACATAAGATATGCAGATGACACAGTGCTGGTAGCAGACACGGCAAGAAAATCACAAAAGCTCTTACAGAAGGTAGTGAAGGAAAGCAAGAAAAAAGGACTAAACTACAAGAAAACAGATTGCATGATTATTAGAATAAGAAAAAGCCCAAAAGGCAAATAACAAATCGAAGATACCAAAATCAAACATGGACAATAATATAAAATATCTGGGAAGTGTTTTAACAGAGGACAGAAAGTGTTACACCGAAATTCGAAACAGCATTGGAATAGCAAAAGATGCCTTCTGAAAGCTAAGCAAAGTATTAAGAAACAGGAAAATTTTGTTAGAAACAACGAAAAGAATACATAATATCAGTCCTCATATATAGTAGTAAATGCTGAAAAATCTTCTCAAAGATGAAGACTCGAATCAACAGAAATATGGTTCTACAGAACGCTGAGAATACCATAGGCCAAACATGTGAGCAACGACAAAGTTTTAGAGAAAATGGAAACAAAAAAGACATTTTATATCAGGAAGAGGAATTTCAAGGGCACATAAGGAATGAGGGCTTGGAAGATTTGATACTCAAAGGACAGATTGAAGACAAGAGAAACAGATGAAAAGAATGCATAACCCACCTAGAGAGCTTGAGTAAATGGATGGGAGAACAGGGTTTAAGAGAAATAACAAAAAGACAAAATTTATTAAGAACTACAAAGGACAGGAAATTGTGGAGAGCCATGCTTGCCAACATCCTGAAAGAACACGGCACATGGAAGATTATTGCTAATTTCTTACTCTGCCCCATTTATACATTAAGGTTTATCATGAGTATGTCATTTGTAGCTAAAAATGACCATAGCTTGGATTATAGTGAGGGAGAGTTGTACATATGTCTTTATTTTCATTCATCGATACTGTGCTGTGGGCAAGTAGACCTGGCGGAGCCCATCCCTCTCCAAGTCAAACCACGGCTCTTCTCTGACTTGAAAACTGATTTTCATCAGAAACACAAATATATGAAATAATTTGCATGCATATAAGATACAAATTTAAAGAAAAAAAACTATGGCAAAATAATACACTGCTATTATGACAAGAGGGAATCTAATGAAGCTAAAAAAGAAATTAATAGGGACTTGAAAGAGTTGCAGTGAACAGACATCTCCTAAATACCCTCATAAAACAAGCATCTTGAAACTGTCAAATATAATTTATGGTAACTGTTGTATCATAAACAGGAAAGCTTGACACACATATAGAAAATATGAAGTAGTTTATTCTGGAAAATAATATGGTACACGGTTGAGAACAGAGACTAATGCAATAAACAGTTAATCGTTAAATACTCTCACTCAGTAAGAGAGAGTGCTGTTTTAAACCAGTCCATCTTGTGGTGGTGTTCAGCTACTCCACAACAGTCACATTCATATAAGGTATAAAAAAAAAAAAAAACAAAAAAAAAAAACACCTTACCTCCAGCATATTTGGCCTTTTGTGTACTGATACCAGATGACGGGTTTGGTTTGAAGTTAGAACACAAGCCTACCAGATGGTCATGGTCCACTCCAACACCCACAATCGCCATACGGTCAACGGTGTAGAAGTTCTGAACATATTCCTCAAGCTATCAGAGGAAAAAAGTAATTTAAAGTCAAAGATTCAAATGAAAACTAAATTTACAAGTATAAAAAAAAAAGATGAAAAATACATGTTTATCTAAGTTTATAAATTTTTAGCACTCTGGAGATCATTTTGTTTTCTAAGTAAAATTTTTCTCCTGTCATATTTATATAAGGGGTACATATTATCCCCCACCCTAGGATTAAGCAGGTACACACTATTTCCTCTGGGATTGAGTGGGCACGCACTATCTTCTGAGATAAAGGGGGCATACTCTATCAGTTCTTAGAGCCAAACAGACAGTCTACCCATACATGATTTGCTTATAGTGATAAAGGCTTGTGCCAAACACAGACAACAGGTGCACAGTGTGCCAAAAGGTCTCCAAATAATCCATCCCAGGTTTTGAATTCAGAGTTGTACATCTAGACTTGCTATAGGATCCAGTCTGCCTTGCTATTTTACCCATAGCTGAAGGAGGAAGAAGAGATGTATTCATACCTTTCTCAAAGGTATTTGTGTATAAGTGAATGTAACAAACTCGACTGGAATTCAAACTTGGTTCTCCAATTTCTAATCCCAACATACTTTCCATTACACCAACAATCACCATATATATATATATATATATACACATATATATATATATATATATATATATATATATATATATATATATATATATATATATATATATATATGCTAGACCACAAAAATCTCCTGAGCTGACCAAGCATAGAAATAAATACAATATGGGAACCAGTAATAAGGAGTGCCAGAGAAAAGCAATAATAACAACAAAAGTTGCAATATGAGCTCTGGTAAAAACATACAATGATAACAGCAAAATTGCAATATGAGCACTGGTAAAAATGGTTTCTGAAGACATTAGGTTTATAATACCCAGAAATTCATACCCAGATGTCCTCAAGGACACAGTGGATAAAGGTGTTGGTTAGATCCAGTGACAGGACCCAAAGAGTGTGAGTTCAATACCCGGTTAAGGCAGTGGAGAACTTTCAGAGGAAAATTAACAGGAGATAACTGATAGCTGACATCCATCAAACATGGCACGTGGAACTAGAACAGTCTACCCCAGTGAGCTAAATAAAGGGTTCAGTTCGACATTCCAACCACCTGAAGAAGGCCGAAACATGATAAATATGGCGACAAAGATGAGGACAATAGTCCAAATAATGTAAATAATACACACACACACACACACATCACTTAAATGTTATCTTTAATGGATACTCATTTTATTTATTATTATTTAATGGATACTCATTTTATTTTATTATTCAGGCCAAAAGATGAAAATAAATGTACTGTTTAATAAATAAATGAAATGTCTACCCAAACACAAGTATCTACTAAAAATAACAACATTTAAGTAATTAAAATCTTTCTAACCAATAAATAAAAAATCCATTTCTTTCTTTAGGAAAAAAAAAAATTATATATATATATATATTTTAGTTAGAGGTGAAGAAATGCAACAAATGTCAGTCCCAATTTTATATTGAGAAACACAATATGGGATACTTAGCTTTAAATAAATAATAATTTTATACGATTTCAGCATCTGATGTAGTTAAATGCATGAACTTAACACCATTTGTTATATTTTTTTATCACTATTGCTTTTAAATATTTTTTGTAATATTGCAACCACAAATCCACAACCTCCAACTTCGCCTATCCTACAAATAGCAAGTTATACTGATGAACAAAGCCAAGCTAGCACCTAAGAACTAAACCAGTTGACTTAAGATACCAAAACTTGCTTAAGAAACATAGAAGTGTCACAATTCATAGAAAACAAGTTGGGAGGAAAACATACTCCTGTATATAACAGATGGATAATTCATTTTTTTTATTTCTTAACATACTTGAACCTCTTGTTTTTTTTTATTTATTTGCTTCTTATTACTTTACGCTTGTGCAATATCACCTTCAGTCTGGACTCAACTTACACTATGGCTCTACACCTGATTGATCTCGTCTACCTAAGATCAAAATCACAACATGGGTAGGTTAGACTTGAGATCGAAGAAGTTACTTCGGTAACCTGACGTTGGAAGTGAGCTGGGAACTACGGAGCTGGTATTGAACCGGGTACAACCACCGATCGACCAAGACACAAGCTGGAGGCAGCGACTAAGAGTCAACCCCAAAATGCCGTTGGAAGAAACATTACAGCTTCGCGGCACGACTGGGAGTTGACCACGAGCCGACAGCACAGTGTCACACTTTTATGCAGCACTATATATATATATATATATATATATATATATATATATATGTATGTATGTATGTGCATACTATCTCATACCTCTAGCATGACTGAGTTTTATGCATGACTCCCAAGACGTAAACCTTAAACTAGAATAATGGTTGTTACAAACCAGACACCAAATATTTATGCAATATTAAATATGTTAGCAAATTGTCCAATCACCCCAACACAATTCTAGATATTAAGTTGGTGCAAAAATAATGTCGGTTTTTGACGTATTTTTAACGTCAAAAACAGACATTATTTTTGCCCCAACCTAATAATTTACATGAATCTGTACAATTGTAGCAATAAGGAGATATCTATTAGGTTGGTGCAAAAATAATGACGTAATAATGTCGTTTTTTGACGTTAAAAAATACGTCAAAAAACAACATTATTACGTCATTATTTTTGCACCAACCTAATAATAAGGCTAAAAGAAAACACACACAGGCCTTAGAACTAAGCCACCATAAAGTAAGCTTAGAATACTTGGACTTGAGCAATAAGAATATGCAACATCATATGGTTCAATCCTTCTTTCAGTCGTAGCAGATTTTTTCTAAACTTAATGAATAAGCACTTCAATCAATCATCAACATTTAAATGGCTCTTTAATCTGAACAATTTTAAAATTTGCTATTCATTTGTTAATAACATAGCCATCTCCCACCATAACAATTTTATATTAAAACAAACGTTTCCCAAATATAATTACACTAATATCTCTGTAAGTAAATGCTACTGCCAAAGAAATACAATATGCCCACTAAACGATCAATGTATAACCAACAACATTATATACCAAGCGAACATAAATTCTGGTAATGATGTTAAATTCTACTTCTGAATGATTTATGATAACAAACCATTTTGGTGTTTTTAAAAATTCAAAAGGATGATTTCTATATTGAATATGAGAGAATAAAGAATTTAACGTATCTGATTTTTATAGCTCTTTTGTAGTCATAGATGTATACATTTCTAAAATTTTGTTGTGTTATACTAATATAAATTTTACATTTTCTACTTATTACCTGGGATTATATATACACGATAAAAAACAAATAGGAAATATTTTATCAATCTAACATGTTTCACTTTTATTAAAGTTTTAATAAAAGTGAAACATGTTAGATTGAAAAACATTTCCTATATATATATATATATATATATATATATATGTGTGTGTACATGCACACACACAAAAAAAACAACCTAACACAAATATAAAATGCATAAATTATTTTTTAATTGAATATAAAAATAATGAAAATGAGAAAATTAAAAGTCAAATACTGATACCTCCTAATGAGTGGATTACAAAAAAAGGTTTGTCTATGAAACTCTGGAGTTTGATAGCTGAATCATCAGCTAAGAGAGAAATTTCATATTTGCATTAATCATATATATATATATATATATATATATATATATATATATATATAGAGAGAGAGAGAGAGAGAGACAGGATTAAGGATTATATAGGAGAAAGTGAATTTGTCAACAGTGACTATTACTGCTGCAAGACTCTTCACCAAGACGAATAGAGTTCTCCAGTCAGTGGTGTGTTTGTTTAAAAATAAATGCATCTAAATTCACCTTCATCACTGCTGTACACCAATAGCTTAGGGGTAGAATCTCTGACTGATACCAAACCAGTCAGATTTCAATCTCGGCTTGAGGCAATCGAATGTCTAGCCATACTGATGAGCTGTGAAACAGCAAAACAGTCTGTCTGTGGATGACTATATATATATATATATATATATATATATATATATACCAGCATTTATTCTTTTTTTATTGCCTCGTTATTCTATAGATCTAATTTTTTTTTTAACCATTTCAAATGACTCAATAAACAAGGAGGATTATCTCAAATGGATAAATCTTATTAGGATAGAATGGATTAAGAGAGATTTGTGACTTTAAAAAACAAAAAACAAAAAAAAAACGAGGAAATCCTTTTGACATGTCTACTTACCATTTCATGAGTGTAGTGTCCAATCATATGCTGTGGGGCACAAACAGAAATACCCAATGTCGTTCTGAATGCAGCTTCATGAAGCAACTCACTAACACCTTAAATTTTTAAAAGAAAACATCAAAAACAAAAAAGTTTATTGACAGAGACATTTTTTTTTATTAAAATTGAAATCATTATACAATCATAAAAATCATTTTCTTGTAGATGAAAGAAATCCGAGACGTTTATCTTTTATCAAAATAAAAAGCTATGAACTCAAGTCGTACTGCTTCTTGACATTCTTATGTTAATGAAAGTAAAACTAGTTTTCCATTTCAATGCATTATCTTTTGCGCAACAAAGTATTCTTTTCTTAATCATTTTGATGAGTTCCTTCTTTTTAATTCCTTTATTCCAGGCTGGATTGTTGACCATGTAGTAGTAATAGTAGTAGTAGTAACAGCCTTAAGTTGGTTTGAGATTCTGAGGTTAAATCTTTTCATTATTCCCCATTTTTTATTCCAATTTCATAAGTTTCTTCTTTTTCCTTAATTTATTCCATGCTGTATTGTTGTCCATGTAGTAGTTTTGTTTGGTTTGTTTTACGGCATATCAACCACAATGGGTTATTTAATGCTAACAAAATTTCCTTTTTTTTCTTTTCAAAAATGTAAAGCTGGTAATGTATAGTTTGTTTCATTTTGTTTTGTGGCATATCAACCTCAATTGGTTATTTAATGCTGACAAGATTTTTTATTTCTGGTAATATTTTCTTTTTTCAAATATTTATTGCTGAGACTAATTTTTTTTTAAAAGTATTTCTGATATTAAAATCTATTTTTACACTTTTATAGTGTTTTGAGTCAGGTTGTGGGGTCAACTATTTGCCTATAGCTGGGACCCTAACAGGTGCTACCACCCCGGGTCAGGGTGGACCTGGGAACACCAGCAATTAAGAGATGGTTCCACACTCCTCAAAACCTCCTGATCAGAGGCCTTGCTGTTGGATGTAGTTTGTAGTCTTACCCAGGACACAGACCATGTAGTAGTAGTAGTAATAAAAAAATAAGAGATAAATATCCAAAAGAACATTTCAAGCACCCATTAAATGTCATACTATCATTCGGCCATGAACACAAAACTCAAGTTAAATTGTAACTAAAGACAAAATATTAATTTAAATACTGTTAATAAAAATTCTGCATCGAAAACATCAGATAACATGCAATAAAACAATTGTCTACTTACAAACAGGGTATTGGGTCTGAAAGAGTGCTCTGTCCAAAGCCAATTGCTTTTGTAGATCTCTTACTTCCCAGGGTTTGAAAGCAGGTTTGTTGATCACATTGTTAATTAAAGGGATCAGACCATCACTGTCAAGATAAAAAAAAAACAGCATATATCAGATTAACAGAGAGAATCAGTGTAAACAAATATTTTAAGAGAATTACTTCCAGTTATCACATAAGGATGAGAATAATGAGGAAATCAGGACATCAAACCACAACTTAGAATTACTGCCTTATCAGCCTAATATTTTATCCAAGCTTAAATGTTAAATTATTATTATTACAACTGTTTAAATAATAAATAACAGAAAATACTCCAAAATCCAGCAGCCAAAAAAATCCATTAGTTGGATGTTTCTGTATTTGCATTGATATTTGAAATGAACTATGCAAGCACCTCATTATTTAGTGGTTCCAAGGTTCTCACCAGTGAGGACTTCAGTTGAGAGGTCGTGACTAGAGAGAGTTTTGACCGATGGCAGGCTAAATCTGCACATGGGACTAAACTACTGCCAGTATATCTAGGGCAATAATGACCCAGTATTACTGGGTGGAGGGTTTCCTAGACTTGTCACCCTACCCAGGAATCAACTCCAATATATCTATAACAAAGACAAATCTTCAAATTTTGTTTTATTTAAAGGATGTGTAAGGCATTTGATAATATGTGATTATGTACCTGCAGATATGTGAGAATTCATTAATGTGCTTTTATCTTTTTAAAGTATCAACTCCCAACTAACACATCAGATGAAATGAAGTGGTGTAATTGTTGTGATATGCATGAGACACAGTGTTGTTGAGATTACACGTCTTTTAGAAATCACCAAAGTTTAGAAGGAGTTGGAAGCCTTCAGCAAGGATGTGTTGCAAAAAGTATTCACATAGTATCAGGACACCACAATTTGTACACCAGGGGCAGAACATTATCAGTGCAAATTCAGGAACATCTATGAGGGCTATCGCATGAGATCTCCAGGTGTTGAAAGATCCAGAAGAACGTGGCATGCAGGTGAATAAATTTTTGACCAAGATCAAAAAGTCAACTGGAGAAATGAAAAAATTTTCTGATGTTGGAGTACATTAGAAAAATCCACCTGTAACCGCCTTTGTTATGTGCACCAAGTCCCACACCCCACTTCTGTGATGGTTTTAGGAGTGGTGAGTAATGAAGGACAGGTCATGTCACTTCAACATCCTTCTTTCAACAGGGTCTTCAGTCAAATGCTGCTGGCTACACTGAGGTGCAGAAACAGTTGTAAAGCCCTGGATAGACTTTGTATGTGATGGAAGGTTGTATGTGTTTCAGCAGGAGTATACAACTGCTCACAAAGTCGTGATGACCCAACATTGGGTGGTGGCCATATCACACAAAACGTATGGCCACCTAACTCACCAGACCTAAACCACCTTAACTATTACGTATAGGGCACTGTTAAACAGGAGACTAATAAACATTCCAACAATACAACTGATTCCCTGAAATCCGCCATTACCCAAGTAATGTCTACTATCAATACAGACCATGTGATGCAAGCATGTCAATCATTCCGTTCCCGCATTGAAGCCATCACTGTGGCTGAAGATGGTTACATTAATTCAACTATTGCTCCATATATGTACCAAGTTTTGTGTCAATAAATTTAGTTTTTTGTAAAATGTGGTTATTTTTTCTTAAGGTCTTCAATGTGTCCTCAAGATACCCTTATACAATCTGTATGTATTTATATTTTTTTTTTTATATACTTGTTCACCCAATACAATTTAATAGAGTAGTAGTTGTGATGGAGTCACAATAATGTATGAAATGTCATTTAGTGACTTAAAGAGCCAGGAATTCTATGTGAAAGAACAAAAATGCCTTGGGGAATGTTCTGATGAGCTATATTCCTTCATTCCACCAGTCCTTTCACAGTTAAGACACACGATGCCATGTACACTGGGTCAAACAATTCTCATTCTCTTCATATTCCATTTGTAAAAAGGAAGTTCCACTCAGACAGCTTCTTCCCAAAAACTGCTACTTTGTAGAACACAACAATTTTCAACTAGGAATTTTATCCTGATGACAACTATTTACTCATATCTTAGTAGCAAGTCCAACAAATAAAACTAGCAGCTGCTCTTAAAAAGGCTCCCCAATCAGTGGTTAACTGGGGCAAGGAATGGCTTGTAAGTTTTAATGCCTCCAAAACAAAACAGCTTTTTTTTAATCATCTTAGAGAACCTTTCCTGTCTGCCATCAACATGACTGATGCTAACCTCCAGGAAAGCAACTTTTCTTGGGCTCATGTTTTCCAGACATGTAATCATGAGTGATTATATTGAATCAATTGTTATGTCAGCTGCTAGGAAAATTGATTCATTGTGTCATGCAAAGACAATTTTCACATCAGAATCATTCTTGCACATTTATAAATCCAATGCCATTCACCCATGCATTGAATATTGCTGTCATATCTGGTCTGGTGCTCCTGTTATATATCTCAAGATTCTTGAGAAAATCCAAAAGAAGGATCTGTAATGTAATCAATCCTGACCTGGCATCTTGACTTCAGTCACTTTCTCACCAACATGATTTCCTGCTGTCTTTTCTACAATTATTGTCCATGCATTGAATACTGTTACCATATCTGGTCAGGTGCTCCTGCTGTATATCTCAAGATCATTGACAAAATCCAAAAGAAGGATCTGTAATGTAATCGTTCCTGACCTGGCATCTCGACTTCAGTCACTTTCTCATCAATGTGACATCTGTCTTTTCTACAAATATTTTCATGTCAATTATTCTGATGAGCTTTTCTCCTTGGTGCTTTGACTACATGAGTGCTACTAGATTGGCAACTAGATCTAATTGTTTTACTATCGAACTAGTTAGATGCAATTGTCTCTTCTATTCTAATAGTTTCTTTTTTTTGCACTTCTCACCTGTGAAACTCCTTTCCAATTTCTTGCTTCTCTGCCACTATCTTGAAAAATTTAAATGCAACATCAACCTCCCTCTTTCTTTCTTTCTGTTCTTTTATTGTCTTTTCTCCTAACTAAAGTCTTCCCACTCTTTATCATTACCAGTAACTTTTTTTTGCATCTTAGTGGCTTTATTGCCTTGCTTGGGTTGAAATGATTAGAAAGCAAAAAACTCCTGAGAGGATGTTTACCTGATCACTTCAATCTTAACCTCTTCAAGTCTAGGTTTAACCGTTATCTCTCCTAACCTCATAAACTGCACTTCTTATCCCCCCCACCACTCTTTAGGCTCTTACATCATTCAGCAATCATCTATATTGTGTGGCTCTTGGGCTTTGCATTAAAAAAAAAGACACATGGCCCAGTGGATAAAGATGTTGGCTAGATCCAGTGACGAGACCCAAAGAGTTGAGAGTTCAATACCAGGCCACAGCAGTGGTAAACCAAAAATTTGGAGAGTCGAGTTAAAGGGAAATGACTGATACATCTAGAAGATTCATGGCACGTGGAACTAGAACAATCTACCCCCCCCTCGGTGGATGAAATAAATGGTTCAGTTCGAAATTCCAATCACCTGAAGAAGGCCAGAGCGTACAACAGCTGAAACGTTGTGAATATGGCAATAAAGATGAGGATAACAGTCCAAGTAATGTAAATAATGCAAGTAAAAAAATTAAAAATAATCTTTCAGGACATGGCTCACCACACCTTCCTGTCCTTCATTGCTCTAAATAACTTTAACCCTTTACATTATCAATTTTGTTTCACCGTCCATTCATATAAGCTCATTACACCAGTTACTGTTTCCCCCACTGCTTTCCTGGCCTTCAATAATCCTTGTGAGTGCTTATTTTTCTAGGCTCTCTTTCCTCACTATTTGTCCCCAAAATTTGAATGGTCTTTTTTTTTTTTTTTATAGCAATTACAAATTTCTTTGTATTTCCTTTAAGACTTTGTTGTTGTTCTTCCCATTGTATTTTTAGCATTTGTCAATAGACAAAGATCATATTAGCAATGAAGAACATAGTCAGGAAAGCTAGTGGATGATTTGAAGAGACCCTCTTAAGCACAGTGAAGAAACGTATCTCATAATTGGTAGGGACAGCCAAGACAATTGTGCAAGAAGGGAGAAGCAGAGACAAATAGGGGAAGACTATATCCCAGATTGAACTGGCATGAAGTTGAACAACACCATGAGAATGGAGTAATAGATGAAACTGGCTGCCAAGTCATTTGTGACACCTTGGTATTCGAGATCACAATGATGATAAATGGGTCCTACATGACAATCAAAAGTGATCCCAAGATGAGATAATTCAGTTTTTTTTGTTTTTTTCTTTGCCACAGTTTTCCCATTTTTGTTTTGGTTTTCTTTTTCATATCAAAAAAGAAAAACAAATTGTAGAAACTTACGTTACCCACTAATACCTATTAACTGTAAATGAGTACTTACAGCTCATCACGGATGCAGTCAACTTGATAGGTCATAAATTCTCGGTTAGCTGAACAACTGAAAGAAAAATAATTTCAAGCATAGTAAAACCAAAAGAAAAAAAAATGTAAAACATTAATGGGAACAAAGATAAGAAAAATAACAAGGGAGAAGAAAGGCTATAATTATATATCTACAGTACTGGGTTAACCCCTAAGATAATATTATAAGATAATCAATAAATCTTAATTAAACAACATATTCATTAAGAAAAACCTTTATTAAACAAATTACAACCATTTTCAAAAAATGTTAACAAGCTGGAATAAAAATATTAATTAAAAATCAAGATTAGGATGCTTGTTTTTGTTGGTAGTTGCATAATTAAAAGAAAAAACTTGTAATTCCAACGAATGATTTATTTTATGGAACTATTCCAACTCGCAGTTGCCAGTCTTGGTCACTCCTTAATTTGAGTAAAACAGTTCAAAGAAGTTCTAAATTAAAATCAAGGAAAACAGAATTGGTGACGTTTATAATGTAATAACAAGTCAAGGCATAAAAAAAAAAAAAAAGTTTTTTTTTTCCCCCCCATATCATATTTTTCTTTCGAGCAAAGATGTCCAGACATCTACCCTATTGCAGGTATTTTTAAAAAGATTTTTTTTTTTTTATGCGTCAACTTGCTAGGTATCATACAACAATTATCTAGAAAAAAGACAATTTCTTTTTTTAAAAATATTATCTTACGGGGGTTCACTTACTTTTGTGGACACTGCTGGCAACACAGAGCGGAAAGGGTTTCATGCTTGAATGCAATCTTCAGGCCATAAAGATTGCATTCAAGCATGAAACAGACTGTCACTACTCAGTATCCCTTTTTACATACACTATCCATATTGAGCAATTTTACCCTTAAATTCAGCATACCTTAAATACCAACACCTATTGATATATGCAATGTAATTTATGCTATGGTGAGCATAATTTTGGTAATACAAGGTCTTGAAAGATAACTAAAGCAATAATTATCATCACTGTCAAAGAAAATGTTCATAATACTTATCTATGATAAACTAACAATTTCACAATATTGTCATTCATCAGGGTCAGATAAGAAAATTGTACAGTATATATTGTTATCTCACCTTGATGAATGACATAAGAGTTATAGTTGGTTATAGATAAATATTGTGAATATATATATATATATTTATATATATAATTGGACAGCAATCATTCTTTTATACATGTTTCATTGAATATGATGGACAAGGAAAATTTTATAAGTTTTATTCAGTTTTTCTATTGTTCTTAGAATTTTTCTTTTATGTGGACTAACAGATTGTTGGGATCATTGTTCTAAGTTTTTTACCATTTTTCAAGAGGTTTGTTGTAATTTTCCTATGTTTATGTTCTAAGTTGTATTGTATAAAAGTAGTATTAATTATAAGCCATATCGGGTGTGAGTGATAGTAATTCTATGTTAGAGGGGTGCCTTTAAATCACCATCAACACACTTACAGTTTTCAAAGACAGTAAGATCTAAACTTGGTTTAAACCACATTATATGAAGTGCTTCAATTATCTATGTTTTTTACAATTAGATGTTCTTTTGAATGACACTGTTATCTACAAGGATTTTTTTTCTTTTGTGAGCAGGTGCTTAAATACTCATTTATAAAACTAAGATTGCTTAAGTGGTTTAAAGGGTTAAGAGCATTAACAAGGAAGGGAATTATGTTGAAAGAGCATTTCTAATATAAAAAATAGATGCCTTGAACTTTTATGTAACACACATACAAGAGAAGGTGCTGAAAATTTCTACAAATATTTCTGAAAAATCAGTATTTCATTCAGAATTCTTATTCTGAGAAATAGGTCAATCAAGAACTATATACTATAGGGGGTGCTGAAAAGCCATCACCCCAACCCAGAAAGGATAGGGTGTCTCACATATACATGTGCACACTATATAGAAATAAAAAAAACCTTACGTGTAATTAGCTCCACTTTGCTGCATTGCTCTGGTGAGGCCAAATGCTGTTGAGTCTTTTGTTCCCTGAAATAATAAAGACAAATTTCAAGTTTACTTTTAATGAAACTCTTTCTTTTCTGTTGATATTCTTTAAACCATTCCCCAAAGATATTAGCAGGAATTACATTTCTATGCAAATTATAACAGATGTTAACCTCACTTTCATAGTAGATAGATGCCAAAGTTCCTAGTGCCATCATTTGTCCAATATTAGAGAAGTCTTGGAAGTGTCTTTGACGTTTACTCAGCTTTTTATTACTCATCCATACCTTAGAAATAATGTAGAAGTTGGGAAAAATGGGTTCCATATGAAGTTGTTGAAAGGAATATCTGCTAGTGTTTAGACAATTGTTTTATTTTCATGAACAAAATTATCACTGGCAATGAAAAATGGATTTATTACTAGAATCTAAAATGAAGAAAATTGTGGCTAGATCCTGGAGAGATTTCAACATCTCAATCAAAAAAGTGCTGTTTCAGAAAAAGAAAAACTACACAGAATTAGGTAACCTTTGTAATAAGAAAAACCAGAAAACTGTGCATTAATGGAAATTTTAATGAACTTATGCAGTGATGCCCATATTCAATGTTGTGCTGCCCTTAAAAAACAAGCCATGTTCATGGCAATAATAATGTATGTAATATTTACATATTAGTATCATATTATAAAATACAAACATAGCAAATATGCATCTTTTCCATTGTTTACGCTTATAAAATGTTCATAAGCTGATCGAGACTACCATCTATGTTTTCCAAATTGTTACTAACAATATTTTCATTCTCTTTTACTTTTTTAACTTATTTAACTAGAAGATGGAATAAAGAGATAGAGGAAAAGAGGTTAATCTATTGTAATTTGGTCTCTCAAAAAAGCAACACGAGACAGCACATTACACAGATATATGTGTATGTATACACTCATATTTTATTTATATATATATATATTTTCAAGCATGTTTGGTTGAATAATCTAAATATATTATGTCTGTTTATTTTAATCCTCTCAAATTCACAAACGAATATATTAGTGTCTGTACAATTTCCCCAAGTACTTTCAATCTCATCTAAGATCATCTTCAGGGGTTGAATTTCTAAAACAAAAGTTAATGTAAGTTATGAATTTGTGAGCATGAACACTGTAAAATTTGAAAAAAATTTTGCTATGGAAGGAAGGTAACTCAACTATGTAATCTTTATTAGAATTATAGTTACATGTTTTTAAAAATATTTTTTTAATTGTAATTTTTAACAATTATAATTTAGATATTTTTTTTAAATTTTGCTATTATATACATTTTAGAACTTTGTTGCTACTCAATATTGACTTTATTTTTGGTAATAATTTTTTTATATAAAGGGCTTCCAGAATTTGGAATTTATGTTTATTATTATAATGACAGAGTATGGTTATATTATAAATTAATATCTGTTTAAATTGTGAATGCGCACAAGAACACTCCTTTAAATGTTGGGAGATTGAGCTATATTCATTCAAGTGTAATGTAAGTCTTCTTTACATAGTTGTAGTAGTAAAACCAACACATATTTACATTTTTGACAGAGATACAATCTCCCAAAGGACATTTAAATTGATGTAAAATGTTGGTCTTTTACAAAATGCTAGTTGACAGAGAAGAGTTATTGTGGATGATTAAATTGGTTGTATTAAATTTACTGTAGTATATAATTAATTTTATTTTATTTTACATACATTGGTACTTACGAGTTTTTTTTTTAGAATTTTTTCATGTTTATAGTTAGAATGTATTTGATTGTGATATAGTAGGTTGATATGCTTATGGTTATTTGAGGAAGTATTATGTTCTTTTTGGTTTATGTTAATTTCTAATAGCTTGTCTACTTTGTTTATCAACAATGTAATTAGGAAAGTCATTATTAATAAGAGTTTAATGTTTTTTAATTCAGTATAGAAAATATTTTTCACTGAAGAATTTGCTTTTGCACGAGTTATTAAATTTTGTATAATAGCTATTTTGTGACAGTTAGGACATTCACTTTTATAGTTGAGAGTGAAATTAAGTTTGACTTAATTCCAAATCATTGTTAAACAATAAAAAGGTTGTAATTTTTGTTTAGAATGGCAACTGCAAACTGATCAAGATTGTTTTCTTTTCTTGACCACTTTAGAGCTAAACTGAAAAACACAAACGCCTAACTCACCATGCCAGCAAACACACGCAGCATATGAGTCACACCCAAATTGTCACCAGTTTCAAATCTGGATCCTGCATTCACGACAACTGCAATCCGAGAAATAGGAGCAAAATTTTCCAAGGAGGCTACAAGAAGGCCATTGGGCAATTTTGTAATCTGGAAAAAGAAAAAACAACAATCATTTTTTTTTTTAAATCTAAAGACAACATTTGGGTTTTTCTTTTGCTTTAAATATTGGGCAAGCATTTCACCCCAAACATGCAAGGGGTTATAGAAAGCAAAAGTAAAATGTAGTGTTTGGGGAAAAGATATAGCAAAGGACAGGGATCAGGATCAAGGCATCAGAAGATGTCAACTGACATTACATTTGAATATTCGAAAATTATAGTTATCAGGGAAGCAAGTAGGAGGAAGGGGGTTCCACTGGTACGAAATGTGAGAGAAGAAGCTGTTGGAGGAGAATAGGGGATTACATTTAACACTTTCAACAGTCAAAGGGTGGGACAGAGATACCAACCTAGTAGCATGTAGCACACTTAATAATGAATTTTCATTACTTATAATAATATTAACCTTTATTACTCTGTGACTTCATTTGCTGTACAAAAAGGTTTATCCTGTCACTGAAAGTGACTGATTCCTGAATTTGAATTTGTTTAAATTTCATAGTTGTGTTGTCATATCCTCCTATGGCAACAGAAAACAACTTTGAGTGAAATTAACAATAAGGTTACTGTAACCAAGAGGTGTTAAAAAAGAATGCAATGGAAAGAGAAGTAATATTAATAATGCAGAGTGCAGGCTAATTAATATTAATTAACATAATCATTTTCATTATTTATTATATATTTCATAGATTCAGAGTCACAAGATTGCTTTCAAAATATCTTTTTCTCCATTTTACAATTTATATAGTTTTTTCTTTAGGAAAAGCTACAATTTAGCTATATTTGAGTAAAATAGCAAAAATTAACAAGTGCATCACATTTTTAATCATTTAGGAAGAAATCAATTAAAAGAAAGTATTTACTAAATTGCTTTTGAACCGTCTTTTTAAATTTTATAACTTTGTAACTTTTTTCTTTAGGAAAGTTGTTTAGGTTAAAGTGGTGGTCATGTTCAGGTTATTAAATAAAATTAAAAAGCTGCATCAAAAATAACAAATTTTTAGAAAAGATAAAACATTAATACACATACTACCAAAAAATTTCCTCTTAACATATGGGGAAAATTTTTTTTTTTTTTTTTAGTCTTTTTTGGTTGATTGATGATTGAAGTCAAGGGATCTGGTAGGCTAATGTTTAGCCAGATGCTATAGACTACCAGTACTTGTAACTAGCCTCACTCCATAATACTGGAATATTAAATGTAAATAGGGGAGGTTTATATGCAAAGTTGAGGGATCTGTTAGGCTAATGTTTAGCCAGATGCCATAGACTACCAGTACTTGTAACTAGCCTCACTCCATAATACTGGAATATTAAATGTAAATAGGGGAGGTTTATATGCAAAGTTGAGGGATCTGTTAGGCTAATGTTTAGCCAGATGCCATAGGCTACCAGTACTTGTAGTAGCCTCATTCCATAATACTGGAATATTAAATGTAAATAGGGGAGGTTTATATGCAAAGTTGAGGGATCTGGTAATTAATGTTTAACCAGATGCCATAGACTACCAGTACTTGTAGCTAGCCTCATTCCATAATACTGGAATATTAAATGTAAATAGGGGAGGTTTATATGCAAAGTTGAGGGATCTGGTAGGCTAATGTTTAGCCAGATGCCATAGACTACGTGTACTTGTAGCTAGAATCACTCCATAATACTGGAATATTAAATGTAAATAGGGAAGGTTTATATGCAAAGTTGAGGGATCTGGTAGGCTAATGTTTAGCCAGATGCCATAGACTACCTGTACTTGTAGCTAGCCTCACTCCATAATACTGGAATATTAAATGTAAATAGGAGAGGTTTATATGCAAAGTTGAGGGATCTGGTAGGCTAATGTTTAGCCAGATGCCATAGACTACCAGTACTTGTAGCTAGCCTCATTCCATAATACTGGAATATTAAATGTAAATAGTGGAGGTTTATATGCAAAGTTGAGGGATCTGGTAGGCTAATGTTTAGCCAGATGCTATAGACTACCAGTACTTGTAGCTAGCCTCATTCCATAATACTGGAATATTAAATGTAAATAGTGGAGGTTTATATGCAAATTTGAGGGATCTGGTAGGCTAATGTTTAGCCAGATGCCATAGACTACCAGTACTTGTAACTAGCCTCACTCCATAATACTGGAATATTAAATGTAAATAGGAGAGGTTTATATGCAAAGTTGAGGGATCTGTTAGGCTAATGTTTAGCCAGATGCCATAGACTACCAGTACTTGTAGCTAGCCTCATTCCATAATACTGGAATATTAAATGTAAATAGGGAAGGTTTATATGCAAAGTTGAGGGATCTGGTAGGCTAATGTTTAGCCAGATGCCATAGACTACCTGTACTTGTAGCTAGCCTCACTCCATAATACTGGAATATTAAATGTAAATAGGAGAGGTTTATATGCAAAGTTGAGGGATCTGGTAGGCTAATGTTTAGCCAGATGCCATAGACTACCAGTACTTGTAGCTAGCCTCATTCCATAATACTGGAATATTAAATGTAAATAGGGAAGGTTTATATGCAAAGTTGAGGGATCTGGTAGGCTAATGTTTAGCCAGATGCCATAGACTACCTGTACTTGTAGCTAGCCTCACTCCATAATACTGGAATATTAAATGTAAATAGGAGAGGTTTATATGCAAAGTTGAGGGATCTGGTAGGCTAATGTTTAGCCAGATGCCATAGACTACCTGTACTTGTAGCTAGCCTCACTCCATAATACTGGAATATTAAATGTAAATAGGAGAGGTTTATATGCAAAGTTGAGGGATCTGGTAGGCTAATGTTTAGCCAGATGCCATAGACTACCAGTACTTGTAACTAGCCTCACTCCATAATACTGGAATATTAAATGTAAATAGGAGAGGTTTATATGCAAAGTTGAGGGATCTGGTAGGCTAATGTTTAGCCAGATGCCATAGACTACCAGTACTTGTAGCTAGCCTCATTCCATAATACTGGAATATTAAATGTAAATAGGGGAGGTTTATATGCAAAGTTGAGGGATCTGGTAGGCTAATGTTTAACCAGATGCCATGGGCTACCAGTACTTGTAGCTAGCCTCATTCCATAATACTGGAATATTAAATGTAAATAGGGGAGGTTTATATACAAAGTTAAGGCATCTGGGCTGGGCTGCACTGAGGTGGCCTCCAGTTTATTCACCTGTAGTTAATGATGAGGCGAAACGAACACATAGGTCTAGCTGTGGCTGATATGTACATGCATGAGAAAACTAGCTGGACAGGTAATATACTAAC
>OZ010612.1:8878719-8920116 GCA_963932145.1 Acanthosepion lycidas | reverse complement strand
CACTAGTAATCTTAACCCAAAATAATCTTAAATGGTTAAATCTCCATTCAAATAATCTGTCCAAGTTTACTAAATTACAAGCTGTTTATATTGCAAGATGTATGGATGGTATTTTGTGGTTAATTGTGTATCAGCAGGCCAAGTTCAAAATCTGGTCAAAGTGGTTTTATTCAGTTTGCACCTATGCCCTAAGGTAAGACATGAATCATTCACTTCTCACTCCAGCTGGGTAAATAGTAGGGCAGACTCAGGTCTTTAGCCTTGGGAGGACAGCTAATCTGAATTCATAAAAATAGGCTGAAGAGCAGGAGGGACAAGTACCAAAATCCAAGATGTCATATGTTTTATTTAAAGGAAGTAAATTCAGTATTTATAGTTATCCTAAACCAGCCTTGTTTACAGTGTGAAAATTGGTCAAAATAGTGAACTATCCTTCAAGTTCAACTAGCAGTATCTTTAGCTTTTTAAAAGTTATTTTGATAAAATTAGTATGTAAAGGAAATTTCATGTTTTCACTTTATAAAGATACAATTCTTTCTATTGTATGGTAATTAGTTTTTATTCCACGTCTCTTTAATTGAGGTCATATTTCAATGACAGGCACTTCTGTTTCCTCATCTTAAAATCAGAGAATTTTATGTTTGGTTTTAAATTTGTTGTGCTCAGAGTTGTGTGTGTTCCTACACATACCAAAATAGTTCCATCTTAAAGAAAAGAGGATGTTCATCAATTTGGCGAGCTTAAAATAAAATTTGAGGAAATTCTCCATAAAAGATTTCTAAGTTGAAAACTTCAATGGATAAAATACCAGAGAAATTCACTTCTTAAAAAAAATGAGAATGAAACCTTCTTATAAAGAAATGTTTCATCTTTAATAATCAGTTGGTTTCATATATACTATGTCCAACCAACTCGAAACGCCAGCAAATATAAAAGGGGGTATTTTTATGAAATTTCAATTTGCTGGCCACTCGGACACACATCTGATTTAAAAGCTCTGGAGCTTTTAAATTCGTCTTGTTTCATTGATGAACAGTGCAGTGGTTGATGGAGTTGTGTAGGCAGGACTTGAACATGGATTCTGTGGTCTGTGACTATTGTTTTCAGTGGCTGCACCTGAAGTGTATTGGCAAAAGAACCATGCCCAAGGGCAAGTTTGGGATTTGCAGGGACTGTTATTCCTGAAGTGCTTAAAATATTCAGAGACTTCTATATTTCTTTTATTAGGTTGGTGCAAAAATAATGTTTTTCTTTTGAAGTTGAACGTCAAAAAACGACATTTTTGCACCAACCTAATAATAATTGCTGATGAATAAATGATTTTAACTTGTGTTTTAACAATTGATGGTGAAAAAGATTTTAAATTGTCTTCAGAATTGACGGTGAAAATAAATAAACTTCTGTGTGTTGTTATTTTTAACATTACCTGCCTTCATAATAAAGATATTTACTGACAAAATAGCCTGGCGGTTTATTTTACTGAGACCGGTCATATAAGCTTAAAAGCATCTTTGCCTATTTTATTGGGACCAGCAAAATAACTTCTTTTTTCTTTATAAGGCTGGTGTGTCGTAACCAGCAAACTGATAATTAATAGGTTTCCCACAAGCAGACGAAGAATGATGGCTTGGAACATGTTGCCCACCATGGACATTAACACTAAGTTTCAATATCGTCTTACCTAAACCAATTTCGTTCATTTTATAAATTAGTGAACATTTTTTGTTGTTTCTATTTAAGAGAGGTCTATAAGAAAATGTAGAATAAAGTTTGTAATTTAGCTTGGCACAAGATAACAAGTACAGTGTAACCCTGAGAGTTGTCGGGACCAGAGAAGAAGTCTCTTATATCCAGGTTTGGTCTATTTTGTTTACATTAACACAGGCTCTAATTTGGGACCAGAGAAAATCTCTCTCATATCCGGGTTACACTGTATGTGGCACTTAGTTAAGATCAAAGTTACCATAGAATAGTTAACAAGATTTATTCACCATTATGTACTGCACCCAAATAAGTAAGCTTAATTTAGTCTGGCACAGGGCTATAATTTTAGAGCAACGAGTGAAGATCAAAATGGCATTTTTTTTAAGTTTGGTTTAGCCAGGAGAAAAAAAAACGTCTACAACCAAAGAGAAGAATCAGGAAGAAATCATTGTATTTTTTTTTTTGTTGTTTAAGTCTCTGGTTAGGGAAATTTTTAAATGTAAAATTAATCAAGAAATTTTTTTTTTCTTTTTTTGAATGTTTGACAGCGTTATTTTTTTTTTTTTTTTTTTTTACAGCACTGAAGTGAAATGTTTTTTTTTTTTTAACCAACAATAAGTTTTTTATTTTTTTTTTCTTATTTGTAATTTTGAATCTGAGCATTAATTCATATTTGCAGCTGCATCATTGTAAAATAAATTACCTTAAGGTCCTTACCTTACTCAAGTTTTCTAAATGTAGGTAACATTTCGTAAACAAATGAAACGCATTTTTCAATATGTCAATTTAAGAGGAAGAACCAATTCTTTGTCCTTCACACACATATCTGCAAGTGACTTTGCACGAACGGATATTGTAACAAATATGCATCTGGGATGTGCGTGAATGCCTTACATGTGCTTTACACGCGATTTGATTGAAAATTAACTTCCTTTTTTGATAAAACTTTCGGTCACTTGGTCGGTAGATGTTTATTTACCTTCATTGTTTAAATTAAATAAAATAAAAAACCTAGAAGGTCTACTACTCTAAAACGTTTACTTTTTTTTTTTTTTTTTACTTAAACATGCTTAACTTTTAGTTTAAGAAATAACACCGAATGAAAAAAAAATTGCTAAAAAACTAAACAACAACCACGAAAGAGAGAAGAAAAAAAAAAAAAAAAAAAAAAAAGAGACATTTAAAAAAAAATAAAAATATAATAAAATAAAAATATATCTCCGTGATGAAAAATTCACGGATTTATTTTTAATTTTGAAAGATAGTTGAGTTGATTGAATTGAAATCAATAAGTTGGAAAATCAAAAAATAATTTATAATAATAAATAATTATCTTTGATTTTTAATTTTATGAGAACCTTTTTTTTAGGAATTCTTGGTTCGTAACTTTTTTGTTGTTGTTGTTGGCTTCGTTTTTTTATTATATTCTGTCTTTCTTATCGCTCCAAAGTATATCTGAAAAACAAACACCGAGTGAAAAGTCTTGAGGGCTCGGAATATGAGGCTAGCTAAATAGATAGCAGTCGTAAATAAATATAAAGAGACACTGACGTTTCACATGAAATCATTTTCTATAAATGAGTAACTGGGTTTAATTTAGGATTTTTATTTTTAACGTAAAAAATAAAATAATGATAATTGAAAATCTCAACTTTTAATTTTATTTCAAAAATACGAAAATAAACATTTTTAAATATGAACCAAGACTTCATCAATCAGGTACAATTGTCCTTTTCAATGACATCAAATAAAAAGGAAAGAAAGAACTCTTTTAAACTGTTAGAGTAATAAAATAATTAATACTGTTCTTAGTTTAAAAACTCCAAAAAAACATTCATTAACTTACGAACTATATTTTTTAGCTTCATCAAAAAAGGGGAAATTTAACTAAAAAAAAAAAAAAAATGAAAGGTTACAAGTGAAAACCCGAACGACCTTGCACCGAAGAGAATTTTTAAAGTTATACGAAATGGTGAAATAAAGATCTTCTTTTATATAAGTCGTTGGCTGAGAATTTCATTGTTAAAAATGTAAGGTTGTTTTTACCTTTAAGGGCCGTAAAAAGCCTCGACAAACCTTCGAAGCCATCCTTTGTAACAAACTGGTCACGTTTTTAGCGAGGTCTGGGAACGTCTCAAAAGAAGGTTTGACCTTGCTTACCTCCCTTATTAATAGTTGAGGTAAAAACTGAATCTAAAGTCCTGAAATGAAAAACGAAGTATTTGGTCGGATTAGTTTTTTTTTATTTACTTTTACAAATTAATTAAAAATGTATGAATGAAAGTATCCAAAATTTTCCTTGCGGAAACAACTTACACGTTATATTACTAAAAATTATCAAAATCAGAATTTTAAATTAATTTACTTTATGCAATGACAGAAAAAATAAATAATTCTCAAACTGAAAAACATTTATTTTTAAAAAATGATTCTAGACTAGAGACTATATTGAATTGTATATTTGCAAGTACGCGAATTTCAAAAATTTCACATAATAAGGGTCACTGCGGCGTAGTGTATAATGTTTAGCAAGTTTGTCTCGCTAGAGAACAATTATGGACTGAATAAATGAATTCGATGCTCACTGGGTGCTCCATACATTCGGCCTTGTGCCACATAAAAACTACGCTTAGAAGGAGTGGCATGCTTGACTAGATCAATTACAACTGAATAATAATGAGTTCGATCCTCAGTGGGCGCCCTATACGTTCGGCCTTATGCCACACCTAAGTTATGCGTAGAAAATCAGTGGGTACTTTGACATTGTGTAACGGTTAGCAAGTTAATCGCGCTAGATTAATTACAATTGAGTAGTGAGTTCAATCCTCACGGAGTGCCAGACATTTTCGATCTTGTGCCACGTCTAAGTTATGCTTAGAAAATCATTTGGGCATCTCGAAGTAGTGTAAATGGTTTAGCAGCTAGAACAATTACGAATAACAATGAGGAAGTTCAACCCTCACAGGGTTCCCCATACTCTCGTCCTTGTGCCACATCTAAGCTACGCTTAGAAAATCGTCATAATAATAAAAACTTTAAAGCCTGTTAAAGAGTGTAGCGAGAGATAAAAAGTTATCTCCCCTTGGTCAAACAAAAATAGCAATAAAAATTAATTATAAACATTCACGAGAATAAATAAAGTGACCTGACAAGACCCGTACCCTTTTAGGCTAAAAAAATCAATCTTTTTCTTAGCTCCTGAAAGTTATGGAATCAAGACGCATGCATTTCAAGCGCATATCAAACCAAACAGATAAGTACAAAAATTCATATCTTTCCGAGTGTATTTGCCTACAACACATAGACCCATGGTAGCATTTCCCAGGGCAGTTTTTCTTAACCTTTTTTTTTTTTTTTTACTTCAGAGCGCGCTTGTAAGGTAACTAAAATTCTGGTGTGTACATTCAATTTTAATAAGGAAAAATAAGTCCTGAAATATGAAAATAGGAAAATAATAACGAAGTCTCTTGAAATAAGCATTTATTTTTAAGAGATTACATTGCTTGGGGTCTCCAGCTTTTAAAAAAATAAAGATTTTTTTAAATATAAAAATAATTCATAAATTACTCTTCTGTTAACTTCGAGTGTACCTGGTTACCTTTCAGGGCGCATTAATGTGCCTGCGTGCACCGGTTGAGAAACGCTGGCCCAGGGTGTTAAATCACAATTCTCACTTGTCTTTATTCATTTATAATATGCTTTAATTCGTTCTACTGTCTTTCTGTAACAAGAAAGTGATGTGTTATTCCAGTAGAATAATGTCTGCATGATTTCCATGCTAACATGCTCTACAAGATGTTCAGCAACTTCCTTTCTGCTGGCATTATCACTAGACTGGTTTCACAGTGAACATATATAGGATATGATGGGGCAATGCCCGACCCATTTCGTTACCCTCAAACAGTATTCTAATTTTAATAATTAAAATAGCATGTAAAGAATTTGGATACATTGGACAAAGACACATAAAAAGAAAGTGAATATAAATCACAGAATCTAGGGAAAAAATAAAAATTAAATAAAACTTGCTCGAACTATCATCCTCATCTTTGTTGCCGTATTTATTACAACGTTTCGACACAATGGATAAAAGCGTTAGTTAGATCCAGTGACAGAACCCAAAGAGCGTGAGTTCAATACCTGCCGAGAGGAGAATTAACAGAAAATAACTGATAACTGGCATGCATTAGACATGGCACGTGGAACTAGAACAGTCTACCCCAGCGAGCGAAATAAAGGGTTCAGTTCGACATTCCAACCACCTGAAGAAGGCCGGAGCGTACAACGGTCGGGGCGTACAACGGCCGGAACGTTGTGATAAATATGGCGACAAAGATGAGGATGATAGTCCGACAATATAAATAGCGTACATAATACCTCATCTCAGAAATATAGACAGATACTAAATAAAACTTAAAATACAATTCAAAATAATTATATATTTTTTATAACTTAGATCACTAAGTATAAAAAGAGAAAAATTAACCACTCACGGCAAATTAAAAACAAAAAAATTTGTATCTATCTCGGGGGGCAAAAGATAAATGCTATATTTTGCAACAGGTTGTAGTCAGTCAACTAAATGCATATCTACACCAAATTATTCCCTTTCCCCAAAGATATAAGTGAAGCCTCACCGACAATTAAAACTACAAGTCATCTTCTCTAAGTTTCTTTACATCTGACTGTAAACCCATTTTTATGAACTTTCTATAAATTAAAACTAAAAAAAAAAACATATCCACTTCAACGAATATTTCAAATAATGAGTGTTTACTTTAA
Organism: Acanthosepion lycidas; assembly: GCA_963932145.1. Lineage (NCBI taxonomy): Eukaryota > Metazoa > Mollusca > Cephalopoda > Sepiida > Sepiidae > Acanthosepion > Acanthosepion lycidas. The sequence goes on along the minus strand of OZ010612.1, from coordinate 8,913,630 downwards.
AGTTTAATATGAAGAATATGATCGTAAAATATCGACCAAAACGTTCTTTTATATACTCTTAGGTTTGTAATATTAGGTTGGTGCAAAATAAAAATAATGACGTACGGTAATAATGTCGTTTTTTGACGTATTTTTTAACGTCAAAAAACGATATTATTACGCCATTATTTTAGCACCAACCTAATAATTGTACCCTACCACTTATTATTTTATTTTATTTTTTTTTTTTTTTACAAAAAAAAACTATTGTAATGGTTATTTTTCAGCGTGCCCACGTCACTATCGCTCGAATGTAACACAAGAAGATCGAGGTTTAGAGTGGGTTTAACGACAATACCGTTGCCCAACCCCTCTCAGCACTTTCCATTTTAAGGACGCCGGGAAATAAACCTAGCTCCCTCCAGAAGGAGAGATACTGCATGGGGGAGGCCCCCTAGGGCTTGGGCTTAATATTTTTGACACATCCACGACATGTAATGATGCCTCCATTATAGTGGTCTAAGGGGGATAACTCTGCTTTTCCCCAGAGTTCAGGGACATTCTTCAAGATATAGAGGCGCTTTGTAGTGGATGGTTGGTTAATTGGTGTGTGCAAATTGCGTGTATGTTTTAAGAAATAAACATCACGAAAAGTTTCTTTATTTTCCATATGCTCTCTTGTTTATTAATAATCACACAAGAAAATAATAAGATGGCCATCCCCATGGCCCATTTAATATTGCAAAAGTAAAAAAAAACATTTCAAACAATTCATCATAAAAAGCTTCGTTCAAACAAATTAATTCAATTATTAACATTTGTACGAATCGTAACAAATCAAAATTATATCGTCTCCCTATTGAAAGGGTGATAAAACCTGGGAGCGGCCCTCTTCTGCCCTAAGAGATTTTCTTTTAAAAAAGAAAAGAAAAGCTACTTTGACGTAGATGAAACGAAATCATTCATTCCGGTATTTGCAAGTGACCAGCAGAAGTCATGTTCTTCGTCTCTGATTAAAAACTTGAATTCGTCTTTTTAGCGAGAAGGTTAAAAAACCTTTAACCATGATTTTACCAACAGCTAACAATATGAATTCTGAAAGTTTCAATGAAGCCCTCAAAAAGGTCTTTTTGAAACTGCTGAAAAGAAAATCTCCCATCGTTGACGACACCTGTTTACAGAAATTACTCGACATGCTTTCTATTTTTGGTACGATAAACTTTTGATCGCAGAAAACAAAGTATAGTATCTGATCTATCCTTGAGTCTACAACTTGTATAAGTTGATTTTTTTTCAATTTAAAAAAGGTTGATCTATAAATTATTTGTCAACGACACGCTTGTAAAAAAACAGGTTTCAATCTAGCTTTTTATAAGGAAAAATGATACAACTTTTATATTTACTTTTATTTACCATAAAAAATGTATTATTATTTTTGGAGTGGAGGGGGTAAGATTGGCGAATCGGAATAACGTTTCCAGAGCACGCATACAAAATGAAAGATGATGGATTTAAAAGGAACTGACAAAAAACGACGAAAACCTAATAATTTTTTCTTGTTTACATAATAAATAATTTACTAATTGTGTATGTGATTATCTTGAAGGGTGCATTTGGGCCTGCTTCGCGAGGTCGGGCAGAAAAGGTTATCAATCTATAAAAGTTTCAAAATATTGAAGTTTGGCCCCGTCTAAAAAGATTTCTAAAAGAAAAAAATACACCATGGATCACAATGGGGGTATAGTTTTTAAGTTTGTTTTTTTTTAATATTTATTCGGAAAAGAATTTTATGTGTTTGTTTGTAATTATTAAAATAATCAATTTTGGAAATGTACAGGGTGGTCCTTGTCACCTCTACAATTTTCTATTTCAACGTTCCTTGGGCATCAAGGAGAGAGTTTCACGTGAACGATAACAGAATACCCACAGTTGAAGGGCGCCTTTCGAAGAGCCTTTGTAAGAATCCACAAAGCACAGCTTCCTATCACACAGGACATGACATCGCATCATTTTTTTTTTTTTTTTTTTTTTGTGCCACGAAAATGATGGTATTTTTACAGACCTTCTCGATGTATGATAGGGTCAATGAAAGTGAATAAACTGAATCCAGTACATGTGCTTTGTTAGTATTACTTGTTCTACTATTGTTCTCATTAATTACTTTTTTTTTTTGATAGGGGGTGGCAAGATTTTCGGACCATCCTGTATGGACCCATCATTACTAATCTTTTATGGTGTATGTGTACTCAACTCAAACGCCTGTTATTCTGTGTACTGTAGTGTAGTCCATCACGCCTTTTTTTTTTTTTTTTTTTTTTTTTTTTTTTTTTCGTTTATTATCGTTTTTCTGTTGTTTCTTTTTAAGACTATATACTTTTTTTTAAAAAATGATAGCCATTTTTTAGTTTTATTTCAGTTAAAAACCAAACTTAAATTATCAGGATTAGTTTATTTTGCGCAATAAATTACTTTAAAAAAGGATTTCTTAAATTAAAGAATAGCGTACACAGAAATGTTAGGTATTATTAACTTAATACTTCTTAAGTTATTTCTATACGTAAACTTAATAATATAAGTTAATTAGTATTATATTAATCTTATTCTTTCTTTAAAAAAATTTTAATATAATTAAGTTTACCGGTGTAAATAAAACTTTGCAAACTGAATTACCTCCCTTCATTATAGTGTTAGTCTACATCTTGACTAAATTCCTCAGAAATAAAATAAAAAATAGCCCTCCAAATGCAATATAATTTATTTTAACTATTTATCACATTAAATTAATCCCCTTTAAGAAAATTTCATGAATATATTTCAATTTGGGATACTATTCTCGGTCAACAAATTCAAAAGAAAGCTCTAAATTACTTTTGGGATTTCTGGGAATGTTTTTCATTCGCACATTCCTTCATATAAAATACAAATAGTTCTTGGCTAGTACACAGTGGTGCCATCCAAATTTTTATTGGAATAGGTTCTGTCTTTTACATCAAAGATATTTTTTTTCTTTATCAAAACAGGGATTGGTTCTCCTCTCCCTCTTACTCTGTCACTTACTCTCTCTCTCTCTCTCTATATATATATATATATATAATATATATATTATATATATATATATATAATATATATATATATATATATATATATATATATAATATATATATTATATATATATATATATATATTATATATATATATATATATAATATATATATTATATAATATATATATATATATATATATATATATATATATAATATATAGATAATAATTCATTGGTATATAATCCAAGTGAATCCTAATAATATAAAATATTAAAACTGATCCACAGAAAAAGCTCAATGTATTTATTATAACAGACCATATATAAATAAATAAATTACATAGAATAGAAATTCAAAATAACCTCATTTGATTAGCTATAACATCCTACAAGAGCTTAATTCTTAACTCCTTGGTATTGACAAATCCTGCAAGGAAACTCTTGTAGGATGAAATAGCTATTCAAATGGGGTTATTTTGATCTATGTAATTTATTCATATATATAATTATTTATTCAAAAATTATAACATAAATATGTTATAAAATCCCTACAAAAATAGCCATTTTGTTTCAACACTTCTGGTGTTTTATCAAGTGATGGTGTTGAATGTAGAATGTACATGTAAAATTCTACGTTCAACACCCTCACTTGATAAGACACCAGAAGTATTGAAACAAAATGGCTATTTTTGTAGTGATTTTATAACATATTTATGTTATAATTTTCGAATAAATAGTTATATTTGCTCTACTTTGTATTGAGCACTCTTAAGAATAGTATTTTTTGGTTATTGGAATTTATTCTGTATACAGCAATCCTATACTTGTATGTATGTGTATATATATATATATATATATATATATATATGTATATATATATAATAAATTGCTTAATTGTAAATATCAATTTTTGATGTTGTTTCTCCAAATGATATTTACAGTTAAGCAATTTTCTACATATTATCAATGCTCTATTTTTAATATTTTAATATTGAGCACTATATGAAAATATGCTGCCTATATACATATATATATATATATATATATATATAAAAATTTTTATGCATATATTTAAAAAAAATTTTTTTTACATCCTAAATTTTTTTTTGTCGATGCATAAACCAACAAGCAAGCAAATAGACATGTTCTGGGAACTTGTCATTTTAGTAAGCAATTTGCTCAAAATGTTGCAAGCCCTTTGAATCCTGTCACTGCTAATACCACTTTTTTGTTTCATAACTGCTTTTATTTTATTTATTATTTTTATTTTATTTTTTGGTGGGGAGGATATTTCTATAGATTTTACTTATTAGTTTGTGTCATGTAGATACACAGAATGTTCTTGCCATTATTAATGACCTGGTTGTTCAAATCCAAGGGAGATGCTATAGATGAAAGATGAGAGATGAGCTTCAGGGATTTAGGATAGAGTTCAAGTTTTGTTGGAAGCAATTCTATTTCTACTTCATGCTAATTACTAACAATCAGAGAGTATTCAACTGAGAAAGTTGTAGTAAAAAGCAAAAATAAAATCAGGAAAAAAAGACAAAACAAAAATTAATAATGGATACAGAATAATTTTCCAGCATAAAAGACTACTAACAATATAATTTTTCAGCTATAGGAAATAATTTTGATATTATGTGATAAGTCATTATCATTGCAAGAGTTGTTTACACTATGGATCTCATTCTTTTTCTTTATTTTAAGATGTCTTTTCTAATTTTTTTCATCAAAGTCATTTTTTTTTTCTTTATTTTAAGATGTCTTTTCTAATTTTTTTCATAAAAGTCATTCTTTTTGTTTAATTTTTTTAAATTCTTTTTCCTATTGAACACCAATGCCACATAAAATTGAATTCTGGTTTTTGCCATTTTTTTTGTCATTGTATATTTAATCATCTCATAACTTTATTAAAAATCTTCTTTTTTTTTTCTTCAGTGTTAAATTCTGAAAGTGTAGAATCATGTGGAGTGGTTGAATTCTTGAAATCTATAAAAGACAATTCAAGCATGGGAAATGCCACTTTGATTTTTGGAACACAGGTTGCTGGTTGTTTGGCTCAAAATGAAGAAATATTTGTCCAATTTGAGAATTTGTTTCTGGAATTCTATGCCAGTATATTTGAGTCTCCATTCTGGCAAGAATCCTTATCTCTGAAGACAGCAACATTCCACAGCTTAAAACAGACAATACAACACTCCCCTGGCTTCCTTGGTATAATTCATCACTTCCCAGGTAAGAGAATCAGAGATAAAATGTCGAAGGGGTATATTGTATTTTATAGTCTTCATGTAATAAGTTGAAATTTTTTGATAAAAACAGGAAAAAATGAAAATAATAATTCATCTAATAAAATTTTAATCTGTTTATTTCATTTAGTTGGGAAATTGGAATTGTTTTATTAATAATGTCAAGCTTAGATGTAAGCATCTTAAGTCATTGTGATTACTTATAATGGAACCTTGTCAATTATTATTCATTTTTCACTAGTATTTCTTTCATCTTATTTCTCTTGCTTTTCCACCAAGTAGTAATAGTCTTAAGTTGTCTGAATTTCTTAGATGAAGCCTTGGCAGTTATTATTCATTTTTCACTAGTATTTCTTTCATCTTATTTCCCTTGCTTTTCCACCAAGTAGTAATAGTCTTAAGTTGTCTGAATTTCTTAGATGAAGCCTTGGCAATTATTATTCATTTTTCACTAGTATTTCTTTCATCTTATTTCCCTTGCTTTTCCACCAAGTAGTAATAGTCTTAAGTTGTCTGAATTTCTTAGATGAAGCCTTGTCAATTATTATTCATTTTTGACTATGTATATTAAGTGATATAGATCATAAATAATTTTGTTTTAATGTTTGTTCTTTATTTCTTTGCCATTTAAGGGAAATTTTATTCTCCACTTGGCAGCCTCTTTTCCCACAGACACATCATCATCACATGCCTCCTCTATTTTATCACTATTTTCATGGCAATTGTACTTTGGTTTCAGTAGTTTAGACCTTTATTGCTAGGACACACCATGCTACATCCACAGAGTCAAATCACCCTCATTCCTTCCATATTTCAATTGCAAAGAGGATGTTTCACTCAGACAGCTTTTTACCACAAGAACTGCCAATTTGTGAAACAGACTCTTGGGGGAGGGCTTCCTTGAACATTTTAATATTGACCTATTCAAGCCAAGTGTTGATCATTATCTATCCTCCTTATCCTCACTTCCTACCACATACTCTTCCACTCTTATCACAAATTCATCATTACAATTTCAACACTCTATCTTGTGTGGTTCTCGAGCTTTATATGGGGAAATTTATTAAAAAACAAAACTACTTGAGCCATGCAATGATATTGTCATGGTAATTAATTAGAACACAAGACTTATATTGTATTCAACTTCAAACTTTGTCAGTTACTATCGACTGTGTGTGTGTTCTGTGCAGGGTTCTGGGTCCTCAACTGAATGTGAACCTAACATTCTCATGTGATGTCTGGGAGAGACTGCCCTTCTCCTTTTTGAGAGTAGTTTTTTTTATATATCTCCCTGTAATATGATTCTAACCCATGTTTGCAACCCAGGTGCAACTGGCTTGATCATGTTCTGTGCTCAACTGCTAGAAGGCTTCCTCTTGTCAACCCTGTACCAGGCTCTCGTCTAACATCACATTGATTGTCACATATACTACACTTAGAACAACGGACAGTTCCAATAAAAAGTAAGAGAAATACAAGAAAAGAATTACAAATTACGAAATGATAATATTAGAATTGATGGCTTGTATCATTATATTTGACAACAGTCCATTTGCTCTGACATCAAACAGCCAAAGAACCGTCCTGTATATGATGATAAACTACATCTGCATCCTTAGTAAGACGATAAATTACATCCAACAGCAAGGCCTCTTATCAAGAGGTTTTGATGAGCATGGAAGCACCTCTTAATTCCTGGTGTTCCCATGTCCACTCTGACCCAGGGTGGTAGCACCTGTTAGGGTCCCAGCTATGGGGTCAAAACAATATGAAAGTGTAAAAATAGGTTTTAGTATCAGCAATACATTTTTGTAAAAAATTACCAGCAATGAATTTTTGAAGGAAAAAATTATTACCAGCAATATATTTTTGAAAAAAAAAAATTTACCAGCAATACATTTTTGAATAAAAATATTACCAGCAATAAAAATCTTGTTGGTATTAAATAATCCGTAGAGGTTGATAAGCTGTATAACAAAACAAACAAGCAGCCAAAGAAAAAAACTCTCTGTTCACATTTTGCTAGAATAACAATGATTTTTCTAGATACAAGTTCTACTTTTTAAGCCATAGCTGGAGGAAGGGGATGGATTTATACCTTTTCTAAAGATATTTGCACATGTTTCACTAGCTACTGTGATCTATTGTAATGGTTTCTTTTTTAACACTTCTCACCTGTGGAACTCTCCTCTGATTTCTTGCTTTGCTGCCATCTGTAATCTTCAAAAATTTAAATGTAACATCAATCATCATTTTGTCTTCCTCAATCTTGTTTCTCTATTGTCCTTTTTCTCGCTTCTCCTCTAAAGTCTTGTTATTCTCTTTAACTCCCTTAACCAGGCCTGGCACATACCAGCCCCAAATCCCTCAACTGGGAGGGTGAGCTTTTTGGGAGTCCAGTCCTCATCTTTGTCACCATGTTTATCACAACGTTTCGGCTGTTGTATGCTCCGGCCTTCTTCAGGTGGTTGAAATGTCGAACTGAACTCTTTATTTCGCTCACTGGGGTAGACTGTTCGTTCCACGTGCCATGTCTAATGGATGTCAGTTATCTCCTGTTAATTCCCCTCTGAAAGTTCTCTACTGCCTTAACCAGGTATTGAACTCACACTCTTTGGGTCCTGTCACTAACACCTTTATCCACTGTCCTTGTGATAAACATAGCTACAAAGATGAGGACAATAGTCCAAATAATGTAAATAGTCTACATAATACCTCATCTCAGAAATATAGACACAAACCCTCATTATCTTATCACCATTTTTTCTACCTACATTTATATACATTACAAATTAAACTAAGCACAACTGACTATTAAAGAATGAAAAATTTTCACAGATTTTGATGTCATTCTGGCATCTTCTCTTTCCCTCCAAATGTGTGAATTTGTTTTGCACATGCTAAGTCTAAAAAAAAATGCTGTAAAACTAACTATTTTTTATCCATAACATTGAATGTGTTAAAATTATTCAGTCTCAAATTGGTGTTAAAAATTGCCACAAAATATTTTTGATTTAGTTCAAATGGAATGATCTATTATGATAATAACATGTTTCTAATTTTTATTTAGACACATTGTATTTCTTTTCAATTTTTCTAGTTGAATTGTTCAACTATATTGCATATGATCCATTATTGTACATAATAAGTAGGTTACAATAAAATTTGTATTTTATATGAATACTACCTTATGAAAATTAAGATGTAGTAGAGTGGTGATGGAGGGTATCATAGATTCATAGATGGAGGTAAAACCCTTGCACTGGCAAAATAACCTGCAGCATTATGGTAGCATTGTCACCTTGCTTGGGGTGAAAAGATTAAAAACAAAATGTTAGATTTTGTTAAATTTTGTGTGTGTGTGTACTTTAAATGACAAAAGCATGCATAAGGCACTCACACACAACTGACATACACATACAGATTACATATATGCATACACATATACATTACATATATGCATACATATATACATTACATATATGCATACACATATATATTACATATATACATATATAATTCATATATGCATACACATTACATATATGCATACACATATACATTACATATATGCATACACATACAATTCATATATACATACACATATACATTACATATATGCATATATACGTTACATATATGCATAGACATATACATTAAATATATGCATACACATATACATTACATATATGCATATACATATACAATTCATATATGCATACAAATATACATTACATATATGAATGCAAACTCACACATAATGTGCAATGGACCGAAAATCAGCTCTTCTTTTGTAATGTAGATTTCAACATTTTTTCTTTTCTGTTGCAGATATTTCGAAGGAAACTTTCAATGCAATCCAAGAAGAATCAAGCATTTTTCTTACCAAAAAAGCCAGCAATTTAATGGCCTCACTCATTGTCCAGTGTACTTGTGTCCAAACCCAGCCAGACAACTGCCAATTTGTTTTGGATGTCCAGCACATGCTGCTGAAGAAATGTTGGGAGTATATTTGCTCTCCAGCACCAATAGGACTTTTTACAAATCACAACCCATTTCTAGAGCCTGTCTTCCTTCTGCTCTGTCAAGCCGATGCTAACTGCAAAGTTGTTTTGCCTTGGTTGGCAAAACAGGAAAACGTCTTACAAATACTCTTTTTGATTATAATAAATGCAACATCATCAGAACTATGGATCCAAGCAATTGATATTTACCTTGATCTTCTTTACCAGGAATGGTGAGTTAAAACAAACAGAAATAATTTTGATTATTTATTGAACTATATTTATTCAGAAAACTTGGACCTTCATGCCCACAAAAAAAAAACTGAAGTGTGAAAAGGACATTTTTTTTCTCATGACATTGCTATTATTTTAAGTATACCTTCTTTTTTTTTATACCTTTTATTTATAAATTCACTCCTTGATAATGTTTATTGTTTTAAAGAGCAATGATTAGAATCGTAATAAAACCTAAACATATGAAAGTTCTTTGTTCTTGAGAAATAACACCAAAAATAATTAGCAAGAACAAAAAAATGTTTATACAAAAACGTCATCAATTCCTGAAAGAAAAATGCCAGACAATTTTTCTTGTCAGAATTCATTTTGCACATTTATAAATCTACCATTCCCATCTGTGCATTGAATATTGCTACCATATCTGGTCTGGCGCTCCTATTATATATCTCGAGATTCTTGACAAAATTCAAAGAAGGATCTGTAATTTAATCGATCCTGACCTGGCATCTCGACTTAAGTTACTTTCTCACCAACGTGGCATGGCTTCCTTCTGTCTTTTCTACAAATATTTTCATGGCAATTGTTCAGATGATCTTTCCTCCTTGATGCCCCAACTGCATGAATTTTAGGATGCTACTAGATTGGCAATTAGGTCCCACCACTTTAATGTTGAATTAGATAGATGCACCCGTATGTTTTATTCTAATAGTTTCTTTCCTTCTTCTCGCCTGTGAAACTGCCTTCCAATTTCTTGCTTCCCTGCTACCTACAATCTTCAATAATTTAAATCGTTTCTTTTATTGTCCCTTTTCCTCACTAAAGTCTTCTCACTCATGTGGCATTATTGCCTTGCTTGGGGTGAAATGATTAATATAATATAATTTTTTTTCTGCAGTGTTGTGGTTGATCAGGAAGACAAGATGCTGGATGTTTTGAACAAACTAAAAGAGAAAAAAGAGCAGAAAAAATTACAAACCTTCATTTTGAAATTTCTGAAAAGGTATGTGAAATAAAAAAAAACAAAGGTACTGTATTTCTAGACAATGAAGATACTATTTTTCTAAAAATAACTCTTGAAAATTTGCACTGTGTCTCCCTAGGTCAGGTTAAAGGTTACTTTTTATTTAGTTTTATATCTATTCTATTTCTTTCTTTCCTTTTTTTTTTTTTTTTTTTTTTTTTAACAAGTCATCTAAACTTAGTCATTGAAGTGGGTGTATCCGCAACACTAGAAAATATAATTCAGGATGGATGGAAAGAAACTCCCTATTCCCTATTTAAAATTGTTAATAACTTTATTAATTATTGGTCGATCTTCATGAAACATTTGTTGTGGAATAGCTGATCACCACCACAAAATGGACTAGTCTAAGACTATTTAAACAGTACTCTCTCTTATTGAAGGAGAAGAGTTAACAATTAACTGTCTATTACATTAGCCTATGCTCTCGACCGTGTACCATATTATTCTCCGGAATCAACTACTGCTAATTTTCTGTGTGTGTCAACCTTTTCTATTTACAACACAACATTATTTCATTTTGAACAGTATAGTGGTAGAAGTATAGTACAGTGTGGAAATTCCACATAGCCACCAGCAGTTGTCTACCATTTTTTTCTAATTGTTTCGGTATATCCTTGAACATTTAGTGTGCTTTTTGCACATTTTCTTCCAATCTGAATTTTGTAGGAAAGATTGTTAACAGATCAGACTAAAAATGGAGTACTATTGCCATATTTGAGCAGGAGCTACCCAGACCTCACTTTCCAAAAGTCTTGATAGATTTCAAAAGCATCTCCGAGTCCTTGTTGAAGAATTATTTTCCACTCCAACCTCACTCTCTCACAGACGGGATGTGGGGAGCCTCTCACTGCTTTATCGTTAATACCATGGAAAGTGCTTTGACGAAGTGCATCTCCTTGGTCCCACCACGTCTGACCTTCACAGTTAGGACCTGCCACTTACATAGTAGCAAACCACCCAGATTCCCTCCATATTCCATCAGCAAAAAGTAAGTTCCACACAAACAGATTCTTCCTATGAATCACTGCCTTCTGGAACAGACTCCCATGAGGATGTTTCCCCAATCACTACTATCTTAACCTGTTCAAGTCTAGAGTTATCCGTTATCTTCCTCTCCTATCCATATAAACTACCTATTGGTGAGAAGTAAGTTCCACTCAAACAGCTTCTTCCTACAAACCACTGGCCTATGGAACAGACTCCCAAGAGGATGTTTCCCCAATCACTACAATCTTAACCTGTTCAAGTCTAGAGTTAACCATTATCTACCTCTCCTATCCATATAAACTACCCATTGGTGAGAAGTAAGTTCCACTCAAACAGCTTCTTCCTACAAACCACTGCCCTATGGAACAGACTCCCAAGAGGATGTTTCCCCAATCACTACAATCTTAACCTGTTCAAGTCTAGAGTTAACCATTATCTTCCTCTCCTATCCATATAAACTACCCATTGGTGAGAAGTAAGTTCCACTCAAACAGCTTCTTCCTTCAAACCACTGCCCTATGGAACTGACTCCCAAGAGGATGTTTCCCCGATCACTACAATCTTAACCTGTTCAAGTGTAGAGTTATCCATTATCTTCCTCTCCTATCCATATAAACTACCCATTGGTAAGAAGTAAGTTTCACTCAAACAGTTTCTTCCCAAGGAGGAAAGAAACACAATTATAAATGCAAAAATTCACTTTAGATTTAATGAATAATATATACCAACCTTATAAAAAACCTAATGCTAATCCTTTCTATATACACCCCAAGTCAAATCATCCTCCATCTATAATAAAGCATATACCTTCATCTATTGAAAAAAGAATAAGTATAAATTCTGCTAATGAAAAAATATTCTATGAACACAGTAATTTTTGTCATACAGCTTTAAAGAATAGTGGCTATAAATGCCCTAATATCAATTATATAAAAAATGATAATAAAAACTAGAGAAGAAATAGAAATAAAAAAATCATTTGGTGCACACCACCATTCAACCAAATGGTTAGTAGTAAGTAAGGACATAAATTTCTTGCTTTAATTGAAAAACATTTTCATAGAAATAATACCCTTAGCAAAATTTTTAATGAAAATACACTAAAATTAAGTTACAGTTGTACTGAAAATTTAGAAAAGATTATCAAAAACATAATAACAAAATCTTGAATAAATACTTAAGCCTGAATCAAATAGTGATCCAGAAATAAGAATAAACAATAGTAAAGATAAATTATGTAACTGTAGAAATCCTGAAAATTGTCCTTTGAATTATAAATGTTGCACAGAATCCGTAGTTTACCACAGCACTAATCCTAATGTTGAGAAATTCTGTATAGGATGTACTAAGAATGAATTTAAATTAAGATGGAGACATCATCTGACTTCCTTCAATAATATTCAGTATCACAACCAAACATTCCTATCTAAATAATTTTGGCATTTAAAAGAAAGAAATAAAACACCAACAGTAAAATGGAAACTAATTAAAAAAAAAAACTGAGAACATATAGATCTTTAAATTACCCATGTCCTTTGTGCCTACATGAAAATTTATATATTAAGTTTCTGAAAAATAAAAACTTATTAAATCAAAGAAATAAAATAGCACATTGTCTCATATTTTCCTTAAAAAATAATTAATTATAAAAATAATTTGCACAATTATATATCTATTATTTGATACCATATATAGTTTATTAGTAAATAAAATAAATATAGTATTTTAGACCTTTATAAATTAATATAAATAATATGACTTAATCATATTTGAATACCCCTTTAAGAAAATTTCAATGTAGTTTCAGAATACAAGAAAATTAACAAAAAATAAATATAAATGCCAAATGTATTGTATTGTAAATCAAAATAAAATAAAAAATGAGACATTGATGACAAATCTGCATAAGATGAAGTCAGTATCAATAAACAGAAATCTCTAACCCCCACCTAACCTTAACTGACTTTCAATTTGCCACATAAAAATTATACTTTTATTTTCATTCATCAAAAAAAAACCAATACCCTCTTAATAAAAAAATTTTAATTCTCATTACTCCACCAACTTAAATATAAAATACTATTTGGCTTATAAATAGAGTAAATCAAATTTTTTTAAGTTTATTCTCAGCATCACATAGAATGAAACTTTTACAAAATATTAAGTTTAATTTTAATTTAAGTTTTGTTTCAAAACATAGTAATTTCTGTGTCATGATGGAAACATATTTTTTTAAAAATAATTATATTATGCTCTATTCTGTATTGAGCACTGTTTTTTTGAAAATAAATGCTAAAGAACTCTGGATTATAAATCTAAGTGTTCTTTCTTTTTTTATATATAAATATATATGTGTGTGTGTGTGTGTGCAGATATATTGAAAAATAGGAAAGAACTGTTAGGTTAATAATCCGAATTTCTTTAGCATTTTTGTTTTTACTTTGTTTTAAAGCTCTGTAAATTTCAAAATTAGTTATTCCAAATTTCACTTGAGGATGAAACAGAACTAGGTGCTTTAATTTTAATTTAATTTCTAAAATTGAATTGGTAGTTTTTAGCTTCTGTTTTTGAAACATGGCAATTCCTATGTAGCGATGGAATCATATTTTTTTTAAAATAATTTATATATATATATAAAGAAAGAAAGAACAGTAAGATATATAATCTGGTGTTCTTATAGATATTTTTATTTTTACAAAATAGTGCTCAATGTAAATTTACAGAGCATTAATGTTATAAATTAACTGATTTAAAATATGGTTTTTTCTCTACACAGTTCTAACTATGTTTCAAAAATGGAAGCTAAAAGCTTCGAATTTAATTTTGTGATTAAATTAAAGACATTAGTTCCATTTCATCCTCAAGCGAATTTTATATATATATATATATATATATATATATATATATATATATATATATATATATATATATATATAATATATATATATATATATATATATAAAGCATTTCAAAGCATTTCACCCTAGATCAAACAATAATGCCACTAAGACGCAAGAGGGGTTTCTGAGTAAAAGAATAAGAGAACAAGAAAAATATTATTAAGGAGAAAGAACAATAATAATTTTCTCTTAGAAATGTTAAATAAAAAGTTAATTTATGTGCATATTATAGTCCCTTGAATTTTGTTTTTCAAAACAATCAAGGTAACCCTCCCCACATTCCCATATTTTTTAGCCATATCAGATTAAACACTGCTTATTATTTTTTGACTGAGTTCATAGATAAAGTTATGGACAGTTTTTTTTTTCAAATGTGGTTTTGAAAGTATCTATTTCTTTTGTGTTTTTTCACTAAAATAAAAATATTGCCTACATACCAGACATATATTTTAGGTTTACGGACCTGTTTAAATATCTTGTTTTCTACATGGAACTAATAGTAATTGGAGAAGTATGGGCAAAGTGGATTTCCCATAGTAACACCATCAGTTTGGGTGTTGCCATGATGGTGGTAGAAGGGGACTTTGGTTGTGCATGCATATAATAATTTTTTGAGAATATTTGGTTTCATGGATGGAGGTGGGATAGAATTATTTATGCACATGGAATTAAGAATAATGTCAATTGTTTGATTGACGTAGATGAGTGAATAAATTTTCAACATTGAGTGACGCTAAGATATCTTGCTTTGATTTTATACTTTTTAGAATTTGGAGGAATTCGTTGGTGGATGTGATGCTGTAATTGGTGCGTAGGTATGGGATAATAATGATGTGTGTGTTTATATATATATATATATATATATATATATATATATATATATATATATATATATATATAAAATAACTTTCAATCTTAAAAGTTAATCTAAGCTTAAATTCAAATTCAAATTACAATTCTTTGAAATTTTTTAACTCCAATAATATTCTATCCCAACAATATCTCATGCAATCTAGAAAAAAAAATTTAAGAAAAAACTGTGTCAACCCAACATTTAAATAGAAATAAAAGTAAATATAATTCCATCAGTTGAAAATTACTTGTGCATGAAACTCCAAGTTGTGCTATTAATGTAAGGTCTTATGCATATTACTTAATTATATATATATATATATATATATATATATATATATATATAATTTATTTATTAAAAAATTATAACATAAACCTGTTATAAAATCACTACGAAAATAGCCATTTTGTTTCAACACTTCTGGTGTCTTCTCAAGTGATGGTGTTGAATGTAGAATAAAGAGTTTTAAAAAAGTTTAAATCAACCAAACACCCCTTGATAGGGAAAACACTGTTACATAAGCTACAATGACCAATTAAAATACAAGTCAAGTGTATGAAAATTTAAAAAACTTGACAACAAACCTTGGTTATAATAATTAATGCCTTAATGTTAGGGTTAGACTGAAATAGAAATCATTCTAACTAATATTAAATTTTACTATAAAATTGAAAATTAAAAATGACCAATTTTAAATTTTAAATTTAATCTGTATTAAGTTTAAAATATTATAAAATTATTTAAAGAAGAAACTGAGGAAAAAATACAAATATTTTATTATTTATTTTGTTTTAATTGAAAAGCCAAAATCTCAGAGCAAACGCAAATCTAAGGAGATACAAATATTGTAACAACTTAGATACATTTGAAGTGATGATATGGCTAGGGGAAGAAATTTTGCAAATGACAATACATACACAATCATATTATAACATACAAACACAAAGACATATTTAGACATATAAACATGCAAAAATACGGATGAAACAGGAAATAGATGCCCACGACCAAAAAGAAAGAAATATAATATAAGACACATATACATACAATGAAAGGCATATATATATATATATATATATATATATATATAAGCAATCATACATACATACATTAATAAAGACATAGATGTATATATAAACAAACCCACAAAGATTCAAGTCTGAAAGTATTAATAAGAGAATGCAAACTATTAAAATATTATTTAAATGGGCAAACATATATATCTTCGCCCATGTAAGTAATATTTTAAATTTAAATAATAATTTAGATAATTTAATTATAAATTAATAAATTATAATAATAATTTAAATATTTTAGATAAAAAGAAAGTTTGATAGATAAAAGTTAACAGTGATATAATGGGAAAACAAATATTCAGCAATGAACAAAGCAAAGAAAAAAGACATATATAGAAAATGCTAAAATATACACATATACAAAAATATATACATATAGACATATTCATATATATATATATATATATATGTATATGTGTGTGTATACATATATATATATATATATATATATGTATACACACATATACATACACGCACATAAATATATATGTGCATAAATATATAAACAAGTGCATAAATAACATTCATAAATACATACATATACACAAATATAAATACAAGTACAAATATATTCATATATATATACACACATACATACATCTTTACATAAAAATACACACATGTACACACACAAACAAACAACATTATAAACGTTTTCATGCATATATGTACATAAATAGGAGGATTAGCCAATAATATAAGTGATAACATGTTAAACTTACAATAACTTTGCATTATCGTTGAAAATATTACTCCCCCTATAATAGGTTAAATTTTGAGCTATGTTTACAATTAACAGTGAGTTCATTCCTTTGATTTAAGAAATGGATTTTGTCTTTAAATCTAATGATTTCAAATTTTTCATTAAGACACAAATAACAAGCGGCAAATAGGGAATTACATGCTTGAGCTGTTTTAATTAATTTCCATTTAACAGTAGGTGTCTTGTTTTTCTCCTTTAAACTCCAAAAATACTTGGACAATGAAGTCTTGTATTTATGATTACTGTTGTTGAAAGATTGAACATGTCCATGTCAACGCTCTTTGAATGTGTTCATCATACTTCCAATGTAAAATTTTTTAATATTGGGGGTTTTCTAGTGTAGAAATTGTACTAAGATAAACTAGAGAACTAGTTAAACATTTATTCTGTAATGGGCAATTATTGGGATTCCTACAACTGCACAAGTTATTATTAGTGTCCTAGTTTGGTTTTAACCACTAGGTTAAAAGGAGAAGTAAACCAAATCATCTTTCTGGATCTTCTTTTCTTAT
Source organism: Acanthosepion lycidas (assembly GCA_963932145.1). Taxonomy (NCBI): domain Eukaryota; kingdom Metazoa; phylum Mollusca; class Cephalopoda; order Sepiida; family Sepiidae; genus Acanthosepion; species Acanthosepion lycidas. The sequence continues at coordinate 8,896,000 of OZ010612.1, read as the reverse complement.
TTTGATCATAACTAATAGGATATATATATATATATATATTAGGTTGGTGCAAAAATAATGTCGTTTTCTCACATATGTTACTATGTGAGAAAACGACATTATTTTTGCACCACCTAATATATATATATGTGGGTGTTTATGTATATACATGCACATACTTAAGGTTACATTTAGCCATTTCAACTGTATATTGATGAGACCTTGTTACCAATCTAGTACTGTGCTTATATTCCTAAAGTCTAGGTACCGTAGAGGAAAATTTATCAGAACGAGTACCATGAAAATATTTATAGAAAAGACAGATTACAACAGTTGGAAAGCGACTGAATCTGTGAAGCCAGGTCAGCACCCATAACATTTCAGATTCTGCTTCTGATATCAAGAATCCCTAAATGCATTTCAAGAGTACCAGACCATATGTGGTTGCAATATTCAGTACATGTGTAAGATAGATTCTCACAAGAAAAATTCTCTAGCACAAAACCAGGAAGGCCCAGGGAAACCATTTTAAACCTCATTTGTGAAAATCATATTTTTTTTCTCTTTTTTTAACTGTTTTGCAGATATTCAAATGAAGAACTTGGAGAAAATTTAATTCAGCTTTTCTACCAGCCTCTGTCTGATATCAGCAAATACATTGCAGGCAAATCTCGTGACCTACCGTGCAATCCAAAGACCATAGAATTCCAGTTTTCTTCAATAGAATGCGAGAAGATAGTTTCCCACACGATTGACTGCTGGATAGAAATCATTGCAACAGACATTATGAAAGTAACTAATACTTTTTTACCATTTTATAAAATAGTTCTGTTTGAAATTCCTTAAAGCTTACCCAGATCAACAAGCACCAAAACATTGTCATAATAGCAACAAAGATGAGGACAATTTTTGACTTTCCCTCATATATATAAGGACTAGTTATATCCTCATAATTTTCATGACTGAGTAAGAATGCTATGCAAGAATGTGGCGTTGTGATGAATAGAACATTAATGGATGAGTGGGTCAGTGATTGAGACTAGCTAAGTTTAATGTAGGAGACATGAAAACCAGCCTCCACTTGTTCCAAATTTGGCCTTGTACCAAACTTGATGTTATATATTCATCAATAAATACTTTCAGGTACCTGATCAAGCCTTGTCACATTGAACAGGAAATTGATGTTGCTATTACCTTCTTTAGGACTTTATATCTACTCTTACAGAGGCAATGGCCTCATTGGTTAAGCATTGAAGTTTATATTGTTAAGATCAACCATGGGCAAACCATGGCCTATTTGGCTTTCTGAAGAGCATACCTAATTAAAATCTTTATAGAAATGTTCATTCTTAATGTTAGATCTTTGTAGAAGCTAATTGTATTTAAATAAAGGCTAGCACTCTATCTGGGTAAAAGTGGTTTGATCCTGGAGCTGTATTTAAGCTTTGTCATTTTTTTTTTGTATCAGGTGCCTGGTCAGGCCTTGTCATTTTAAACAAGAAATTGCTATTCCCTTCTTTAGGATTTTATATCTACTTTTACAGGGACAATGGCTGTGTTGGTTAAGCATTGAAATTTATAATGTTGACATCAACCATGGGCAAACTGTGGCCTATTTGGCATTCTGAAAAGCATACCTAATTAAAATTGAAATCTGTATAAAAATATTCATTGTTAATGTTAGATCTTTGTAGAAGCTAATTATATTTAAATAAGGGCTGACACTCTTGCTGGGTAAAATTGGTTTAATTCTGGAGTTGTATTTAAGCTCATCCAATTTCTTTGTCAGTTTTTTTTTGTATTACTTGTCTGGTCAAGCCTTGTCGCTTTAAACAAGAAATTGCTATTCTCTTCTTTTATGTCTACTTTACAGGGACAATGTCATCGTTGATTAAGCATTGATGTTTATATTGTTAAGATCAACCCTGGGCAAACTGTGGACCATTTGGCATTCTGAAGAGCATACCTAATTAAAATTAAAATCTGTATAGAAGTCAGTCAGTTATGTGCCATACGTGATACACGCTTAGGTGATCATGTATCTTTCAATACATGACTGATGAGGCAGATTTCTTTCTGCAGTAGACCAGTTGCCATCCAAGGCTATAGAACCCGGTCTGTCCTGCTATTTACTCATAGCTGGGGGGAGAAGAAGAGGATTCATACCTTTCCCAGGGCTATTAGCATGTAAGTGAATGTAATAGATTCAACTGGAATTCAAACTCGGCTCTCTGATTCCTCAATCCGAGCTGCTATCCATTACTCCACCATACTTATTCTTAATGTTAGATTTCCATAGAAGATAATTGTATTTAAATAAGTGGCAGGATGCCTGGTACTTGTGCTTGGTAAAAGTGGTTCACACCTGGAGCTGTAATTAAGCTCTCCCAATTTCTTCTTTGTCAGTTTTTTTGTATCAGGTGCCTGGTCAAGCCCTGTCACTTTGAACAAGAAATTACTGTTTCTATTCTATCCTTTTGGATGTTGCATCTGCTCTTTCAGTCTCATCATATGAATAGAATAAATGTTGTTTTGTGATGTCAACAAGCACTCATTGCCACTTTTGTAATAACAACGAATACTTGTCACTTTCGTAATGCTCATTGTAGTAGATACTTTGTAATCACAGATACAACTATAGTAACACTGTTGAACAATACTGGTGTCAAATGCCTTCGAATAACACTCAGTACTTGCTTCATAATACTCGCTTGGAAAGTAACCACCAAATAGTATCCATATAGTGAACCAAATAGATAAATAGTATAGTGAATAGTATAGAGAATAGAGATCTATATAGTAATAGAAGATAGTGTAGAAATAGCGATCTGTATAGTAATAGAGGATAGTGTAGAAATAGCGATCTGTATAGTAATAGAGGATAGTGTAGAAATAGCGATCTGTATAGTAATAGAGGATAGTATAGAAATGGCGATCTGTATAGTAATAGAGGATAGTATAGAAATGGCGATCTGTATAGTAATAGAGGATAGTGTAGAAATGGCGATCTGTATAGTAATAGAGGATAGTGTAGAAATGGCGATCTGTATAGTAATAGAGGATAGAATAGAAATGGTGATCTGTATAGTAATAGACGATAGAAGAGAAATGGTGATCAATTAGACACCATGCTAATTCCCATATATGCATTTATTTTACTATGAGGTGATCTACTTATTCAAAATGGGATCACCTATGTTTGTTCTCTGGCAATCTGTGTTCAAACTCCAGTGTCGACAGTGACACTTTATTCCTATATAATATGTTGTAATAACAACAACAAAGATGAGGACAACAGTCCACGTGTAAATGTAAAAAAAAAAAAAAAAAAAAAAGTGATATAGTTTATCTTAATGCTCTCTGTTGAAATGCAGCATTTCTTAACAGGTGTGCCCAGACATACTAATGCTCCCTGAAAGGTAGTCAAGTGCATACCAAGTTAACAGAAAAGTAATTTATCAATTACTTCTTTTTATTTTATATTCTTATAACAATTATAAACTGATAATGCTTTGTGATCTCGTAAAGTTAGAGACTAAATCTCGCTCTGAGCTTTGAAACTTGGGGGATCATATGTATTTTTTTAAGTAATAAAAATATTCAAATCTTTCAGCAACTATATGGAAATATCTAATCCTTTTTAAGTATTATAGTAACTGAACTATTTTCTAGGTTATTCACTAATTTGAAAAATCACAAATATATATATAACATTATTTTCAATATTTTATAATATTGGAAAATGCAATTACAATGACATACAAAAGATTATACAGATACACATACACATACAAAATGAATTATTTATACTACATGAAATACAATCATCAATCAAACCATATAATAATTATCAATGTGTATTTATATATTTCCTGTCCCATCTGTAGTGGGAAGGGAGGTAAATCAACTTAAATTAGTAAATTTATGATTACTTTCCTTAGTCGTTTTAATAATCTATAAAAATAAAATATTTATCTGCATTTAAATAAATTACTTCCCAAGCAAAATGAATCGTTTAATTCTTTTACTCCTACATTTCTTAAATTGCAGTCTTATTTATTCAAGCCTTTCATGTGAGGCACTCAGATACCTTTGTCTACAAAGTGATTGTCTTACTTCAACTTGGTCTTGAAAAAGGTTTTGTCACTACCATCATTGTTGTCCTGTTTCTAATCTTTTTCTTCCAAAAAATATTTTGATTTCACTGTTATATTAAACACATAAAAAAAGTAATTCATATAATATCAAATATAATAATAAAAAATATTGAGCAAAAAGTAATTCATATAATATGAAATATAAGAATAAAAAATATTGAGCAAAAAGTAATTCATGTAATATCAAATATAATAATAAAAATATTGAACACAAAGCAATTCATATATCAAATATAATAATAAAAATATTGAACACAAAGCAATTCATATAATATCAAATATAATAATAAAAAATATTGAGCGAAAAATAATTCATATAATATTAAATATAAGAATAAAAAATATTGAGGAAAAAGCAATTCATATAATATGAAATATAAGAATAAAAAATATTGAGCAAAAAATAATTCATATAATATCAAATATAATAATAAAAAATATTGAGCACAAAGCAATTCATATAATATCAAATATAATAATAAAAAATATTGAGCCAAAAATAATTCATATAATATCAAATATAATAATAAAAAATATTGAGCGAAAAATAATTCATATAATATTAAATATAAGAATAAAAAATATTGAGGAAAAAGCAATTCATATAATATGAAATATAAGAATAAAAAATATTGAGCAAAAAATAATTCATATAATATCAAATATAATAATAAAAAATATTGAGCACAAAGCAATTCATATAATATCAAATATAATAATAAAAAATATTGAGCCAAAAATAATTCATATAATATCAAGTATAATAATAAAAAATATTGAGCAAAAAGTAATTTATAATTATAATCATTACTATAATGCTTACAAAGGATTACATATTTCTGTATAGTCACTTTTATTACTTAAAACGGAATGTATAATATGATTTATATAATAATCAATGAATCAGCAATACCATTGAAAGTCTAAGAATGTAAAGAGAATGGATTAATTAAATAATTCATTTGCCTCTATTTTAGTTGTGAATTCTTTACCAACACTTTATTGGATCTCTTTACATTGTTTCAAAACTTTTGTTTCATTGCATCTCACTATTAAAACTTTCTAACAATTGTCATCATTTTCGATGTTACAATTAAACTTGCCTTATATTAAATTTGAATTGATTTGTTTGAATTCCTAATAATTTCTTTGCATCTATTTTCTTTTTTAGAAAGACAGTATTTCAGCCGCATCCAGATCGACATCAAGTCTTTTATTAGACATTATTAGCATTCTAGCAGCAAAGGATAAACTCCAAATGTCAAGACATTTCCTCCTCTTGAATGCCTTGGCGACAAGCAACAGACTTTTGGTAAAGATATTGCAATATTTTTGCAAGTTAACAGGTATTTCACTAATTTTGTATTCGATATTTTACATATCTTCTCAAGAAAGCAATGACTGATATGTGATATCTATATGTTTGACGATGCTTCATCTAATCAAAATTCTAGATAATATTACTACTACTAATACTACTATTGGAAGTAAAGTAATTAAAATGAAGATGAAAGAAATCTTAATCAAAAATGAAAAATGCTTGACAATGTTTCATCTCATAAAATATTCAAAATAATATTACTACCATTAATACTATCTCTATATGCCATGTCCCTTCAGGACATGAACAATCATGTCTCTCCATAATTTCCTATTCTTTGTAGCTCTTAGTAATGTTTGTCTTTTCGCAATCCCTCCTACTCTTTGTTCTGTGGTCCATTTACAAAAGTTTTTTAGGGTTATTCACTGTTTCCCCGCTGCCCCTTTTGCCTTAAATAAATCCTGTGAGTGCCAAATTCTCAAAACCCTATTTCCTCATTATGTGCCTTAGAAATTTTAACTCTCTTTCTGATTTGTTACCATTTTTCTTGAAACTTTCCTATTACACACATATTAAGTCCCTGGTATTCTCAAGCATTCTTCTGTAGAACCACATCTGTGTGGAAATTGTCCAGCATTCACTGTCATATAGGAGGATTGATATTATGTAAAAGTTCAGTACTCTTTTCTTTATTTCTAACAAAATTTTCTTGTTTCTTAATACTTTGTTTCACTTTTGGAAGGCATCTTTTGCCATCCCAATGCTCCTTTGGATTTCAGAGTCTCATTTTCTGTCTGTCCTCCCTTAAAACCCTACCTAGATATTTGTATCTCTAAACCATTATTAACTCAAAAAAAAATTCTTACACTCTAAAAATATTTTCTGGCTTTAAATATCCTGCAAAGGGTTGATAAGCTGTAAAAAAATGAATCAATCAATCTAAAAATATAAATGCCATCCATTTATAAGTTCTGAATGCTAGACACTCATAAGTAGAAAATTAAAATTACAAGAAATATTAATCAAGCTAAAGTGATCTTATAGGTAGGTTTGGTCATTTCTGTTGTCTGTCAAAGATTTTGTCCATTAACTAGCTGGTACAGCATTGACACATAAAGTAAACACACCCAGGTATAATGCAATTATTTTGATTTCATTGAAATTCCTGTAGTGGGAAGTGGCCTGACTTGCCCAATCAAAAACATGACCTGACTTGACCAATCAAAACTTTGTTTTTTTTTTCTCTGTTTACTCAGACTTTCTCACAAATGAGTGAACTTGACCTGATTTATCTTGTGAAAGAAAACTGTTATTCTCATTTTGTTTACATGATTCAACCTTTTTCTTTTTTTTTATTTACAAGCCATGTCTGCTTTTCTATGTGTACAAATATTACATAAAGCTGGAACCTATAATAGATGCAGTGTTAGGCATTTATTCATGTTATAAAATTTGTTTTAGATTTACCCATAGCTACAAACTAGATGCATCAAAACTAAGCAAGTACATTTTTAATCAGAACAAAATCATGAGCCCATAGAATGTGTGATAAAATAATATTATTATTATAGTTATCTGCCCTTATTAAGGGATTATTCACCCTTCATAGAAGAGTTCTAAAATCGCCATCTGGACACACAGTGTGTAAAAACTGTCCAAATGTTCTGCATATCCAAAGCACTTTCAACTATTCTTTTAGCCATTATAAAGGATGATTTTTATTTTTAAAATGTGTCCATTTTTTTTATGTATGTGTCTGAAGTTATATGAATGTTTTATTTTTTAAATATGGTCAGCATGTTGTGGCCGTGTTCATAGTTAATGTTATTGAGTGTGGGATTTTCTTTTATTATTATTAGTGCTTAATTTTAATCATTTTTTAGATGTTGACAACGTTATTATACTAGTATTTTCTGCTAGTATGTTTCAGATGGAGTATGATAGGTTTCTGTGTGTGTTTAAATGAGTCCTAATTGAGCTATTGTGGGATAGGTGTAATGTGAGTCATCTAAATAGGCATGTAGTTGTATGACCAATATAATTATGAATTTGGTTTTATCAGGAACACAGTTCATTATGGGGCATTCTAACTCGTAAATAATATTGGTTCTCTGTAATTTTAATTTTATATATATATATATATATATATATATATATATATATATATATATATATATATATATATCTCCTTAAATATAATATGCCATATATATATATATATATTTTTGGTGTGCAAAATTTTGACATGAGACAGAAGTCAAGACCCCCATTCACATTCGCACACAAAAAGCTACCACACTGAAATCTAGAGACCAGCCTGAACAGTGGCAACACAGTTCACAGTAAGAACTAAATTCTATCTCTCATATCTCTCATTACTACTAAAAACACACACACATGTACTGACGCAATGACCCCCACCATAACCTCAAATTCAAGTTATATTTATTTTTTAAAAGGGAAAAAAGAAACAACCCTTCAGCGTTTCTAACATATGTACATAAATTATATTTATTTCTTCCTAATTGGCCCTAAAAAGGAAACAAAATACAGTTAAATTCATAAAACAAATATTCAACACGACTAATGTTGCCTGTAAGTCATGCTTGTCTCTCATTATATTTATTTAACTAAAGTTCTCTTTTCTTTCCCAAAACAAATTTAACTTAAATTTAGGTGGGTGGGTCATCATTATTTTGCACACTTTCCCTCAATTGTTACACAGAAAAAAAAAATGGTACTTGGATTAAATGAAAATTACTTGCAATATAATACATATTACTTATAATACGTTCCTGCTTGCCATCAATTTTGACGGCACAGTTCACTAGTGTGTGTGTATATGTATAAGTGGGAATATAAACTAAATAACAAGATATTAGTAACTGTATATATATGTGATAGCGTACATATGCAGATAAGCAAATATTAATTTATGGCATGAACAAAACAGTGCTCAATGTAGTTAAACAGGGATATGAAACCCAGGGCCACACTATTAATAAATACACATATACCTACTTTTACAGTAGAACATAGTTTCATGGTTCCCCAAGTATTTTTAAAAAAGCAACTGTAATAAGTGGCCATTTTGCTATATGTGCCTGATGCCTTGGGAAAGCATGAAACTTTAACTTGCACTACAAATGTAGGTATATGTGTATTTATTAATATATATATATATATATATATATTTGGGGGGGGGGTTCTTGGGAACCATGGAGGTGGTGCTGGGCTTGCCGATTCTGTCTGGAGGTGCAGAGTGGGGTGCAGCAGAGGTCCTTGTGTGGGGTGGAGCATGGTGAGGAGTGTGGCAGAATTTATGGTGGTTGTTTCCAGGGGTGGGGGAAGGTTGGCCATTGCCGCAAGTCCTGGTGGGTGTGTCTTGCTAAACAAGAGAACTGAGATTATGTCAAGGTGCAGGTATTTAAGCAAATGTTCTTTAGGTACCTATGAAACCAGATGAGCAAAATAAAATTTTTTTACCATCTTTTCCTCACTTACAATTTATTTTATTTTTCTCATCCCCCCCCCTCCAATTTCCTCATACTTTTACCCTCTCACCTCCGTTATTCTGGTATATTGGAGTAGCTTTCTTTAGCTTCCACATCCTTCCACTTCCCTCAGAAGACTTTATGGTCTTATATGGTATAAATATAAAAGACAAAAGGAAAATTTTTCTTTACCAACACATTTCATTCACCAAGAGACTTTATCAAGGTAATTGTGGAGATTTTATTTTGTACCTTTTGTCTATGCCTACAATTAAAGTATGCTTGGGAATACATGGTGCTGTAAGCTAGGATGTGTGGGTGGTGTAATGCATAATGGTAGTCAAACCCTTTATTTAGTCCATTGGGGTAGACACATGACCCAGTGGAGAAAAAGTGCTAGTTGAAGTAATCCAGTGACTCGATCGAAAGAGTTGTGAGTCCAATAGTTAGCTACTGCAGAGGTGAACAAAAACTTGGGGGAGTTGAGTTACTAAAGGGAAATAACTGAAACAGTGACATCCAGAAGAGGTATGACACGTGGAACTAGAACAATCTACTCCAGTAGACTAAATAAAGGGTTCGGTTTGAAATTCCAACATATATCACCTGAAGAAGGCTGGAGCATACAATGGCCAAAATGTTGTGCATATGATAATAAAGATAAGGATAACAGTCTGAACAATGTAAATTGTCTAAATAAAATGAAAAATGTCAGAATTTTGACTGGGATTCAAACTTAGATGTGCTGAGCCGCTATCCATTATGCCATCCGTGCATCCCTATTAATCTGAAGAAGTCCATTTGGAGGATGAAATGCATAATGTAGGAATTATTTTCTATTTTTTCATTTTGGCTACTCACATGGAAAAAATCCCTTGTAATATGCTTCATCTTTCCAAAGGACTTATGTTTTATTGATGGAATCATATATATGTAGAAGGGAGGAAACGAAATGCAACAAGCATCAGTTATTATACATCAATAGAAACACTAAAGATACATGGACACTTAATTTTAAATTCCCAGCATCCATTGAGTCGAGACACACAACCTAGCTGACCTTATTCACTTTCCTACTACTTTTGTTTTTAAATCATATTTTCAAGAGCAGGGATTTTCAAATGGTGTTCCTCAAGAGGATTGTAGATGTGCTGTGAAAATTTTTAAAGGTCATTAATTAAATTTTTTTTGAAAGAAGTCCAAAACACAATCAGTATCAATTCATTGTCAATTGTTCTCTTCTGTCTTCTTAATCTTAATTCTTTTATTGTCCTCTCTCCTTAATAGTAGTTTTTCTCATATTCTCTCACACTCAGTAACCTCTTATGTCCTAGTGGCTTTGTTAGCTTGCTTGGGGTGAAATGATTAAAAAAACAAATTTGTTTATTCTTAGTTTTGTTCAATATTCAGGAAGTATTTAATATAAATGAGAAAACATAGTAATATAAAGTGCCAATTTAAAAACAGTTATCACTATAAATAGCAAAGTGTACTTCACAAGTAGTATGTCTATATGAAATAGAGAAAAGGTGAAAGAGATACTCAGTTTAATGTCTTGAGCCATTTAATGTGTAACTAAGGTCACATGTTTATTGTAAATGACTGCTCTTAGTGACCCTCATGTGATTGCACTGAAAAAAAATCATTTTTGGAAGGACGATTCTAGTACATGTATTCATGGTTACAGTTTCATCTTTTCAGATAGATATTCATTCAAATTGACACATTTTTTGTTGTGTGCATATCAGCATTGCCAAAATTTATTTATTGTGTACTTTTTATAATATGAATAAGGAAAGGTATGTGCAATTGTTCTGTTAAAAATTTTATACATTTTTACACAACATTGGTGATTTGCATGCTGTCATGTCACCATATATTGGTGACATAGTATTTCAGTTTATGCCGTTGTTTAGACAAATGTTGGAGACACTATATACCTATTCCTATATAAAGCAATGTCTGTGGCTTCCTGATAATTTTTTGGAAAATGTCATTTCTTTTGCTTCAATGTTTTATCCAAGTATAGTTGGTATAAAAAAAAAAAAAAACAAATCTCAAGGAAAGCATGTATTGATTCAACTACAACAGTAGTTCCCAAACTTTCTCTGGGCAGCATTTTTTGAATTAAAATTTGCTTGTGCCTCACCAAATTTTATGTGATAAAAAGTACATTTAAAAATTTCTTAAAAAAAGAGAGAGGGTTAACGGGAGATAACTGTGGATTTGAAGTCAGAACATTATCATTGATAACACTCTCATTCAACTTGGAGAACCTAGTTTTCTTGATATAATACAAAAATATCACAATGATAAAATCAGTTGTCTCTTCTACTCCAATAGCTTCATATCCCGCATCTCTTGTCTGTGGAATTCCCTTCCTATTACTTGTTTCCCTGATAGCTATAATCTCCAGCTATTCAAATGTAATGTCAATCAACATCTCCAGATGTCCTGAACTATCCCCTGCCCTTCTCTTCATCCTTTCCTCCATCACACCTCTTTACTCTCACTCCCACTCTGTAACCCTCTGCATACTAGTGGTATCCTGCCTTGCTTGGGGTGAAATGCTTAAAAAAGAAAAAGAAGATATTTATAACTATTTATACTGAGACTCATGCATGCAATTACAAGTAATCCATAATAATGTTTTAAATTTTGAAATCGTTTTTATTTTTGACATATTTTTTGAAACTGTTTCTAACCTTTGTCTTTAAATCATTCTGCCTCACCTGCTACCCTCTTTCCGCCACACCTATGTGGTGCGCCACACCATTTGAGAACCAGTGAACTAGGACATGGACCATAATGAACTGCCTTTTTATTTTTGGTGAACAAATTTAGAAAAAATGATAGATCATTCATTGAGGCCATGTTAAGTTACTTAGGTACATGTCAAATGGAAAGTCTTGCTGGTTTCAGCTATTTTTAAAGGCAGCTTTTCCACTATTAATAACAAACCCTACTTGGCATGTGTCTGTGTTAGAGAAAGTTAAAACTAGTACAGAAAAAAAATCTTGATTTATCATCTCTCAAAGAATCTTGGATTTAAGGAACTACTTGCGGATCACATGAGCCATAACAAACTGACTTTATTTTTATTGACCAAAGTTAGATAAATACTATAACAAATCATTCATTGAGTCCATATTAAGTTACTAGGTACATGTCAACCTTGTTAGCAGAAAATGAAAATGTACCCACTATCAGCTATTTTTATAGATAGTTTCCAATATAAATAAAAAAAACAATCTCTCACTTTGACACAAAGACACACAATAACTCTTGCTACATATAGCAACAGTGTGTGTGAGAGAGAGAGTGATTAAGATATCAATCTCAATGTTTCAGGTTGTTTAATTTATAGTCAACTTCATTTATTGTAAATGAATGCTCTCAGTGATCCTTGGTTGTGTCTGCAGAACTTTACTACTTTGTTACCAGTGATTTATTGGATTTTAGAAATAAAATCTCCCCATAATTAGTTCCTTAAGTTAAGTTTTTACTCTACAATATAATTGTAGAATCTTCTACATATAAAATTCTGTGACTCCCATTAGTCTATCGGTCCATCTGTCACACCCTTTAAAATAGCTCTACATTGACCAATCAAAACCAAATGTTGGGAAGAAGCACAAACAGGTAAGAGGTACAATGTACAATTGGTTTTATTAAGGTGTGTAGATAGTGCATAGCTTTGTACAATAAATTTTCATTAATTTTTGCAGGAAAAATTAAAAGATTTATTATTTAACATTCAAAATACTCCCATTATTTTAAAAACAATTTAATAATTAAAACAACAAATATGTATTTAATAAAAATGCAATATTGTTTTTTGCATATCTTTAAGTTTTATATATATATATATATATATATATATATATATATATATACAAGAATCCAGTTTCCAGTTCACCCTGCATTTGTGGGAACTATAAACAAATCATGAGGCCAAAAGTTGAAATTTCACTCCAGAAAGAAATATTTATGCATGGGCAGTTGTATGTTGCATGCTCAAGAGTAAGAAATCCTAAGAATTTATTCTTTGCTATTAAAAAGGAAAAAAAAATTAAAGAAATGATTAAACCACAAAGTAGGGGTTTTGTTAAAGTATTTTTCAAAACAAATCAGTTTATTCAAATTTCATTGATTAGTTTGAGAAATTGTATGAAACATATAGTTTATAAATCTTGACAAAAAAATATTAGTGATGACTTTAACAATACTAAATACTGTAAGGATTTCAACAATTCTAGTTATTTAAACATTGTGATTAGTTTGTTTGTTTTTTTTTTAGAGAAAGGAGTAAACTAATATCTGAATGAATACAGGGTCCCCCCCCAAAAAAAAATTGATATCATTTAAAATGTGAATGAATATTTGAATGTTCCAGGCAAATTAAATTAAATAGGCTTCATGTTGAACAATAAAAGATTTTAAAAAATTGAAAGTGATTTTGATTTTATTACCGATTTCATAAAGCTTCACAACTGTTCAGTATGTGCACCACATCCAGTTAGTAGTCCAGCTCCTACCAAAAACACTGTAGCATGTCTTGTGTAACATTCTCCAGTACCTCAGTGACTCTCTGCTTAAGTTACTCTCTGCTTGTAGGATTCTCTGCTTAAGTTACTCCACTTGTCCTTTCATATAGCCCCATAGAAAAAAAAATCACAAGGTCATTTCAACAGAACATTGCCATTATCAATGGTACACCCAATCCATCTTGCTGGTAGATTCACATTGTGATAAGTCTGCACAGTCAACTTAATTAATTTTTACAGTTTTTGTTCAAATTTGAGATCATTTAAATGAGAATCAGCTATGTTTGATAACATAGAAAATGATGTCAATTTTTGGGGGACACCCAGTACATTAAATATCAGAGATGAAATAAATTACAGTCTGATGTTGTAAATGGTTCACCACTTTGATCTGTATGTTTTTTATTCTTTATAGATTGCAGCCAGGAAGAATGTCAACTAAAATTGGATTGTGTTGTGAAATTATTGCACAGTTCTCTTCTTATAATAGAAGATATTGATCAAACTTCATCAGTAAGTTAATCTTTGATTTATTTATTTCATTGTTTAAAAAATAGTAGTGGATTCTTCCATTGTTTTTTTTCATTTGATGGCCTAATGATTCATTGAACTGAATCACCAGACAACCGTTACGATTTGGTTAGAGAGGTAAAGCCTTGTTCTGTTTAAACTACACAAACCTTTTTCTTTGCAAAGTTCACCATACTGTTTGAAGGACTTCAGGTATGCATGATAGATGATCCAACAGAAACAAGTCTTGAGCTAGCTTCCTGGAGGGTGGAGGCAACAATCTGCAGTTTAAAGTGACTAATTTAGAAAGGGACAAGTCATTCTTGAAAATATCTCACAATTTGTATGTTCAGAATGGGAAATGATATATAAATTTCTTCACTGAACTAAAGTGTTGTTTTTGTTGATAGAATTAAATGTATGTAAAAGAAGGTGAGGGAGATATAAAAATACAAGCATTGATTATAATTATGTATAGACAGGAAACATTGAATATGTTGCAACACTGAAATTTAAAATTTTTGAAGTCTAAATTATTTTTTCTGACATGTCTGGGCATATAGTGTAGCCATTTTTTTTCTGACCTGTCTGGGTATATAGTCCCGCCAATTTCATTCAGTTTCCTTATGCTTTTTGGTGTTTTTTAATGACTTTTTGTTCTGTTACCCCACCTGCCCTACACAAACTGTATTGTTTTACTTCTCCCTTAGACCAGTCTAAAAAGTATCTAAACTATAAAGGGGACAAACCCCTTTATAGTTTAGATACTTTTTAGACTGGTCACCATTTTTGACCATTTCCAGTTAGAGCTTAGTATATTACGAGGAACCCCTCACAATAAAAGCATGACACTGGTTGATAGCTTTATCTTCCTGATCTCACCCACAAAGTTAACTTGTCTTATTTATATGTATTTATTTCTCTTCAAGCTTTACTCTTTTGGTTTTGGTTACCTGCCAATTTATGGAACTTCATCTTAAGGCTTTTATCTGGTTGTCTTCGAGATTATGCACTTCATATGACATGGACGCATGCTCTTGGGAGCAGAACACTTTTTATTATTAAGTATCCCACATTGTGGAACATCTGCCAAGAAAGGTGAAATATTTTAGGAACCTGGATGCAAATTTACTGTGGATGATCTAGCGATCAACACCCTTTCTATACATTTCCATCTGAAATGAAAAATATTTTTATTTTACATTTTTTGCTAATTGTTATTATAAAAGGTAAATCCAAATAAGAGAAGCAACAAAGCTCTTCTTTTCCCCATAAAATGGCTTTTTTTCAACTGCTACTTTGTGTAACATACGTATATATAAGTGCTTCTGTGAACACTACAATGTTAATCTCTTCAAGTCAAGAATCAATTCTTATCTATCCTCCTTATCCTCACTTCATACCACCTCTTCTTTCATTCATATCACAGTCTCATTTGTCATAACTAGAGTGGAACCTCGGTTCTCGAACATCTCACGTTGAACAAATTGGTTTTAAACAGAAAATTCAAGATGAAAATGCCTCAGTTATCAAACAAAATTTTGGTTCTTGAACAACATTGCTGAACCGAGTTAACCCAAACAGAATGATTTCTGAGTCAACCACTGTGTTGTATTCATTCGTGTGTTGTATTTTATGCTTTTCTTTTCAAATTTTACTTCAAATTGACTTTTTTCTCTACATTTATTTCTGTTGGAAAAATAGTTTCAGTTTATGAACGACCTTTAGGAACGAATTAAATTTGTGAACCGAGGTTCCACTGTATTTGAGCAGTATCCCTCTACCTTAAGTGGCTTTCGGGCCTGGTGTTAGGTAAACTTTAGTATTAAACAAAAACATGGAAGAATATTTTTAATGCTAAAAGTTTCCTCTGTTTCCACTCCATATACATCTTAAACTTGAAGGATCTAATTGCATGGGACAAGGTGTCATTATTTATACACAGACTTCTTCATCTTTGTTATCAAAAAGTTCCAGCCATTGTGTCATCCAGTTTTCGTCAGGTGTTCATCGATCCAGGTAATCTTCAGGGAATTTCAAACTGGATCCATTATTCAGTCTATATGGATAGACTGTTCTCTATGTCTAGTGATGTCTTTTCTAGTTCTTATTTAGTACTATTTATTTAGTATTGCCTGCCCCAAGTACACACTTTCCTGCCCTATGTCACCAAATTCATGAACCAACACTAATCCACTAGGTTATTATCCCGTGGAACAATTCTGAGTGGATAACATGGAGCCTTAAACCTAACCTGCCTGCTGATGAGTACAGTTGTTACTTGTCATACTTGACTGCACTCACCAAGGCTTCTATTTTCTACTATCACTGCTGCTGTTGAAGACCTGCTGTCATTCGTCTTTATTTATTAACAGCTCCCATATTGTCTTTATTTCTATGCTAGGTCTACTAAGAGGTTTCTCATAGTCTAGCATATGCACTGATTCTTTCAGATAAACTCTATATATATTTTTCATTCATTCTATTGCCCATAGCTGGGACCCTAACAGGTGCTACCACCCGGGTCAGGGTGGACCTGGGAACACCAGTAATAAAGAGGTGGTTTCATGATCCTTAAAACCTTCTGACCAGAGACCTTGCTATTAGATGTTTTACTCAGGACATGGATATAGTTTATCGTCATATCCAGGATGGTCAGGTAAGCATGCTGTTACTGTTTTGAGACAGCTGAATAAGAACTATATTTTCCTGTACATTAAATAAAGGGTTCAAAATTCCCTGAAAGTTACCCGGATTGATGGTTTTGAAAAGGGCCATTAACATCATAGCATATATTCTTTTTAATTTTATAATTATGAGCAAAAACAAACCATAAAACTATAATATATATTTAGTTTTCAATGGTCAAATTTGCTCTCATTTGTTCTTTAATACAGTACTAACAGCTGCCATACAGGTCAGCGTTATTTGTTACCGCCCTTTGGTATTTTTTTTACTACACCATAAAGTCAGTTTATGAATCAGTAACAAGCATTTACCAAACAATTTTGGTATGCCTTTAAATATTTATTATACAGGTGGGCAGTGGAAAATGTTTTCATGTGAAATTGGGCAATGATGCTGTAAGCGATCTGGGATTTCAAAGGAAATGTTTGTCGCAGATTATTTCCACTTCGCCAAGAATAAATCACTAAGTTCAGACTCAAACATCGGGGACAGAAAGAAAAATGCCGAAAACTCGATTTGCAAGTACTATTTCACAAATCACAATGCACGCAACCAGTCAGAAAAATAACTCCCCCGGCAGCCAAA
>OZ010612.1:8801219-8873719 GCA_963932145.1 Acanthosepion lycidas | reverse complement strand
GATTTTCCCGGAGGAGTAAGGGATAGTGGCTCAGATTGAAGAATCGGAGAGCCGAGTTCAAATTCCAGTCGAATCCGTTACATCCACTTACGTGCTAATACCCTTGGGAAAGGTATGAATCCTCTTCTAGATTTTCCCGGAGGAGTAAGGGATAGTGGCTCAGATTGAAGAATCGGAGAGCCGAGTTCAAATTCCAGTCGAATCCGTTACATACACTTACGTGCTAATACCCTTGGGAAAGGTATGAATCCTCTTCTAGATTTTCCCGGAGGAGTAAGGGATAGTGGCTCAGATTGAAGAATCGGAGAGCCGAGTTCAAATTCTAGTCGAATCCGTTACATTCACTTACGTGCTAATACCCTTGGGAAAGGTATGAATCCTCTTCTAGATTTTCCCGGAGGAGTAATGGATAGTGGCTCAGATTGAAGAATCGGAGAGCCGAGTTCAAATTCCAGTCGAATCCGTTACATCCACTTATGTGCTAATACCCTTGGGAAAGGTATGAATCCTCTTATAGATTTTCCCGGAGGAGTAATGGATAGTGGCTCAGATTGAAGAATCGGAGAGCCGAGTTCAAATTCCTGTCGAATCCGTTACATTCACTTACGTGCTAATACCCTTGGGAAAGGTATGAATCCTCTTCTAGATTTTCCCGGAGGAGTAATGGATAGTGGCTCAGATTGAAGAATCGGAGAGCCGAGTTCAAATTCCAGTCGAATCCGTTACATTCACTTACGTGCTAATACCCTTGGGAAAGGTATGAATCCTCTTCTAGATTTTCCCGGAGGAGTAATGGATAGTGGCTCAGATTGAAGAATCGGAGAGCCGAGTTCAAATTCCAGTCGAATCCGTTACATTCACTTACGTGCTAATACCCTTGGGAAAGGTATGAATCCTCTTCTAGATTTTCCCGGAGGAGTAAGGGATAGTGGCTCAGATTGAAGAATCGGAGAGCCGAGTTCAAATTCCAGTCGAATCCGTTACATTCACTTACGTGCTAATACCCTTGGGAAAGGTATGAATCCTCTTCTAGATTTTCCCGGAGGAGTAATGGATAGTGGCTCAGATTGTAGAATCGGAGAGCCGAGTTCAAATTCCAGTCGAATCCGTTACATCCACTTACGTGCTAATACCCTTGGGAAAATTATGAATCCTCTTCTAGATTTTCCTGGCGGAGTAAGGGATAGTGGCTCAGATTGAAGAATCGGAGAGCCGAGTTCAAATTCCAGTCGAATCCGTTACATCCACTTACGTGCTAATACCCTTGGGAAAGGTATGAATCCTCTTCTAGATTTTCCCGGAGGAGTAAGGGATAGTGGCTCAGATTGAAGAATCGGAGAGCCGAGTTCAAATTCCAGTCGAATCCGTTACATCCACTTACGTGCTAATACCCTTGGGAAAGGTATGAATCCTCTTCTAGATTTTCCCGGAGGAGTAAGGGATAGTGGCTCAGATTGAAGAATCGGAGAGCCGAGTTCAAATTCCAGTCGAATCCGTTACATCCACTTATGTGCTAATACCCTTGGGAAAGGTATGAATCCTCTTATAGATTTTCCCGGAGGAGTAATGGATAGTGGCTCAGATTGAAGAATCGGAGAGCCGAGTTCAAATTCCTGTCGAATCCGTTACATTCACTTACGTGCTAATACCCTTGGGAAAGGTATGAATCCTCTTCTAGATTTTCCCGGAGGAGTAATGGATAGTGGCTCAGATTGAAGAATCGGAGAGCCGAGTTCAAATTCCAGTCGAATCCGTTACAATCACTTACGTGCTAATAACCTTGGGAAAGGTATGAATCCTCTTCTAGATTTTCCCGGAGGAGTAATGGATAGTGGCTCAGATTGAAGAATCGGAGAGCCGAGTTCAAATTCCAGTCGAATCCGTTACATTCACTTACGTGCTAATACCCTTGGGAAAGGTATGAATCCTCTTCTAGATTTTCCCGGAGGAGTAAGGGATAGTGGCTCAGATTGAAGAATCGGAGAGCCGAGTTCAAATTCCAGTCGAATCCGTTACATTCACTTACGTGCTAATACCCTTGGGAAAGGTATGAATCCTCTTCTAGATTTTCCCGGAGGAGTAATGGATAGTGGCTCAGATTGAAGAATCGGAGAGCCGAGTTCAAATTCCAGTCGAATCCGTTACATCCACTTACGTGCTAATACCCTTGGGAAAATTATGAATCCTCTTCTAGATTTTCCCGGAGGAGTAAGGGATAGTGGCTCAGATTGAAGAATCGGAGAGCCGAGTTCAAATTCCAGTCGAATCCGTTACATACACTTACGTGCTAATACCCTTGGGAAAGGTATGAATCCTCTTCTAGATTTTCCCGGAGGAGTAATGGATAGTGGCTCAGATTGAAGAATCGGAGAGCCGAGTTCAAATTCCAGTCGAATCCGTTACATCCACTTACGTGCTAATACCCTTGGGAAAGGTATGAATCCTCTTCTAGATTTTCCCGGAGGAGTAAGGGATAGTGGCTCAGATTGAAGAATCGGAGAGCCGAGTTCAAATTCCAGTCGAATCCGTTACATACACTTACGTGCTAATACCCTTGGGAAAGGTATGAATCCTCTTCTAGATTTTCCCGGAGGAGTAATGGATAGTGGCTCAGATTGAAGAATCGGAGAGCCGAGTTCAAATTCCAGTCGAATCCGTTACATCCACTTACGTGCTAATACCCTTGGGAAAGGTATGAATCCTCTTCTAGATTTTCCCGGAGGAGTAATGGATAGTGGCTCAGATTGAAGAATCGGAGAGCCGAGTTCAAATTCCAGTCGAATCCGTTACATTCACTTACGTGCTAATACCCTTGGGAAAGGTATGAATCCTCTTCTAGATTTTCCCGGAGGAGTAATGGATAGTGGCTCAGATTGAAGAATCGGAGAGCCGAGTTCAAATTCCAGTCGAATCCGTTACATCCACTTACGTGCTAATACCCTTGGGAAAATTATGAATCCTCTTCTAGATTTTCCCGGAGGAGTAAGGGATAGTGGCTCAGATTGAAGAATCGGAGAGCCGAGTTCAAATTCCAGTCGAATCCGTTACATTCACTTACGTGCTAATACCCTTGGGAAAGGTATGAATCCTCTTCTAGATTTTCCCGGAGTAGTAAGGGATAGTGGCTCAGATTGAAGAATCGGAGAGCCGAGTTCAAATTCCAGTCGAATCCGTTACATCCACTTACGTGCTAATACCCTTGGGAAAGGTATGAATCCTCTTCTAGATTTTCCCGGAGGAGTAAGGGATAGTGGCTCAGATTGAAGAATCGGAGAGCCGAGTTCAAATTCCAGTCGAATCCGTTACATACACTTACGTGCTAATACCCTTGGGAAAGGTATGAATCCTCTTCTAGATTTTCCCGGAGGAGTAAGGGATAGTGGCTCAGATTGAAGAATCGGAGAGCCGAGTTCAAATTCCAGTCGAATCCGTTACATCCACTTACGTGCTAATACCCTTGGGAAAGGTATGAATCCTCTTCTAGATTTTCCCGGAGGAGTAAGGGATAGTGGCTCAGATTGAAGAATCGGAGTGCCGAGTTCAAATTCTAGTCGAATCCGTTACATTCACTTACGTGCTAATACCCTTGGGAAAGGTATGAATCCTCTTCTAGATTTTCCCGGAGGAGTAATGGATAGTGGCTCAGATTGAAGAATCGGAGAGCCGAGTTCAAATTCCAGTCGAATCCGTTACATCCACTTATGTGCTAATACCCTTGGGAAAGGTATGAATCCTCTTATAGATTTTCCCGGAGGAGTAATGGATAGTGGCTCAGATTGAAGAATCGGAGAGCCGAGTTCAAATTCCTGTCGAATCCGTTACATTCACTTACGTGCTAATACCCTTGGGAAAGGTATGAATCCTCTTCTAGATTTTCCCGGAGGAGTAATGGATAGTGGCTCAGATTGAAGAATCGGAGAGCCGAGTTCAAATTCCAGTCGAATCCGTTACATTCACTTACGTGCTAATACCCTTGGGAAAGGTATGAATCCTCTTCTAGATTTTCCCGGAGGAGTAATGGATAGTGGCTCAGATTGAAGAATCGGAGAGCCGAGTTCAAATTCCAGTCGAATCCATTACATTCACTTACGTGCTAATACCCTTGGGAAAGGTATGAATCCTCTTCTAGATTTTCCCGGAGGAGTAAGGGATAGTGGCTCAGATTGAAGAATCGGAGAGCCGAGTTCAAATTCCAGTCGAATCCGTTACATCCACTTACGTGCTAATACCCTTGGGAAAATTATGAATCCTCTTCTAGATTTTCCCGGAGGAGTAAGGGATAGTGGCTCAGATTGAAGAATCGGAGAGCCGAGTTCAAATTCCAGTCGAATCCGTTACATTCACTTACGTGCTAATACCCTTGGGAAAGGTATGAATCCTCTTCTAGATTTTCCCGGAGGAGTAATGGATAGTGGCTCAGATTGAAGAATCGGAGAGCCGAGTTCAAATTCCAGTCGAATCCGTTACATCCACTTACGTGCTAATACCCTTGGGAAAATTATGAATCCTCTTCTAGATTTTCCCAGAGGAGTAAGGGATAGTGGCTCAGATTGAAAAATCGGAGAGCCGAGTTCAAATTCCAGTCGAATCCGTTACATTCACTTACGTGCTAATACCCTTGGGAAAGGTATGAATCCTCTTCTAGATATTCCCGGAGTAGTAAGGGATAGTGGCTCAGATTGAAGAATCGGAGAGCCGAGTTCAAATTCCAGTCGAATCCGTTACATCCACTTACGTGCTAATACCCTTGGGAAAGGTATGAATCCTCTTCTAGATTTTCCCGGAGGAGTAAGGGATAGTGGCTCAGATTGAAGAATCGGAGAGCCGAGTTCAAATTCCAGTCGAATCCGTTACATACACTTACGTGCTAATACCCTTGGGAAAGGTATGAATCCTCTTCTAGATTTTCCCGGAGGAGTAATGGATAGTGGCTCAGATTGAAGAATCGGAGAGCCGAGTTCAAATTCCAGTCGAATCCGTTACATCCACTTACGTGCTAATACCCTTGGGAAAGGTATGAATCCTCTTCTAGATTTTCCCGGAGGAGTAAGGGATAGTGGCTCAGATTGAAGAATCGGAGAGCCGAGTTCAAATTCCAGTCGAATCCGTTACATCCACTTACGTGCTAATACCCTTGGGAAAATTATGAATCCTCTTCTAGATTTTCCCGGAGGAGTAAGGGATAGTGGCTCAGATTGAAGAATCGGAGAGCCGAGTTCAAATTCCAGTCGAATCCGTTACATACACTTACGTGCTAATACCCTTGGGAAAGGTATGAATCCTCTTCTAGATTTTCCCGGAGGAGTAATGGATAGTGGCTCAGATTGAAGAATCGGAGAGCCGAGTTCAAATTCCAGTCGAATCCGTTACATCCACTTACGTGCTAATACCCTTGGGAAAGGTATGAATCCTCTTCTAGATTTTCCCGGAGGAGTAAGGGATAGTGGCTCAGATTGAAGAATCGGAGAGCCGAGTTCAAATTCTAGTCGAATCCGTTACATTCACTTACGTGCTAATGCCCTTGGGAAAGGTATGAATCCTCTTCTAGATTTTCCCGGAGGAGTAATGGATAGTGGCTCAGATTGAAGAATCGGAGAGCCGAGTTCAAATTCCAGTCGAATCCGTTACATCCACTTATGTGCTAATACCCTTGGGAAAGGTATGAATCCTCTTATAGATTTTCCCGGAGGAGTAATGGATAGTGGCTCAGATTGAAGAATCGGAGAGCCGAGTTCAAATTCCTGTCGAATCCGTTACATTCACTTACGTGCTAATACCCTTGGGAAAGGTATGAATCCTCTTCTAGATTTTCCCGGAGGAGTAATGGATAGTGGCTCAGATTGAAGAATCGGAGAGCCGAGTTCAAATTCCAGTCGTATCCGTTACATTCACTTACGTGCTAATGCCCTTGGGAAAGGTATGAATCCTCTTCTAGATTTTCCCGGAGGAGTAATGGATAGTGGCTCAGATTGAAGAATCGGAGAGCCGAGTTCAAATTCCAGTCGTATCCGTTACATTCACTTACGTGCTAATGCCCTTGGGAAAGGTATGAATCCTCTTCTAGATTTTCCCGGAGGAGTAATGGATAGTGGCTCAGATTGAAGAATCGGAGAGCCGAGTTCAAATTCCAGTCGTATCCGTTACATTCACTTACGTGCTAATGCCCTTGGGAAAGGTATGAATCCTCTTCTAGATTTTCCCGGAGGAGTAATGGATAGTGGCTCAGATTGAAGAATCGGAGAGCCGAGTTCAAATTCCAGTCGAATCCGTTACATCCACTTATGTGCTAATACCCTTGGGAAAATTATGAATCCTCTTCTAGATTTTCCCGGAGGAGTAAGGGATAGTGGCTCAGATTGAAGAATCGGAGAGCCGAGTTCAAATTCCTGTCGAATCCGTTACATTCACTTACGTGCTAATACCCTTGGGAAAGGTATGAATCCTCTTCTAGATTTTCCCGGAGGAGTAATGGATAGTGGCTCAGATTGAAGAATCGGAGAGCCGAGTTCAAATTCCAGTCGTATCCATTACATTCACTTACGTGCTAATGCCCTTGGGAAAGGTATGAATCCTCTTCTAGATTTTCCCGGAGGAGTAATGGATAGTGGCTCAGATTGAAGAATCGGAGAGCCGAGTTCAAATTCCAGTCGTATCCGTTACATTCACTTACGTGCTAATGCCCTTGGGAAAGGTATGAATCCTCTTCTAGATTTTCCCGGAGGAGTAATGGATAGTGGCTCAGATTGAAGAATCGGAGAGCCGAGTTCAAATTCCAGTCGTATCCGTTACATTCACTTACGTGCTAATGCCCTTGGGAAAGGTATGAATCCTCTTCTAGATTTTCCCAGAGGAGTAATGGATAGTGGCTCAGATTGAAGAATCGGAGAGCCAAGTTCAAATTCCAGTCGAATCCGTTACATCCACTTATGTGCTAATTACCCTTGGGAAAGGTATGAATCCTCTTCTTCTCCCTCCAGCTATGGGTAAATAACAGGACAGACTGTGTTCTATAGCCTTCGATGGCAACTGGTCTAGGAGAAGGACAACTCTGAATTCGGCACTTTATGCTACCTTCTGGCAACTCCTGCAGCCACACTGGTACCAAACTGTATTGATTTATCCTCTCATCTGGACTCTGATAGTAAGACCAACAGGGGGAACTAGATGTCTGGGCAGCCCTAGTTCTCTATATATCTCGCCCAGGCTCATAGTGCATCGCACTACTCCATCGACTCTTGAGACGGACGGATGCCGTTGCCGCCAATTGTATTGAGCACTATTTTTAAATTAATTTTAAATTTTTAAATTAATTTATATTTGATTCATTTTCAATTCATTTGTGTGTGTGTGTGTGTGTGTGTGTGTGTGTATATATATATATATATATATATAAAATACACAAAAATTCCAACTCATCTCATATTACTATTCGGGATGAACAAAAAAAGAAAAATATACTATATAAAGTGATTTGGGATTTTTTGTGTATTAATTTTTGCTCTGTAATAATAAATACATTGAGCTCTTTTTATGATTAGTTTTAACATTTTATATTACTAGGATCCACTTGGATCATATACCAACAGATTTGTTACTTTTACTATATATATATATATATATATATATATATATATATATATATATATATATATATATATACACACAAACACACACTTTTTTCCCCTTCATATACACATGAGTTAAAATTTAGTTTATACAATAGACCCAATAAGAGCTTGACAACAATAATAATAATAACTAGCAGTGTAACCCATCTTCGCCCGTGTCTTTCATTACAGGGAATTTTTGCTGTTCAGTTAGAGCAGTTTAAGTTAAAAATCAGCTCACCCAAAAATCAATATTAGTAACAATAATTGGGTGCAACTGAGGCACATCTCCAAATGGTTGTTAACAATTTGAAAGGGCTGTTTTTGCGTTCTCAATCTTGCAAAGAAGGAACCTCTTCCATGGACCCTTACGGCAGAAGGAGAGAATTGGGTGGGTACGTTTCTTCAGGATGTAGATGCATTTTTGATTTTTTATTCAATATGCTGGAAATGGTGCCATTTTAAGGGGCAGATGATGCGGTTGAAGGTGGCCTGTGGAAGGAAATATAGAGGCATTGATTAACATAAAACCTATAAGGGTTGTAATGGAAGACCAGGTTTAACCAATGGCCACTGCTGATCATTGGTATGCCACACTGAGCATCCCTCCATGTGTTCCGTATATTTTGATGGGTAGCAGATGACTCTGCTGACTGAAGTAGCAGTAGAAGTAGCATTTGATTGCAAATGATTTCCGCACGCTCCTTGGTTTCAGTAGCATGTGTAGCATTGGTTGAAGTGGTGTTTCTTTTCAGCCATTGGGTCCTGTGATTAGAATTCTCAACATCGCACATAGCAGCATTTGAGGGGGCCATTCTCCTCAGTTGTTGAGTCCTTTGATCAGCAGTTTCAGCCCCACACACAGCTGCAGTTGTGTAGGCATTTCTCCTCATCCATTGAATCCTTTGATCATCATTTTCAGCCTCACGTGCAGAAGCATTCAGATATGCTCTTCTGGAAAACCGTTGTTCTTTGGACTCAGTGGCTCTGAGTGAAGCATTCTGAGAGGCATTTTGAGACATGCAAACTGAATGTTCTAAAGATGATTTGTTATACCTTATTGACATAGCAGACCTGGCTGCAGCGACTTTGCGACCTAGTCAAGTTCTTTTCTTTGGTGGTATGTCTTAGGCAAGTATGAATTATCAAATGTGTGGGCAAATATCAGAAGAGAACACTGGAAAGCTACAGGAATCACTGAAGCTCGAATGACTTTAGGAAAGGTTGGAAAAATAAATGTTGAGTAATATAAAAGTGAGCTCACTTATTACTACGGTGAATGCAATGCAAAAACTTGCAGGACAATAAAAAAATTTAAATTGGGAATGGATATAAATGACAATGAAAGCAACACCTTAAAACTGTAGTAGTAGGCTTTATGTAACAGAAAAGGTAACCTCACTTGAGATAGATTGAAACTTGGCTAAGAGAAGGGGAATGTGTAAGCAGGGCTGGACGTACAGAAGTAGAAGTCGAATTGTGGAATTAAGCAGTAGCAATGAGTTTAGGACTGTGTAAACAATCAGTATGACATGGCAACATTTGATTGGACATGTAAAGGGGCTTCATGCAGCCAATGGGCAACTTAAACAGGTGTCGTGTTCTGCAGGTCATGTGTATGCGCGTCACACATTGCATGTTGAAGGGCCATACATACATGCGTTGATGCATGTGCTAATTATCAAGGTCAGCAGCAACTGATGGGTAACGTGCGGATGTGTGAATCACGCCCGCACAGCATGAGCTAGGATTGGAATGTCATAAGTGGAAAAGTAATATTAGGAAATGTATTAGGTGAATGAAACTGAGAGAACATGAACGAATAAAACGTGGTAAATGCACACATAGAGTCACAGAATTAATGGGTTTACTCGTATGAAAGCAGAATGGTAACTAAAGGTTGAGATAACGAGGCACATCACACATGTCTTGCACCTGTAAAACTTATTTTAGTTTTGCTACAATTGAGCTGCTGTTTCACAGGAAAAATGACGAATATAGGATGTCCCTGACAAAAGTTATCTTGCTTTAGGCATCATCACCGCCCCCCCCAAGCTCCCAAAAACGTTATTTTGCATGCCTGTTGCCTTGTACAGCCACACATTGAACACTCCTGCAAATGCTACATGATCGTCTCTTCATTGTGTATCTTCTGCATTACATTTCAACTCTCTAAATTGATTGTACGCTGCTTTTTACAGACATTAAATTTCACTTTTGATTTTGTGCAAAGTGTAAAAAATCAGTTTCTTCGATTTTTTTTTTTTTTTTTTTTTTTTACCTACAAGGTTGTAATTCTTCCAGCCCAAAAACTCAAAACAGGCACTGAAGAATTATCTGTCAAACAAAACAAATTTAATTGAAATCCGATGAAAACTGTGGGAATGCATAAACAACATCTGGTCACACACACACAAACATTTTGAGAATTATAGATATAAATAATATTATTGTAATAATTTAAACTATTTATTTTTATTAAAGTTTTTATGAAAGATATATAACCAAATATCCAAGAACAGATAGTAAATAGTAAAATGTTACTGAGAGTTATAATGGACAGGAAGTAGTGGAGAGCCATTGTCAACAACAATTTGAACTCAAAACTGGCACAAGAATTATCTATTGAACAAAAAAGATTCATCAAAATCGGATAAAAACTGTGAAAACACATAAACAGCATCTGATCAGATGCACACACACACATTTTGAGAATTATAGATATAGATAAAATAGAAGGATTCTGTTAATAGACTGTAATAAAAATGAAGAGGAATAGAAGATTTAGTCTTAGATTAGATCTTAATAAGTACAATAAGAGATTAACAACAATAACTAATAATAAAATACAACAATTCTAAAAATAGACTGTAATAAAAGTTATGTGATGGATAGAAGATTCGATTTTATTAAACAGGACAATATGTTACATTATCTGTATTGTACATTGTGCATATATTTACCTTTTTCATGGTGGTATTTTACAAGGTATACATTTTTAATTTTTGATTTTACATAGTAAAAATTTGATTTTACTAAAAATGCAAAAATATGCACTATATACAACATAGATAATGTAACCTACTTTAGACAAAGCCAATACAAATAACAAAATCTTTTAAAAATCGAAATAAATAAACAAATTAACTGTTGTAACCTAGGGAAGGTTACTGAATAGAATAATCACACAAAGGTTGGTAATGAACGATAATACTTAGGACAAGAACAAAACATATAAGATTCACCAGTGGTGCATAGAAGAAGTCATCAACTAGAAGTGAGTCAAGTGAATTCCACAATGAATCTCCAACTGCAGACCAACATACAGTATTTACTACTGTATTTATGTGAATGGGGACATACCCCTTATCGTCTGAAGATATGCTACATTAACAATCTATGAATGAATACATAAACAAAAGTAAATGTAATAATAATAATAATAATAAATAATGAAAAGATTCATTCTTACTGTAGATCAAATTTGACATAACAAAAAATTACCAACAATAACTAATCATAAAATAGAACAATTCTAACAATAGACATTAATAAAAGTTATATGACAGCACAACCGTCCTGCAAATGTTACATACAATCTCAGAGTGAATATTTTCTGGGATCAAGTTTACATCAACTTTCCAAAGAGCCTTTTTCAACTTCAAATGCTCAACCGATTTGACCGCAAAACAATTGCGATCATCAAAAACTAACTTTTTCCCACTCTTTGACATTAATTTCAAGAGTTTTCAAGTGGTCTTTAACAACATCCTTCCGCTCTTCTGGGATGTCTCACCCAACACTGAGTGATTTGGCCCATAGCAGAACAACTGCATCTGGTGTGAAAGACTGCTACTTAATGTTTAAGATACACGTAAGGCACCTTTGATGAAATCTTTCCAAGGTGTTGATATGATGGTGATATATAGTCCATGTTTCTGAAGAGCACACAACAGCAGTTAGGACACACAATTGGTAGACACTGATTTTAGTGTTCGGTGGGATGTCTCTCTGACCAAAACTGCTTACGGTCACATCGCATTGAAATACTGGTTCCCATATGATCACCAAAGTTAAGCAACATCGACCCTGGTCAGTACCTCTCTGGGTGACCACTTGGGAATACCCATGCTGTAAGCTTGGATGTGTGGGTGGTGTAATTGATAATGGCTTGGAATTGTTAATCTGAGAGCTGAGTTCCAATTGCAGTTGGTTTCATTATATTCACTTATGAAGCAAAGGCTCTTGGGAAACGGATGACCTTGTGATCAAAGCACTCTCTAAACATTTATGGTGTAGTGAATTATTTTCTCCTTTGATCAAAGTAGCATTTTTATATATTTGTGTATGCATGTGTGTGTTTGTAAAATGTGTATGTATATAAATATATATATATATATGTATGTATGCAATTTTTATATATATTATTTATATATTATATATTCGCAGTACTTATTGGAAAGTGCTCAGTATCAATGATAGAGTTAACATATTTCTAATAGTTAATATATATATATATATATATATATATATATATATTAACTATCAGCCTATCTCACACCTCTAGCATGACTCTCAAATTTGAGCTCAGCACCCAAAGATTGCATTGTGCATGAAACTCAATTGTGCTAAAGATGTGAGATAGTATGTATATATATGTGTGTGTGTGTGTATGTACACACAGAGAAAAAAATAACATATTTTCATTATTTATCCACTGGGATTTTCAAAATAAACATTAATTTTCTTTGGATATTCCCAACATCTATAGTTGTTTTTCATGTTTGACAAAAAGATACTTCAGATATAGTGTAACAAAAGATATAGATTGTGTGTGTATACCCCAAACACACACATGTGGGTGCTAAAATGTGAGCAAACCGTTTCCCAAAATTAATATTTCCATGACCAAACAGATTGCTGAATTTTGGTAAATGTGTCGATAAGGACTTTTCAGCACCCCCTTGTATGTATTTAAATATATGTAAGCTATAGATACTTAAAAAGATTAACTTTATTCAGCCTTTCAGGAAATGAAGGTTTAAGAAGACTCTGTAGCACCAGTCTTATACATAAGGTTGAATTATTTGCCTTGAAAATCAGTATTCTGAATCTTTTTCTTGATTTGTTTTTTTATTTTCTTTTTACCAGTTTCACCTCGTCTCCTGTTGTGGGTCAAAAAACACAGATTGCACAACTTAGTGTATTCAAGTTTCTCAGATGGAGAAAGTTATGTTCGAGCAACAACCATAACAGCAATGACCAGCTGCCTTCAGACAAATGACCTATGGTCAGATTTTCTCTCAGCTTCTAAGAAATCCCTTGTGAGTATAATTTTTTTTTCTACATTTACCACTCTAGAGCACATGAAGGTAGAGCTGAAAGAGCTTTTATAGAGACAAAATTAAAATTAAAATCTGTCCAAATCTTTTCATATATATATATATATATATATATATATATATATATATAAAAATGAACGTTGAAGTCAACACTCAGAGGTGACAAGCTGTTTTGTGCTATGCGCAATTATCAGGTCGATTGCACCTAGCACGAAACAGCCTGTCGCCTCTGAGGGTTGACTCCAACTTTTATATTATATTTACATTAACTCTATTTCTAATATTGAGCACTTTATCCCATAAATATAGCACACCTTAAAGCTATATTTCTTCATTCATATATATATATATATATATATATATAGCTGGTCTTTTGTATTTGAGGATACCATTCTAGTAGGACAGCTAGCCAATCCCTATTGCAGATGCTTGCTCAGGCACATTTGAGTTTGTTCAGCAACCACAGAGGCCACCTGTAGTTTATACTGCAACTATGCTGAGCAGACCTTAGTTACAGTTTCTGGGAAAGTGCATGTTATCTAGCATGATCAACAATTTGATCAAGACCAGCATGCTCAAAACCTCGGTTACGATGACTTGTGACCATGCTAGCACAACTATCGATGCCCCCTTCCCCCAGGGTTCTGTCGACCCAATTTCACTCACAAGGCTTGGGTCAACCCATGGTATGGTTTTTCGGGCACTTTCTAAGGGTGCTGCATGCTGGGATCACCCCCTCAAGACTGATAACATCAAGAAGTCTTGTTCCTGACAAAACGACCATAGTGTGATTCAAACCTGGGTCACATGGTCAGAAAGCAGACGTTCTAACCACTTGGCCACACTCCTATTTATACATATATATATATATATATATATATATATATATATATATATATATATATGAGAGAGAGTGTGAGGCTCGATTGAGTGATGGATTGTAGCTCAGATTGAGGAATCAAAGAGCCAAGTTTGAATTCCAGTTGAATTCATTAAATTCACTTATGTACTAATACCCTTGAGAAAGGCACAAATCCATTTCTTTCTACCCCCAGTTATGGGTAAATAGCAGGGCAAGGTTAGGGTTCTATAGACTTGGGTAGCAACCAGTCTAGGAAAAGGAAAGTTCAAATTCAAACCAGCCTGGAGAGCTTGCTGTTACACACTATGCGGACATATGCAAGTCACTAGCTAGACTGGGATGCACATATGACACAAACATAAAAACTGAAATGAGATTGTTAGATCCTCATATGTTGAAATCAACTGGAGGGTCCATCATATACAGGGTGTGATGGATAACACTGACATCTCATTTTAACAGATATATCAATCAAAATTACAGAAAAATATCTTGAAATACTAAAGAGTAAATTTATTCAATAAAATCACCATTTGGCTTCTTACCAAGGTTTCCAGATGACTTCAGAATCTCCTGCAACTCTACTGCATGGCCTCCTTGTTTAAAATGGTGATTGCTGCCATGATCTTTGCCTCCATTTCATCTTTCATGTTGCAAGGAATTTTGTTGGTCTTTTGCTCAACTGTGCCCCACACATAATAATCAAAGGGGTTGCAGTCTAGGGAGTTAGGTGGCCAGATGTAAGGGGTGATTCAGTCACAGAAATTGTTTGACAGCTGTGACTATATTCTCCTGTTTGTGTGTCATGGTGCAGAGTCCTGTTGCCAGCAGGCACCCTCTTTATTCAGGGCAGCACTACTTCCTTAAGACATTTGATGTATACCTCTGTGTTGAATGTGAGATCCTCACCAACAAATTCAGGAGTTTTTTTCTTATCAGAACAATCAGAGCAAGTTTTCCGAGGTGCCATACCTTTGTAATCCCCATTAGACTCCTCCAACCCTTTCTGAACCCTCTGCACTATCCTCAGATTGACACCTAAATACTCTGAATTGTTCATATTGGAGCTTCCGGTGCAAATGCCAAGTAGTACAGCATGCCATTTCCAAATTTCTGGCTAAGTGAATTGCATCATGGTGTTCTTTTTCTCAAAGACAGTGCCCAACTGACCCTACTATACTGTGCAGTTGACAAAATTAAAAACAAACAATACCCATGTGTGAAATTAAAAATATAAAATGGCGACTATATATATATATATATATATATATATATATATATATATATATATATATAAAAGTGGATGTTGGAGTCAACACCAAGCAGTGACAGTCTATTTCTTCATGCTTGAAAGCACTCTTCAGGTCATGTGTGTTATGTTTTGGCTTGACTATTTTTATATAAATATTGTTTATATATAACACACATGGCCTGGAGATTGCATTCAAGCATCAATTTGATTGTTACCACTTCATTCAAATAGGTTTTGTTAAATTTAATTGACAAGATCTGTCTGTTTAATTTTTTTATTGTATTCTTCCAATGTTTGAATAAGATGTACATTGGGATCAGAATTCTGAATAAACTGTCTAAAGTTGATATTTTATTCAATTACTTTCGGCTCATTCAGTCATTATCAAGAACTTGGTGTTTTTGGTGTGGTAGACAGGCTTATCTTGGCTACATTCTGGCATTTTATTTTGTGGAGGAAAATCCTGGAATTCAAATTAATCTAGTGTTCTCATGTGTAGACATTAAACAAACCTTATCAGCTGAGTTTACCAAAACTTGTTTGGACATATATATATATATCAGGTGTAACAGCAAAGGTGTCCAAATTGTGTAACACCAAAATTGTTCAATTATTACATTAAGCTTTGAACTGTTGTATCTTAGAAATGATTAAAGATATCTTACTGGAATTCCCCAAAGTTTTTATAATCCTATTGGACTTTACTTTGAGCAAGAATAAGATGAAAAAAATACCATTCATAATTTAACAAACATCAATTTTTACAAATTTTTCCACTTTATTTTTATTTCTGCAGGATGATATTCTTCATGACTTTATTCAAGTTCTCCGGACAGATACAGAAGCTTTCCCTCGTCGAGCTGCTACCAAATTTTTACTGGAGACCCACAAAAAGAATTTGCTCACTTCATCACAAAAGTCACTCATTTACAAGACCATCATTGATGTACTGAATTCCGATTTAGATTGGGAAGTCAAAATAGCAGCCTTAAGCTTCTGGGAGAATGTCATCTCAACCGAATTTGATCCACAGACACTGTGCCCTGCCTATGCCATTGATTTGCCTGTCTTTTCCAGAAACAGATGCCAGGCCTGTAAAGTCTGCAGCCTTCTTAAAAAGTTTCGGACCCTATCAAAGCTTGGATGTATAGATTCTCTGCTCACTGCTTTTAACGATTGTGATCACAGTGTTTGCGAAAAAGCCACTCGGGTACTGTCAAAATTGCTGTTCTCAAATGAAGACGATGAGGACTTTGTTATAAAATTCACATGCTTGAAGGACAAGGCTACCGAGAACAATGGCAATCTTTTCAACTGTTGCACAGGAAGCTGTTGTGAAGATGACAAACAGGAGAGTTTGAAGCACGAGGGGTTTGCCTTTCTAAAGAGGCTTTCTGAAATTAATTTCAGG
The DNA here is from genome assembly GCA_963932145.1 of Acanthosepion lycidas. Lineage (NCBI taxonomy): Eukaryota > Metazoa > Mollusca > Cephalopoda > Sepiida > Sepiidae > Acanthosepion > Acanthosepion lycidas. Next base: position 8,857,245 of record OZ010612.1, on the reverse strand, counting down.
AAAGACTTGAACGAATGTAAAATAGGTTGTGATTTGTACACTCAAAATCCATTGTCCTTAATCGAGGATATTTTAGCTGATTGTGAGGAAAATGAAGATGAAGATAAAATTGTTGATTGTTATTGAAAAATCAATTTTGGAATGAGTAATTTCTTTTTAATCTTTCATTTTGATACCCCCTATTATTCAGTATTACGACCCATGAGAGCCACAACATAAATAAAAAAAATCAAAGCAAAAAAATTAAATTAAAATGTATCAGTTGCCAAGGATGTAACCTGGATTCCACTACAATAGTGAATTTCTCCTCCCAGGGTCAAAAACATGAGAATAAAACCAACAGCAACAAATCACAAATACAAATGAAAAGTGTAACATAATTTTAATTGTACATAAAACAATTTGAAACAAAGAATAACTGAATGTAAAAAAAATGTATACAATATGAGTACAAAATAAACACTTAGCTTTTTCTGTTGATTGAAATCAAATACATTTTTTCTCTTTTTTTTTCTTTCTTTTCTCTCTCTCTCTCGTTAGATCTTTCTCCTTTCACGTATTCCATTTTTTATGTAATATTTAACATCTTATTTTCTTGTGGTAGTAACTTTTATATTTTCAGGGTTTTTTTTTTCTTTTCTCTTCTAAAAAATGTTATTGCTCTTTCTATGCTTCTTTTGCATAAGGTTGATTCCTTTCTAGTTGGAAAGGATTTTTATCATGTTGATCATCATGGACTCCATATATCTGAATGTAAAACAATTTAAAACAAAGAATATCTGAATGTAAAAAATGTATGTGGTGTGTGTCATATGAATACAAAAAAACAGTTTTTTCAGTTGATTGAAATCAAATACAGTTTTTCTCTCTTTTTTTTTCTTCTCTTCTCTCTTGTTATATCTTTCTCCTTTCCCTTTTTCATATGATATTTAACATCTTATTCTCTCATGGAAGTAACTTTTATAATTTCAGGATTTTGTCTTTTCTTTTTTCTTCACAAGTGCAAAAATGTTCTGCCATTGGGTTACTCTTTATCTCTTTTCCATTGACAGTATTCAACCATGAGTGATGGTCATTTCTGCTTATATGCTTCTTTTGCATAAGGTTGATTCCTTTCTATTTAGAAATGATCTTTATTGTGTTGGTCATCACTGACTCCACTGAATTTTGTGTATGCCCATTTGGTCACACAAGTGTTCTCTTAACTGGGAGTTTATATGAGTTGGGGATGGATGGTTTGATCTCATCAAGTTTTGTTGCCCCAACTGACTTGTGTTTCTTTCATGTACAGTTTTGAATACTGAATCAGGTGACTCCACGTGAATAGTTATTTTTAGGATCCACACAATATGGTTGCTAGGGGTCAATCCTTTTAGCTTGCCACAGAGAGAGAGAGAGAGTAATTGTCATAGAGAGAAAGTATTTGCCACAGAGAGAGAGAGGGTAATAGTCACAGACAGAGAGAGTTCACTATAACAATTTAACCTCCCTGGATTTATTGAGTTTTAATTCAGAGGTGTTGACATAGAATCATTACAACAGGTTGAATGATTTTAGAACATTCTCTATAGAGAATCAAAAATACTGACAAAAAAGTAATTTGTGAACTAATAAATAAAAGAAACATTATTTGATATTATCATCTATTTCCTGGTTATATTTTCAAAGGGAAAAATATATTAAAATTATTTCTATTTTATTAACAATTTTATTCCATCTTATTATTGTTGCTTTTTATCCCAACATTCTTACTCAATACACTCTTTACTATTACTATTATTTTCACTATTTACATCATTCAGACTGTTGTCCTCATCTTTACTGCCATATTCACATTTCGGCCATTGTACTCTCCAACCTTCTTCAGGTGATATACATTGAAATTTTAAACCAAACCCTTTATTTAGTAGATGGCTGGTTTTGTTTGCATATATTTGCTGTGGAATAGAAATTTACTTGTCTTGATTATTGCATATGCACCGATGCAAACAATGCCAATAATGGCTGCCCTGTCATAGCCAACAACAACACAAATGAGTCCAAACTTCTATTGTTGATAACTCCAAAATGGTAGATTTTATAAAAATTTCTTTATTATTTTCAAATTAGGGATGTAAATTTAGAATAAAAAATAACTGGGAAATTTTTATTAGATACTCAATGCCAGGCTGAAAAAGCAAATTACCTGAAATCTCTTAATTGTATAATTTTTTGAGGTTCTTTTCGAGCCATTATCTACAGTATATATTATGAAATAGGATAAGGCCCAAAAATCAGGTAACTGTTCAACCTCCTATTATCACCTACACACCCACACAGCTACCGCAATTCAATTGCAGTGTGGGTTGGCCAACTTGGACCCCAAGGCCCACACTATAGTGGTGGACAACTTAATACAAGCTGAAGAAAACATTCATTATCCTGTCTAAAAAATTTTTTTAGCTTTTAATTCTGCAATTCTTTTCATCCTTTACATGTGAAAAATCTTAGTAAAAAATGTGTTCTCCAACAGGGATTGAACCTTTGTCCCCCTTTGTAGGGAAATCACTGTTTCATCTGACTTGCTTTACTGCTTGTCCATGAAAAACGTCACAGTAAGCAAGGCCCTATCTTAACTTTATAATCTTTACTAAGATTTCTGGACTGCACAGGCTATTAGATATAATACACTGTTTAATAAATAATAGTGGAGCATCATTTTCAAATATGAAGTGTTCAGTACAATAATGTTTGAAATAATAAAAATATTAGATTAAAAATAAATCCATTAATTCTTTAAAAATTGCTTTGTTTACATTTCAGATATGAAACTGTGCAGATATGGGCTCTTGCTTACTGTGACATTCTTTGTGGCTGAATGGTAAAGCACACTGGATCAAACAGTGGTTTCTTCTACAAAGGTGGACACATGTCTGATCCCTGCCAGAGAACACGTTTTCTTTACTAAGATTTTTGAGAAAAGAAACTGTTAAAGTATAGTGGCAGTTGCATCTAGCAAGTTAAACAGTTTTTTTTATTATAACTCTGTATCGTCTCCCTATCCCTCTTTCCCATCTCTGTTCCACTACATCTCCTATATGATGTTCATCACTCATTAAGGGATGTTTGTACCCATTTTAAGAAAACTTTACAGAGAACACTAGTCACACCAACTCCTTGAGAGTGCTCCCCTTGTGACTATAAATTTGTCCCAATGCTTCTTACAGTTTTCAAAACAGCCTACAAAGTGATCTTTTGGGATCACCATCAGCTGTCTTGTTAAGTTTACTTTCATTTTACTCATCGTCTGAAATTTTCCTTTCAGTAGTAATTTGAAAAAAAAAAGCCAAAAGTTCTAGACAAATAAATCTAGATTGTGATAGGGAAGAATCTACTTAGTTATTGTGAATTTAACAGTCACACACTACATAAGCTCACTACTGAGTAACTCCAGAGGAGAGTGTCAGTTCAAAGTTCCCAAAATATTAAAAAATGGTTGAAAACACTCCAGATTGACCTTATTATACCATCGCAGGTATGATGATAAACTACATCCACATCCTGAGTCAGACGATAAACTACGTCCAACCACAAGGCCTCTGATTAGGCGGTTTTGAGGAGCATGGAACAACCTCTTAATTGCTGGTATTCCCAGGTCCACCCTGACCAAGTTGGTAGTACCTGTTAGGGTCCCAGCTATGGGGAAAATAGATAACCCCAAAACTGGGGTCAAAATACTATGAAAATGTAAAAATAGGTTTTAATACCAGAAATGCTGTGTAAAAACATTATTACCAGCAATAAATTTTTGAAGAAAAAATATTACCAGTAATAGATTTTTGAAGGAAAAAAATTGCAATAAAACAGCAATAAAAATTGTCAGTATTAAATAACCCATTGAGGTTAATATGCCGTAAAACAAAACAAACCAAATCTTTCTTTTATATGTGAAAGATTCTTTTTAAAAAAAAGAAAAACCTGGCATGAGTTTAGAGCTCCTTGCAAGCATATAAATTCACATCACTTGCTTTGCAAAATGAGCTTGTTAATCGTTACATTTTATTGCCCTGTCCGTGGAAATATTTTGATTGCAATATGTGCAGACTCAGGTGTAAGCCTGATCTATGTCAAACTATGAATTCATTAATACATTGGGACTTTTTTTTCTTTCTTCTAAGATTTATATTCAACAGTAATTAACCTGACAAGGTTTGATATGTCATTAAATTAACAAATCAACGGACATTGCACTTTAGTCCACTTCCAAATTTTACCCCTTAAAAAAAATAATATTTTTTTATGTTCCCAGTTTGCAAAGTTAAGGGAATGCTGCAAAACTGGATCCTCTCCGACTGGTTGACAGATTTTGCTGTGCCTGCTGATGACTAACTTGGTGCCACTTCTATGTGCCATGTCCCTTCAGGACATGGGTGATCATGGCTCTCCACAACTTCTCCTTTGTAGCCCTTAGCAGTTTTTCAACTTTTGATAAGGCTTCCCTCCCTGTTCTGTCATTCATTCACACATGCTCATCAATTAGGTGGTTCACTGCTCTCCCCTTTTTCTCATGCCCTCAATACACTCTGTGAGGATTATGTTTTCCAAGCCTTCTTTCTTTATTATATGACCTGAAAATTGTCTTTTTCTGATTCTGAGTATAAATGTCATTTTTGTTTCCGTTTTCGTTAAAACTTCCTTCTTGCTTACTCTCTGTCCATGGAATTCTCAGTATCCTTCTGTAGAACCTCATTTCTGTTGCCTCCAGTTTTCTCGTCATCCATGGGGAGATTCATTGCCATATAAGAGGATGATATCATATAGCAATCCAGCACACTTTTCTTTGTTTCTAATGAAATTTTTCTGTTTTTTGGGGTTTTTTTTTTTTGACACTTTGCTTTTGGACTGCAACAGCTGAAGTCTTGCCATTGTGCATATTTATATGACAAAACCACAAATGTGGAGCATCCATTCAGATGTCAAATGTGGGACACGTTCAACAGTTGAATTTAAAAAATTTGTCAAGTTGAAAAATATTAAAAAAAGAAATAAAAATAAAAAGTACAGATGCTGCTGCTGCAAAGAAAAAAAAGAAAGAATTCATATATAAAAGTTTGTGTGTGTGTGTTTATATATATATATATATATATATATATATAATTGTGTTTGTCACTCACTTCGTTAATTCTTTAGTCTGCATGGCCATTACGCCCTGCTAATACTGCATAAATTATTCCGTTTTGATCATGCAGAAAAAGAAAAGACATATCAGAGACACTACTTAGTTTTAGTGAAAAATAAAAGTAAGATACAAACGTTTAACGTCTCCTGCTAATACCTAATAAATAATGGACTATTCTGTTTTGATTGCATGAGAAGAGAAAAGACATATTAAAGACACTACTTGGTTTCAGTGAGAAATGGAAGAAAAGTAGGGAAGATAGAAATATTTCATAGCTGTTTCAGTGAAAGGAAAAAGTTGCCAATTTCAAATCTTTTCATTTGTACCCCCTTACTTCTTAAATTGATAACCAGAATTCATATTTATGATTGTTATTACAATATTTTGTTAAAGTTGTTAAGCTCAAGTATTTACCAAATGTCTACAGATATTTTATTATCTTAGAACTCGCCATGAATTTCTTCAAAGATTAACTTAAAAATCAAGATTCATCAGAAAATTCAAATAGGAAACCCATGAAAGTTTCATGGGTTAAAACTAGTAATAATAATTTGACAAGAATAACAATAAAACAAAGTTTTTATAATTTGAAAAAAAAAAAAATATCTACAAAGCCAGACTATTGATAAAAACCCTATTTGCAGAAATAAAACGAAGAAACCAGATATGTATAGATTGCTCAGGAAGAAAGAATAATACCCATGATGTAAATTGTCTCTCAATAGAAGGCCTCTTTGCAAAAGGGTTAATGAAACTTGATTTACAAAGTGATTTTGTTAAAAAGAAATCTTTATTTATATGTATTTATATATACAGGGTATCCATAAAGTTCGTGAGCACTTTAAAAAATTTATAACTTTATTTGTATTTGCAACAGAAATAATTTGTAAAAAGGATTAGAAAGAAGTAAATCTATATTTTTTAAGGTTTTATTGAAATTTTATTTAAGTTTCCACATGTCCTCCATCATTAACAATACAAAGGGTAATATGATTTTGCAGTTCATGGAAAACATTTGGCAACAGATTTACAGTAATGCCTGAAATCACATTAGTTATTTTAGCTATACTTAAAACTAGGTACATTAAACTTTATAACATTTTTTACAGATTATTTCTATCGCAAATACAAATAAAGTTATAAATTTTTTAAAGTGCACACAAACTTTATGGGCACCCTGTATACATACATAGATAATATTAGTGGTAAATATACACATACATAAGTATATATATATATATATATATATATATATATATATATGTGTAAAAAATAATTCCAAGAAGATAGAATCCAGGTAGAACTCAATGCCCAGGACAGAGTAAGGATATAATAAAAAGACTTAAACACTAATATTCCATGGTCATAATTTATTTCATTGGAATCGTTCCAATAGAATAAATTATGACCATGGAATATTAGTGTTTAAGTCTTTTTATTATATATATATAATTTTTAACTTTTGACATTGGATAACTCTTTGAGGGTGATATGCCATAAAATAAACCAAACCAAACCAAAATAATTTGACTTTAATTTCATTGTACCAATCTACTAATGTCTTCTTACTGATCCTAAATTTTCTCTACATAAAATCCACTTTTCCTGCTGCCATCTTGTAGCACTTCCAGTAGATGGAACACTATCAACTCCCCCCACTTTTTTTTTTCTTTAAAGCAGTCTCATGATATAATGGTTCTACATTCTGGAAATTTCTATTTAGAATTGCATATTTTTGGAAATTAAAGTGTAGCTTTAAGCTTTGTGAGAAGAGAGCAAACTTTAGATATTTAATTTCCTTTTGTGCTCAGGGTGGAGGTTGTGGAAGGAAGATTAAAATTCCAACGCCTATCTGTACAAGTATCAAGAATCTGTTAATGGCACGGTTTGTTTTGGTTTTTTTTTTGGTTTTTTTTCATATTCACTATGGTGCAAAATATAGCAGTGAAATGGAAAAAAAATTCTTTACTTTTATAAAACAACTGTTCCCTGCCAACACTTCAATCTAGTTTCACACTGTGTAAGTGGGCATATGAATTAAAAAAAACGTCAATAAATAAATAAATGAATAAAAAATAAATGAATAAAAATATATGAAAAAATTTTTAAAATAAATAAAAACAAAAATTTTAAAAATAAATAAATGAAAAGATTAAAAAAAAATTTTTTTTAAATAAATTTTTAAAAAAATTGATAAATGAAAAATAAAAAAAACAATGGCAGTGTATATGCATGTGCTGATAATTCAATGTTAAAAAAAAACAAAATTAAAATGATAAAACACAACAACAACAACAACAACATAGTAATGCTCTCTATAGAAAAGGTAGATTTTTGTTTTTATGTGTGAGCTATCACGAGTAATTTATTCAGATGGGGGGGGTAATAAATTCTTTAACTATACAAAAAAACTTAGTTCACATTACAGTTGTCAGACTGTAAGATCCAACTTCCTACAGCCAAAATATTTATTATGTCTGAAAACGGTACAAAAATTTAGACAAAAAACTATTTGTTGTGCATGATTTTTAATTGCTTTTCAAGTTTATATAATGTTGTCATTTGCTTTTTTTTGTACTAAAAGGCTGGCTTTATTTCACATCCAGAATAAATGAACCTGCTTTGCAATTTTTTTAATCATTTCACCTGAAACAAGACAATAAAGCCACTAAGATGCAAGTGGTTACTGAAAGTGAAAGAAACTGAGAGGACAATAAAAGAACACATTTGAAGGAGATAGATGATGATGATTGACACAAGTGAGAAGTGAGAGAGAAGAAACTATTGGCATAGAACTTATGGTTACAACTGTAAAATGATGAGGCCTAACTGCCAATCTAGTACTGCACTTAAATTTGTAAAATTGAGGTACCAAAGGGCAAAACTAATCAGAAAATTACCATAAAAAATATTTATAGAAAAAGCACATGGAAACTGTTAGTGATGAGAAATAGACTGAAGCCAAGATGCCAGGTCAGAACTAATAATGTTGCAGATTCTTGTTTGGATTTTGTCAAGAATCTCTAGATATATAGCAGAAGCACCAGACCAAATGTGGCAGCAATATTGGTTGACTTTTAAAAGACATTTTAACTCTTTATGGGTTGTGGATGTGTATTGTGGAGGAATGGATATCAGCTCAGAATGAGAACTCAGAAAACCAAGTTTGAATTCCAGTGGAGTTCATTAGAGTCACTTATGCACAAGTACCCTTGGGAAAGGTATGAATCCATCTCTTCTCCTCACCAGCTATGGGTTGAATAGCAGGACAAACTGAGTTCTTTAACCTTTATTTAAGAAATTGTACAATATTTTATAGATTAATGTCATTGGTTCTTTGGGTGATTTGTTTAATGACATATTAACATCTCTATGGGTTATTTAATGCAGAAATTGAAATAATTTAAACACAATTTTATGACTTCAACTAAATATATGTTGAATGAAATTGTATGCCTTCAACTTCAGATAGAATGTATTGTTGGTCTTTTTCTATATATAAAAACGTATTGCTGTTTTGTTTTTTTTACTATAAAAATGTATTTTTATATTTTCATAGTGTTTGGTTTGGAAGTTCACTGTTAGTCCATAGCTGGGACCCTAACAGGTGCTACCACACCAGGTCAGGGTGAGTCTGGGAACAGCAATAAGAGGTGGTTCCACACTCCTCAGAACCTCCAATCTCTTGATCAGAGGTCTTGCTGCTGGATGTAGTCTATTGTCATACCCAAACTTTTGCTTATATTAATGTTATATATATAATGATGATGACATTGTGCTAATGTCAAAAATACTCAGAATAAAATGAATATGCATGAACATGACAATTTCCTTTCTTCTTTTAATAAGGATACTAAAAAACTTATCTGTAATTACAAGATGATCATATTAAAATTAAGTAGACGAAAACAGAGAGAGATAGATATAGAGAGAAAGATAGATGAATAGAAATGGCTATGTACTGTGACCCTTTATGATGTCGGCAATTATGGCTCTCCACAACTTTCTGTTCTTTATACCTCTTAGTAAAGTTTGTCTTTTTGCTATCTCTCTGAATCTCTGTTCTGCCAACAAGCTCACTAGTTAGGTTAAACACTACTTTCCTGTCCCTCTTGCTTTTAATATATCCTGTGAGTGTCAAGTTCTCAAAGCCTTCTTTCCTCATTATGTGTCCTAGAAATTTCAACTATCTCTTTCTGATTCAAAGCAAAAGTGTTCCTTTTTCTATTTTCCCTCAAACTTTGCCGTAGCTCACGTTTAGTCCATGGTATTCTCAGTATCCTTCTGTAGAACCATATTTTTATTCTAATGCCTTTTCCAAATAAATCAAGCTTACCGAGAAGTTTAAACCATTCTTTGTGACATACTTTATCAAATGCTTTTGGATAATCTATAAAACATAGCATTTGTATTGCTACTTTTGGGGTGGATGGACAATTGCATATTGGACATTTGCATACCTCTGATAATTTTTTTTGAAGTTACCATTTTTTTAAAAGAGTTGTTTAATACAGAAATTTCACACTAATACCTTTAATTACAAGATTAAGCAGAAAGGTAATTACTGTAAATAAAAAAAATTTCTTTTTTAAAACAAGAAAAAATTAAGCTGGCAGTTTCAGTTCACTCCAGCAGTGCGTACCACAAACATCGAACAGATTCTGGATTTTATAGATTATATTCTAATTTAGGATCCATGGCTAAGTTCCCAAAATCAAACACGGGTGGAAAAATATTTGTGGACGAGCAAAATTACAGCTACTACTATCATAAGAAGAATGCAGGTGAAAAAAAAAAAAAAAAAAAAACATAAAGGCGATGTGTAGAGCGATCTTGCAACACTGTTAATCTGTTATTGCATTTTAAAGAAAAATAAACTTTTAATTTTTTTTTTATTTTATTACATTTTGAAAAATTTCTGGTAATTGCCTTTAAGAGCTTCAAAAAATTATCAGATGTATGCAATTATCCAGGGAGGCAAATGTCTGGCATGCAACTGTCGTAGTACCCAATTTCAGATATCATTCTGAACATAAATATTGCATTCCTTGTTCCAGTGTCTCTAACAAAACCACACTGCTCTTGTCCTATTTTTGATCTAATATTGCTGCACACTGTATGCATCAGAATTCAGATGATAGTTTTGGTTATGACAGCACTAGTCTTTGTATTGGCAACACTATAAAAATAGATCTACTTAGGTCTGCCAGTATATCACTATAATACTTGGATGGGTTTTGGGGGGTATTTTTTAATAATTTCACTATAAGCAAGGCAATAAAGCCACTAGGATTCAAGAGGTTACTGAGTGTTAGAGAGTAAGAGAAAAACTACTATCAAGGAGAGAGAGAGAGAGAGAGGAGAATAAAAGGATAAGAATCAAGAAGACAAAAGATTTGGTCACTGTATGCTTAATTTAAACTTATGCTGGTAATCGTGATCTCCAATATGCCAATTCAGTGAAGGATGCATGAATTAGGCATGGCTATTTCCGTCATTTGTCTCCCTCACCAGACCGGTGTTACCTAATGGAAATTTTTCTTCACATTGTATATATGTTGGGATGAACTATGCAACATGTCATCTTATTCATTCAAAAAGGCCATGTTTTAATCCTAGTAAGTTAATTTTAGCAAACTTCCTGAAAAGGTAGAAAATTCATGCAGAAAGAACAAATTCTTGACAAAACTACCAACAATTCATTAATGATGAGAAAATATAAAAATTGCAGCCATCACACTCATGCGGTTCAACTTCAGTAAATTCTTTTCTTCCCTTTAAAAATTTTGATGAAAATGAATGGCAGTGGTCCCTGACTGCCAAGTGCAAACTGAGCAAAGCAGGGTCTTTGATTAATTAGGCACCCACCCAAAGACTCTCTTTGTTAAATAAAGAACTTCCCACTAGTATTGCATGTGACCAATGCTTCTAAAACATTCAAGACTAGACATTTTAGTAATCTTTCTATGTAAGATCTGCTGGATAGGGTTTTAAAATAACATTTCCCAATTCTGTGTTTTGCAGAATTTTGGCAAACATTAATTACGTCATCACTACTTCCTCAGGGCTGTAGGCCTAGGCAGAGAATTCCAGTTATATGGAATTTTGTCAAAACTTACTTGGTTTATTTTATGTTCAAATCTTCCCAGTACCTTCCTCGTAAGTATTATTAGGGTCAAATTAATATTTTTAAAACATACTTTTTTTCGTCAGATTCCAATCTGATTAATCGCCCTCCCACATTTCTATCCATCAAATATCTCTACTACTCCGCTCAATTTATTAAGTCTCTCAATACCTAAAGTCATCAACCAATGGTTCATGAACTAATATGACTCAGTATGGACAACTGCCCTGTTATATCACTATTGTTGTATATTTCTTTTATTATATCGAATCTTGTCAAAGAGGCTCATTGGAGTAATGGATAGAGGCTCAGATTAAGGAATCAGAGAACTGAGTTCAAATTCCAGTCGAATCCATTACATTTAATTACAGGCTAATACCCTTAGGAAAGGTATGAATCCTTTTCTCCTCCCACCAGCTATGGGTAAATAGCAGGACAGATCGGATTCTATGGCCTTGGCTGGCAACTGATCTAGCACAGAAAGAAACAGTCACCTACTACGAGGAAAAAAAAAAAAAAAACCTGCCTCGTCAGTCATGTATCGAAAGATACATGATCGCCTAATTGACTGAATTTTGTAAATGCTGAAATTATCTATGGCTGCCAGCATTTCTATTACAATTTATTCTGGTTCTGCTGCTTTGTTTCTGTTCAACTTGGCCAGTGCTGATTTCACTTCAGGTTTTAATATTTTTGGTCCTTCTATATTTTTGTGCTTTGCAGGTTATCCTCTTGACATGGAAGGTTCCATATCTGAAGTGTTTTTTTCTTTCTCTAATATCAGTGTCCGGTCCTTGGATTTTATACATCCTGTTGATGACCATGCCTTTTATTCTGCTTGTTTTGGTAATCAACTATTTAAATTTCTGGAAAGAGGAGTTATTTACATGTGAACTGTTGTCCCCATCTTTGTTGTTATCAAGTTATATTACATGGATCGACAATCACCTGATGAAGGCCGGGGTTCACAATGGCCGAAACGTTGTGATAACAGAGATGGGATGGGGAATTAGTGCACATGTAAATAATGTTAATAGAATGAACGTTGGAGAAAGAAAAGTCAAGGTGATTCACTGATTTTTGCAGACTGGTTTACTTCCATTATTTTCAATGGTTACTGTCAAGAATTTTAACATGAAGAGGCCCAAGTAATTGTTACTGTATCGTCTAAGGCAGTGTTTCTCACGCTCCCCCTCCCTTTTTAAAAAAAAAAAAAAAAAAAAAAAAAAAAAGACACTACAGGGTGCCCTTGTAGGAAAACAAACTCTAAACTATAAGTAAAATTTGTTCTGAAATTTGAAAATCAGGAAATAATAAAGAAATTAAATTGCTTGGTGTCTTTCGCTTTTTGAAAGTAATTTTTTTTTTAAATATAAATAATTCATAAATTACTCTTCTGTTAACTTGGTGATGGGGACACCTGGTTACCTTTCAAGGTGCATTAGTATGACCCAGCGTACCAGGCAATGCAAACTGGCCAGAATGTGACTTATTATAAAACGCAGATTGTGTATGTGTACGTTTATATATTGGATCGGATTTCCTACATTTTTCAACCGATTTTAACAAAACTTCACAGGACTGCGTAAAATTACCTTACAGTGGTTCTGACAGCGCCCAAAATTGGAAAAACAGTTGTTTTTACATGAAGTCAATTTGAAAACACGATTCTGTCGCCAGAATGAAAGGGGGACAACTCATATCGTGTTATACTTATTATAAAACCGTGTGTGTGTGTTCGTTTATATATGGGATCGGATTTCCTACATTTTTCAACCGATTTCAAGAAAACTTCACTTTTGGGGGGGGGGGGGGCAGGTAATATTTCTTATTGTCTTGCACACTTTTTTCTTTATTTCTACATTCAGAATGCATTAAAAATTCCATTTACAAGAATTGCTTATAATAAAATTCTATTCAATCGGTAGACTTATAACAATTGAAAACAATGTTTTTGTTTGAGTTTACGAATTGGTCAAACAAAAACAAAAAAAAAACTAAGACATGCGTGTCCGTCAACCTTAAACAATCTTTGTCAATTTTATTTTTCAGTCTTTATGATGGTCGATACTTGATCTATCTCTTACTGTTACATCCCCGGGCAACGCCGGGCTCTACTGCTAGTACATATAACTAATTATATAACAAGCAGTTTTAGTATCTTCCTTTCTCACCATGATTTTTTTTTTTTTTTTTTTTTTTTTTTTTAATTTTGATTTTTTTTAATCATTTCACCCCAAGCAAAGCAATAATCCTACTATAGACATAAGGGATTATCAGGAGTAGACAAGGATGAGAAGACTTTTATGAGGGGAAAAGACAATAAAAACAGGGTTCGATGCGACGGGAGATATCGATTGACGTTGCATTTAAATTTTTTGAAGATTGTCATGGCAGGGAAGCAATGAAGTGGAACGTAGTTCCACAGGCAAGTGCAAGGAAAGAAACTATTAGAAAAGAAGAGCCGGTTGCATCTAACTAGTAGTTCAACAGTAAAGGTGTAAGACCTAGTTTGCAATATAGTAACACTTAAATTCCGGTCGTTGAGGCACCAAGGAGCGCACATTAGAACAACTGCCGTGAAAATATAGACAAGATAATGGGAAGCCACATCACGACGGTGGGAGAAGTGAAGTCGAGATGCAAAGTTAGGACCGATAATATTACAGACCCTTCTTTGGATTTTGTTGAGAATATATAGCTGGAGCACCAGACCAGATATGTTAGCAATATTCAATGCACGGATGAAGGGTAAATTTATAAATGTGCAAGATGGATTCTGTTGAGAAAAATTGTCTGGCATGACAATGAACCAACCTTCTTAAAAGCAGTTGATTCAATATAATCATTCCACTTCATGTCGGTAGAAAACGTGAAACCAAAAAGGTACAATCATCTGAAGGTTAGTATCGGGCATACCAATAGAGTGAAAAAAATGATTCTATGAATTTCAGCTTTCGTTTCCTTGTTAGCATACACCTAGCCCTTTTTTTCCCCAGTTTTGGGGTACATCGACGTGAACAAGAACCAAGACACAATGTAAGGCGATTTTATCAGAGGGCTATATACTTTTACATTCTTACGAACTATCATAGTTGATTAAATGTTTGGACATTTCAAAACTGGTTTAAGATAGGCGATCGCGCATGAATCCTGTGATCCATCAGGGTCATGAGGGCACCATAACAGAAGTGGTGTTTCTTGGGCAAGATAGCCTGACGAAGCCCAACCATCACCAGGCTGGTTTTGAATTCAGAGTTACCTTCTCTAAGACCAGTTGCCACCCAAGGCTATAGAACCCAGTCTGTCCTGCAATTTACAGAAGAGGATTCATACTTTTTCCAAGGATATTAGCATGTAAGTGAATGTAATGGACTGGGATCCTCAATCCAAGCCACTATTCATTACTCCATCGTGCCTAAGAAAGGAGAGAGCTGGCTAATCATTCTTATTCAAATGACACAAACCAGCCATATTGTACATGATGAATTATCAGATCCGATGACAATGGAACAAAAAGGATTTTCGTATTTAAAAAAAAAGTCAGGTGGTAAAATAGTTTCACCATTAAAGAATGCCATCTCCTGTCCTTGCATGCATGTTTGGGTATACCTGTCTGGCAGCACCTTACTGATTAAACTGCCAGAGACAAGTTCTATCTTCCTCATACAGTTCGTGTCATGCCATTTTTGTTTAATTTTACTAGTAATAGACATTATTTGGATTTATCCTCATCTTCATTGCCATATTTACGTTTCGAACCAAACCCTTTATTTCACCCATGATTTTCCCCATCCAGAGGTCTCGGTTATTTCTCAAAGTTTTTGGTTCACCACTGCTGAACTCACAACTCTTTGGTTCTAGTCACTGGATCTAACCAACGTCTTTATCCACTGGGCCATGTGTCCATTTGTATGAATTTTTGGCACTTAAACCTAATGTTTCATTAATCTCAGCATGTTTTACCAGTGCTCATAATGCAATTTTTTGTTATTTCATTTTTTTACCAGAGCTTATATTGCTTTTCTCTAGCACTCCTTATTACCGGTTCCCATATTGTATTCATTTCTATGCTTGGTCGGCTCAGGAGATTTGTGGCCTAGCATATGTGCCAATTCCTTAAGCTTTGTATTTTTCAACGATGCAGTCTATTATTTCAACCTCATCCCACTGGGGACTGATCTCCTTTTTCCTTCCATGTGGTCAGCTGATTTCCCACTTTCTGATGTTCTTGTAGTCTTACCTTAAGACCTGAAGAATGGACGAAAAAATTATTTAATGAAACATGCATTAATAATTATATATATATATATATATATATATATATATATATATATATATATTATATATATATATAATTTTCTCAAACTTCCTTTGAGGAATATTAACTGATTTAAAGTATAATTAATAATCCGATTTGAAACAGATTTACTTCAAGTTTAAATAGAAATGTATTTTTAAAGCAAAACAGTAGTTGGGCTTTCAACTGACAGTCACCCTGATTTACGTAACTGATGAGTGTTAACATTGTTTTTCTCTGGAGAAAATCTGTAAAATATAATTTAAGAAAATGAAGTGAGCGCCTTTTATAATTTTTTTAAGTACCCATTAATCTTAAAAATGTTGGGAAATATCCTTATCTAATTTTAGGAATGTCAACTTTAAATTTACTATGGCCATCGCTCTTATTTTCGGATAATGTCGTGTATTGTCAGCCATACCTTTCCCAAAAATCTTGGTACGAAATGTTTATTAATAGATATAGTTTTCACTTGATAACAATATCACTTAATGTAATTAAAGTAATGCATAATTTTAATATATTTTTTTCATTTTCTTTTTAAATTAAAAAAAAAGAATTCTTATAAAAATTCCTTATTCATAAAAAAAAAAAAAAAAAAAAAAAAAAAAAGAAAAAATCTCAAGACAATAGTGTCCTTAATAAATCATTCATAAAAGCTTTTCTAATTAAATAATGTCAGTTTTATTGCATTTTTTATTTTACGATTCAGAGCAGATTTTTGGTAAATGAATAGCAGTCTGAAAAAAAAAAAAAAAAAAAAAAAAAATTAAAATTAATTTCTGGTGAAGGCATAGTGGGGTGGGTATATGATCTCTCCATGACTATCCTTTAAGTAACAAGGTGGGAGAGAAAGGCAATGCAGATAGCGAAAGAAGTGGGTAGACATTATTGTGTAGACAAAAGAACTTTGCCATAACAAACTATTTCAGAAACACCAGAATGGTTTCAGTGGTCCACCAAGTCATGTGCCACGTCCCCTCGGGCGTAGGCAATCATAGCTTTCCACAACTTCCTGTCCCTTGTAGCTCAAGCTGCCATTTCTCTTAGGCCCTATTCCACCATCCATTTACTCAAGCGCACTAAGTAGGTTATGCGTTGTTTTCCTCTCTCCCTCTTGCTTTCAATCTGTCCTGTGAGTATCAGATTTTCCAAGACTCATTATATGTCAGAAGCCTCAGCTGTCTCCTCCTGATGATACCCCAGAAACCTCAACTGTCTCTTCCTGATGCCAAGTATTACTTAGCTTTTTTTTTGTTGTTTTCATTTTCTTACAAACTTCTTCATTGCTCACAAGTTCAGTCCACAGCATCCTTTTGTAGAACCACGTTTGTTTTTTCAAGTGTCCTCTTCATCTTCGATAAGACCGTCTAGCACTCACTGCCATACAGAAGGACAGATATCACAGCAGTTTAGTACTCTTTGTTTCTAGCAAAATTTTCCTATTTCTCTGCTTAGCTTGTGGAATGCTTCTTTGGATATTCCAATATGCCGGTAGTGAAGAAAACGGCGACTTTCCTCGTCAAACTAAGCGACAGCGTGTCGCGTGTATTCTATGATGGAAAATGTAGTGAAAAAGAAAAAAGTTACTTATTGAGAAAAAGAGCACATATTCTGCATGATACGCTGAAGACGGAATGTCTAATTTAGTAACAAGACATTCACAGCAGTTGCCATAAAAGTATTTCGGATATGCTAATATTGTGATGTCCTCTCCCAGCAGTCGACGAAGAAAAAAAAATATGCTCGGTCGATAAAAGCAGTTGGTGTTCTTGAATTGAGGAGAAATTCGTGTATTTGGCTACCACGTTTG
Source organism: Acanthosepion lycidas (assembly GCA_963932145.1). Lineage (NCBI taxonomy): Eukaryota > Metazoa > Mollusca > Cephalopoda > Sepiida > Sepiidae > Acanthosepion > Acanthosepion lycidas. The sequence goes on along the minus strand of OZ010612.1, from coordinate 8,839,847 downwards.
TTGGCAAGTGTTATTTTTGCGACTGGCTACATGCATTGAGATTTGTGACATAGTACCTGCGAATCAAGACTTCAACATCTTTCTGCCCTTGATATTCAAGTTTGGACTTATGATTTGTTTTCTTCATTGTGGAAGTAATCTGTGACATCAATTTCTGAACTGGAATTTTAGTTCAAGCACGATGAAACTGACTACAGCACCTTCGGGACCAATAATATTAATGACAATGTCCCCAATTCCTGCCAATTTAAAAAGCCTACTGTACATTTCTTGGTCTTGTGAACAATAATGTTAAATTCATTTAAAGTAAATTTGACGAGGTTATATTTAAAAATAAGCCCGCATCTGGGTCAGTTTTTCATCAATTGAACGACTTCACTCCATGATTTTTATATATATATATATATATATATATATATATATATATATATATAAGAAAGAGGTTGTAGTGGTTCCATCGAGAGAAAAGTATGTATATTAAAAAGAAGAGAAGTGCCGTAAACGTTTTTGGTTGTAATGTGGATTTATTTAGAAAAAATATTATGCTTTGTTTTACATAATGTTACACTACACGTGTTTCTGGTCTCGTGACTGTCTTCAGGTAAAAGCGGAGATTTCCACATATTTTTAAAAATAATTAATTTTTTCTTTTCTTTTTCAATGTTAAATATTCTCGATATGAGACATTCTGTGTTTGTAATCCGAATTTCTTTCTTGAATTGGCAATGAAGAGTTCTGCGCGAAGGGTCATAAAACAATTAAGGTTGGTCCAAGCGAAATGATGAATTACTTATCATTTTATCTTTTAATGTTTTACTGACCCCTATGTGTTCTTGGATCTGTTTCTATTTTTGTGTGTTTCTGACAGCATGCGTGTATATATGCGTACGTATATTCTCCCTCCATACATATACTGTTTTATTATGAGGAATTAGTAAACTCATTTGTACATATACACGCACCATCCCACCACAAGAAATCAGTACATACACACACACTTCCCAAGCTACATGGAACTAGTATACACACTCACACATACGTCCTAAATTGTGTGGGGTTTGGGCGCGTGCTCGGGAGTAGTTCCCCTGTTTTGTCAACATGCATATATATATATATATATATATGTGTGTGTGCATACATATATATAACCTCGTGTCACCCGTATATGAGCGTGCGCTCATGTATGCGAGTGATTTGATCATTGTGTTTGGTCACCTTGTGTGCATGTTGTGTTTTTGTGTGGGGAGTTATGATCTATTTAGTTCGGGTTTAAATTTTATATATATATATATATATATATATATATATATATATATATAGAGAGAGAGAGAGAGAGAGATTATGAAATTTGTGCTCTGCGAAGAAAGAGTTATGCAAGGGGGGTCCTTATCTAATGTAGGGTTAGAAGCAAAAATCATTCCAAAGAACCCTACCCCGTCATGAGGAAGAGATAACTGCGAGGATATTTATGACGGACATTTTGAGATTTTTCAGAACTTGCAGGAATCTGACACTCTACGACTGCCCCTGAAAATATCAAATGGACAGCACATGACTAGCAGGTCTTCTATCGCCCCCTCACGACCAGTTATGACAGATTACTTCGACCATGCCAGAATACAGCTATATAGGTCCATGACCAGATTTCCTACCTTCCGATTGAGTGGCACTCGATCCCGAAAGTTCTTTCTTGCTTATTCCATTCTGTGGATAGCGGATGGTGGCTTTCGAGAGGTCACAACAAGATTTTACTGTTGGCTGTCTTTAATACCGCCCACTTGACTATGTAGGTATTCTAAGCTCACAAAGGGTGTATCATATCAAAGGATTTGGGTCACCAACTGATATTGAATTAGCAATGGCTGGCAAGACGAGCATGCCTAATAAAAGAATCATAGACTGAAAGTTAATGTCAGAGTAAAGTGAAGGGGGTGGGAGACAAAAAAAAAAACTACGTTGAATTTTACGACGGTAGATAATAAAAAAAAATTTTTTAAATGTGCACATTTGTTTAACTACAAATCAATTTGAAGATTAAACTTCCCTATAAAGTTTTACAGTCCCTCCAACCCCGGAAAAAATGGGATAGGAACATTGAAAAATATCGAGGTTATAGGTCTGGATGGATCTATAGAATCAAGGAACAATGGCACATACAAGATTTTAAAAAGTAAAAGAAATAAAAATTCAAGCATTAAGAAAATTGAAAATTTGGGTATGACAGACGAAGTGAAGTATATATACAGTACTTGCTAAAAAATAAGGGGATACGTTCATCTAAAAAAAAAAAAAAAAAAAAAAAAAAAAAAAAAAAACTCATTGAAGTCAATTGTCCAGCCTAAAATCAGAGAGAAATAAAGATGGCCGCCACTAGAAACAAAATTGAAGATTTGCATTTTTAAAAATACAAAGCAACTTATTCCCCTAAAAAGCGAGTAAATTATCTACAAATGGTATTTAGACTTGTGAAATCTTAAAACGTTATGGATATTCAATGTGTCATTTGTAACAGGTGGCTGCGTTTGCAGCCATAGGTTAATCATACTAGACTAGAAAGAAGCAAAAATGTTCCCATAATTTTCCAGCTTTAACTACTGTCTTATTAAAACTCACAGTAATCTACCACTTAAAATAATATGTAGTTAACTATACTTTATAATTTAACAGCAAAATTTTACAAGCAGTTATATATCTATTAAGACTTCAAAAATAAAGAAAAAGTATTTCGTTCTGAACACGTTTGTAACTATCCTACTCAAAGAGGGAAAGAATATTTGTTTAAGCAGTTTTTAACTGAGAGAAAACAGCTTGCATAACTTTCACTTCTATAAACACAGTTCCGTTTCTGGCGTATCGATCACCGAGAAAGTCAGTGGCTTTCATGAAAGTTTTATAATCTCGAGACGAGGCCTTTTCTGCGTGTCTAGAAAAGCGAGGAATTGCGTGGCAGAGGATATAAACAGAGTGGTTGTTCTTTGCGTAGTTCTCGCTTTGATCGAAGACGGTCACTTGACAGAGGCCGGAGAATGGAAAAGACAGTAACTCGTCATATTTGCCATCCTCGATGGTCAGAGAAAAAGAGACGAAAGCATCAAAATCGTCCTGGAAGCTGGTGAAATCGAGACTTGCACTGACCCTGTAGCCGGGGTTAGCGGTGTAAAATGACGGACTATGAAACATCCGGGTTTTTGTCAAGGTTACGTCCACCTGCCACAAGATGCAGCCCAAATAATTTTCTTTAAAGATTTTCTGGACAGTGTCTTTCATTCCGACAGTCCTGGAATAGAGAAAAATAATTTATTCTTTCAATTGTTCAAGAAATCGAATTCTAAGATTTTTTTTTTTTTTTTAACAGAAATAGTACGAACAGTCAATAGCAAATTTAATTTAATTGGCAAATAAAATAGGAGAGAGGGAGGTGGAGAGCCATGATCGCCTACGTCCTGAAAGGACATAGCACATAGAAATTCTGACAGTTTATATGGTAATGCTTGTGAAGACCCCCCACCAAATACTAATGTTTTATGCAATTTGGTCTACAGGGCGTTTCAAGTCACGCTTCAATTGACAGAAAACATACATTTGTGAAATAGCAACCGGGGAAAATTTGCACAGTCTTCTTCCATAATTCGACCCATAAAATTTCACATACACAAAAAAAAAAAAAAAAAAAAAAAAAAAAAATCCATTTGGTAAATAAATATAAAATTTACAAGGTTATCAAATGATAATGCGGCTTTTGGAACACCATGTATATATAAAATTGTGACTTCTGTTAGTCTGTCACACCCTCTAAAATAGATATACATTGAACGATCGAAACCAAGTTTTTGGGAAAGTGCAAACAGATCAAGGGATACAAAGTACAGATGGTTTTACTAAAAAGGTGCATAGTACAAGAAATTTATTAATTTCTTTAGAAAATTAAGTTTTAGTATTTAATTTAACATACTATTATTTTAAAAAGAATTAATGATTAAAATACTTATGCAAAAAAATAAAATAAAAACAATATTGCATTTCTATTACATATCCTAAGTTTTATATATACAAGAATCCAGCTTTCCCCATGATTGCGAGAACTATAAACAAATCCAAGACCAAACGGTTCAAAAAGTTAGAATTTGGCTCCAGAAAGAAATATTTATGCCTGGCCAGTTGTATGTTGCATGTTCAAGAGTAAAAAAAAAAAAAAAAAAAAAAAAAAAAAATTTTTCGCTGTTAAAGTGGAAAAAGAATTTTTAATATTGTTTACCATGAATCCTATAGAATTAAAATTATTAAACCGAAGTAAGGTTTGTGTGAAAGTATTTTTTTCCAAACAAATGAGCTTATTTAAATTTCATCGATTGGTTTACGAAATTGAGAAGTAGACTTGGTAAAAATCTCAAAAATGTTAGCTATAACTTCAGCAATAGTAAATATTGATGATTTCAAAACGCGTCGGCGTGTTGCATAAAATTCTAGTATTATAAAATAAATGTATTAATTTTTTAGATTTAGCATTGAATTAAAATAAACATATGCACACAATTTGAATGCAATCGACAACTGTCTCAAGGGCTAACTTGTCTAGCAACAACCCATGGTTAGCAGATAAAGATAAGATTTTATTCAGTGTAGAGGCGCTGGTTTGTTAATATTACCTGGAGTACAACTCTTGAAATTGCAGAGAACGTACTTACCTTTGTATATCTTGCAGTTTGTTTTGGATTTCGTGAGAGGCCAACAAGTGGTTGGTAAACTCATGTTGTACACTCAATAGCCTATGTTCCAACCGTGTGATTTCGTTAACAAGAATTAAGTGATGATGTTCAGCCGCTCCAGTCAAATGGTGCATTATGTTTTGACGCTGGTCCTGCAAAACAGATCCATACAGAAAAAAAATGGCAAGTTACCGTATTTTATGGCATACAAAACGCTCTTCTGGATTACTCCCACTACTAAAAGAGAAAGCAAGTGGTAAATATTACGAGATGTTCGATTTTGTTAACATTGTAGTGGTTATGGTTAGTTTATTACATTCAGTATTCAGTACACTACTCTACTGTATATAAATTTAGAAATAAAATAGAAGTGTTACAAATGATGCAGAAGGGACATTGGAGCTGGTGAACAAACCAATTACACCTTTAATTTACTTGAAACAGCAGTCCCATACAATTTCTCGTTTAGCGACCACGTCGTTAGGACGAATTCCAGTCGTTAAGTGGTTTGTTTTGTTTTACGGCATATCAGCGTCAATGGTTTATTTAATTTTGCCGGTAAAAACTTTTCCAAAAATATTGCTGGTAATATTTTTTTTTCTTAAAAAAAAAAAAAAAAATAATAAATATAAAAATATTGATAATTATTTACAAAAATGTATTGCTGATATTTTTTCCTCAAAAATGTATTGCTGGTAATAAAACCCATTCTTACACTTTCATGGTGTTTTGATCCCAGTTTGGGTGTTAACTATTTAGCAATTAAGAGGTGGTTCCAAGCTCTTCAAAAATCACCTGATCAGAGGCCTTGCTGTTGGATGTAGTTTATCGTCTTACCCAGGACGGGGTTAAGTGAGGAGTAACTGTATATTACAGCATGTTCCTTTCTATGAAAAGAAAAATGCAATGAAAAGTTCAATCGTTAGATGTGGTATGCAAAAGTCTTCAAGAAAAAATTAACGCCCTCATTCTGTGCTTCATTAAACACAAGTGTTTATCCAATAAGCCTATTTTAAAAATGTGAAGGGCTTTAAGTATAATTACAGGTGGAAACTGGAGGGGTTAATATGTAGGCGAAATTTAAAATTATCAAAGATGGCGCAGATTTAGTGGAAGAAGTTTACGGGATAGAGAGAAAGATGTGCCACGAGCCATCGTAGTAAGTTACATTGAGGTAGTAACAAGAGTACGGAAAAATGTGAAGTATTTTTTTAACGAAGTGTCTGCATAGATGAATGTAGGGGGATATATATATATATACACACACACACACACACACAGTAACCCGGATATAAGAGATATCCGGGTTTGGTTTATTATATATACATATTAACACAGGCTCTAATTTGGGACAAGAGAAAATCTCATATCCGGGTTACACTGTGTGTGTGTAATCCGGTGTTCTTATTGATATTTTTTATCTTTATAAAACAGTGCTCAATGTAAATTTACAGAGCATAAATATTCCAAAATTCGCTTGAAGATGAAACGGAACTAATGCTTTTAATTATATAATTACATTTGAAGTTTAGCTTCAGTTTTTGAAACATGGTTATTACCGTGTAGCGAAATTTTTTTTTTTTTTCTTCAAATAATATAAACACTAGGATCAGACAATAATAAAATGCCGGATAAGATATCTTAATTTCTTTACGTCTTTAAGAAAAAAAAAAAAAAAAGATCGAAATGAGAGGATGGTGATTCCACTTACATGCATTATTTTTTAGTAAACTGCTATGTTTTAATGACTGTACCGGAAATTATGACGGGGTTGGAACATTGATGCCAAAAGCATTCGAGGCTTACATTAAGTTGCCACTTATCTCACGGGTAAGATCAGGCGACGACATCAGATATGGTCTGATTCCGACGAATGCAATGTCACCTGATTTTACCCCTCCCCCAAGAGTTTTTAGTCGACGGATATATTCTAAAAGTGGTGACTGACGTTAATATTGTCAGATGATGTGGCGGAAAGAAATCTTGAGCTTTAAGCCAAGTAATCTATTAAATGGTGATTTTGTTGAGAGGGGGTGGAAATCGCATACACCGATTGTGAGGGGGAGTAGAGATTATAGATTTATAATCTATATATATATATATATATATATATATATATATATATAAATAAAAAAAAAGAAGAGAGAGAGAGAGAGAGAGAGAGAGAGAGAGAGACACACACAGAGAGAGAGAGACACACACAGAGAGAGAGAGACAAAATCACAATAAATTTTATTGGCGTAATTGCCATTACTTTGTCTTTCATATTGGAGTTGTGTTCGTATCGCGAATTTTTTCTTTTGCCATGATATACAAACCTTGCTCTCTAAGACAAAACGGCAGATTTTCCTTATATCCCATTTTTAAATTTTACATTAGGGATTTTCTTTAGGACGTGTCGCCAGCAAGGCCGGCGTTTTGCTTTATGTTTTACAATCGATTTTAAGTTCCGTCTGTAGAACTAAATATACATTCGCAGAATTTTTATCGAACTTCACTGACCATATAATTACCAGCCAACTACCGAACATTCCTGTCCCCAATAATTCCAGACAAGTTCAGTGAAAAAAAATGGATGAATTTCATCAATAAAACAATTCAAGGATTAACTATATGTAAAGAAAGTAAAAGCATTCACTAACCAAGTTAGTAAATTAGTTGCTTTCTTTTAAAAAGGTAAAGAGCGTTCAAAATTTCTAATTGTTTTTCCATATCGACTGGTATAGAGCTATTGTAAAGTCATTTGCTAAGTCACGCTAAATTCTATGTCATCGTCATAACAAATTTTGGCTATTTTGGGGATGTTCAATCATTCCATTAAAACGACTAACGGGGACCGAAAGTACTGAACCTAATACTTCATTTCGGTAATGTCCTTCGCAAGTTTCTATCTGAAATAAAGCGACTAGAGACTAATTCGACGCTAGGGGAAACGCGTCGCAAAGGCTTGTTCTATTTATGAATAGGTTTTATAATTGTTAATCGGAATAAAATATACAACGTTTAACGTTATACCTTTGTCCATGTATTAAAAAAAAAAATAAAAATAAAAAATAAAGATTTACCATATAAAGACAACCAAATGGCTGATAGTAGCAAGGAACTATCGTCGCCGGACAGTTGCCAGATTTGTCGTCGGTATGGAGGGAAATGTTGTCCCTCTGAAAACCTGTCTGTCCACACTGGGCACATTTGACCGGAAATTTTTGGCAGGTCACCACGTGATGTTTCTGAAAGAAAAACATTTTTTTTTTACATTTAAATTAACAGATTCTGAACCAAGCAGTTCGACTGATTATATATATATATATATATATATATATATATATATATATATATATATATATATATATATGTGTGTGTGCGCGCGCGAGCAAGAGAAAAATTGTCCAAATCATGTAACAATTATCCATTCCCCCACCCCCAGAAAAAAAAGCCTATTGGTTTATTTTTTTTTTCCAGGTTTTCGGATAAGTTTAACCACCTTGACACCATTTGTCGTAAGAAAAACTTAAAAACCCTTGAGCAATTCAGCTAGAAAGAGAAGTTAAAATTGTTTTGTGCGTCAGACCTACTGACTGACCAACTAAGCAATTGGTGTGAGGTAAATGATCATTCAGACCTTCAGTAACGGTACCAACGTTCACACTCTGGCTAGTCAAAAACTATCAAGTGAACGATTGAATAAGTTTTCAAAAGAGGGAACAGTAAAGAGGAAAATTGGATCACAACAGGAAGATGGATCATTATTTCAACTTAGAGCTAAAGAGATCAATTAGAAAAGATCCAACAACCCATAGGGCGTTTGGCACGTGAGGGAGGATTTTCAGCTATGACAGTCCAGAGAGAAGCGAGAAAAAAGAAAATTAAAAAAAAACAAAAAAAAACTTGAACATGAAATCGTATGTGAAACCTATGGGACATCTTGTTACTCCAGGACAGAATATTAGGTTAGATAGGGTGAAGATCATCTTGAATATATAAATTTAATTTTTAAATTTGACATTATTTCCAATTAATTCAAAACGTTAATTTTAGTAGGTACACATGCGAGTTAACATTAATGAAACTGATGCCAACAGAACTATATTGATAATATGTGTGTGTGTGTATATATATATATATATATATATATATATATATATATAATTAAGTTATAAGGAACTTGGTAAACCGAATTGGTAAATCCAAAGAGGATGAAATCCTGAGAGCTCAATGTTAGGACAGAGCTAATATGTAATGAAAAACAAATCACTTTAATGTACCATTACGATAATTTATTTCACCTAAATCCTTTTTTAAGGATTCAGGATCATCAGGTAAATTTTTTTCTCATTTCGTTGTTGGAAGATTTACCTGATGATCCTGAATCCTTAAAAAAGGATTTAGGTGAAATAAATTATCGTAATGGTACATTAAAGTGATTTGTTTTTCATTACACATATATATATATATATATATATATATATATATATATATATATATATATATATATATATATATATATACACCCACACACACATTTTTATGTTTATATGTACTTTTTATAGATACAAAAGTACAAGTAAGTGCTCTGTTTATAATAAACACCAGTAAAGGCACGTCAGGCTATACGACTGTTCCGTATAGGATACAGGTTCGAATCCTGTCGGAGGACGCATATTTTCTATGAAAATTTCTCGGACATTCAGACCGGCGTAATACAGTTTATTATAAACAGAGCATTTACGTAAATATTTGCATGTATAAACGAACATCAAATATGTCTAAAAATAATTGTCGGACTTTGTCCATTTCATTATATATATATATATATATATATATATATATATATATATATATATATAACACATACTAATTGTTCAACCAAGACAAGGCCCATGAGCTACTCCAGGTTCAGGGCTACCTAATTGAGTTTGTTGTACGTAAATAGAGCTAAGTTCAGTTTAAAAGGATACGCAAGAAAAATCGTTTAATATAAAATGGTAAAGAGGTCAATATCACAGAAGCATCACTTCAGGAAACAGCTGTTCTTAAGAATTCTTAAGAACCGAATGGAACTTACTAACGGAATACTAAGAGGGTGGGTGGAATCTGCCCCAATCTACGTGCCATGGCGAATTTTAGTTGTGAAGATTTAGTGGAACTAAGGAATGTAGTTTGTCAGAATATTCGTCACGGAAATATCGATATAGTAGAGAGGCTTGCGACGTTTCGTTTATGTGGGGGAAAGTCATTTTAGATTGGAAATTCATCACCTACAAGGCTGCGGAAACGCTTTTAAACGATCAAAACCGGAATGCGGGAACCGGGTAGCTCAAGGCCCAGACATGGCAAGAGATTTATTTGACTCTTGTAAATGTGAAGAGTGGTAGGTGCAGTCAGGTACCATTTCAGTTGGTACAAAGGAACCCAGAATTTTACTAACATCCTTAGCGATGCATTTCGCTTTGTCTATTTTCTAAATTCACTCAATTCCCGCAAACTCCAAGTATTTTTTTTTTTTTTACTAATTATTTATTTTTAATTTTTTTTTAATTATTTTTTATTTTTATGTTTTTTAATTATTTTTTAAACTAATGTTCACGCAATACAAGGCCCAAGAGCCACTCAAAAGGAGATTACTGTGCGGACTGAGGAAAGAACAAGCGTTAGGAGCACCGAGCAAAAGGAGACTTCAGAAGGAACCGGAACCCAATCCTAAGTTAAAAAAAAGAAAAAAAAGGGGGATAAAAATTTACACCTGTTGAAGAGACCGGGGAGGAGTGTGAACTGGGTGATAGGCGAACCTTTCTACTATCAAAAATAGATTAAATTTGGATTGACCGATTTGATTAATTCTTTGAGGTTATTTAAAACCGAAACATTTTGAATTCTTTCTTTGCAAGTGAAGGTTGTTTTTTTGAGAATACTGATTTTTCAAGATACAAGTCCTATTTAACCCATAGCTGAAGGGAGGAGACGGATAATTAAGAACATTCAGAAACATTTTGGAAATGAAATAAAGCGAAATGCTATTTCAGTTTTTAAGATTTTCTACAGTTTTATTTTTATTGCCTGTGTAGGAGTCCCATTCTATAAGATTTCATCCATATCCAAAACGGATATATCTATTATGGTGCCAGAGCCGCCACACGCTAGGTGGCGTGGTTTCTAAGTGGAGGATTCGTTCCTGTGTACATGGCATGGCGAGTCTAAGCTGTGAATGGCAGGGTTGGTGGAACAAAGGAATGCAACTAATTAGAACATTTGCCATGAAAAATAGCGATAGACTTACGAAGTTTCATCTATGGGGGAAATGGTTGTAGGGGCAGAAAATGACATCACCCACAAGGCTGCGTCGACGGTTTGGAACTGCCCAGGCTGGAAAGTGACGACTGTGCAGCTCCAGCCCAGATATGGCAGTAGCGCTCTATTTTTGGTCCGATTTCTAGATCGGAGAGCATAGGAGGAGGAGCCAGGTACTTACTGGAGCGGTAAAAAGGAACTAAACATTCTATATAAGAGCGCTACGGGATCGAAGGGTGAACTAGGATCCCAATGGGCGTTCAAGGCAAAAGGCATCGTTGAGAGAACCGCCCTCATGATAGGTGAAAGTTCAGGATAATCTGGGTAATGGGGGAACAGTTCTCATTCCCGTGATCATGTCTACGGATATCTCATCTAGTTCTTATTCTTAGTACCGCAGTCATTTCTAGCCCCGTTTCCACAGACACACTGCCCGGCCCAGAGACTGAACTCACAATTACCATGTTACCAAATTCACGAACCAGCGATTTAATCCAAGCTTTTGTTTTGCAGTAGATTAGTTTTCAATTCGGAATTCCCTGTAGGTTACCCGGAGCGACATACCTGTCGAAGGCCGGAGAGCATAACGGCCGAAACAGGATTCCAGCAACAAAGATGAGGACAGTATTCTGCATGTAAATAACGATAAGTACTCATCCTAGAAATTCAGAAAATTTGTTTTTATTAAGTTTCAGAAAGTTATTCAAAAGTTACATTTTTCGATGTGCAAGACGCAGTTTTGTTTTTTTTTTACATTTTAAAATATGTCAAAGTCTGCTTGCGTGCTATAGAAAGTTATTAGTGGTGATACACAAGTTTATATATTACACACACAAAGGGTGTACATAAAGTTCGTGTGCACTTTAAAAATTTATAAGTATTTGTATTTACAATAGAAATAATTTGTAAAAAGGATTAAAAAGTAAATCTATATTTAAGGTTTTATTGAAATTTTATTTGTTTCCACATGTCCATTAGCAATACAAAGGGTAACACGATTTTGCAGTTCACGGAAAACATTTGCCAACTGATTTACGGTAAATCAGTGAAATCAGTTATTTTAGCTATACTTAAAACTAGGTACATTAAACTTTATAACATTTTTTACAGATTATTTCTATCGCAAATACAAATAAAGTTATAAATTTTTTGAAGTACACAAACTTTATGGACACCATGTATATAATAGAGAACTACATTATCAAGACTCCTTAATTTACATAACCATTCATCAATTGCAAAACATTTGCATCAGCATTCCTGCCCACATTCAGTATAGAAGAATAATAATTGATAACTATCGGACACCAAGAAAATAAATTAAAACTACAGAACCTCGAAGCAATCTTCATTATAAAAAAAAATTGAGGCCGACATTGAATAGAATCAGCTATGGATACTGTGATTAATATTCTAAAACGCCCATAAAAAAAGTCTTACGTTCGACTATTACATTCCAACATGAAAAAAATGCCATAATGTATAACTTTTCACGTTTTAATGAACGCTAAAGCATAAATATCAGCCATAGCATTTAAACGCAAAAGAAATTGCTAGTTACAGATTTTTTTTTTTACTAATTGCACCCCGATGATCTGAGATGAAAAGTACTTGAGAAATAAAAGTGATTCTTACTGTTACACTAAATTTCTTGCTTCATTTAATTGTAATATAAGGAAAAATATTCGTGAATACGAGAGGATTATGATCAAAATAAGCAGACAATGTAACTTAAGATATGCCCGAAAGAATTTGCTGCCTAAATACACACACACACACACACGTTTTGATTAAATGTTATTTTAGATGGATACTCAGTTATTTTCTCAGAAAATGTGTCCACTGACAGAATTCGAAAGACAACCATTTCGGGATTTGCTCGACCGGATATCCTACGTAGCCAAACTGTTAAGCACGTCAGAGATAATAACGGTTTCCATAGAGGATGCAGGTTTGAATCCGGCTGGAGGACGTATATTTTCAGACAAGATTTCTCGAATATTCAAGGCCGGTAAATGTAAATAAAAATACTGTTTAACCCATTAACTGCCAATTTTTTTTTTTTTTAATGCGCATTTTTGGCCCAGACAGGTGTCTTAGGAGTTTATTCCTTATGTTTAATTTCAGTAGTTATTGTTTTTATAGAAACTAGAAAAAATATATATGTGTATAAAACATCAAAAAATAATATTGATTAGAAATAAGAAAAAATACTTTTCAAAATAGTCATTATTTTTCTACTCGTGAAATGTAAAATTACGACAGAAAGTGCCTTCTTACAGATAATAAAAACTTTAAAGGCTAAGTGTTGTAAAATATACCTCTGCAAATGCAATGTATGTAAGCAATTCAATGTATATACAAGGAATAACATGTAGTGAGTTTAATTTTAACAGATCCCCAAATGGGGCTCATGGCAGGTAATGGGTTAAATAAACGGAGCATTCAATCAAATATGAGTATCCATCTAAAATAACACTTAAGCAAAACAAATTAAAAGGTGCATCCATATATATATATATATATGGATGAAATGGTATAGTTCCCATGGTGTTCTTTATAATATGGATTTTAAGTGTGAAATGCGCTTAATGCAATCAGCGTTGCTAATCGCCTAATCGATACTTCAATTTTCAATCGATACATCAGCAAAGCATTTTGAAGAGAAAAATAAAGTTGCGTCTTATATTCCGACAAATACTGTATACTCAATTTAGATAGAGAAATCCCGAAACGTTACCATTTTGTCAATCGCCGGCATTTGATGTTTACAGTGTTCACATTCTACGATTCTTTGTGGACAATCGGACGATCTGTGTTCGGGCAGATTCTTGAGTGTCGTACTTAGACCGCAGTCTTCACAGGCAACTGTACCATACGGGCAATTGGCGACATGTTCCTAAAAACAGACATTAAGAAAAAAGGTAAATACGATAAAATCTGATCATTTTCCTTTGCAAACCACATGATAAAGTTGTCTGTCGCATTCAATACGGAAATTTGAAGTATATATATTTTCGGGTATAGTTAAGGTCCAGAGTCAACAAGTATGGATACACTTAAAGAGAAGTTACACCAAGACGGAATTATTTTCAAAGAGTTTATTGTACAGAAAAATATAATTTATATTTGCAGATTTAACTGTTAAGAGAATGTCCAAGAACAAGGTGAGCTTTTTGACTTCTTTATCCATTGATATGTACGTGTGGCGACTACAGCTGTTGGTTGCAGAAGAGGAAGATTTCAGAATTGAGTTTACCGTGAGGCCCCAAGAAGGAATCCTGATTGGACAGCAGTTAGAGTGCCGGATTAGTAATGGTTTCAGGTTCAAGGTTGATCTTTGAATGGTAAAGGGTTAGAATTCTTATAGAAGACATGAACAAGTTGATCACTGTTCATCTGTAAATTTAATCAGTATTTTTTCATTTCGAGGGAATCAATACTTTCATTTTTATTCAATTTCAGTTCTACATTAAAGTGAGCGATTATTTTAATCAAGGCATCTAGGACAAAAGTTCAGTTTTCAGCCCAAATTTTGAAAAATTAACTCCGTTCCCGACCCCTTATCAGAACCTGTCCCCCGGGCGCCACTTATCGCATCAAGTTTCCATTCAATGGAATTATTTGCATTTTCTCATAAAATTAGCTGTTTTATTTGTTTTATACCGTTTGGAGAGAACAGAAACAAAAGGGAAACTTGTACTTATCAGGAAGAAGCAGCTGAGATTTCAGGGGGCGCTTAATGATGAAAGAGGGCCTGGAAAATCTGATACAAGACTGATAGAGGGAAAAGGGACGAAAAAGCAGCGAGCGACATGGGCTTGAGCTAATGGATGAAACAGAGTTTGGGAGAGAAAAGGAGAGAAAAAAAAAAAACAAAAAAACTTAAGATCTACAACGGACAGGAAGATGTGGAGAGCCATATCACTTACGTCAGAAGGGACACGGCACATATGTGTGCGTATGTATATCTCCAAAGATTCGCTAAAAATAAATACATGATAAAAAAAAGTTTCTCGCTAAAATCTGTTAAGAAAGATTAAAGGATTTAATTTTTTTTAAATCTTTATAACTTTCAAAATTAAATTGTCAGATTTTAATGAAACTTTCAGAGCTTATTCACAAATGAAAATATTTGACATTTTTCTTTAGAAAATCTTTGTAAATATTTTTCCATATCTACTACCCTGCGCCACTTTAAATTTATGAAAATAAGATTCATTTTCGTATTGTGTAATGTCGTTATTAGTTATTAGAACAAGTCCCTGGAGAATTTAAAATTTTTTTTTTAGTAAAGACACAGAAAATTTGAACTCTTAATCACAACAAATCCAAAACATTTAATTAGAAAAGGTTTTAATTCCTTTTATGAATTAAATATATTATGGACACTTTTCGATGAATAACGAATTTTTTACATGATTTTTGTGTGTGTGTATATATATATATATATATATATATATATATATATATTCGAGTAGTTTATAAAGTTTTAAGTTTTAAAATTCCGTATTAATTTATAGCGATTAGTTATTAAATAAAAACTATATTTACTAAATATGGATGAACGCTTACAATTCAGTATTTAAAACCAAACATTGAAATTTTTGGCATGAACGTGTTGATTTCTGTAGATACGTTCGTCCATAGGCGACATGAGAAAATAAGAGTGATAACTAATAAATTTAAAGCCCAACTACTAAAAATTCAATAAAATATTAAATTACTTAAATTCCAAGTAATAATAAAAAGGTGCTCATGTTATATTCGTTAATTTTTACAGATGTCCTCAGTAGAAAAATTCCCAAACAAATTTATCGAGATAGTTGTCAACACGTGCTAAAAATGCTTTTCTGCGATATTTTAAAGTAATATTCGTTTCAATTCAGACTAATTAAACTTTAAAATCTTAATCTTCCTGAAAGATTCAAAAACGTATATTTTATTTGAAAGATTTTTAATAAAAACAATTAAATTGTGCAGACAGATTTGTAATTTAATCTTGAAGTTAAAACTATAAATGCTTCAAGAAAAAAAATTTTTTAATTCGTTTTAATACTTCAGTATCGCTTTTCTTTGGAGATACCTACCTATATAAAATTTCTAAAGTTTTATATTTTTTAGTAATCTGACAACGCTTTAAATGTTATTTTTAGTGGATACCCCTTTTAAGTAGAATAAATATACTGTTTAAAATAAAAGGACCGCCTACTTTAATATGGGTAACCACTATAAAACGTTTGAAGTGATAAAAATGTCGGATTAATCAGAAAATCTTTAGAAATTACTTTCACGTTTCTTATACGAAACGAAGCAGATATGAACTTTCGGGAATCTGGAATGAGATTATGATTAAAAGGGCAGTATTCGACCTTGCTTAAAACACTTTCTAGCAGAGTTGGTTAAAACCACGTCGGATCTAACAACGCTTTCTTCTGCACAGAGGGACGAAGATTAGAATCTTACTGGGAAGGGGCACCTTAAAGATTTCACGAAAATTCAGACCGGTAGACGAAAATTTATAATTTTTTTTTCCTCCCACAACTTCCTTTTATTGTACATTTTTCTGTGTTAATTTTAAGTTAAATCTCCCGTTGAAGCCTGAAAAGCGGGAGCGAAACCGGTTACTTCGCCCGTTTTTAATATGTCTCGTAATATTAAGTTTTATACTTTTATTTCGATCATTAAATTTTGTACCTACAAATATGTGTGTGTGTCATGTTAAAAAGAAAAAAGAATTACCCAATATAAGGCTAAAGAGACTCCTAGTAGAGTGTTTCTGAAGGAGGCGTGATTGACCCTTCCTTGACCTAAAGAGGTTAAGATTTAAGTGTCCAGGGAAGCGCAGGATTTACAAATTCGCATTTCTTGATAAAAAAAAAAAAAAAAAAAAAAAAAAAAAATGAATAGATTGCTTCCTGACGAAGGGTATACAGAAGAAAATGAGGTCGACTCGACTCCGCGGACGTAGTCTGGCGAGTCTTTGACGTAAAGTGGTGAAACTGAAGAACGCAGTCTCTCTGAACATTTGACATGGAAACATAGAAGCTCGCAACATTGTGTTTTTGAAGAGGGTGTAGAACGGAAAGTAGTTCCCTAGAAAACCTAGACATAACCCTAAGCTCTTTGCTAACGGTTCCAAGTTTTTGTCGCTTGTGGAACTCTTTCGGGTTTACTTCCTCGTCATCTAACTTCAAAAATTTAAATGCAATACAAATCGCCATCTTCTGTATTCTTGAATACCTTCTTTACTCACTAGCATTTTCTCACTTTCACTCTCAGTAACCCTATCTGATATATTCGTCCTGACCTTGCATCTTTCCCACTTCCGTAACGTAGCTTACCTGTGCCTTTTCTATATATATATATATATATATATATATATATATATAGTTTCATTGTAATTGTTCTGGCGAGCTTTCCACAAACGCAGTATTAGATTAGCGGTAAGGTCTCATTTTACAGCTGAAATGGCTAGATGTAACCTTAAGTCCTATGCAAACTATTCTTTCGCCCTACTCGCCTGTGGAACCCTTCCAGCTTCTTGCTTACAAGTCAACTTTGATCTTCAAAAATGTAAATACAATGTCAATCGTTATCTTCTATATTAGTTCATAATCCTTTGTGCTATCTCAGTGTTTTCTTTTGCTCATTCTTTCACACTTAGTAACTCCTTGCGTTTTAGGGTCTTATTGCCTTGCTTGGGGTAAAAATCGTTAACATTTTGTTTAGATTTGTTTTAATTTTAACTCGCTTAGACACGACAATTATTAAACAAAAACCTAACAGTCTATTCAAAATTTTGGACAGAGGTACATGTTTATCTGTATTTCTGAGATGAGGTATTATGTACACTATTAGGACTATTGTCCTCATCTTTATTGCCATATTAACAGGAGAACTGACATCCATTAAGCATGGCACGTGGAACTAGAACAGTCTACCCCAGTGAGCGAAATAAAGGGTTCAGTTTGACATGCCAACCACCTGAAGAAGGCCGGAGCGTATAATGCCGAAACGTAATTAATATGGAGACAAAGAAGAGGACAATAGTCCGAATAATGTAAAGAGTAACTTTATTTTACGTCGGAAAAGTAGATAAATAAAATGATGGACAATAAGAGGACCTAACCTAAAAGATAGGTTCATCGCAGCACAGGATATAAGTATTTGTACATTGCCATGGCTGGAGCGAAAACCTTTCATAAATATTTTACATTGGAATCCTCTGAAGAGTGGATGTAATCTCCGCGTAACTCGGTAAAGATAAGCTATATTCAATTTTATATATCTCATGATTGTTTTTACGGCTTATCAACTTTTAACTGGTTATTTAAAGCCAGAAAATATTTCTATATTTTAATTATTTTATCGATACCAGTCCTAATTAACCTACAACTGGGGGAGAAGATGATTCATACCTTACCCAAGGGTATTTGCGCGGAAATGAATATAACAAGTGATATCGGAACTGTTCTACGATTTGCAATTTTTTGATATTTTCAAAATCGGGTATGATATACCCATGGTTAGTAATGGTCTAACTTTAATTGATGGCTTGTGTTCTAAGGTGAAAAAAGTAATACCGATGCCACCCTCAGTTATCGCGAAAGCTACGCAAAACAAATTTTTGTCCTTGGCCCATATACATACTACGCTCGCCATGTTGAAAGGTCTTTATCACATCCAGCCTTGGTGGGGAGCCCGGGTCAATATTTAATCAGTCATGTGCCATGCGTGATACACGCTTAGGCGATCATATATCTTTCGATACATGACTGACGAGGCATTTTTTTCCGCAGTAAGTTGCCATTTCTTTCTGCAGTAGACCAGTTGCCATCCAAGGCTATAGAACCCGGTCTGTTCTATTTACCCATAAGGGGGAGGATTCATACCTTCCCCAGAGATATTAGCACGTAAGTGAATGTAATGGATTCGACTGGAATTCGAACTCTGCTCTCCGATTCCTCGAAGAACAGAACTAAAACTCAAGTCATTAGCAGTATATAGTATCATTATGTTATACACACGTGTGTGTGTGTGTGTGTGTGTGTGTGTGTGTGTGTGTGTGTGTGTGTGTGTGTGTGTGTGTGTGATCCCAATTGAACGTAATGGCAACTCACTTTGCCTAACTAAGTCTTAGAATTGAAGTGATGAAATTTTAAATCACACAAAAAACAAAAAAATCCGAATTGTAAGTGATGTGTTTATTGCACACTAGACATTTTAAAGAAGATACCAAGAAAGACGTTCATCGCCGTACAGATTAATAAATAGCTAAACTTCCTAACTTGTAAAGGGTTAGAAACATCAAATTACCTTCCATAAAGTTAGTTCAGCAAACCAATCGCAACCTTCGTCTCTATTTGGACAAGACGTTGTTAACGAATTGATTTCCCTCTCAAAAGCCAAATCTGAAAAGATCTGAAAAAAATAAAAATATATGTCGAACAGATTAACAAAAACACATGCGACATGCCTACCCAAACATAACTAGTGTAGCTAACCATAGCCAAATGACCAGCTATCTTAGATAACCCACTCTTAGTACAGATTTATAAATAGCTAAACTAGATAATCCATCTATAAAACTCATTTTTCAATGATTTTACATTATTCTTTCATAAGGCTGCCAAAGTGAAAGATTACATTCTCGAATTTTGATAACTATTGTTGCCAATGCGCCTTAATCAAAAGAGGCGATAAGACCTCATAAAAAACTGAGCTGTTTTGTGATGACACGCACATTGTACAACTTGCCTAGGGCGCTAAATAACCTGGTGCCAGTTCTAGACATTTATTTAGAAGAATTATTCAGATTAGTAATTATACACACACAAAGTTCTGCCCCTCATCTTAATCATTTAGAGATTTCTGGGCTATACAAAAATTGCTAAAAAGTTCTCGTCCCAAGCAAGAAGCCCTTAAAACAGGCATGGCCAATTATGGCCAGTGGTCATATTTCATATTGCCCCCATCCGTTGTTATAGAACGTATTCCTTACGACCCACCAGTATTGTCAATCAGAGTATGTAAAGTACACACCCAAGAAATGCAATTTCATGTTTTAGCAAAAGATGACAACAGCACCGTTTGGCTGCCCTCTGGCAGTGTGACCCTGACCTTTTCCAGCCAATTTCTAAAAATCACTGCCTTTAAATCAGAGCTGCCCTTACATACCGCAGTCCTGATCTCAGTATCACCCCCCACCACACCATTAGTTATTTGTTTTGGTCATTTGTGATGAATAAATTATAAAATATTGGTTAATTAAGTTTGTTTTGTCTTTGTCAAAATCAGTTATAAATATATTTGGACACTGACTTTTGTCACCGTTTTCAACTTAATATGAATGTTGGTATTCTGTTCCTATTCAGTTTTTTTAACTTAAAAGTTGACATACAATAATTAACAATAGATATATTATAGCTTCCTGGAAGTTTTCTTTCTCAGACATATTTTACTTCATCTTATATGGGCTTCAGAAATGACAGGCTGGATGATTTTGGTAAGACCTGTTTAAATGTATTTGTTATCCATGGGAAGAAATGAAAATCTGCCATTTGCAATAAAATTTTCCAAAGATCGTTCATTTGGAATTTAATGGTTCAAAGAATGCCAAGCAGAATGGTTGACTCGTGCATATGCACCACATCAAGTCGGGTCCTCTTTGAAGGTTTCGACACACCTGTCTTAAAAGTAGTTTTTTGTTTTGGTGGGGGGGGGATTGGTCAAATCGAGACCACTTCGGATACTTTGTTGTGGCAACCATTTCCGGGCGGTAAGACTAATTCCTACCGCTTTTGACGCTTATGTCTACACATGTGTAGAGTTTACACGCTTAGACTTAACAGAATGGTAATCATTGAGGTTTTAATGGATGTGAATATATTCCTATCTCCCATCTATATTTCATGATCATAGGAAAGTACCAAAGAAAAAAAAAAAAAAAAAAAAAAAAGACTTGATTAATCTTACCTCATTCCCAGTGACAAAGAGCGCGTTGTCAACGGGACATTTTGTTCTCTCTCGACTTCTGCAAATTGAGAAAAATTAACTCATGAAAACTATATATATATATATATATATATATATATATATATATATATATATATATATTTGAATATATTTGAAACGGTACAGAAGCGTATTAAGGCATTAAAAACAAGAAATTTTATATTATGGACCATGATAGATTTAAAATAAAACAAACACCAGTCGACCGGTTTCGTCCCCTCTCATCAGAACTGTTAACGGGGTAATTATGAGGAAAAGAAAAGAAGTCTGTAATGCATGACATGAATGATTGGACAGGAAGAAATAAATTATTATAAAAGTTATACCAACCAAGATGCTAGAAACGCAGCACAGCAAGTCCAAGCACACAATCTCTTTGTTTACAAAGAGTAGGTTGCCTGAACCTGATGTAAAGCGTCTCTAACACCTTAAGATGGAATAGCGAGTGTGCCTTTATCGGAGACTTGATATTTGCAGCGATATGTTATATCGTAGTAATTTGACTCCTCCTAATATACCTGAAGAAGTGTTCATTGAACTCATGAAATTTGCCACCATGTTTGTCGATTTTAGTTTCGACAATATCATGTATCGTCAGATAGATGGTGTAGCGATGGGTTCCCCCTTGGGTCCTGTGTTGGCTAATATCTTTGTGGGTTTTTATGAAGAAAGCCTTATGTTAAGTTCTGCCCGACCCAAGGTTTACTTTCGGTATGTGGATGACACTTTTTGTGTGTTCAGCCACGAATCGGAAGTGGATCAATTTTTTTTTCCCTACTCAACAGTGTTCATCCTGCCCTTAAATTCACAGTAGATAAGGAGTTCAATGGTTCATTGCCCTTCTTAGATGTTCTTGTTCAAAGAACTCCTTCCTCGTTTATCACATCAGTTTACAGGAAGTCTACATTTACTGGATTATATACTCGATGGGACTCCTTTTGTCCTAAACGACAAAAGATTAATTTGATTAGGACCCTGACACATAGGGCCCTAATGATTTGTTCGGATGACACTTTGAAACATGAAATCAGTTCCTTAACTGAGATTTTTGTGAACAATGGTTATCCGTTGAACATTGTTCACTCAGTTATTCGAAATGAAACTGCCAGGTTTAACAAAATTAAACCTGCTTCAGTGGGTAAATGTTCGGTCTATCTTCGTTTGCCGTGGTTGGGTAGCATTAGTGAATCCTTCGCCAAGCGTATTTCATGGAGTTCACATCAGTGTTATTTTGCAGCCAATGTTCGTGTTGTTTTTCAAACTAAGTCCGTACTTTCATCTATGTGTAAAGATGTTCTACCCCCCCACCATATTAACTTATTTATCATTTCAAATGTAGTTGTGGATGCGACTACATAGGTAGAACGACACAGCGGTTGGACGTTAGAATTAAACAACACGTACCTGCTATAATACTGAATAAAAAATTTTCTTTGGGTGATACCATTCGTAACACGTATGGGTCTTCGATTGCGGATCACTTTATAAAGAATCCTACTTGTGCGTTGAATTTCAGTGTGAACTGGTTTTCTGTTTTGGCCAGTTCGCACTCGCTATTCCATCTTAAGGTGTTAGAGACGCTTTACATCAGGTTCAGGCAACCTACTCTTTGTAAACAAAGAGATTGTGTGCTTGGACTTGCTGTGCTGCGTTTCTAGCATCTTGGTTGGTATAACTTTTATAATAATTTATTTCTTCCTGTCCAATCATTCATGTCATGCATTACAGACTTCTTTTCTTTTCCTCATAATTACCCCGTTAACAGTTCTGATGAGAGGGGACGAAACCGGTCGACTGGTGTTTGTTTTATTTTAAATCTATCATGGTCCATAATATAAAATTTCTTGTTTTTAATGCCTTAATATATATATATATATATATATATATATATATATATATATATATGTGTGTGTGTGTGAACATAGAAGTCAACACTTAGAGGCGGCAGCGTTTCATGCTAGACGCAATCGTCAGGCATATATATATATATATATATATATATATGAACGAGAAAGAGCAGATGGAGCTAGAATCCAGTTCTTAGCATTTACTTTTTAAAAAAGTGCTCAATACAAACGTAGAGCAAATATACTATTAAAATATCTTTTATTATAATAAATTGCAATAAAAACATTTTACATCGCTACACAAAAACTCAGGTTTTGAAAGTTTAATCATTCCTTATCGGACGATGGTAGATAATATATTTCATTACGTTATCTACCACCGCCCGATGAGGAAACGATTAAATTTCCAAAGCATGAAAGGTTGTGTAGCGATGTAAAATGTTTTTATTGTAATTTTTTTATTTTATATATAAAACAGTGGGTCAGTCAGCTTGAGATTGGCCATTTTTAAATAGTTACGCTTGGTTTTGACCACAGCTATCTGAACGTTACAAGTTTTGTTAGCCAAGCAAAATATAGAATTAATAAAAATAATTACATTAAAGTGACGCGATGCCTCAATTTGGAAAGCTGTCGACTAAGCATATGACTAGTTGAGATTAAAATTTATTAACAAGGCTAATATAAAGGAAATATCCTTCACCACAGCAAGGTCAGGGTTAAAGATCTTTTATTGGAAAGTAAAATTCTTTATTGGACTGTCCTTTACACGACAAAAGAAAAAAAACGACACGAAAATTCCTTTTCAGTTATTTTGTGCGTCTACAGAAATTAAAATAATTACTATTTATACATTTTTTTTCTTTGTCCTTCGTTATAAACTTGAGAATTGGGAACCCACGAGTCAATACTAAAAATCCTTATAGTACCTAATTAGAAATCAGAACGAATTTTCCAAATTCGAGAGACATTAACGAAGCTATTTTTTCCTGCTTCGACTCCACTGGAGCTGTTAAAAGTATCTTTTTGCAATGTCGAGACGGTTTCCTTTCTACTTAGTTTCCACGTGGTACTCTCTTCGCGAGAGTATCCGGAAAGTTTTACGTTATTATGAAAGGCCTTCGTCATAATGCCGAAACCTTTATGCCCTTTACTTTGCTGGCTACTTTCATACGAGGAAGCCTAGACTCATTCCGCAGCCAGCCTCGCTTCCTTCATATCCGACGACCAAGTCAAACCGACTTCCGTCGCACGTGACGTCCATTCCTTTGACATCTGCTGACCAGTATTCTTAAATACTCTTGGGAGTGGCTCAACAGATCTCTACTTTAAATTTACGATGGCGGTGTTAAAATATTTTTAGCTGTATTAATAGGGAACTGACGAAAAGTTAAAACGCGACTTTCTCCCATGACGCGAAAGATGAGTCCCTCCCTAACAAAATTCAGTAAAGTCTTTGCATGGAGACGGATTAACAGAACAGCGATAGTTTTATATGTAGCGTTCAAACAAAGGAAAACTGGCGTAACAAAATTTAACTTGGATGAGCGTGGAAAAAAAAGGGGGGGGCATTTACATAGATATTTACGTATAAATAGAGTACGCTGAACTTTCAGCTGTGACTTTAGGCGTAAGTTTCTCGATGAAAAGACGAATCAAGAAAGTTTTTAAAAGCAGAATCCTGTTGAGAGAGTGCGTGTACTCGTTTCATGCCCATTTATTTTTTTTAAGGGTTATGGGCTTAGAACTTTTCAACACCAAAATAAAACGAATCGATTGGTCCATTATTTCTTCCTGTCACGTAGGATGTTTATACTACAATCACGAAAGATTCGAAGATTGATTCTTAAGTATACTAAATGTAAATACTATAACAATACTATAACGCATTTAATATAGTGATAAAAATATAATCTTTGGAGTTTACTGCAAGATAAAGTGATCCATTTTTTAATCAAATTATGCCCCCTCATGAAAATAGTTTGTCAGTTTTATGAGCATCTTTTAAGATTAGGAATTTTCCCATTAAAGGCAATGTCATAAAAACTGAAATTCGGTGCCTTTGTCGAAAATATGAAACCAAAAGATCCACTTACCCAATTACCGCTATGATGCATTCCGAACAGAAACGATGGCCGCATTTTGTCTGCATAGGTTTCTGCATAATCCCCAGACATATAGGACAGATGAAACGTCGGTCGAGGTTTCGGGTGATATCATATTCCAAGGACGCGTTTATATTCTAAGAGATGGACAAAAATTCAGCATATGAAGGAATGAATATGTTAAACATTAAAAAAATAATTTAGGGTACAGATTCTTACGTAATACAGTGTCACCGGGATAGAGTTGTTGGGACCGGATAAGTATCTTATATCCGGGTTTCTCTTATATCCGGGTTTGGTCTATTTTGTTTAGGTAAGTATGGCTCTAATTTGGGACCAGAGAAAATCTTATATCCGGGTTACACTGTATATCCTTTCATGACGCGAGTGATAACATATCTCGCAAACAGTCTTCTTTCGCTAAGTAACTTTGAGCACTTAACCATAAGTGTTCTTTTGCAGAAAAATGAACGTTAAATAGGCCAAATAAGAAAGCCGCCATGATTAATCAAGTCGAACGTAATTGGGATTGAGTCGAACGATTATTTCCTTAACTGCCTTTTTATGTGCTTCGCCAGGGATACAGTTTTGAATTCAGTGTTTTCCTTCGAGATCGGTTCCCACCAAGGCTATAGAACTGTGTCCTATTCATCCATATCGGGAGCGTGGGGGTTGAGTTCATACCCATTTCAACGGTATTAACCCATTAACTGACAATTTCTTTTTATTAGGTTGGTGCAAAAATAATGACGTTTTTTGACGTATTTTTAACGTCAAAAAAATTATTTTTGCACCAACCTAATACGCATTTTGGGCCCAGACAGGTGTCTTATGAGTTTATTCCTTATGTTTAGTTTCAGTAGTTACCATTGTTTTTATAGAAACTAAATCAAATATTAGGTTGGCGCGAAATTAATGACGTTTTTGACGTATTTTTAACGTCAAAAAACATTTTTGCGCCAACCTAATATATATGTATATAAAACATCAAAAAATATTGATTAGAAATAAAAATAAAAAAAATACATTTCAAAAGTCATTTTTCTACTCTTGAAATGTAAAATTACGACAGAAAGTGTTTTCTTACGGCTAATAAAAACTTTAAAGGCCAAGTGTTGTAAAATATACATCTGCAAATCCAATGTATGTAAGCAATTCAATGTAAATACAAGGAATAACATGTAATGAGTAATTTTAACAGATCCCCAAATGGGACTCATGTCACGTAATGGGTTAACACGTAAGTATATTTTAAAACAAATATGTTTCCTTGTCTACATTTCGAGGAATTCGATTCGCTTTTTTTTTGCAATCAAATCTCCTGGATTGGATGAATTTTCAACGAACCTCAAACACAAGTGAACGTTTATTAATGCTATACCTCTTTATATCGAGCACTCAAATTACAAATACTGCTTGCCTTAAAGGCGTTATCTTTCAGAAATACGTTAGTTGACAAAATATAGTAGACATCCATTTATCTGACGTGATAATAGTAGCGCCCTTTTTGGTCAGATTTTAGTCCTTTGAAAAATAGTGTCTAGGGTTGGCTCAACAGTCCCATCTTCGTATGGCTCTCTTCGTCAGGTCCGAGGCTGGAATGAGGGCCAGATATCGCGTCTTGCGTCGCTCAAAGCCTGTAGAAAAATTCTGTAGATTAAACAGGAACACTAGATTTATTTTTAATGACGCCGTGACTTTTCTTTTTACTGCTTATCAACCCTTTACGGGTTCTTCAAAACCATAAAATACTTTTAGATTGTAAGATTTTTTTAGACAATTATTTACAGATACACTAATTAACCCATAGCTTTGGGGAGACTAGGTGGATTCCTACCGGTAAGCGAATACAACGAACCCGACTTTAATTGGAGCTCTGATCTCCAATTCTGAGCCGTTATCCATTACACCACTCGCACATCTAAGCTTAGAGCACCTGGTATTGCCAAGGTGTCACCTATCTAGGTACTGACTAAGCTCGACGTTGCTTAACTTAAGTTTCAGTACGAGAAGTGGTGTTTCAACGTGATATTGCCGTAAGCCTTTGAAACATGAGGAAGGAGGGCTTTGAGAATTTGACACGGGACATTAAAGGCGAAAGGGACAGAGTGGAAAACAGTCAATGAATAGAACAGACTTTAAGGGACAAACGTTTAGAGCAACGAAGGAAAAATGTGTTTTCTTCATGATTACCCACGTTTAGAAGTAACACGGCTCATTGAGTACTTCGTTAGCCATTTAAAACATCGCTAAACCTGAAAGTTCTAGATTTCAGTATATTACCGGTCCTACCACATCGTAGTGAATGTGGGACAACAGAAATGTCGTTCTACGGAAGAATAGAGAACACCGGACTGAACATTGGATTTTTAAGGGTGTGAAAAAAAAAAAAAAAAAAAAAACGAACACTTGTACTTAAGAATCAAAAAAAGTTGAAATTAACTGGAACACATGAAGCGGGCTTAGAAAGTTTAAACACTCACAAGACAGATTGAAATCAAGAGAGGAAAACAGCGTATAACCTTAACGAGTTTGTGCAGATGCAGTCTTTATCTTTGCTAATCCGTTCTGCCAACCAGAATGGATTAGCAGAGATAAAAAGACTAAGTTACAAAGGACGGGAAATTATGAAGAACTATGATCACCCACGCCCTAAAGATACACGGCACAAAATAAAAAAAAAAAAAAAAGTTTCATAGTTTTAGTTAAAGAATGAAAGACTTAACTGGTACGCATGACAAAACGCCTTCATTCCATTTTTACTGATAAAACGATTCGTCTTATCATTAGGATGACTTATTTTCTATCTAGCATTTTATTCCTTATGTCTTCAAAATCCCAGCATGCTTGAAGGAGAAACTCCTCTTCTGAACAATGTTTAGCATAATAGCTCTAAATCGTACTTTAAGACCTAACGCTTTTCACCGATACTTCCAGTCTTGATTCCCTCAGATTATTTGCCGTAATTTCCCCCCCCCCTTGTTAAAGGATTTCTTTTAAAACTGCCGACCAAGACATTTGTTTGTCCCAGACGACTTTCATAAATGTTTCCAGTGTCAATTCGATTGTACGAATATTAAGTGCCGGGTTCAAATCGAGTGTTGGATTACCGCCTCCCTTACGATATCACAGGCGGCGCGATATTTGAAAGACTTCCTCTTTTTCCATTTGATATTTAGAGCGGCAACAAGTTTTCATTCATCTCAATGGAGACGAGACATGCAAGTAATTCAGGGAGACTGAAAATTGAACAGTTAAGACCGATTTCGAAATTCAGATATTTAAGAAAATATTTACTGTATATACGTATACAACTGACTTCATGTATGAATTTTTTTGTTTTTTTGCATGAATTTTGACACCCTCCAGAAAACAACATTTGGATAGTACAACCGGTCGGCGAAAATGCATTTTAACCTCTCCCAAAATATTACCAGTGTATAGTGCGACCCCCTATTTTTTTTTTTTTTAAAAAAAACAAAAAAAAAAAAAAAAATCTATACTCTAGTATATACGGTAATATTGCTGGTGTGTGCAGTTGAGGCCCGAAACGAGAAATCGGTGAAGAGTTAATTTCGGTCAAGATCATTTAACCTCATTTTCGTAAAAATATTCCTGGAAGGGATATGAATCATCTCTTCTCAGCATCCCCTCTAGATGCGGGCTAAATAGCATAGGTCAGAATTTAGTTGTGGTTGGCAGCCATAATAGATCAACAACTGAATTCAAAACTGTATGCTACCCTTGCGAGGCAAACACTAAATGTAAGTAACTAAGGTCCGCTCTACATAATTGCAATATAAACAACAAAGTGGCTCTGTGGGCGTTGCAAAAACAATGTGCCCGAGCAAACGGACATGCTCAGAAACGAGCCGACATGAAAAAAAAAAAAAAAAAAAAAAAAAAGATTTTCAATTTACCTTCATCTCCAACGAAGAACAAGTATCGAATGCGTTTTATGACAATACGTGTGCAAAGTACTGTTTGATAGCTCACTTCCGTATTGTTGCCTGGCTATGGCGACTATTTTTGCGAAAATAGGAAATCATTTAATATAAAAGATACTAACAGCGATTTCTCACGGGTGCCTCCATTTTGATTTCGATTGGATCGTCTGCAGTATAAACCAATATTTTAAAGAGGTAAAAAATTTAATGATTGCGCGCGCATATATATAACGTATTAAAAACCATGAAGGACTATTTTTTTTCTTTTATTACAAAAGAACTCTTCAGACAAGGTAAAGGGGGAAGTTTACCAGACTTTCATTCCAAATTGAATATTGAAAAGGTGTGCACACGTTTTAAGAGGATTAGCTTCTTTACGCTAATAAATTTTTATTCTTTCCTGTTTTTATAGGCCTATTTTATTAAAAATACTAAAGACTAAAAGTATAAAAAACAAAAGTCATATTGTACGTTGCTATAAGTCTACGCTGCTGGAAATAGTGTTAAGCGCTAGTTCATTTTTAACAAATACTAACAACCGACCGACACTTCCAGGTATTTTGATAACGTCAAAAGCAGACAATATTTCTTAGAAGTTTATCTACAGCAGATGTTTTAACTTTACATTAGCTTGCTTACCTTTATTTTACAATTCGAAGTATCTGGGTCTGTGTGGACAGCCATTGTCAAATCAACACGATTAAAACTGCTTAAGGAACTTTGGTTTCTAAAAGAAAAAATGAAAAAAATTAGAGATTGATCTATTTACTAGCAAGCATTTTTATCGTTCTAACTTATACCGTTTGTTTTTGCACGTTTGAAGCAGTTTTATTCTAATAAATCATGCACAACAGACAAATGTAAACGTAACTTTAAAGTTTGTCATGCGGAAATAGACAATAAGGAACCTTTATGGAAAAAAGCTGGACGACATACAGTGTAACCCGGATATAAGAGTTGTCGGGACCGGAGAATAAGTCTTATATCCGGGTTACACTATTTGCATATTCAAGTAAAATTAGCTTTAAAAGAGGGATTGGGGGTTTATTTTAGTCTTATGCGAGCTTGAAACAAGTTTTGTAGAAATAAGGAGTACAACAATTTAATTTTCATTGTCCCAAGCGCTTTCGGCCACTTCTATAGACATTTAAGTTATTTCCCCACCCACTTGTGTTATTTTTTTTTTTCCTTATGTTTTGACTTACACTAATTGTGTTTTTGAATAGGAGCGTTCATTCAAAATTGTTGTATTCCTTATTCCTGAAAAAGGTAATAGGGCAAAGAAAAAAATCTGGTTATAATAGCTATTCAGATCTTTAAAATAGGGGTTATATTAATTTAAAAGAATTTATTCTAACCAATAATTATTAAATTATATAATAAAATTTGATATTAAAATTAAAAGTAAAAATTACCAATTTTAAAATCCAAATTCAATCACTATCAAGTTTAAAATTATAAAATTACTGAGGAGAAAATACATATGTTATTCAATTTATTTCTTCATTGAAATTACGTTAGAGACGCTAATATGTCATCCGGTACTCTGACATTTTAAATCTCAAGTGTGTGAATGGGGTCCTAACCTCTCGCGTAAAAAAACAAACACACATATATATATATATATATATATATATAAGCCTTAAGGAACAGTGAATGCATTTTTCATACACAGACACCGATAAATACATGTACACACATCCATTGACCTAGACATATACCACAAAAAATATTTAAGACTGAAAGTGTCATTAAACAAATGCTAACCACTTATTAAAATATAACTTAAGCGAGTAAATATACAAAGATAAAAATGGTTAAAAAAAAAAAAAAAAAAAAAAAAAAAAAAATATATATATAAAAGAAAATTCCAAACCCACAAATATCTATAAAAACTTAATCATACAAGTTGATGTTTTTAGGTGAAAGAAAGATAAAAAGAACTACCTACAGAAATAAGTGTACAGTCACACGTATATACATAGAAATGTCTACATCCAAATATATATATATATATATATATATATATATATATATATATACACACACACATAAGCAAGCAAGTATAAATATCAACCCGCACAGCGTCGTAAAAAAAAAAAAAAAAAAAAAAAAAAAATCATAGCATGATGAACAAAGACGCTATACTTGACGAAAGCAATTTTATCGTCTAAACGTTTATGTTATTAAGAGGAAAGATCAAAGTTTATTTTAAAATTTTTCCTTGTTTTTAGAACAATCTGAATTTATTTAAAGATCCTTGCAAAAATAAAAATTGTCGGATGTTAATGAAACTTTCAGAAACTATTCACAGATGATCGAAATTAGGTTTTCTATTAGTCATAGCAGAAATATTTTTATATTTCTTACTCTCCCCTCCATAACTAATTTTATGAAAATTCTGGAAATTCGATAGAGTCCACTTTAGTAATTACAATAGTTAGAGACAAGCAGTTGAGGAATGCAAGTCATGTTTTGTTGTTTTTAATTGGACCCCCCCCCTACATGAAAATCAGCTCTGAATTGTAACATACAACAATCAATAAAACAAATATATTTAATTTCAATTGCTTTTATTTTAGTTTTTATGAATATGGACAATATTTTCTGAAAGCAAAAAAAATTTTATGAAAAATGAATTTAATACAATTGTTATTTTTAATAAGATTTTTACATTTAAGCTGTTAAAATATAAAATTAGTTAAAAGCCGCATCCACTTTCGTAAGTGTCCTTATGAGATTTTTTTTTTTTTTTTTAGCGCGTTGTAAATTGTATCGTTTTGACTAATCGGAAGACCCGTAGTAATTAAGAAACATAATTGTGCGTTTATAATCGGGCTGTAATTATAGAGTACGGAAGACCCACCAGAATACAATTAAGTGGCGTTGAATTAAGTATTGTTCTCAGCTGTTAAGGCCTTTACTTTTGCGAAACACGTGTGGAGAAGTTAATTTGATTTTTCAACTGAAAAGGGTACCTAAAAGTATCAGTATCATTATGAAATTTATAGGATACTATTTTTATAAGAATCTCAGTTATGGCATTTTTTTCCATAAACGAAAAATCAAAATTAATAAAATGAATGGAAATACAAATAACACAGTAAAATGTACATAAAATTATAGTATTTTAGGTACATTTGATAAAATTTCATAAGAAAGGTACCTATAAATTAAATACATTTATGTAATTTAATCACACTTAAGTCTTATTTTAATTTCTTTATTTTCCATAAAGCATCGTAAAAAGTGCAAAAAACAAAAAATTAGAGCGCTGAAAGTTTAACGTGGTAAATAATTTGTTCACTTAAATGTAAAGTATTTCACTTTTCTCCTTCCGTAGAACAAATTAGCCTCACGGAATCGTCAATGTCATTCATCACTTGTCAAGTGACGCGAAAGTTTGACATGCTTTGTTTAATTTTCAAATTAAATCTTTTCGGCGCAGAAGTTAGTTAAGCTTGGTTCAAAATATTTTAAGTAAACAATTTCTGATTTAAGTTTTGTAAAAATGATAGATATTTAAAATAGTTTCAAAGTGAGATTTTCAGTTTTTTTATAAAATGGAAAAATGGTTGCCATCTGTCAATTTTGCTGACTCAAAAAAAAAACTTTCATCTTTCCTCTTAATAATAACAAACATTAAGACGATAAAATTTTGTTTTCGACAAGTTTAGCATCTTTTTCATCATGCTGTGCTCTTTTTAGCGATCTCGTGGAGGTACCTACGTTAACAAAGAAATACTGCAAGTCACAATTCAAATTAAATACATTTGCCATAAATAAAATCCATGCGTTAATTTTTTTTTTTTTTTTTTTTTTTGTTAGGGAAGTCAGTTTTTACAACGGCTTTAACACTAGATCTCTCTCACGTTAACGTTTATAAAACTTATTTTATTCGTGGTCTAGAGTGCTTTGCAAAATAATTTAAAAATTTCAAGTGGCAATACCTTTTGCAGAAGTCTTTATATGAAAACAAAAGGAGTTTAAAAAAAAAAAACGCCTGGTTGGTTACATTCAGAATTAATGGACGAAAAACATGAACTTCGTCACTTGTCCGTTAAACCGAAAGTTTACAATAAAAGAACTTTGTAGAATGGTGAGAATTTCTCTACTTACAACTAATTTCAGCACTCCCTTCTGATCAACAACGGAGACAAAATTTGAAATCTACCAGCGTCTCGTTTTCTGTAGCTCTTTAAGGAAGCCACTTTGGTCGGTGTATAGGATACAAATACAATGGAACTCTGGGTAAATCAAATCGCCTTTTTTCTTCTGAATACCTTCCAGAACAAAAAGAAGAGTCCATTTATTTGACACCCCCCTCAAACACACCAAAACAACCTGCAGTATTAAAAAATCTTTACAATATTATGAAGGGACGTTCAGATCCTGTAGATAAATTCTCGGAAGATTACATAAACAGTCATTATTTATTTATATATATATATATAGAGAGAGAGAAAGAGAGAGAGAGAGAAATAGGAAAGAACACGTTAGGTAAAAATATCATTTCTTCGCTACATAAGAGTTCTCAAGTTTCAAATACGAGAGCCGAAAACCTCAGTACAATTATTTAAATTAAAGTATCAAGCCCTGTTTCATCCTCAAGCGAAAATTTAGAAATAGTGATTTTCCAAGCGTAGCTTAGATGTGGCACAAGGCCAAAGTAGGGGGTACCCAGTGAGGATCGGACTCACTGCTCAGCCGTTATAGTTCTAGCGATACAAGCTTGCTAACCAATACACCACCTCGAGGTGCCCAGCGAAAATTTAGGAATAACCAACCTTGAAATTTACGCATCTTTATAAGCATACCTATTCGCAAAATTAGTTACTATGGAAACGGCTAGGGCGGCCATTTTGATAAGGGGCCTAAGAGTTAATTTTTATCCTCATATCAGTCACCTTCGGAAAGAGGTCAAGCCGAGGTAGGGTCGGGGTGTCTATTTCAAAGCGAATGAATTTCAAGATTGGTTATTCCTAAATTTTCGCTTGAGGATGAAACAGGGCTTGATACTTTAATTCAATTTACATATACATGCATATACATATATATATTATATTATATATATATATATATTATATTATATATACATATATATATATATATATATATATATATATATATATATATATATATATATATATATATGCATGTTTCATTAAAAACGACAGACAAGGTACTACGGTTAAGCTTTTTATTTAATTTTTCTTGTGTTCTGACAAGAGCTGGTGTGTAAGAACTGTCCAAATGTTTTATATTTCCGAGCGCTTTCGGCTATACCTTTAGCCATTATCAAGGACGATTCGATTTTTCAGCTAAATTGAGTGTGTGCGTTCTGTGTATGTCTTAGTGTGTGGTAGGGATGTTTTTAATTTCCGAATACGGTTAGCACATTGTGGCTTTGTTCGTAGTTAATATTGTTAAGAGTTAGCTTTTTCTTTTTTATTATTAAAGCTTCCATTATTTTTAGTCTTTTTTTACAGGTGGATGCAGTTAATATATTTGTGTTTTCTACTAGTATGTTCCTAATGGAATCGAGTAAATCTGTGTGTGTGTTTAAATGGGTTCTAATGGAGCTGTGATCAGATAGGTGTAACGTAAGACATCTGGGTAAGCATGTGGTTGTGTAACCAATGTAATTATTTATGAGTCCAGTTTGATCAGGAACACAGTTCCTTAAGAGGCATTTGAACTCATAGATAATGTTCGTTCTTTGTAATTTTGACTTAACTGGTGTGTTGTTATTTCTGAGAATAAGGTTGGCTGTCTTAAATTTTTTATAATAGATAATAAATTTGATTTTTTTATTCGGATCAATTGGAGTAGTATATTTCTTTATAATATGCCTTAGAGAAAATTTGTCTTGTTTGTAATTAATATGCATTTGGTTTTTCTAATAAATGTGTATATGATTTTTGGCTGTGTGTTCGCTATCGTTATTACTTGCTTTGGGGAGGAATAATCTAATTTGGTGGTCTATAAGGTAGTTAGTATATAATATTATCTATTATAAAAAATTCCAGAGAATGTAAATAAATCTAAAAGACTTGCCTGTGTCGCTAATCAATATTTCATTGATTGATTGATTTGTTTTCTACGGACTATTAACACTTTGCAGGTTATTTAAAGCCAGAAAATATTTTTAGATTATAAGAATTTTTTTGGTGATGGGAGATAATAATGGTTATAGTGCTACAAGTTTTACTAATTAACCCATAGCTGGGAGGAGAAGAGGCCGATTCATACCTTTCCTAAGGTTAAGTGAATTTAACGTAACCAAGTAAAATTGGAACTCGGCTCTACAATTAACAACTTTAGGCCATTATTCATTACACCACCCGTACATCCAATCTTACAACAAATATAAACGACAGAAAATTTAATTTCTCGAAATTTCATAAATTAAATAAATGGTCGGGGCGGGGGGTAATAGATGTAAAGTATAAAATACTTTTACTAATATTTCTAAAAGAGAAACTTTTCTAAAATTATTTCATTCATTTGTGAATTAGTCCTGAAAGTTTCATTAAAATCCAACAATTATTTGCAAGAATTTCCAAATCAACGTGTTTTTCACTGCAAAAAATGCTACAATTTCCTATACTAATCTTTGGGTCTCCGCTAACATAAAAAAAAGTTTATAACCGAAATTTCGAACGCTCTAAAAAGGACCACAAATATAACTTAATAATCAAAAAAATCTTTTAGTATTTCCTCTTAAGTTTGGGTTATTTTTTCATAATGGTATACTAATTTTTTAGCAAATCAATGGAGGTATTTACATTTAATGTATATACGCTACCTGTGACCCACTTTAGTGACGTTGAGGACACCGTATGGATTACAGCAACAGCAGTGAGCGTGTCTAGGGCAAGATAACCTGAGTTCACCCGTCTTCAAGCTGGTTTTAAATTCAAAATTATCCTTTTCGTAGATCAGTAACCCGACCAAAAGTAATTGGCCTAGTGTGCTTTGCTATATTCTCTCTTGGCTCGTAGGATAGAGGTATTCGATGGGGTGTAATGGTTAACAAACTTGTCTCGCTTATATCAATTACAGCTGAGTAGTGGGTTTGAACCTCACTGGGTTCCCCATACTTTCGGCCTTGTGCCACATCTTAGTAAATCGCCTAGGAATTTATGTAATATAATGATTAGCAAGCTTGTCACACTTGATCAATTACGACTGAGTAATGATTTAGAGCCTCACTGGGTGCCCTATACTTTCGGCTTTGGGCCACATCTTAGCGCAGAATGTAATAAAAAACATATAAATTATTTTATTTCTAACCCTTCATTCTTTTAACTTTTGTCTTTCCGTATTTGTTACTGTGTCGTAATGTGTTATTGATTTAGTTTACTGACTAAATACTACACTTTTTACTGCTAGTTAATTGTTATTTTTGCCATGGTTAGGATTGGAGAGGATCTAATGCTAACATTCTTTTTTCTTTCTTGCAAATATGGTTTCTGTCCTTATAAATAATCATTGTTGAAAAGTTGTTATTTTCAGAGAACTTTTTCTGCCTATCATCATGATGGCTGATGCTAACCTCCAGAAGAGAAACACTCTACGCCTTCTTGGCCTTACGTTTTCTACTGACATGAAGTTGAGTGACTGCATCGAATCAATTGCTACGTCTACTGCAAGGAAAGTTGGGTCACTGTGTCGTGCCAGAAAAAATGTTCTCTTCACAGTCCATCTTGCACGTTTACAAATCTACCAGTCGTCCGTGCATTGAATGCTGTTGCCATATCTGGTCTTGTGCTCCTGCTGTACATCTTGAGATACTTGACAAAATCCAAAGAAGGATCTGTAATGTAATCGATCCTGACCAGGTACCTCATCAACAGTTACTTTCTCACCGACGTGACGTGGCTTCCGTCTGTCTTTTTTTACAAATATTTTCATAGCAACTGCTCTGATGAACTTTTTTCCCTAGTGCCCCGACTATATGAGTTTAAATGTGTCACTAGATTAGCAACTAAATCCCACAGTTTTCCCGTTGAAATGGCTAAATGCAACTATCACTTCTACTGTAGCAGTTTCTTTTCTCGCATTTCCCTCCTTTCCTATTTCTTGCGTCCCTGATAACTACAATTTTCAAAGTTTTAAATTCAACGTCAATCGCCATCTTCTGTGTTTTTGAACCCTGTTCATTTTTTGTCCTTCCCTCAATCCTTCCTATTTTTATTTTCAGTCTTCTCTTTCATTTTCATTTTCACTTTAACTCCCCGTAACGCCCTGCGTTCTAGTGGCATTACCACCTTGCTTGGTGTGAAATCATTTAAGAAAAATCTCCCACACCACAAAAACTGTACATATGGAACTAGATAGGAGTTCGTAGGGAAATTGCGATATTGTGGCATCTGTTGTATGACTGTGCAGTGTCAATAAGTTATTATGGTGAAAAGGAAAGTTTTCGAGCAGATGGGTCAGTGATGGTGTCTAGCTAAGTGATAAAATAGTGAAAATCAGTCCTCCCCCTAACTCATTTTAGATCAAGTGCCCCATTTGTACAATTTTTGTGCAATAAATACCAACTCCTACCATTACTTGAGGAAATCAAGTTATTGACTAGTAAGGAGAACAAATGAAGAAATGCATTTCCTAATGGCAGGCAATATGAAATGAATGGGAACAGAGTTAGCTGGAAATTAAACTCGGGATCAGTGATATCGTTTACCGCGTTGATAACCGGCACTTTCGTGTAGCCAGTTGAAAGCACGCGGTCTTTCTTTAGCTGCCACTTACCGTCTGCAATCCGCCATTTTTTTATTTTTTGGCTAACTTCCAAGAATGTCAGGTAGATTTTTCTCTTGACTTTTTATGTATTGTAGGAAACTGTAATTAAATTTGTTTTGAAAATATTTCCTACATCCCAGAAAAATAACTTACCACTCAATTCTAATGACCTTTACTGTACGGATTCTACTATGAGTCTAGAATTTTAACGACCTCCAATCAGTTGTTAATTGAGACAAGAAATAACTTGTAAATTTTGACGCCTCCAAAAAATGGAACTGCTATCATTTAATCACTAAGAACTATTTGCACCTAAGTATGGCTGATGCTAACCTCCAGGAAAGTAACTCATTGCAATTTCTTGATCTCACGTTTTCTACTGACATGAAGTGGAGTGATTATATTGAATCCATTGCTAGGTCTTCTAAAAAGGTTGGTTCACAGTGTCATCTAGACAATTTTTCTTGTCAGAAGCCATCTTACAGATTTATAAATCTACCATTCGTCCATGCATTGAATATTGTTGCCATATCTGGTCTGGAGCTCCGGCTACATATCTTGAGCTTCTCAATAAAATCCAAAGAAGAATCTGTAATATTATCAACCTTGACCTGGCATCTCGACTTCAGTCACTTTCCCATCGCCGTGACGTCACTCCTTTTGTCTTTCCTATGAATATTTTCGTGGAAATTGTTCTCAGCTATCCCCCTTTGTACCTCAGTGAATAAATGTCTGAATGGAAATTATTATACATATAAAAGCTTATAATTCCTGGCCACTGGCCAGAGCCGGCGCGGACTACCACTCGGAGACCTCAACTGAAGGGAGAGTCTGATTGGGACCCTAACAGGCGCTACCATCCGGAGTCAGGGAGGACCTGGGAAGAACGGCAGTTAAGTAGTGGTTCTTCTGATCAGAAGCCTTGCAACCGGATGTAGTTTATTGTCTTATTGTCATACCCAGGACG
>OZ010612.1:8776219-8796219 GCA_963932145.1 Acanthosepion lycidas | reverse complement strand
CCCGTGAGTATCAGATTTTCCAAGCCCTCCTTCCTCATCACATGTCCCAGAAATTCCAACAGCTTCTGTTGCTTCAAGTCATATTTGGGGAGATTGTCCAGCATTCGCTGGCATAGTGGAGGACAGATATCACGTAACAGTTCAATACTCTTTACTTTGTTTCCAATGAAATTTTTCTGTCTCTTAATACTCTGCTTAGTTTTTGGAAGGCATCTTTGGCCATCCCAATACGTCTTCAGATCACAATGTCGCACTTTCCGTCCTCCTCCCCGATATTTAAATTTCTGTGCATGCTTGATTTTATGTTTTGCTAATCACATATAACCTCCAACGTTTGATTAAAAACCCCAAAATTTAATGAAATCGGTTGTTTGCGTATGCGAAGCACGCGCAAATATTGCCTAAATAAATTATGACATTTAATAAATGTTTTATTATTAGCCTAACAACATAATAAAACGAAAACGCCTTTAATCTTTCTCGTCTTTGGGGACGCCTCAGGCGCCAGGGTTTAAACCCGCACCTCTTCCATTGCACAAGTATTGCCTTCGGCAGATGAGCCCCTGGAGCTGAGCATAATAATTGTAAATCCGCATAAAGATGAAAGTTGAATATATCTGTGCCCACTGGAAAGAAATTTGGCACAAGGACAACAAAAAGAAGTGACGGGACTATATAAAAGGGACACAAATTGCTCAGCTCCCTTGCCATTTCCCTATTGGGATGCATCAGGTGTCAGAGATTAAACCTAACCTTCTTCCGTGGGAGAAGTATTACCGGGGGACCCCACGACCTGGAGCTGAACATAATATTAATTGCAAACACGCATTAAAATGTGGGTTTTGAATATGTTACGAGGTCAAATTTAAAGTGGTAGCCCACACGTATATGGAACTAAGGAATAACAATAGCTATAGTCATCTGCCATCCACCACCTTGCTTCCAGATAATAACGCTATGCCCACTCCAAGGGAGAAGTAATGCCTTAGGGACTGGGTTCTAGGACTGAGCTTACATTCAGTCAGTCAAATGCCATACGCGATACACACTTGGGCGATCATCTCTCTTTCGACTCATCTCTGACTAGACAGATGATTTTCCCACAATTAGTTGCTGTTTCTTTCTGTAGTAGTTTGGTTGCCAAGTATTGAGGGATAATGACGAGGAAACACACGTGTTATCTTTAACAAAACAAGATGAGGAATTTATTTAGAAATTAACACATTTTAAGTTGTCAGGAACTTATTTCAGAAAAAGGAGTTAAATATTTAAAGTTCCTAGTTTCGATGAACTGTCAAGAAGAGAAAATGTCCATATTAAATCATCGGACACAAAGTAACAGTCCAAAATGTCTAAAACAAATTGAGAGAGTTCGTTTTTCACATAAAAGTTATACGGTTGTATTCAACATGAATGAAAAGAGATATTTTAAGGTACTTAGCTTTGGAGTTGAATAAAATTCTTTGAAATTGCCCTGCTCTCATTAGAGGCTGATAATGTATTAGCGTGTAATTTGACATCGGCGTTATTCAGACGCTTAGAACTCTGGCTTTCTGCTTCTTGCTCCCCCGCCTCTCTCTCTCTCTCTCTCTCTCTCTCTCTCTCTCTCTCTGCCTATATATATCAAAAAGCGATTTCATAACGGCTCGTCACTTTTTTCTCAGTTTCTAAGCCACTGGTCAAAATAAAATTTCGCATAGACTCGCGAATTTGAAAACAGTGAAGAAAAGAGTTATTTTTATTTCGTATTCACCACAAATATCATCAACTGATGTTTGTTTTTGTTTTTTTCGAAGATCGGTGGATATCAATTGATTATTTCCAACGATACGGGCCTCATTCATTTGAGTCTAATTGATTTACTGGCAATTCTAGGATTCTTGATTCCTGATTCCTGAAGTATTTTGGCTGCAAATAAAACTGGATGAACAAGCCAACGACAGGGCTATGTCTACATGCAGGCATCTCAAAGAGATAAAAAGAGGAAAAAAATGGTGATAACTTGGTGCAAAGAATGCACAAATCAATATGGCGGAGAATACTTTAAGGATGATGATACTGTAAAAATATAAAATTTGGAGATTCATCATTTTTTTTAGTTTCCTTCTTTTTTTATATTTTAAAAGAGTTAAAATATCAATTTTAGAGGTTTTGTATAGAATTAAGCGAAAATAAGACATTCCCTTTAAAAATGAATTTTCTCGATTTTGCCGGTTTTTCCCAAACGCACAATTTCCTTAACAACTCTTTTAACAAAACACGCCATTTTACTATCAATATTTTCATCAAACACGCCATTTCAATATCAACACTTTCATCAAACACGCCATGTCACTAACAACATTTTCACCGAACACGCCATTTCATTATCAACACTTTCCTCGAACACACAACTTCACTAAAAATACCTTTCTCCCAAAACACCACTTCACCAACAATACTTTTCCTTAAACACACCATTTTACCAACAACGCTTTTCTCGAAACACCCCATTTGACAAACAACCCTTTACTTTTTTTCACGAAACACACCACTTCACTAACAACACTTTTCCCCAGACATTATACTTCACTAAAAACACCTTTCCTCAAACACACTATTTCACTAACAACATATTTCTTCACCTTGAAAGAGATGACGTTATAACTTCTTCAATGGTGAGAACTTTTAACTAAATATTCACAATTACGTTTCCTACTGCATTATAAAATATTGTCCTTGATAAACAACTGACAATAAATCAAACAAGGCAGTTATGTATGACCTAAAAAAATTAATAATAAATATTTAAATAATTTAATGTATGTCATTTATTTCCTTAAAAATATTCAATGTATGGCCTCTTCCTCTATCCGGAAATATATTTTCAACAAAGTTTTAAAATTTAAAATTAAAATATAATAATATATTTTTTTAAATAACGTAATATGGAATACTTAACCGATAGCAATATACGAAAAAACACTCTATATAATGAATTTAAAAATATATTATTAAAAAACTAAAGTAATTACATGTTATGAGCATATTTTGTTTTGTCTTACGTAGGGGGTCAAATTATAATGAATTTATAAAGCATTCTGAATCCCACTATTAACTTTTATAAAATAAAATATTCTTTTATCTTAGTGATTTGGAGTGATTAATATATATATATATATATATATATATATATATATATATATATATATATATATATATATATATATATATATATATATAATAGGAAAGAACAGTCAGATTTATAATCCAGAGTTCTTTAGTATTTATTTTTTCAATTTTTGAATAAAATTGGAAATACCGTTTAAAACCACAACAACTGAAGACTGGAAAGTTTACCAAGAAACTTCGAATTGAGGATAAAATTGATATTTAAAAGCTAAATAATCTTTTCATATAATATTCCGTGATGGAACTCATCCGAGTTCCTTCACCCATAGGACTGTGCCCCCACCCCACTAGCCATGACTACTATCACCAAGCCGCTCCATCCAGAGCATTAGAAGCTGGTTCAAGCAATGATATACAAGTGATAGAAATTATTAGGAGGATTTGATAATTATAATTAAGTAATTCATCGAGTCTAGAAGAAATCTATAAAGCACTGGACGACCGTTTCATCCTATATATATATATATATATATATATATATATATATATATATGGTGGGGTGCAATGTTATCGACCCTGACTTGGCACCCCGTCTTCAGTGACTTTCCCATCGCCATAATATGGCTTCCTTGTGTCTTTTCTATAAATACTTTCATGATAATTGTTCTGATGAAGTTTCGTCTGGGCCACCTAGACATTATCAATTTAAGTGCACTGATGGATTGGAAATAAGATTTCATAATTTTATTGTAGAAATGGCTCAATGTAACTGTAAGTTCTATGCTAACAGTTTCTTTTCTCGTACTTATCGTTTGTGGAACTCTCTTCCGGCTTCTTGCTTTCCAGCTAACTTTTATTTTAAAAAATTTAAATGTAATGTTAATTATTATTTACTGTCTTCTTGATTCCTCTTCTTTTATTTTTCTCGCTCCTGAATAATGTTTTTTTCTTTTTTTCTTATTCTTTCACATTCAGTAACTTCTTGCGTCTTAGTGGCTTTATTGCCTTGCTTTGTGGCGAAATGATTAATATATATATATATATATATATATATATATATATATTAACAAAGAATCCCCTTTCAGGTGTACTCTGTCCGATCACTACTATAAGTTTCCATGCCTTTAAGCAATTATCAGGCAGTCGGCAGCTGTAATGCGAAAATGTGAGTTTTTATTACCCCAGGTAAGACTAAGATGGGGAAAAATATGGACGGTGTTCGCGCACCGTGCATAAGCCAACCAATCTCACCTGGAGGGGAAAGGCACCCATCCGGATATATATATATATATATATATATATATATATATATATATATATATATATATATAATGAAATGGGATAAATCCGCCAATTATTGATGCACACTGCTGATGAGTCCCAAACAGGACGAAACGGCCATCCACTGCTTTCTGCATTCTGTTGAGGATTCTTCTAGACTCCATGAATGACTATGAATGCTTATTCAAATCCCTCCCCCAGACCAAACTTCTATCACTTATATATCCCTTCTTGATCCAGCTTCTAATGCTCTAGATGGAATGGTTCATTGAAAGAAGACGTTACTTATTAGTTTATGTATACTTGGATGAGTATCACCATTTAGTGAGTAGCTGGGCTATATTGAGTCTAGTCATTTTTTTTTACGTCACCAAGACCCGTTGGCCTAGTGCTGTATCGTAACGATCCGGTTTCGATTCTCGGTAGTGGATGCCGAGGAGACCCAAATAGGACAAAACGAGCGTCCAGCGCTTTCTGCACTTGTATTCAAATCCCCCCCACCCAATAATTTCAGTGTTTGTATATCGATGCTTGATCCAGCTTTCAATGCTCTGATAAGGAGCAGCTGGGGAAAAGACGTCTCTCGTGGGGGAGGGACAATCCTATGGGAAAGGTATTCTCGGATGCGTTACACCACGGAAAATGAGAGTAGTGCTATATCGAATCTAGTTTGTCACCTCTTCGTCGCCGAGGCCCGTTGGTACAGTTGGTATGTCGCTTGCGCCATATCGTAACTGTCCTGGTTCGATTATCGGTAGTGGATGCGCACTGCTGATGAGTCCCCGCCCCGGTGCTTTCTGCATTCTGTTAAGAATTCTTATATATATATATATATATATATATATATATATATATATATATATATATATATATATATATATAAGGATTCTTTCTGGTCTCGGTGCCTATTGTACGACGCCATTAATTTATCTTGCCCTGACGAACGGTCGTCGTCTCATCACTGGTATGCCACAATAACTAACATCGAAGAGGATACGTAATGAACACTTAAACAAACTACTTTCCAACAACTACTTTCTGTGCCCAATCAGTGTTAGCAAAATATCTCGTCACTGGTATGCCACGATAATTAATATCGAAGAGGATAGAGGAGTGAACACTTGGACAAAGTATTCTTCCTTACATGTCTAATCAATGCTTTTAAATGTTCTTAAAACCCATTATTTTGATAAAAACCCGTCACTGGTATGCCATCGCACAGGATAGGTGTATGAAGACTTGAGCAAATCAAATTTCCTTAACTACCTTACC
This sequence comes from Acanthosepion lycidas, assembly GCA_963932145.1. NCBI lineage: Eukaryota > Metazoa > Mollusca > Cephalopoda > Sepiida > Sepiidae > Acanthosepion > Acanthosepion lycidas. The sequence continues at coordinate 8,790,555 of OZ010612.1, read as the reverse complement.
ACATCGGTACTAGTAGCAATAAAAAATAATGTTGTTTCAACCATTGTCAACCTTGACAGAGAGTAGCCATATTTACGAAGATGTTTTTCAGGGTAACTTTCATCCTTCAGACTTTCATTTTGTTTAAATATTTGTTTGACAAAGTCTGGAATCGTCATAGTGACCGCTACACCCCTGAGAAAAGTCTGTAAGTTACTGTTTAATAATTATCACAAATATATGTTTTATTTAATTTATTTTTTAAATCCAATTTGAAATGGTTGTCAAGCAACTTATTTACGTTTTGCATATATATTTTCTGTTTTTAGAAGCTGCACCAAAGAAGCTACGGTCTAAAGCAGGAATGGCTAAGCCGCGTCTCGCGAGCCACGTGCGGCTATTAAACCAGTAATATGCGGCTATTTGACCTTTAATATGCGGCTATTTGACCTTTAATATGCGGCTCTTTGACCCTTAATACGCGGCTCTTTGACCTTTAATATGCGGCTATTTGAACTTTAATATACGGTTATTTGACCATTAATATGCGGCTATTTGACCTGTAATATGCGGCTATTTGACCCTTAATACGCAGCTCTTTGACCTTTAACATGCGGCTATTTGACCCTTACTACGCGGCTCTTTGACCTTTAATATGCGGCTATTTCACCCTTAATACGCAGCTCTTTGACCTTTAATATGCGGCTATTTGACCCTTAATACACAGCTCTTTGACCTGTAATATGCGGCTATTTGACCCTTAATACGCAGCTCTTTGACCTTTAATATGCGGCTATTTGACCCTTAATACGCAGCTCTTTGACCTGTAATATGCGGCTATTTGACCCATAATAAGCAGCTCTTTGACCTTTAATATGCGGCTATTTGACCCTTAATACGCATCTTTTTGACCTTTAATATGCAGCTATTTGACCCTTAATACGCAGCTCTTTGACCTGTAATATGCGGCTATTTGACCCTTAATACGCGGCTCTTTGACCTTTAATTTTCGGCTATTTGACCCTTAATATGCGGCTATTTGACCCTTAATACGCGGCTCTTTGACCTTTAATATGCGGCTCATGGGAATATGTTGCCTGAGCTCTTTTTTTCACCACAGTTAATATAAAAGGTAAATAATAAAAAATTGTAATTATTTACTGGGTATGAATTGAGACCGTATTGGATTGAAACAGAAGTTTAATGTTAATGTGCATGTAAGAAAAATGTATGTGTAAATGTTGTCCATATCAAGTTTGGCCACCCCTGGTTTAAAGGGATTAGATAAACGCCAGAAATTCAGTCTGAATCAGTAAAAAGATGAGAGAAAGATAAGAAAATGTATCTGTCATTATACAGGGAAAATCTATCTATCTATCTATCTATCTATCTATCTATCTATCTATCTATCTATCTATCTCTAGGGTGTCCCTAAAATCTGGATATATAGGATAATCTATCTATCTAAAACTAGCTAGCTAGCTAGCTAGCTATCTACAAGGTGTCCCTAAAGTCTGGGCACATGAGATAATTTATCTATCTATCTATCTATCTCTCTCTCTCTATATATATATATATATATATCTGTCTGCCTCTCTCTCTCTATCTATCTATCTATCTACAGGGTGTCCCTTAAGTCTGGACACATGGGATAATCTATCTATCTATCTATCTATCTATCTATCTATCTATCTATCTATCTATCTACAGGGTGTCCCTTAAGTCTGGACACATGGGATAATCTATCTATCTATCTATCTATCTATCTATCTCTATCTATCTATCTATCTATCTATCTATCTATCTATCTATCTATCTATCTATCTATCTACAGGGTGTCCCTTAAGTCTGGACACATGGGATAATCTATCTATCTATCTATCTATCTGATGCCCCTAAAGATCGATAAAAAAATTAAGGTATGGATTTCTCACATAGGTGTGAAAACTTTGGCCTCAACCTTTGAACTCAAGAATCCATAGAAATTTGGGTTTAATGCTGTAAAAAGTAAAAGTTTAAAAGACAAATGTGGACCGAGAAGAAAATCTGTTTATCAGATTTGTTGTCAACCAGTGTTTTTATTAGGTTGGTGCAAAAATAATGACGTAATAATGTCGTTTTTTTACGTATTTTTTATCGTCAAAAAACGACATTATTACGTCATTATTTTTGAACCAACCTAATAGTTATTGGTTCTGACTTCGTGATGTCATTTGCAGCTGGGTGCCACTAGAAATTGGTTGACGTGCTACGTGTGGCAAGCATGCCGTAGGTTGAGGCTGCTCGTTTCTGAGTCCACCCGTCTACTAGCCAGTCTTTCTTGCAGATGCCTGCAGTTGTTTGTTCAACACCCACAGAGCCCACCTGTAGTTATGCTGAGCAGGCCTTAGCTACAGTTTCTGGCTTGAGGACTAGTTTAAACAATGCCATTACACTCATACCCTCGGTCACGATGACTGGTGATTTTGTTTCTACCATCGACGGCTTTTTGTGTTACCATCAACGTCTACCCAATTTCACTCACAAGGCTTTGGTCAATACGCTGTATGGCTTTCCGAGACTTTCTAACAGTTGGAATCGCCTCCCGGTAACATCAAGGACTCACTTCCCTGCCAAATCGAACATGGTGAGATTTGAACTCGGGTCTCATAGTCGGAAAGTGAATGTTCTAACCACTCGCCCAAACGTACATATAAACGTTATTAAAGTGGTTACTCGTATTTGAAATAGACGGCTCATTTTCATTTTTACTTTAAACAGTCTGTGTTACGTCTATCGAACCTGTACCCCCACCACCTTTCTAGGAGACGAAACTGTTTGATCCGGTGTCCCTGCCACTACTACAATAAAAAGCGAAGTCGGAGTAGCCCATCCCCCAATTTACTTGAGTCTTAGGGGCATACAATCAAGGAGTTGGCCACGAGCATCACCAAACCTTTACTACAAAGGGTAACGCCAATTGTAACAAAGGGTAATGGTTTCTCCTACAAAAGGGAACACGGGTTCGATAGACGTAATATACACTAATTAAAGTAAAAATAAAAATGAGGTATTAATTCCCCAAGGACACATGGCACAGTGGATAAAGGCGTTAGTTAGATGCAGTAACATGACCCAAAGTGTGTGAGTTCAATACCTGGTTAAGGCGGTGGAGAACTTGGAAAGGAGAATTAACAGGAGATAACTGATAACTGACATCCATTAAAACATGGCACGTGGAACTAGAACAGTCTACTCCAGTGAGCGAAATAAAGGGTTCAGTTCGACATTCCAACCACCTGAAGAAGGCCGGAGCGTACAACGGCCGAAACGTTATCTCCAGTTGCCTTGATCTATCCACTATCCTTCTCTTCATCCTTTCCTCTATCACTCCTATCTGATCTTGCTCCAAATCTTCTGTAACCCCTTGCGTCCTAGTGGCTTCCCGCCTTGCTTGGAGTGAAACACTTAAAAAAATAAATAAATAAATAAATAGTCCGAATAATGTAAATAGTGTACATAATACCTCATCTCAGAAATATAAACAGATACTCAGATCATTTATAATATATATATATATATATATATATATATATGATATATAATGGTGATACGACTATATACCGGTTCACCCCTAAAGCTCTTGGTGATCAGAGATTGGCAGCTAATCTCACTTCTGATCTAATACAAACTAACCAGTGGGGGTAAAAACTGGCTGGTTACATTCAATGCCTCGAAAACCAAGTTAGTTACATTCGATCATCGCCGATCGGACCCTGAACTATACCATTAGTCAGGATGAATGGGTACCTACTAGGTGAGGCACCATGCCTTGAGAGACTATTGGGCCTTCAACGCACACCTAACTTTAAAAGGAACTCGTATATTCGATCCATCGCTAAAGATGCCGTAAAGATTTTCGGCTCACTGTCCCATTAGAGTAATTATCCAACTCTTCGTGCTATCCTCTACACCTACAAGAGCCAGATCAGGTCTCACTCTCCAGTCACGATAGAGTCCAAAAGCAACCCAAGCCCTTGTGGGCGAGTGATAAATTATTTTCCACCCTCCGACCCCTCTCTCACAGGTGGAATGGGACAAACCTCTCACTGCTCTATTACGACTTCCATGGAAAATGCGCTGACGAATTGCATTCTGTGGTTCCGCCAGTTCTAACGTTCACGGCTAGGACGGCCATGGCCAAGCACATTATAACAAACCACCCTCGTATTTCATTAGTGAGAAGTAAGTTCCGCTCAAACAGCTTCTTCCCTCGAACCATTGCTCTGTGGAACCGACTCCCAAGAGAGTGTTTCCCCATCACTACAATCTTGGCCTGTTCAAGTCTAAAGTTAACCATTATCTCCCCTCCTATCCCTATAAACTGCCTCTGTAATCCTCTACCTCGAATGGCTCCACGTGGTACATGGTGATCTTCACCGTAAAAAATACTAATAATAAAATAAAAAAAATGGAGAAATATTGGCAGTATGCAAAGCAGATGGGCAAACTGTGTTTTGATATTGGAAAATCGATGTTGTCATTTAATCCAGGCTGGACGTTTGAATAATATTTAGGTAAACACACCTGTTAAATTCGAGGCTAGTATCATATTATTATCATAATTTAATATATGGGAGATAGTATACGGTTAAATTGTTTCAAATGATTTTGTGATAAGTTGTATCAGTAACAGGAGCCGTAGAAAAAAAAAACACACGAAAGTTTTCATTCATACAAATATTCTCTTTTCAAATCATTTACGTATTCTGTGACGTGACAAATTCTGCCTGTCCGGAAAAATAAAACAATAAATAGAGTTTTAACTTCGTCTCTGTATGAATCTGGCGTAGATAAACAAGTTATCAAATATATTAGCACTGACAAGGTTAATTGGGTTGTTTTTTTTTCACGGCTTATCAACCTTTTGCAAGTTATATAAACCCAGAAAATATTTTTACTTCTGGCATGAAAACTAGTTTAAACAATATCAGTACGCTCAAACACTCAGTCACAATGACTGATGATTTTGTGCTACCATCAACGGCTTTTTTGTGCTACCATCAAAGTCTACCAAATTTTACTCAAAGGCTTTGTTCCACATGTTGTATGGCTTTCCGGCAGTTGGAATCGCTTCCCGGTAAAAAGAAGTCACCCCCACCTCTGCCAAATCGACCATGGTAAAATTTGAACTCGGGTCTCATAGTCGGAAAGTGAACGTTCTAGCCACTCGCCCATACGTACATAAAAACGTTATTATAGTAGATACTCGTATTTGAAATAGATGCCTCTTTTTCATTTTTACTTTAAACAGTGTGTATTATGTCTATCGAACCTGCACCGCCTTCTTTGTAGGAGACAGCACTGTCTGACCCGGCGTCCTTACCACTGCTACAAAGGGGAGCGCGGATCAAACGGTGATTTCGCCGTAATATAGTGTAAAGACAAACATGGGACGTTTATTTCAAATACAGGTATCTACTACAATGAGGTTTAAAATAATAAAATTGTCGGGTTAAAAAATAAATCCATTAGTTCTTAGGTTCATATATATTTACACATTTATATATGTAGATAAGTAAACTAGTGTCGTCTATCTTTACGACTGTAATGAGTTTGATTTTAACTTGGTACCTCAAGCCGAGGCCAGTTTAGTAAATATATTGTAACTCGGATATAAGAGACCCGGATATAAGAGAAACCCGGATATAAGAGATAATTTCTATGGTCCCAAATTAGAGAGTGGTTATATATATATATATATATATATATATATATATATATATATATATGGAGAGAGAGAGAGAGAGAGAGAGATTAAAGAGAAAAGCAGACAAAGAGAGGGGAAAATTGAAAAGTGAAAGAGAGAAACTTGAAAGAGAAACAATGGAAAAAATCGAGCGAGTAAAAAGAAAGAAAGAAAGAAAGAAAGTGGAGAGACTTAAATAAAGTGGAGGATAAAAAAAAGAATGAGATAAATTAAAAAAAGGGTAGACACACAACGCGCCCCTCGCTCAGCTTTCCACCAACTGGCTAGTGAATACCCCGGTTTGCCTCTCGATTCTTGATCACATCGGTGTACACCAAAAACTGGGAAGAGACCTGCTGTACGTTCACAAGGAAACAAAAGAGGAAATCTTACACTACGTCGAGAAATGATAACACGAAATCTGTTTCCAAGATTATACAATAGATGTCTTTATTCAGGGCTTATCTTGTTCGACCATGGTGGTTATGTATATGACATTTCGGGCAACATCTGCCATATCAGCCTAACAGCTCCTCTCTCCCTCCTGCCACCAGCTGACAATCTGAACATCAAGACATGTGATCAACATTACAAACGGCCGGCATCGGTACTGCGCGAAAGTTAGTCTATCCTTCCCCTACCAAGGGTGAATCTGGTGTAATGGAATAACCCGGCACCACCGTGAATGATTACACTATAGGTAGTAAGTACCTATAAAGTCAACTGTCTACGAAAGACTGGAAGACGACAGAAAGAGAGTCCTCAGGTTATCGGGGAACACCTGGCGGCATTCTTGTCGCAGTATGGCGACATACTGGGTGCCACCTGCGATAGCTTGACCGGGGGATGGAGCTTCGAGATTATGTTGAATGAAAAGGCCTTCCGCTCCATCCCCAACTGTCTGGATGTTGGACGCCTGAAGCTGCCGGTCATTGTGACCGGTCGCAAGCCAGTATGTTGGAAGTGCGGAGAGACTGGTCATCTCTCCTCTTCCTGTCCAGAGAAGAAGGCCTCTGGGAGTCAGGCTCCGGTTGACCAAAATACCCCTCTGACCGCGTCTTTAGATTCCGCCACGCCTGTAATGGGCATGCCAGCTTCCAGGACCGATGGGGTTAAACCTCCGGTTGGGTCTACTTCAAAGCCCCCATTCTCCAAAGAGCTTTTTCCTGCTGCTGATAGTGCAATTGTGGAGAGGGGAGAGGGGGAATGGCAGGTTGCTGGCAGGGTTAGAGGGAAGCGCCAGACAGCGGGTCCTCAGTCTCCTGAAGCCCACGGGACGAATGGCACTAACAGTCCCACTCCCTCTGTCAACAGTAAGGGCGACGCCCCGGTCTCTGGACCATCCCTAAGAGATCAACAGAGAAAGTACGATCCGAGGTTTGAGAAAACGGAGAAGATAAAATTACTAAAAGAGAAGCTGGAAAAACAAAAATCTACCCTACATCCGTCAACCCCTCACAATAGTGATCCCAGCCCTAAAAAGACCTCGCCCTTGAAAAAAGCATCATCTTCTACCAGTGAATCCCCACACCCTTCTACCCCTCTCAGTAGAGAACCCAGCCCCAAAAAACCCTCCCCTTCGAAAAAGGCAACTCCCTCTACATCTTCTGCCCATCAATCTCCACGCCCTTCAAATACTCCCAGTAAGAAATCAAGTCCTAAAAAGACCTCCCCAGCGAAAAAGGACATTCCCTCCACAACTTCCGCCCTAAATTCTCAGCCCTCATCCCCTCTTAGTAGGGATCCTAGCCCGTTAAGGCAAATTTCACAGCAAACTTCCCCTTCTAAAACTTCTGACGTTCCCCCACCCACCAACAAAAGGCAAAGGAGTCCCACTCAAGACTCAAAAGAGAAAAAAAAGAAACATAAAAATATGTTCAACACAGGAGAGGAGGTGTGTTACATTTCTCCAGCCCAAGCGGAAAAAGCGAGAGACTATGGGAACCGCATCACAAATTTAAAATACCTCCTCTCAATTAAACAATTTGCGGACAAAGACATTGAGGACCCAAAAAACTTCCCAGATGCCCAAAGAGTCTTAACTGTAATAAGAACTGGGACGGGGGCTAGACTCATTTGGGCTATGTTGGACGAGGCAATTGCATCCTTCAAAATGTCCCCGCCTATTGCTATCGTCGAAAATGACAAGCTGAAGAAATTGAAACAATTTTGTGCCGGGAGGGTCCCTGTTTTTGTTCACCCCTCCCTATATAGAGCACTAAAGTTGACCTTCCCATGGGATATAGGCGGTCTCTCGCAAGACGGCTCCGTCAACAATGAGATGGGCCACGGGTCGATGGGAGAGGCTGTCGGTATCCTCACCCCGACAATGTTCAAATCAGCGTCTCAATCCTAATTAGGCATTTCAATGGCTCTCTGGTTAGCAAGTCTAAATGTCCGGGGCCTGAGGTCGGAGTCTCGAAGGGCGAGGCTCGATCGCGATCTTCAGCGCCTCGGGGTGGATGTATGTTGCGTGCAGGAGACCCGTTTCTTATCTCGCGATTATGAAGACATTCTGTCTAAGAGGTTCGTCCTCTATTCAGCATGTTTTGATGGACGCTCGAGGGGTGTTTCCTGGCTGGTGAGCAAGTCTCTGGATGCGGTGTGTGCTCTTGTCTTCGCGGATCCGGCGGGCAGGCTTTGCGTGCTGGATATTACCATAAAGGAGAAAGCTCTTCGTCTCATTGGGGTTTATGCGCCCAATGACCACAGTCAGCAGCCTGGTTTGTTTCGGCAGATCGAGCCGTTTTTGAGGACTTCTCGTTCGGTAGTTTTAGCGGGTGATTGGAATGCCGTCCTTGATCCCGATATAGATCGCATAGGGCAAAAACCGGGTACTAACAATCCGGAAGTGAAATCGTTTCGGGCCTTTATCGACGGGTTTGATCTCGTTGATAAGTATCGAAATGAGCACCCCCGGGAGGTAGCATGGACTTGGACTAGGGGCGGCAGCTCGGACACGGTGGTCAGCGCAAGCTACATCGACCGAGTTCTAGTTAAGAGAGTCGAAGTAGGGCTCTTAGAATGTCCAAGTTTCCATTATATAGTTTACTCGGATCATAGGCTTGTCCGGGTTCGGGTAAACTTAGGTAAGCCTAGGGTTAGGATGGCTGGGTACTGGAAATTAAACTCATCATTATTTGGTGAGCAAGATTTCCGGGACCAGCTTTTACTAATGTTACAGCGGGAATTGTCGGGGGCTGTGGTTGGGAATAAGTGGTGGGGTGCTTTGAAATCCAAACTTAGGTCTTTTGCTGCTGATTATAGTCGACGACTCAACCTAGCTAGGCTAGCAGCGCAAAAGTCCCTAGAAGCCAAGGTAGATCGGGCGATCAAATCCCGTGATAGTGGGGACGTAGCCTTAGCTAAGGCGGAGCTGGCCTCCTTGCTTATCAAGAAGGATCAAGCTCTAGTAGTTAGGGCTAGGATAAAAAGAATGTCTTGCGAGGCGACGAATATGGCCGCTTCATTGCGTTCAGAGGAAGCTTGTAGGGCATCTAGTCGGCATATCGCTAGCATCACATTGCCGGACAAGCGGACTGTGACTACAGACGCGGGCATTTGCGAGGCTTTTCGTGATTACTTTCAGGAACTTTTTACCAGGGAGCCCGGTCTGAGCCCTGCTCAGTTCGACGCCTATTTAGCCGACTTTCCCCGCCTTAAGGCGGCTGAAGCGGCTAGTTGCGAGGGTCCCATAACAGAGTCTGAGATCTGGGATGTGCTGAAGCAGGTTGGCCTGGACAAGACTCCGGGATTAGATGGTCTTCCCTACGAAATGTACTTGAGGCAGTCGCCCGTCTTTGTTCCCTTGCTGGCACTGATTTTCAACAACTGGATGAGGCAGGGGTCTATTCCTCAACGCTTCACCAGGGGTGTGATCAAGTTGCTTCGCAAGAAGAAAGACGGTGGGGATGGGGTAGATAATTATCGGCCTTTGACGATGTTAAATACAGAGTTGAAGATTTTAGCCAAGGTCTTAGCTGACCGTTTGCAGGTTGTCCTCTCTAGTCTGATTGGCCCCGAGCAGACTTGTGCTGTGAAGGGCAGGACTATTCAGGACAACCTTCATTTGGTACGCTTGATCATCGAGAAAGTCGACAGTGATGCCGCGCTGATCAATTTAGATCAGTCCAAGGCTTTCGATAGGGTTGACCATCGATTTCTGGAGGCTGTCCTTTCGGCCGCCGGTTTCGGGCCGCACTTTCGCACTTGGATCCGACTGCTGTATGCGTCCCCCGGTGCGCTGGTAGAAGTGAATGGGGTAAGATCGAAGCCTTTCATTTTGTCTCGCTCCATTCGTCAAGGTTGTCCGCTGTCTCCATTGCTTTACGTTCTTGCGTTGGAACCTTTCCTGCGTAAGTTGAAGACAAATCCGGTCCTTCGCGGAATTTCCTTACCTGGTGCTACCACCTCGGCCAGGTACTCCGCCTATGCTGATGACGTTTCGGTTCTGGTGTCAAGTAGGGCCGAAATTAACGAAGTCGGCAAAGAAATCAAGGGTTATGAGATGGTGACGGGGGCCAGGATCAACCGCGATAAGTCTGTTGGCTTGCGGTTGGGTTCGTGGAGGGGAGTTTCTCTTCCCGGACCTTTCCTCTGGACGGACGGGCCGGTCAAGATACTCGGCGTCTGGTTCGGTCCCGACCTCTTGTTGGAAATGAATTGGTCGGAGGTGCAAGAGAAGGCCGGGCTCGCAGTTCGTCTGTGGACTCGGAGGAATCTTTCCTTGAAGGGGAGGGCGGAAGTATGTGGCTCGCACATCTACCCGATTCTCCTTTACCGACTCTCTGTGCTTCCACTCCCGTCTAACACTTTATTGGCGTTAGTAAGGCTCCTGTTCTCCTTCTTGTGGGGAGGCAGGGCCGCCATGGTTAGTCGCGAGATCTGTTACCTCCATCCCTCTGATGGCGGTCTAGGGGTGCCTTGCGTTGAGACTCGTCGACATACGCTTCGCATTACTTATCTAGACCGGATGTGTATGCAACTGGATGAGAACGGCGAATTCTGGAAGGAAGACGCCCATAAACATTTTCCATCCTTGAGAAATGTGCGCTCGTGTGAGGAGGAGGCCGGCCGTAATCCTCGAGGCGAGGGCTCTTTCTATCACGAATGTCGGTTGGCCCTCAAGCGACTCTTACGGGCGAAGGATGGCCTCTCCGACGTCCAGCCGTTGTCCCGTAAGGCATTATATCAGGTGTTAGTTAGGGGGAACGTTCAGGATGATCTGATTGACGAGCTCGGGCTGACGAAGCGGGAGGCTCGCTGCATATGGCCTTGGGCGCCCGGGTTGAAATGTCTTACTAACCCTGAGGCATCACTCACCTGGCTGGTGATTCGAGGGGCCCTCTGGGTCGCCAAAAGACTTCGCGCAGCGCGTTTGGTAAAGTCGCCAAACTGCGTTCGCTGCAGTGGGGAGGTCGAGACCATAGGTCACGCCTTCTTTCATTGTAGTGTCGTAGTTCCGTTGTGCAAGTTCGTTGAAGATCTCATGGTTCGCATGCTGCGCGGAAAGTTCTTTGTCCTCGAGGCCAGTTCCGTCTGTAGCAATATAGTACCGCCGTTGACTAAGGCTGAGCACTATGTGTTCCTTTGCTTACTGGGTGTTATGCGAGTCGTGATATGGACGACGCGACAGAAGGAATTTCATGGGGACGAGAAGTTTACCTCTTCCCAACTGATCTTGTTCTTTAAGCATCAGCTTAAAGTCAAGATCAGGACGGAAAGGAAGCGACTCCATCCATTGGAATTTAGCGAAAGGTGTGTGACTCTTGCGCGTCTCTGCAGAGTGAAAGGTGCTGACTTGGAGTGGCTGTTTGATGCCGGTTAGGCTTTAAGGATTTGGGGATTGCTGGGGTGAACTTTGGTAACCCCTCCCATGTATAGGTTAGTTTAGGTCGGTTTTGCTTTAGTTAGTTCTTTTTCTTTTTTTTTCATGTTAACTTAGCTAGGGTGTGTATGCTCATTGCCTCCCCTTTTATTTCTGACCCTATTTTTTTTCTTTTGTTTAATTCCCCATCCCTCCCATCGTTAGGTGGTTAGTGATATCAGTTCTCTGGTGGGTGCGGGGCGCCTTTCGTTTCGAGTGTATCTTTCGTATTTATTATTGTGTCTGATTGAGTGTGTGTTTGTAGTGAGTGCATGGATTGTACGAATGTTTTAGATTTTTTTTTTTCAAGTCTCGCATCGATTTCGTCCAGTTAACTGATGTTTCTACCACAGTTAGGGCTGTGGGGGGTTTTACTACTAACAAAAAAGTTTTGTTTAGTTTCTTGTATATAGTTTTGTATACATTGTAAATATTCATTGGGTTTTTTAGTTTTTCCCCTCCCCCCACAGACAATGATTTGTATATATGGGGACTAGTTAGAACTTCATAGAGTCGCTGAGGTATTTTGGTGGATGTAGTAAGAATGGTATGTAATGGATGCGTTGTTTTGGTGAAAGGAACATTGTTTGTATGTTTGGGTCAGTGATTGCGGCTAGCTAAGTTTAAAGTTAAGACAGAAGATGACCATCTCTCCCCCCCTTACCCCATTTTTGGCCTTGTGCCACATTTGTACATTTAGTACAATAAATATCGACGACAGAAAGAGAGAGAGAGTGAGAAGACGCAAGCACGTCCGACCTTCCAATTAGTGGGACTCACTACTAGATTGACCTGTGTGTATAACTGTACCGTATTTCTTATTGTACTGGTTGTGTACAATAAACCTTTTTTCTATTATCCACCTGGTGTTACGTATTTATTCCCTTAGCACAGAATATAACAATTTTCATCATGGCTCATGTGCAAGACAAAAAAAAAACCAAACTGTTGGTGATTTGCGAGCATGTAACTTCCAATTAGTGGCACTCATTACTAGATTGACCTGTAGTGTATAACTGTACCGTATTTCATATTGTACTTGTTGTGTACAATAAACCTTTCTTCTATTATCCACCTGGTGTTATGTGTTTATTCCCTTAGCACGGAATATAACAATTCCGACGAGGATTGTCGGAACATAACAGAATCAGAACTGACTCCCTCGATCCCAACTGTGACTGTTAATATAGACCTACTTGTTCACTTGTCTCTTTTCACTCAAATGGGTACCAACCGGAAGACCTGACTTCCAAATCCCCATTCGCTGACTGTAAAATAGAAATATTTTGTAATGTCAACGAATACTCGTTGTCACTTTCGTAATGCTCGTTGTAGTAGAGACTTTGTAATCACAGATTGCAACTATAGTAACGCCGTTGAACAATCCTGGTGTCAGACGCCTTCCAATAACCATGATTGATTTTCTACAGCTTATCAACCATTTGTAAGTTATTTAAAACTAGAAAATATTTTCAGATTATCAAATTTTTGTTTTGATATAATAATGATTTTAGTGATAACGGTAAAACTAATTAACCCATAGCTTGGGGAGAGAAGAGTTAGATTCATACCTGTCCCAAAGGTATTTGCGCGTAAGTGAATATAACATGCCCAACGTGAAATGGAACTCGGATCTCCGCTTAACAATTCCGAGCCGTTATCCATTACACCATCCGCGCATCCATTGTTACAGCATCTGGTATTTCTAAGCGATCAACGATCTTGGTGCTGAGCAGGCTCGACGTTGCTTAACTACGGTGAGCGTACGAGAAATGTGAAATGAATAATAGCCGAATTAATAAATTAAAGAAAAAAATAGAGAAAAGAAAGACAATTATTTTATTTTAAATCTAAAAGAAAAAACGAAGAAAAGTCGATAAATCAAAAACAGACGATAGATATCGATAAAAACGAAAAATAACGAAATTGCGCAATAATTGACAGACGACAATGTGAAACAAAGACGAACAAAAAAAATAGATTTTTTTGTCATAAGCAATTTATCAGAGGTTTTGTGCTATTTATTGTATGACTGCCTCGACCTATTTTTTCTCTCTCTCTCTCTCTCTCTCTCTCTCTACCTGGTGGCCATTATCCTCTCTCTGCCTAAGCCGTGCAACAAATAATTCAAATAACATTACAACTATCATCTGCATTCAACCAACCGCGTTCAATATTGAGTTGTCGACCTGACGTATTGAGAACAAAAACAAAATCAATTATGGACGCCATTTTTGATACGTGGGATGATAAAATATATTAACTGCACACGTAAAATTAAAATTATTGATTATTAGACTTTATGAATATAACAGGTGCAAGGACATTTTTTGTCCGCAAAAATTCAAACACATTTTTGCTGCATTTATTTCGATTAACTGCGTTACTGAGAACGATTACTTCGCTACTTACTTATGTAAATAAAAACAGTCTCAGCTGGCAATAATATGTGAAAGATGGCTATAAAAAAAAGCCCTATTGATTATTTACAGCCAATTTGTTTAAATAATGAAATACTGTTGTCATATATGGCCTGGTGCCACCATTGTTCATCTCGAGGTTCTCGACAAAATCCAAAGACGGATATGCAATGTGACCGGTCCTGCCTTGGGGTCTCGACTCCAGTCACTTTCTCGCCTAAGTAACGTGGCTTCCCTCTGTCTTTTCTATAAATATTTTCATAGTATCTACTCTGACGAACTATTTTCACTGGTGCGCCGACTGCATGAATTAAAGCGTAACATCTTGATCCCACCCTTTTAC
>OZ010612.1:8618719-8771219 GCA_963932145.1 Acanthosepion lycidas | reverse complement strand
GTAATCACACTTATTATAAAACCCAGGTTGTGTGTGTGTCTGTTCGTTTATATATTGGATCGGATTTCCTACATTTTTCAACCAATTTCAACAAAATTTCACAGGACTACGTAAGATTACCTTGCGGTGGTTCTGACAGCGCCAAAAATTGGAAAAACACAATTGTTTTTGCACGAAATCAATTTGAAAACGCGATTAAGAAGCGTCGCTATCGCGAGAATGAAAGGGGGACAACTCATATCGAGTTATACTTATTATAAAACCCAGGTTGTGTGTGTGTGTGTGTGTGTGTGTGTGTGTTCGTTTATATATGGGATCGGATTTCCTACATTTTTCAACCGATTTCAACAAAATTTCACTTTTTTTTGGCAGGTAGTGTTTCTTATTGTCTTGCACACTTTTTTCTTTATTTCTACATTCAGAATGCTTTAAAAATTTCATTTACAAGACAATTGTTTATAATAAAATTCTATTCAATCGGTAGACTCATAACGATTGAAAACAATGTTTTTGTTTGAGTTTGGGTTTGACCAATTAAAAAAAAAAAAAAAAAAAACTGATTAAGACATGCGTGTCCGTCAACCTTAAACAATAATCTTTGTCAATTTTATTTTTCAGTCTTTATGATGGTCGATACTTGATCTATCTCTTACTGTTACATCCCCGGGCAACGCCGGGCTCTACTGCTAGTTCTATTATAAAATATATTGCTCGTCATTTTATCATAAGTATTGTCGGTAATTTTGTTAGGAATAGGTATTGTTGGTAATCTTACTATAAATAGGTATTGTTGGTAATTTTAAAGCTAAGTTTTAAAAAGAAAAAAAAAGAAAACTGGGGCATGGGAAAGAAAGTATTGAAAAAAAAAATGACTGAGAAAAAGAAAAGCTTTTGATTAGCGTATGCCTTCAACTACAGATAAAATGTATTGTTGGTAATTTTGTATTAAAATGTATTGCTGGTCATTTTACTATAAATATGTATTATCGATAATGTTGTTACTAATAGGTATTGTTGATAATTTTACTATAAATAGGTATAGTTCATAATTTTTTTATATAAAAATATGTTGCTGGTATTTTTACTATAAAAATGTATTTTTATACCTTCATAGTGTTTTGTTTTTGTTTGAGGGTTCACGATTTATCCATAGCTCGGACCCTAACAGGTACTACCACCCCGGTTCAGACCTGGAAACAGCAGCAGTTAAGGAGTTGTTCTACGCTCCTCATAACTTCCAATCTCCCAATTAGAGGTTACACCCAGGACTCCTCAACGGCAGTAATTACAAGTAATGATACGTGTCCGTTACAAGCTCACATGCAAGCTTAAGGTTCCAGGTAATAGACTTTTATGAGATTTTTATCTAGGTGTTGTCACAGACCAGAGAAATATTGCATTAAATTTTAAATAAATAAAAAGAAAGAAAAGGAAGGAAAATGATTTTTAAGCGTAAAATTATGCAAAATAATTACTAAAAAATGTGGCGAAAAAATCTCAGCTATTTTTTAAACTTGCTTATTGTTTAAGTTTAAAAATGTTTAAACAACGAAAAATATTCACTTTTAGACAGGAAGTTGAATTCTTTGAATACTGTTTAATAATTTTAGCCGCTGTGAACCGCGTGTTCTATTTTGTCAAATTACGCCCACCCTGCCTGTCAATGGACTTCGCTTAACACCTCGAGTATGCCCTAAAAAAGAAGATATTTATTTTTAACTATAAAGGTACAGATGTTGTCCCTTTAGCGAGTTGATATAACACAACGCTCGATATTATTAGGTTGGTGCAAAAATAATGACGTTTTTTGACGTTAAAAAATACGTCAAAAAACGTCATTATTTTTGCACCAACCTAAAAATTCACTATATCTTATGAAACTATTTGTAAAAGAAACGAACATCTTGTAAAATATATAGTGAAACCAAACAGATAAAACAAATGGATATAGTGTAAAATAAATGTTATTGGAGCATGTAAAAATGTGATTAGTTAACTAAAAATAAATGTAATTTAATATATTTAATAATATGGTTCTATCGCTTCCCGCCATTTGAAATGTAGTTTCCAAAAATGGCGAGATATACTGGAGCTTAAAAAAATGTTGAAATGTTACGGCATCTTAAGAAATAGAAACAAAAACAACACAAAAACATTTCATATCGTATCATGTCTTTATGAAGAGTGGTTATGTTTTTTTTTTTTTTTTTTTTTAACTCCAAAAGACTGAAATTTAAAGAGACTACGTATTTTGAATATATACACGGGAGTCCTCGACTTACGACAGAGTTCCGTTCCTACGATTCGTCGTAACGAGATTTTCCGTGTAAGTCGAAACGTACCGGCGATTTTCCGTGAATAAGCACTTACGTCACTTACTTATGCTAACACAATAGTAAAGTAACAGTCTAGGGCATAACAACACATTTCTATGACATATCTTAACATAAATAGGACTAAAAAAACACGTGAAAGACATACATATAATGAAATGAAATAAAAATATGAAATTAAATTGTCTTAAGTTGCTTGTATATTTATTGCCAATGATGTCTTTGGTTTTCAGTAGATCAGATGACGAAGCGTAAGTTCTTGTCTCTCTTGCAGTACTAGAAACTTGCGTCGTATGTACGAGGCAAATGGCATGTTGAAACAAGATTAATGGAGATAGTGTGGTAACCACGACTCGTCGTAGGTCGGGACTTTTGTAACCCGCTGGAAAACTGAAAACCAAAATGGCTGCAATTGAAAGAAAAAAAGGAAAAAATGAAACAGAGAGAAAAGGTAAAAAAGAAAAAGAAAAATACGGAGTGAGTGTAAAGTGAAAAAAAAGACGAAAAGGACAAATAACAACGACGCACATCTGCACAGACAGGCGCATGGGTGCACGCGCGCGAACGCTGACACGCACATATGCACAATAAAAAAAATTGGCACCAATGAAAAGTGCATATAACAAAAAAAATCGAGATGTGTAAACAGTTAACTGCTGATAACCCCTGATGAGTGGACGGAGTGATTCTCGAAAGGCCGATCTAAGAAACTCTGGAGTCAATATGCTGAAGGTAACATCTATCAGCTAAGTGACAAACCTTCTATTATATTTATATATATATATATATATATATATATATATATATATATATATATATATATATATAGTCATCCACAGACAGAATGTTTTGCTGTATCACAGCTCATCGGTGTGGCTAGACGTCCGGTTGCCTCTAGCTAGGATCGAAATGAAAGATGGTCCACGTGTGCTTCTTATAATATCAACTTGAGGAATGAAAAGCCAACAAAATGATAACAACATTGGCAATAAGATTGATGATATTTATTATATATTAGCCTTTTGAGTTTTGACTAAACTGACGTAAGATAAGAAATATTTTAAAGTCGGAATTTTCGGACACGTCTGTGTCCGTTTTCAACGAGACGATTTTTATTCCTCAAATTTTATTAGCCGAACTATTAAATCCACACACACACACACAAATCTATAAAAAGACGTATAAACATAAAAAATGTCTTAATATATATATATATATATATATATATATATATATATATATATATATATATATATAGACTCTCCAACCAGATTGAGTTTTCTAGTTCACTGGCGTGCTTATGAAAATATAAATACGCAAAAATTCGCTTTTCTCTCTACCGGGCGCCGATAGCCTAGTGGTTAGCATTCCGACTTAAACCGATGAGCTGTGATACAGCGAAACAGTCTGTCTGTGGATGACTAAATATATATATATATATATAGAGAGAGAGAGAGAGAGAGAGAGAGAGAGTGAGGGAGAAAGATTATACATAGAGATACAATTTTTTCTTTATTCGTTCATGTTTTCTCTCTACCTTCCCTTTCTCCGTTATTAACCATTTTATTTAATATGTTTTTTTTTATTTATTCTTTTTCATTTTTAACATATAACTGATTGTAGCAATTTGTATTACTGACATCTTCCGGTTCGTTTCCGACGTAATGAGTTTAAAAAAAAAAATGTCAAGCACTGCCGCAGGTTACGAGAGTAATCGAACGTTTTGTGATTTTCCAAAAAAACGCCTGCCCCCAATACGTCAAACAATATTAGGTAACTGAATGACAAAGTCCAAAAATTATGTGTAACGCGTTTCGTCTTCGTGTAGACTTGACGGTATCCCCGCAATTGTCATAAAGAAATGTGCTCCTGTACTGTTTCTTGTTCTCTCCAAACTCTATAACAAACCCATTGCTACTTCTTGCTTTTGAAAATGCTATTCTGTAATTCATGACTTTAAGAACGCTGGTAGAATTACTAAAATTACTCGAATTACTAAAATCTTTGGGAATGCTATAAATGCACCTCTTCTCTCACCAACTATGGGTTAGTTATTAAGACTTGTATCAATAATTGTTATATCCCAAAAATTCTTACAGTTTAAAAAAAATACTTGCTGGCTTTAAATAACCTGCAAACGGTTAATGAGCCGTAAAAACGAAATAAACCAATAATGAATGTAAAGTCTATTTTAATATGATCTGAGGTGAGTCACACACTTAAGTTATTTATCAAAATGAAATTTTCACTAAAACTATTGTTTACATCGTTGGCATTAGGAATGTTTAGTTTTAACTTCGTATTTTTTTTTAGATTGATTTTCGTTGTGTGTTTATATTGAGTCACCACAAACACACATTCTGTATTTGTCTTTGGATGGCATCAGAAGAATTTAGTTTTAACTAAATTCATTCTCGGATTGAGGAATTGGAGAGCCGAGTTCGAATTCCACTCGAATCCATTACATTCACTCACGTGCTAATAATACCCTTGGGAAAGGTATGAATCCTCTTCTTCTCCCCCCCCCCAACTATGGGTAAATAGCAGGACAAACCGGGTTTTATAGCCTTGGATAGCAACTGATGTACCGCAGAAAGAAATGGCAATCTACTGCGCGAAAAAATCTGCCTCGCCAGTCATGTATCGAAAGATACATAATCGCCCAAGCGTGTATCACGGATGGCACATATAACTGACTGATCCTCATAAACTGCGCTCACATAACATTAACAACTCCCAATTCGATCTGGAGATGTTGAGTCGATGATAAAAAAAAACACCCATCCCCCAGCAGCATGGACCACTTGTGGGTATGTGTCAAACTGAAAAAAAATTAAATAAATAAATTAAAAATACGTACAATGACTGAAATTATGAAGTCACGTGACTTGCAGGTGCAGATAACTATGTGCATACTTTAACAGTGACCTTTGAAAAGAGTCTTCCCTCTCGTATTTTCCCTAAGCTCACGTGAAGCACAAGTGACGTTCTTCAACGAGTGTACTTTTTATTAAATAACAACGTGTTTGAACAATCTAAAAATGTAAAGTCTAATACCATTTTCAAATGTGAACCCTTTTTGAAAGAATTTTTTACTTATTATTTTTTTTTTTCATTTTAGCAGCCATGAGGCTATTTTTTGTACGGATGTTCAAAAAAGAAATAATTTTGTATTACCGACTTTTATTGTCTTCTCTTACCTATTGGAAGAGTAATGATATATGATAATTCAATAACTTTTAAATTCAGAATAACTTTTTAAGAAATACTCATTGGGTGCAAATAAAAAAAGCCAAGAAAATAATAAAAACAAATAAAAGCGATGAATTTAAGTCAAAAAAGTATCCTTTCAATTGTTTAAAATTCCTTTTTATACGTCTTATGTGGTATAAAAAATCAAATTATTCATTCTATATTTTAAAAGCGAATAGATAGAATAAGAAATATTTTCTTAAACTACTGTTTAGTGTTTAGTTTATTATGAGGTTGAATTAATTTATTTTTTTAACATAAATACCAGTTTTCTTTTTTGTTTTTTGGGTTTTTTTGTTTTTTTTTGCTTTATTGTTTCATATTTCTTTCATTTTTTCTTTTTAATTTTTCGCGCGCTTTTGAAATCAAGGATGAAATTAGAAAATTACCGCGGATGACCCATGACATAACAATGTGTCTCGCATGCTGCCATTCGTAAATAAACGTTATTTTCATTGTTTCATGTAAAAAGTAAACATTACTGTTAGTTATGAAGTGGAATTTCCTTCATCAGTCCAGCCGTAGTCGTTAATCTCGCATACTCATACTGAAGAAGATATTCATTGCTCCACGCGGTCGGATGTGGTACAAGGCCGAGTTTATTGTGTAGAATATTCGAGTCCGTAGTTTCGGCCAAAAATTCCCCGTAGACCCCATAAAAAACGGGGTCGACTAGCTGTCTTCCGAGACGAGACTCTGCCTTCGACAAATAGACTCGTCTGGGGATCCTCTCTGCCTGGTGGCAAAGAGTTTGACAAGCGCACTTGGAAGTGAAAGCCAAGTGAATTATACTCATACTGAAAGAAAGGAAAAGCTGTCTTATCCTTTACTACTTGGGCATTTATATAGTCTATGCCTTAACTATGTTAATTAGGCAGTTATTTTACCACTACAATTACTTTTACAAAATCTAGTTAATTAATACTAACTGACTGTGAAACATTTCTAGAACAAATATTGGATTTTTAAGAGATTTTCAAATTTTTGTTTATTCTTCTTCGTCTATAATGGCGGTTCGATAAGTGATGAGTGAACGAACGTTTTACTTTTAAAAATGCTTAAAAATTTATTTACATACAAAATTTACTTTTCTTTTTATACAGATTAGGAGGCTTAGGCTATTATCTTTCAAATTAAGCGAAAATTTAACTTCAAAGAAGATTAAATTATTTTAAATGCGTTTTTCCATTTTATTTACCTATTTATTTTTATGAAGCTCGTGGTGATATAGCAGGGTAAACTAGGTTCTGTAGCCTTGGGGGCAACCAGACTGAGAGAAGGAAAACTGTGGATAAGCCATAGGAAACCACTTCACTATTTTTCCTAAGATTTAATGTCAGTTTACTCTAAAAAGAAAAGGAAGCTGCGGAGGTCCATGAACGCCTACAGAAACGTGGCATTTAAAAAAAAGAAATAAAAAAAGAAAAGTAACATCTGACTTAACACATTAAAAAAAAACTTACAAAAAGTCTGTCTTTTTGGCATTCATTGGTCTTAAATGTTAGCTTTTTCTTCTTCTTTTTTTAAGTCTCTAACTATTTAATTTTGAAGACGTCATGAGACATAATTATCGACATTTTATCAACAAGTGACGATAATTTGGTCTCGTGACTTGGTCGTCACATTAAAAAAAATAAAATGTCTATAGGGCGAATTTCAAATGTTTATTTTCTCTTGTTAATGAAATACTGTTCTATTCAGAATATGAGATCAACTAAAGAAATAAATAAATAAAAAACGATTTGCTGTGTGTAAACAGAAACTGTAAATAGGCACTTCGTCCTTCTGTCAGTCAGGATATCTACAATGCACTTACAGGATTTTCCCCACCAACAAACCAAGTGTCATTTAATCCGAGTGTGTCATGAACAGGTTTTTAGTTGAAATTAGTAACAATAACTATGAAAACAAGCACTGTAGTTTTTCGTGTATATGTTCACCCTAGAATTTTAAGTATAAACGTTCAAGGGTTTATATTGTATGAAAAATGAAAATTGAAAACTATTACCTTTTTTTTCCTGGCCACGTGCGTTGCCATATTCGGGTCGGTATATACCCGAAAAAGTAAAAGTTTATCTCTGGTTTAAACGAACTAATGTGTAAAAAAAGAAATTTAAATAATTAACCAAACACTGCATTTGTTGTCTGTTTTGTTTTTATCAAATTTATTCTGTTAAATTAAATTAAATATTAAGCTAAAATAAAAAGCATGTTTTAATTTGCTTCACTTGTTATATGTCCGTGTTAAAAATAGACGAAACAGACAAGTCACAAATAACACCTGGAATGCATTTTCATTCAATTTTGTTTTTCCTATTGTGAACTTAGTTTGATCAAAAAAGCTTGTATTTTTGTGCGAATAAGTCTGTCCTTTAGCTCTGTGTTTCAAGATATAAATTCTTGTTTTTAGTCGATACTGGACAAAAAATGTTAAAATAAAAAGTTAAACAAAATGTAAAATTTATGTTAAATTCAGTAGCTACAAATTCTAAAAAGTCAGTGCGTGCTATACACGATATTTTCTGCCCAGAATTCTGTATCCCAAAGTTAGGGGTGCGTATTATACACGAGTAATTATGACAGGTGATTTTGTTAATGTTCGAAATTATTTTTTGAAGAGTTTTTTTTTTTTTTCAGTCCACAATCACACAAATTAATTTTTTTTTTAATCTTTTTTTTATATGAATAAAAATAAAATAAACAAATCGTTTAGGAACGAACAATTGCTTTTCATTTTTTTTTTTTTTTTGGTTGGGTAAGGTTTGGTTTGACATATTTTTGATTTTTCTTAACACAAGAAAAATCAGAATTTCCTTTCATGTGAACCTTTCTTTTTCGAGTTATATAATTTAAAATTATATAACCTCCCCCTTAGTTTTAGTTTGAAATATAAAAAGCTAAAAAGATACTACACTGTACAGTTTACGAACTTAATATTTATTTGTTCAATCGATTTTTGTCTGTATTTAATATTTAAACATAAACTAATTAAATATTCATCTTGTTCGTACGATCAAACAAAAAAACTAAACTCGTTGAATTTGTTTTGTTTTTGTTTTGTATAACAGCACGCAAAGCACTAAAGCAAAACATCGATTTAATAACAATAAATTATCTAATTGTTTTTGTTAATGGTATAATTAAGATTTTTCTTAAAATAATAAACTTTTTAATTTTTTCGTTAACATTTATTTACAAAAAAAAAACAATTTCCACTTTTCTTTTTCACCATGTGTCTTTTTTGTTTCCTATTGTTTTTTGTTTGATCAAAAGTCAAAACATTAAAGAATTATCAGATTATCTTTAGAATCAAATATCCTGTTTTCGCTTTCTTATATAGTGTTGCTGTACTGTTAAATTTTACTATTAAATTTGTTTTTTACCCACTGTTTTTAAATTACATTATGAAAAAATATTCCGCAATGACCATGTGTACATTTTTCTCTTGTTTCTCCTCATCCTTCCATTTGAACAATAGTGTAGAATTTGGGCGAGGCACTAATTGACCAATCAGAATGGGAAGCTGATGCAATCACCGAACTAGTGTTTTATTAATCCACTAAAAATATAGTACTAAAGTATTTTTGCCTAAAACCCACTGAAAATTCGATCAGAATCGGTTCAACTGACATTATCGATAATAAAATCTTATTTAAGTTGCCAATAATCTCAATATTACATTTTATCTTTAAGCATTTCAGATTAAAGAACCCTAAAAATATGTGCCTATAAAGACCGAATCACAGAAAATCTGCCATTCTAGCCTTTGTGACGAAGACGAACAGATATTCTGATAGCAATGGCTTTCTAACTTGAATGATTGAAATTTCTCAGTGCAGGGGTAACCTTTGCACAATGGCGTAAGTATTATTTTGATTACTATTTTATAATAATAACTTCTAAAAATACTAACAAATGTTATTGTTTTTATGCCGGATACAAATGTCCCATATGCCGCCATGCTGATGTCTTCTTGGTCGATGTTATGGCGATTTGATCGTCAAAACTCAAAAGGAATTCATTGATAATTTTAACAGGATGTACAGCTTATGTTAGTTAATTAGCTTTATTTTATAAAAATTAGATATTGGATTTATTTTATCTCTTAAGTTAAAAGTTCTAACTTAATGATTTTTGGCTTTTTTTTTTTTTCTTACATTTCTTTTTATTTTCGTAATTTGATTATTAAATAAAATCTTTGGTCAGATTTTTAGAGTCAGTTATTTAATTTTAAACTTAAAGTATGATGGCATTATTAAATAAATCTAATATTTCATGGAGACTTTATTTTACCTTTTTATTGACCCCCAGACATCTAAAACAAATTCAACCTTTTTCCTTCCTATATTTTTTGTTTCATGAATCATTTAAAATAAATGGATTTTGGCCTTGTCTACAACTAAAAAACGTATTCCACGTCATTTTAAAAATTGATTTCAACTCCTGTGTCAATTTATTTTTAAATAACTTATTTTAAGGATAATTAAATCGTTTTTATCTCTAGTATTTATGTAGGCGTCAAATATGAATTCCTCTTGTCAATTAATTAATAACTTGATCAGTGTGTAAGGTGGGGGACCTTGATCCTTGATTTTCTTTTATTTAGCCTAAGTTTTCTATTTTTTTTGTTCATTCAATATCTCATTAAAAGTTTAATTATCAAAATAAATTATTTTTGCGGTTTTTGCCTTTTAAAAAAAAATAAATGTCTAATTTATTTATTTAACTAAAACACCATATTCTGAGTCCTTGGAAAGTTAATTACCCTGAGGGCCTAAAGTTCAGCACTAACCACCCAGTTCACCCATCAAATGTAACCAAACATCAAAACAAAATTGTTTGGGAATCCTTTCTTGGTTAGGCCGATAATTTTTCATCACCTCTCCGTAAATTGCATTTCGGGCGTTTTGTTTTGTTTTGTAAAGTGGGGCTCGAAATATGAGGTTAGTCTTAAAAAAAGGTGTGGGGGTTGAGTAAGTAAATGAGTGCATATTCTGCCGAAATCTTTGAAAATTAATAACGCCCGAACATTTACGTTAATTTTTTACAAATTAAATATAATCTGCAATGCGTGAGTAAAGTAGGGGCGTTATCTTGCAACTTACATTCATTAAAGTTTTTTTTTGCTTTTTAAGCAATATTTTCTTATTAGCTTTTTAACGTTTTTTGTTAAAAAGTTTTAAAATATCCAGTGGCTAAAAAGATCAAAGAAAGTTTAACTTTTTAGTTCCAGTATGTTAAATGTGAATTTTCAGTTGATATGAACAAGGATATTTTATTCCTAGCCTAATTTGTTTTAAAAAACGTTACTAATTCTGTTCTTATTTAATCTACTAATAATATTAACCACTATTACTGCTATCCCGATTTAGTCTACAACGTTAACAGTGATTTTTTTTTTTTTTTTTATTATCCTGTCACTCTTACGACGGAATTAAAGATTATTGATTGTTATTTCAAAGCACCTGTCAGTTTCTCTGACTTGACTTGAGTGGACAGATGTAAATAAAATGCTTATAAAAAAATAAAAAAAAAACTTGCACATCAGATCTGCTCGTTAAAATGTAACTGTCTCGAAATTATAAAATAAAAACAGTCGTCTGATAAATTTTGTACGAACTTTCACTTTGTAACCTGTTTTTAAAATCGTGTTTGTATAAATGTTTCTTTTTCTGAGAGTACAAATGTAAATCAGTTTTTAAAAAAATAATTCTGAGTTTATCATATCTGATAACACTTTACAACACAAAGGTTAAATGTTAGGGCACTCGGTAAGGATCGACCTCGTCGTAGTAGTCTGCAAGAAAAAAAAACATGATTTCCAGGATGTCACTCCTGCTAACACATAAAGGAATTAGAAAACTTGTAACTTGTCAGTTTTTGATCATAACCTGATTTTATGAAAGATTGAATATCGGTTGCATTAAAAACAAAAGTTCTTATTTAGACAAGCTGTGTCAAAATTGCCAGGCAAAAAAGTCATTTGCAAAATAAGTTCATTGACGTGTTCATGTTGTTGGTAATTCCCACTTCATTCTACGTAATTTCTTGAACAAAAAAAATAATCTATGAAATCTTTAATTTTGGTTTAGTAAAAAAAAAAAAAAATATTTATAAAAAAAAAAAAAAAAAAGACATTTGTTCTGAACTTTTTTTAATTTTGCAAAAAGTCTAACATTTTGAATGTTAAAATTTACTGATTGTCTTTGCTCTAAAATAGGTAATCTGCTTGTCGTAGAAACAGAATCCTTTTGGTAACAGCTGTTCCTCTTGTGACCTACAAAAATGAGAATAAAATTCTTGCCTATTTACAAGATTTTCAAATACTGTTTAGATTGTTGAACTGAAATAAAAGCTGTTCTGCTTTTATAATATTGTAGTCATGTAACAACTTTTGTAATTAAAATCAAATTTTGTTTGGACTGAGGACTTTCCAGCAACCGTGCATGTGTGTGTATACTTCTTTTACCCATATGTGAAGAAGTCTGGCTTGAATTAACAAGCTGGAGTATGTCTGACTAGGTGCATTAGAATTTTGTTCCAACATGAAAACCCTCTTGCTTAATGAACAAAAGTCTGTTCCAATTTAATAAATTGGTAAGAGTTCAGTTTTTGAACTTGCGTGCATCAACCTTCTAATGTCTATTGTTTCACTTGCCAATGGAACCATTTTTAGGACACTGTGTGTGTGTGTGTGTATATATATATATATATATATATATAGAGAGAGAGACATTGATTCTTATTTTGTGATAATATACCCAGAACAGACTAGAATGTGTTTAGTTTACACATTGTGTGAAAATAACCAATAAATGTTTGTTTGGTATCAAAAATATATCTTAAAATATGTTCCACTAATGAAACAATGGCTGTTAAATGGTTAAGAATAGTCATTTGATCTTTCAAATGAGAGACATTTTTTTTTTCTTTGGTGCTGCTACCACGTTTTGTATCCTATATTATCTAACAGAAAGGGAAAAGTAGAAGGAAGGATGCCATTTATTGTATTACAAAATTTAAAATCCAAACCCCCAAAACAAATTATAAATTAAGAAATTTGACTAAAAATCATAAAACAAGATATTTGAATCCTTTAAATAAAAAAATAATAATGAATGTCTTTTAACATATTGAGTAAAATGTCTGAATAATTTCTTAATAATGTTGAATACACACTAAAGCAGAAACTGATTGGTAGGATATGCTAAAGTGGCACACTTTTCTTTCTCTCTCACATACACTGGTATTAAAATTTTGTCTTAAATTTTTTTTTTTTTTTTTTTTTAAAGATTGTCTTGTAAATTATCTTAAGTTAGGTTTTTCTCATAAAATCCCAACATATATCACCTGAAAAAGGCCAGAGCATACAAAGGCCGAAACATGAATATGACACTAAATATGGGGACAACAGTCCCAACAATAATAAATAATTTGTATCTGTTGAGTGGGAAATTTATAGTTTTTCAATTCAGGGATGCAATACTAATAATTTTTTTTTTTTTTTAATAATTAATTTACAGAAATTGAGTGGATATCAATAACTATTCTTCTATATACCATGTCCCTTTAAGATTTTGGGAATCCTGACTCTTTCCTGTTCTTTGTAGCTCTTAATAAATTTTTTTTTTGCTATCTTTCCCAAAGCCTTCTCTGTCTATTTACACAAATTCACAGGTAGGTTGTACATTTTTTTTTTTTTTTTTTTTTTTTCTGAGCAATCTTTACTCATGTGCCCTAGAATATTTGACTCGCTTTCAAATGTTAAGTATAAATGTGCAGACAATAATGTATCTGAAGAATTTCAAAATTTAATTTTATAACACAACTTAATGGAGACATTTTTTCCCTTTTATTTCATTTCAGGACCTTGAAATATGTGCACATCTTGGCATTTGCCACCTTCAACACCAAGATCTCTCGTTTAGATGACAGTCATGAAAAACATGGATACGGAATCGATCCTGTTAGATTTCAGCTTCGAGGGCGAGGAGCCTCAGAACAGCTCCTCAGTCCTAGGTGACCAGATGGACTACGGTACTTTTGATGATTTGTCGGATGCATATCTTCCAGATATTTGCAATGGCTCAGGTCAGTTGGTTACTGGACTAATGGTTTTGCTATATAACATTGTATGTTTGTTCCAGGTGGAGGCTGAAAGTAAGTTGAATGACCCGACACAATACACCATGCTTCTGGAATCATTAAACTATTGCTCTAGCATATTTTTCAAATTAACTTTTACTATATGTTAGTTTTCTCATCCGCCTTCTCAAGAATATTTTCCGATACTCCCCTCTCCCCCCAGGACACTTTAAATAGTTAATTTGTAAATTATTTGTATGCACTGATAAACAATATGAATCTATGCCATCCCTAAAGCTGAAAAATTTGGGTTTGAGGTTTTTTAATTACTTTTTTTTTTTTTTTTTTTTTTTTTTTTTTTTTCTTAAGGAGTGTGATCTTAGACATGGGTACTTGGGCTAGTGTGTGGTGGCTGTTGTGAGTATAACTATTACATGTCCAGCCCTTCAGTTAAGCTTCCCTCACAACACTGCATTCATATATATATATACACACACACACACCACATTTCATAAGTTTGAGGCCACACCTGGTAATTTTTTAAATTGATTCAGAAAGTCATTATTTTGTGCTTTAAATAAGAGAAAATTGTTATACATGGATTAAAACAGAAAAAGTGAGATATGATTTTTTTTATGACAGAATAGCATTTTTTTTTTTTTTTTTTTTTTTTTTTTTTTTGCTCTTGTCAAAATAACCTCCTTTGACTGTTGCACAAATTTTTGGCATTTGTTGTAAAAGTTTC
Source organism: Acanthosepion lycidas (assembly GCA_963932145.1). Lineage (NCBI taxonomy): Eukaryota > Metazoa > Mollusca > Cephalopoda > Sepiida > Sepiidae > Acanthosepion > Acanthosepion lycidas. The sequence continues at coordinate 8,756,804 of OZ010612.1, read as the reverse complement.
TCAAAGTATAAGTTTGATAATTGATTGCATTCTTCAATTTTCAAGTCACTTGTTTCTGTTTTCAATTTTGTATTGAAAATGAAAAAAAACAAATCTCATTGGAAAATTATATCATAAAAATACGGTATCTTATACTATATTTATTTTCTGCTACAGTTTAGTTTAGCTGAACCTTGATTTATAAAAATTCAATTGGAAACAAAAATAACAAATATTGGAAGATTGTATGTAAATATAGAAAATGGTTAGTTTCTGGCTCATTTCTTAAGTCATAAGTATAAAAGGCTGTTTGCACAAGTTCATGACTTGTCTAATTCAGGGAAAATTGTGTAACACTAACCTTTGTTTCCACAAAAAAATGGAAACAATGGCAAGAAAATTTGGTTCAATCCTTTTGGATGAATGCATTGCTGAATATCTTTTAATGAAAATAGTTTTATTATTGAAGATCAGGTGTTGCTAATGGAACTTTCTTCTATGAGTTTGCTATTATTTTTTTTAAATTTTAAATGTACATTGGTGCTAAAAAGTTCTCGACCTGACTCACTTGCCAAAATCTGGCTAAAGCTACTTTATTTCTCTTTTTAGCCAAGAATTTTTTGTCATCCTATCATATTTCAAGGATTTTAAATTATTTTGTCCTTTTGCCACGTGGTGGGGTGTAGTTTTATATTTAAAAGAAAATTTTAAAAATTTACATTATTTCTTGTATTCTTGAAAAAATCAAATGCTTTATTATTCTAATAAACTACTTTATCTAGAGCTGGCTTGTTCATGTCTTTTTTTTTTTTTTTTTTTTTTTTTTTTCCCAGATGTAAAAGATTTAATTTTCAAAAACGTCTTTATACTAGATTTAATAAAAAAAAAAAAAAAAAATCTAAGTCCACATGTGTCCATTTTCTATATAGGAGAAACCACCCTTTGATTCAGTGTGCCTTTGAGTAGGATGGAGTAAGTTACCATACAGAGATGAATTGAAACAATATTAACAAAATATACTATTCTGTACCTTTACAAGAGCCAGATTAGGCCTAAAATGGAGTACATTTGCCATATTTGGGCAGGAGCTACCCAATCCTCATTCTCTGATTTCAAGTGTTCAGAAGCATCTCTGTCCTTGTGGGTGACAAATTATTTTCCACTCTCCAACCACCCTCTCGCTCAGGGAGGGTGTGGCAATCCTCTCGCTGCTCCATCACTACTTCCATGGAAAGTGCTTGGTCAAACTACATTCTTCCTGCAACCACTCAGCCACAGTGAGCATGCAGCCCAGCCAGGTTCTATTACCTTTTGAAATAATAATATTGTAAAATAAATCTATTAATTCTTTAGGCATTACTTTCTTTACATTTTGGCTGTGAAACTGAGCTGATATGGGCTTTCAAGGAAAAGTACTTTCCATGAAAGGGAAACTTTTTGATATAAACCATTTCTCTTTTTGTTAAAATTGGAAAAATCTGGCTAATATCTTGTTTCTGGAGAAAATACTTCTATTTATCCCCAGCTTTTAAGTCCGATTCATTGCTATTTCTCTCCCTTGATTTTCGAATAAATATAAAAGGCTACAATATTCTACTACAGTTATTTCCCTCCCTACCCTTCGGTAAGGGGAATAACTGCAGTGCAAATTTGAAGATCAGTGCCATATCAAGTTTTAAATAGATACCATTTTTAATTTCAATAAACTAGATTTTATACACACCCAAGGATTGAGCAACTCTCACTGGTTGATGTGATTTGCCTGCTGACCCACACCTAGTGAACCAACTTTTTATCAAATTGATTTTTTTTTTTTTTTTTTTTATGCATAAACTGCAAGAAATTCTTAATCATATCTATGCGGTTTATACCAAAAAAAAAAAAAATCAACTCTAGACAAAATCTGTTCACTGGATGGAAGTTCAATCTTTGGGTGTGTATAAAAATCCTTTTCCTCTTATGAATCATGATTTTAAAATTGAAAAAAAAAAAGATCAAGGTGACACATGGTGTTTCAGCTCAAAAATGAAACTATTGTTATTGACAAAATTGGAGGCTTGTTCTTCCACAGTAAAATTCTTTTTTTTTTTTAAAAAAAAAAAAAATACCTGCAATTTTCAAACTGAAGGAATTAGTAGCAAACACTTGTTTGGAATTGCCTTTAGTGGGCACGGAATTATTTTTAGAAATTGTTACAAAACCAGATTTACTTCTTAGAGATAAAAATTCTTTCCCCGCTGATACAAAAGCCATTAAATATACATTCTCCAGATTCTTCAGCTTCTTTCTTTCTTTTTTCTTTTTCTCTTTTATGTTGCTGACATGTGCGAAGTGCATCATGAAATCTTTTTGTATTTGACATTCTCAAATCTTATCACTGAACCTCAGGATTGGAGTGCGAACAGTAATTCTGTACAGATCAAGGGTTTCTGTGTCAATAGGTGCAATAACAGGGGTCATCTGCCACTGCTGGACTACTGCCTTCCTATTTCCTTTCATGACAATTATGGCTGTACTTGTCTCTATCTTACCAGCTCTCTCTCTCACATTCTCTTTTAGTTTCCATGTTTTATATTCCTGTGCCATTGTTGGGTGTCATATTTGTCAGTTATCTCCTCCTCATTTTGTGCAACTACCAAACTTCTTCAGACCAGCACTTCTTAAACTGTTTTCATCCATGACACCATTTTTCTTCACAATATTTTTTGTGACCCTGGGTATTAACCAACTACACTGAAAATGTGTCACTGTAATAGTCGCAACATCACTGCACATGCATTTTATTACTGCAGCACCTTGTGTGGCATGATATGCTAAATATTAGGTGCATTTGTGAAATAACAAATAAAATCATTTCTGATCATAATTACTACTACCAGCGAATGTGTATTATGGGGCGGGGGGGGATCTGCGTGTTGGGCCTAAGAGCATCCAGTTTGTTCTATTTTTGTCTCATGGCTGAGGAGGAAGTGTCGTAGGTCGTTTCTGATTGGTCGCTTGCTATTTCAAAATCAGCAGTGGCAGTTGTTTATATGTTTGTTGCTATGTACTTGGTGGACATTTGCTTCAGGGTTGCCATTTGGAATAGGTATTGTTCTGTTAGAGTAACTTGGGCAAACAAGTATGATGTGGAAAGGCCTGAAACTTGTCATGACCCCCCCAGTCAAAAATATCACCAAGATGATTCTGCACATCTGTTGGCGTGTATTCATAACAAACTGAAATTCAGGTGTTTGAATTTAATTTTCATGACTCATAGTTTAAAAAACACTGTTCTAGATAAAGGTATAATTTTTTGTATTTTTAAAAACTGGTTTGTCTAACTACAAATAATTCTTGTCTTTTGCAGATTTCATTCTCCATAACCCATTGCTAAACACCACCACCACCACCACCAACAGAGAGGGCATCTCAAGTAGCCACATACTCTATGACTCATTAGCTGACCAAAATCCAGAGTTTCCTTTTGAAAACAAAATCTCTTCACCATCTTATACAAACTATTTATATTCACAGACACTTGACAAATTTCTTTTTGAAGAGCAAGAATTTCCCAGTTTCTTGAACTGCGAGAATTTCATGAAATCACCATTGTCTTCCGAGGATGTTGACAGTATCCTAGATACAACTTCGCTCTCGGATTACGGTGATGTTAATCTTTCACCGCTTAGTTCACCTTTACCTTCACCAGCCCTAGCCTCTGAAGATATCCCTGTCTCCATCTCTCTACCGTCTTCGACTCTTTTAGCAGCCATTAATGAAAGTGATGGCATCCAAGCTTCTAACTCCGTTCTTGGCTATGCCGCCACTGGAGAAGAACCCTCGAAAAGCAGCTCTCCGCATTTGTTGGTGTCTGTCTCGGGAAAGGAGAAGAGAACTAAGTCGTACCGTACAAAGAAAACTCCATATTCGTGGGACAAAAGTACCGAGTCCATACCTTCACCCATCGACGTTTTAGACCAGCCACAACCACTTAGTAAGAAAGAAAAGAAAAAACTCCAAAATAAAAATGCGGCCACAAGGTATCGGCAAAAGATGAAGGAGGAGACTGAGCAGAGGAAACAAGAGGAGGATGAACTCTTGGAGGAGAATATAAGACTAAAGCAAAAAGTTACTGAAATTCAGCGGGAGATTCAATACCTGAAGAATCTCCAGGCAGAAATTAACAAAGTTAGAATAAAACAGTAGATTAGATTCTTTTTAGGGCATTAATGGGTCCTTCCTGACTAGCACGTTGAAATTATTCCTTTGATAAATCTTGTTTTAAAATTAACAAAACAATGGAGCATTTTGCTTCTTCCAATATTTAATTTTCTTATAATTGCTGGGATATTAAACATTAACTGATTATAATATTGTTTTGTTTAGACTACTCGCTGTGACGTTATTAGAAATTCTCCTTGGCTGACTCCAGCAGACTTACCCTGACTCATCAATTCTTTATTTAAGGTGTCTTGCCTAGTTTATTTGTGTTACCAGGGCTGCCTTATTTACTTCACATTAACCTAAATTACTCTGATTGCATTGTTTGTTTAATTACTGCTTAAATTCTGCATTAGGCCTGGCCGCATGATGTGCTAGACCAGTGTTTCTCACCCTTTGTTACTTCAGACTGCCCTTGTAGGCTAACTAAAACTCAGGAGCACAGTTGAAATTTTAATAAGGAAAAATTAGTCATGAAATTTGAAAATGAAGAAATAAGAAGGAGGTCTCTTCAAATAAGCATTTATTTTTTAAGACATTAAATTTGCTTGGTGTCTCCAGCTTTTAAACAAAAAATTTTAAATATAAAAATAATTCATAAATTAGTCTTCTGTGAACTTTGGGTACGCCTGGCTATCTTTCAGGGTCATTAAAGTGACCCAGTGTACCAGTTGAGAAACACTGTACTAGACCCTTTTCGTGTCAGAAAAGTTTTTGTACAGGTATGTTATAAGCCTTGGAGCAGGTCTGGCTTTAGATAATACTTAACAACAATCATTACCACTGTTGTGGGATTTGTTTTAACCTATGCAAGACTTTGAGCAAGCTTCTTATATTTACTTTTTTTTTCCCCCTCTGCATATAGTAAGGTTAACTTTATCTAAGGCAAAATTTCAACTCTGCTTGCTTGCTTGCTTGCTTGCTTGCTTGCTTGCTTGCTTGCTTGCTTGCTTGCTTGGTGAATATTTGATGTCTGGAAGAATCCATTTAGTCTTTTTGAGCACTTAAAATTCCATATTAAACCTTTCATATCAAAACCCTGCATGTATTTACTAATAACATCTGCTTCTAGGAATTATGCAAAGATTGAGTACCATCATGTATATGCTATTTTAAAAAAGAAAAAAAACATTTAACTCTATTCTGACATATATTATCATAATCGAGAACTGATAATAAATTAAAGTTTACTCTTCCTTAACAAGAGATTTTCAAGAAGTTATGTTTTGAGGTGATTGCTTTCCTAACTGAGTGACAAAGGACAGGTGAAATTGTCTTTTGTCAGAAATTCGTTTGGCCTGCACTTATATTAATCGTTCCTGTGATAGAAAACTTTTCTGTCAAATTTGTTTGAATAAAATAGAGATTAATCACAAAACTGTTTTGTTTTTTTTTGTTTTTTTGTGTCTCTAAGTTAGAAGGCATATATATTAGAAAAGATGTAAATTTTCTGATCTATGCTCCTTATAGCTAATGAATATCTATTGTGTGGAGAGAAAAAAAGAAAGCGATAAAAGGCAAAATAACAGAAATTTGACTTTTCATTTATTAAACAAAAAGAAATTAAAAGTAAACATACAAAGGTAGAGGGTGCTGCAAAAAAGTGAAGTAGCAGGAGTCAGGAAAGTTTAAGCTTTTGAAAACCTGGGTACCTCCACTTGCTTTTTTTTTCTTTTTCTTTTTCTTTTTCTTTTTCTTTTTCTTTTTTTTTTTTTAAACATGGCATGAGGAAAAGGGCTTCAAACTCGGAAGTTTTATCGTCAAAATGTTAAAGAGGGAAGAGCAAAGTATTTTTTGACTACTTTATTTATTTATTTATTTTTTTTTTTCTCTTAAACCTTTCTAACACATTTGAAAGGGGGTGGGGGTCTTGCAAAAATCAAATAACTGATTTGAACCAGATGTTCAGTATTTGTTCACAAATGTTTTATTTTTTTAAAACAACTGTTACCACCACTTAATTTTATGAAATTAAATTTTGATCTGAATATTTTTTTATACTAGTTAAAAGCAGGGCATCTTGAAGAATCTGTTTTTTTTTTTGTTTTTTTTTCCCAAATATTCATTTAATTGTAAAAATAAAAAATGCAATAAAATTGACATTTAATTAAAAAAGATTTTAATTGCTTTTACAAATAAGATAGATATATTAAGGACACTATTCAAATAAATTTTCTCAAGGCAATTTTTTACAAGTATTTTAATTTTTTTTTTATGAACTATTAAATCTTTAAATTCTATTAATCAGCCTTTTAGCGTGTAATATTAAGTGTAAACTAAATTTACTAATCATAACTGGAAAAGCTTAATACAAATCATTGTGCACCAAGATTTTTAAAAGAACCTTTTTTTCTTAAGTACAGCCAATCATATGCGATAGAAAATAAACGTGGTATCTATATTAAATTTAAAATGAATTTTTTAAATTCAATAAAACATTAGATTACAGAAAATATCTTCATAAATTTTTAAGATTACTAAGTACTTAATATGAAAAAGGTGCTCACGTCATTTTCTTAAATTACATTTTACAGTCTCTGTGGAACGTTAAATCTGTCGCTACCTCATCAAACACAGCTCCTGTTGGGTTAAAAAAAAATTAATTTCTATGATGTTTTAAAGTTATAGTAAATACAGGCTTTGTACATGATCTGAAATTTTCGAAATTGGGCTGCCTACACATCCTTTTTCTCAATTCATGAAAACCAAAATGCCAAATTCTAGAAACAGTTTGTTTTTTTGTTAATAATTGTAGTGAACATTCTCTCCCACCCAAAGTCGTCAAAATGGACTCTACCTTCATATAAATAGTTTTGTTCATACTAACTGTTCTATAGTGTGGAATAAAGCCTAATTTAGGGTTACTCTCTTCTGTGTCTTACAATTTATTCCACACTATATAGATAATACTTTTCAGTAACACTAGTGTCCTGCCAGATGCTTTACATCCAATCCGCACACAACTTTCAACAGCTACGAATGCTACACCTCAGGAACAGTTATTCAACTATCCTTGCCGAACCTCTAGTGGCTATTCTGTTCCAACATGACTAACAACACCAGAAAAGATTCTTTTGAGACGACATTTCAGACAATTGAAGCACGACTATTTTGGAGGAGGTGGAACTTATAGAAGCCAATCCACATTATGCACACATTCGTCTTCAAATCAGAAAAGAAACCACAGCATCATTCCAAAATCTCACCCCTGCTGGTCTCGTTCTAGAACCGTTCTCCTGAAGTACAAGATTCTGACTTACCCACTTAAAGCTTTGACACCTTACATCCCGACAAGACTGAATCTAGTACAGATACACCAGAAAACGAAGTCAAAATTCCTTTACATCAGTCGAAGCGAGCACGTAAACCTCCCAACTGCTTAACTTATGAATAAGTCTTTTGCTGATTTCCTTAAATCAAATAAGGTTATAAAGGAGATACTTAAAAATTGAAATAAATCCTGCTAGGATATAATCTTTCCTTAATATTGATTGACTGACACTAATTATTTCTAGAAACAAGGGAGATTGTAGTGAACATTTCTTCTCTCCCACCTTCTGCCCTATCGTCAAAATGGACTGTACTTTCATATAAATAGTTTTTGTTTGTACTAACTGTTCTATAGCGTGGAATAAAGCTTAATTTAGGGTTACTCTCTTCTGTCTTTTATTACAGTAATATTTGGCAATTATTGCAAACAATGGTTTGTTTCCTTGATTAGAATGAGTTCGTGACCTCATGGTTACTTTTGTATTTTCTTGTCTAGGTGACAAGAATGAATACAAAGGCATGTCTTGTAGCTGTTACCCTCACTCAACAAGGATAAAAGCAAAGACGAAAGGTGTCAGAGACAAGTAAACATCTCCATTCAATTTGTAGTTGAAAGGAAAATGATTTATTTTACAGTAATAAAATTTTAAGTAGAATTTTGAAAAATTTATCAGGTTTTTAAAATTTAAACAAATGAAGTTTTATTCACATGTCAATTTCAAAAGTAAAAAGTTCTTTTGATCTTGAGTTGGCAGTGGGTGTGTACATGCTGACAAACACGTTATGCATCCCATGTCAATGTGTAAACTAGGTTTGTCTAAATTGTTGTCAAAAGTAACAAGTTTGAGAATCAGATTTGACTCCAGATGTATATAGAAAGGTAGAATAAAAAATGTCTTTGAAAAAATAAGAATGTTATTTTTAAAGTTTGCAGGCTAATAATGGCCTGGAGCTCTAGATTTTGTTGTGTGAAATGTAATGATGAAATATATTAAAACTCGTTTGATTTTAAAAATTCAATCTGACAACCCTGTCCCTTTACTTTTGTACTTCTGCCATAGATGACTAGAAAATGTACAAACATTTGAATGACTCCTCAGACATTTGGCCAGATGTCATCAAATTTGTGAATTTAATTAAAAATAACCCAAAATGTCCCCAAACCAAATCTGTGGTGCTGTCAAATGTGAATGAAATGACGTTTTATTTCCAGTGAAACATCAGATTTTTGTGTCCGTTTCAGAAAGGCATTGAAGTGTTTCTGATAAAATATCAGAGCAATAAACCATTGCTTCCTTTCGTTGCAGATGATCTTTTTAGCATGATCATGAGACTGTTAAGAAGATTTGTAAAGGAAGAGCATACTAAAAAGATAATTACATTTTCCAAACTGAATGAATTTGTAAGAATTTTGTCAAACATTCACAAAGATTGAGTGTGGATTTCTAACAGATAATGCAAAATTTATCTGAAAAAGGAAATGTGTTAACAAAAAATCTATTTGAATGCAAAATTATAACAATGTTTATCACCATCAATGAGAAACTTGTGGCAAAGTCTCCTCTTAGATACCCTCTTGTAATGTCACTTCCATGGCTGAACCCTGAACCCCTTTGTGAAAAAAGAAATCTGCCACAGATCATAGTCTAAAAAGATGTCTTTCCCACATGATGGACAGAAAACAAGTCAGCAAGTCTGATTGTGATGACATCATCAGTCAGTACAAAGAGTTTGAGGAGGAGGGTGCTGGAAATATTGCTTTCAAGAATTTCAGCAAGCATGAAGACTGTCTAGACACTTTGTTCTACACTTCTTTGCCTAGCAACAAAGACTCAAAAACTGGATAGCTGTTTGCAGATTATTGGTACTCTTTCATGAACAGGCCTCAGTAGAAAGGTTTCCACTGACAATATGAAACAGCAGACTCTGGTTGCACAGTGTATTATCACGGACAATTTGGCCACGGAGGTGCTGGGCATGTTTCCATGAGTAAGGCTCTTCTCTGAAGTGCTTCCAATGCCAGAACCACATACAACAGGAAGAAGCGTCTGGAGAAAAATGGAAATCCATGCTTATGGAAATTAAAGAACTGAAGACCAAAAACCTAAGCTTAAAAGTTTCACACAAGATTTTCTCAAATCAGCTGACAGGTATGAGAAGAAAGCTGAGCAGACTCAAAACTTCACACTTCTTGCAAAGTCCAGTACCATGCAAAGATCTGCAAAGGACAAGTCCATAGAGATATCAAAATTGGAAGAGGAGCTGAATACTAAACTAGATGAACTGAAAAAATGTTACCATCATTGTCTTCTGTGACATGTACAATGAAAGCCATGAGTAGTAAGTGTAGTTAAAATGTGTGGTCTTTCTGTGAATATTTCTACTACATCATCATCAACAACTACTACTATTCATCATCATCATCCTTCAACCTCCAGGTTGGTTGGAAGTCCATTGACAATCCCTTTCCACACTTTGGTCCTGCATTGCTGTCCCCAGATCCCCAATGTCCAACCCTGGGTCTCTAACTATGGTGCCTGGGAAAGTCAATTTTCTTGAGAAGACACTTCCAGAAGGATGCCATAGGAATAAGGATGAGATGATTTCCCTGTCCGCTCAGTGGCAGTGGCCTGCAAACTGTAATTGTTTTTGTTTGATCTTAAGAAAGGTTTGGTTTCAGTTCTCTGTAAATTGTTAAGCGTTGCATGGGATTTCCAAATGATGTTCTGGATTTTTCTGAGTAGATTTGTATATGCTCCATCCAGTCACCTTTCAAGAAGAACAGATAATGTTTACATTTCTGATGCATGCAGTAGAACTGGTTCAATCAGTGTTTGAAAAGTTTGGAGTTTTTAGGAGGATGGAAGATTCAAGCGCCAAATAAGTTTGTTACACACATCCTATGCAAGAACTTTGAGTATCTATGATATGAGCTCCAAAATATCTGAAGCGCTCAACTCTTTTGATGGATTCTATTATTGAATGTTTTCAACTCAGATGGTTCAGGGGAGGTGGTGATATATTCTGTCTTACTCTCATTGCAATAGAGAACCTACCTGGTTCGCTGCTTGCTCGAGTGATTTCGGCAAAGATTCTGCAGGTTTAGACACTGGGGATCTGGGGACAGCAATACAGGACTGAACAGTATAGAAAGGGATTGTTGATGGAGTTCTGACCAGCCATAGGGAGGTCGAAAGATGATGATGGGATAGCTAAAATATGTCATCTTTTTGTCAAAATTTCTATTTGTAGTTCTGTTCATTAAAACCATTATGCTTCACAGGAAATGTGCTGCAGTTAAGAATTTTTTTTGTAACATTCACAAACTACAAGTAGTCGAGATAGCTGAAATGTGTAGCATTACGAATTAAAGTGTGTAATGCAAAAATTTTCAAGTGTAGTAGAACTCCAAACTGTGTAAATTGCTACATAAAATGTGTAACATAACCAGGTCTGCATTCAGTAGTGTTTTTGCCTTCAACACTTTGATTTCTTTGCTACTTTCAAACTGATCCATGTGACATGAATTATTGGAACCAACTGTAGCTTTTCTTTGAACATCTCATCTATCAATCTATTAAAAGATAAATGACAAAGATTATGTTTTTGAAATTGATGAACATTCACTTGTGTGTGTGCATACACGTCAGTTTCAGTCCTTGAAACTTATTAACATAGTCCTGGATTTTTTTTTTCTTTTACAGCGATCTGTGGAAGCCCTGTAAATGATATTTGTTTTAAATCGGTTAATATTCCTCAAATAAATTTTCAGAAAAGCATATTTTATTTTTGCAAGAATTTTAAAACCAAGAACTAACTTTTGTTTACAAATATCTAAAAAATAGACAACCTTGACGATGTTACTGAAAGAAAACAAAAAACAATATAGTATGGTGGAATAATGGTCACCGGCGTGTCTGTGATTGAATCTTGCAGCTAACCGTGAAGTTGGTTACTTTGATCCAAGCCTCTCTCTGTCCCATGTTGTGTTTGTTTTGATCAGAAGGCAGACAAGGATCAAATTGTCATCAGATATCACTGGATTGGTGTTGTTCAGGCAGGACGATGTTATAAGACAAAAAAAAAGAAAATTGTGTAAATCAACAAAGTTTATATAACTGAGGTTTATACAGGAACCCTTTTTCATAGAAAAATCTACAAGCATGCATGCTAATAACCATTCCCTTGTAGACTAATTTTGTGACACTTTGTTCTTTGTTTCCAAGTCGGAGTCAAGGTTTCAAAGTTGGAGACTTCTTCAGGCAGCAAATTACAGAATGCTGACAAAGTACTCATCTCTCATTATATAGAGACTTTCAATTCTTCCACTTTGCAATTTTATCAGGGCACTCTGCTCAATTTATCTAACAGTCTGGAACAAGGCATGAGTCAGTTCTTCATAGCAGCAAATCACATGGGGATGAACAAAACAATCATCTCTTGGTGTTACTCTGTCGTCATCATTCCCTCCTGATCTAATGCTTTTATGGACCTTGCCCAACATTGGTGTGGGGTCAGACATGATCTGGGGTTCCAGGATTTTCAAAATATCTAATCAGATCTCTCTGCTGTGTCCTGGGAAGTAATTTGCATGTCCAAATGTGGGGAGCTCCCGCTGTAAGAGCGGCAGTAGCAACATATCAATCTGCCATCATGTTCTCCTCCCTTCTCTTGCTCGCACTTCACACTGCCACCATCCAGGAAATAGGCATACCACCAAAGCCATAGATATCTGACCCAAAAGAGGTGTTACTTTTAATGTCATTGTAAAATTTTTATCTCTTTTTTTCTTTTTATTCCTAATTATTACGTTTGGTCCATAATTCTTTTTCCCACTTGACCAAAATTTTCTTGCCTAAGAAAATCTTGTTCCTTTAGCAATATGCGGATCTTCCACCCCTATCAAGTAACATAGAATCATTTCTTTACCGTTTTCTTCACCTACTTGTAGCCATAAAATTATCTCTGACTAGCTTGGTGGTCTATGTCCACAATCACATTCCCCTCGCATCATCCCTTGGGCTTCACTTTAACCAGATGCCTAAGTGGATTTCAGAGCGATCTTCTAGCAAGGTCCTCATTCGCAAAATGAGCAACAAAAATAAAAATATATTTTCTTTTGTTTTCGGTATGTCCTTCAATCTATCTACTACCTTCTTTGTCTTGGTGTCCACTTTCAATTTAATTTAAGCTTTTTCTTCCTTCAAATTATCAGCATTTTTACAGTGTCACAGACACACATGTGTGTGTGTGTGTGTGCACGCACACACACACACACACAGGGTGCAATGGATAAATTGTAGTCTAAATTTATGCAAAAATAAAAAAACATCTCATTTTAAGATATCTTTGATAAATATATCTTGAAATATAAAAAGAGTAAATTTATTCAATAAAATCACCATTGGCTTCAACCACGGTTTCCAGATGACTTTGGAATCTCCACAAATCTTCTGGATGGTCTCCTTGTTCAAGTTCGTCAATGCTGCCATAATCATTGCTTTCAGTTTGTCTTTGATGTTATATAAAGTTTTGCTGGTCTCTTGCTCAACTGCACCCCACACATAATAAATCAAGGCGTTTGCCGTCTGGGGAGTTAGGTGGCCAAAAGTAAGGAGTGATGTAGTGGTTGATGTAGTGGCATTTTTATCTGACAGCCATGACTGTGTTCTCCTGCTTGTGTGACATGGTGCAGAGTCCTGTTGTCAGACATAGGGTCTTCCGGCAGCCATCCTCTTGACCCAGAGCAGGACTACCTCCTCAGAGCACTTCATGTAGGCCTCTGTTGAGTCTAAGGCCCTCCCCAACAAATTCGGGAATTCTTTTATGATCAGAGGGATTTTTCATGCTGTTGTACCATTGTAACTCTTTCCAAATCCTCTGCACTGTCTTCAGATTGACACCCAAACACACTGAAGTATTCATATTGGAGATTCTGGCATGAATGCCAAGCAGTACAGTATACAGTTTCCAAATCTCTGGCAGAGTGAATTGCATCATGGTGTTCTTTTTCTCACAGACAGTGCCCAACTGACCCTACTATACTTTGCAATCAACAAAATCTAAAACAATGCATGTGTGTGTGAAACTAAAAATATTAAAAAAATATATTATTTATCCATCAGACCCTGTATATTTATCGTTTCACCTCATTCAAGGTGATAATGCCACTAAGACAGAGTGAATGAGAAAACTTTAGTGAGGAAAGAACAAAGGTTCAGCAATTGATGTTGCATTTTAATTTTTGAAGATTATATGTGGCAGGAAAGCAAGAAATTAGACAGGAGTTCTACAGGTAAGAAAAGAACCTGTAACAAGAATTGTAATGGTTGAATCTAGTTAATTCAATAGTAAAATGGTGGGACCTAGTTGCCAATCTAGTAGCACACTTAAATTCATGTAGTGGAGGGGTGGAAAGTCCATCAGAACAGTTGCCATGAAAAATATTTGTAGAAAAGACCAAGGGTGGCCATATTACGATGGTGAGAAACTGTCAGGTCAGGATTAGTTACATTATAAATGTAATTGATCCTGAGCTCCAGATTTTGTCAAGAATCTGGAGATATGGAATGACACCTCAACGTGGTGTAATGGGTACCAAGCTTGTCTTGCTAAAACATTTACGACTGAATAGTGAGTGTGATCCTCACTTGGTGCCCCATACTGTTGGCCTTGTGTCACATCTAAGCTATGCTTAGAAAATTATTTTGAGCATTTCAACATGGTGTAATGGTTAGCAGGCTTGTCTCACTATATCCATTACTACTAAGTACCGAGTTCAATCCTCACTAGGTGTTCCGTGTTTTCAGCCTTGTACCACATCTAAGCTTCACTTAGAAAAATCACTATACAGTTGGAGCACCAGACAAGATATGGCAACAATATTCAATACAACAAATGGTATATATATTTTTTATTTTTAATAAATGAAAGCAAAATTTATTTTTCAGATGAACCACAATTTCAAATTTTGTGAAAAACTTTGGCTAGCTTTGATATTACAAATTTTCTTGTAATGTAATTATCAACAAGCTTCTTTTGAAGTGGACTTAAATATGTATATGTTGCACAAAAGAATTTATTACATTACTTGATGCAAAATTTGGTTTTGTCTTTACATCCATGAATATCAAAATTTTATTTAAATTGTTCAGACTGCTGTCCTCATTTTTATTGCCATTTTCATGACATTTCGGCCGTTGTATGCTCCAGCCTTCTCCAGGTGATTGGAATTTCGAACTGAACCCTTTGGCAATAAAGACATGGGCAACAATCTGAACAACGTAAATAATGTAAGTAATTACATACCTTGTCTCAGAAATATAAACATATATCAAAATTTTAATATACTTAGAAAAAATATTTCAAGACAAAGTAAAAAGTAATGAATATACATAAAAGCAAAACTAATAATACAATTCCTGTATTCTAAACGTTTCTTATAAAATATTCTAAATAGGTATTCTTGAGATCCATTAGTAATCATGAAACTCAACAGGACACCATTCTACAGATGTACTATAAGTGTTTATCAAATGTTTAAGCTAAACACTTGAAACACCTCAATGTGTGAATCAGTTATAACCGATTTAGTATAAGAGATAAGGAAATTGAGAAGTAGTTTTGCCCAATATAAGTTGCTACTAGACAAGAACATTAACCTAAAAACTATAGCCTGTTCTTAAACAGACTATACTTTGAATAAACTCTGAAATTTTTACATTTCTTTTTCTTTAATAAGAGTAGACAGGTTCACTTATAACCTGGTTTACACTCCTCCCTCGTCTTGAACAGAAGTAGAGGTTTATACATTGTTTCCTGTTTCGGATTGAATTTCCAGTTCCCTCTAAAGTCTTTTCCATCACTTTCACTTCCAGTGGGGTCCCTTGTGCTTTGGACGGTGTCTTTTACTCTGTAACCCTCTACCTCAAGTGGTTCTTGAGCCTTGTAAATCGTGAAAAAAATATATATGCAAGCAAGCCTCATCAGATCAGCTTTGACATAGATTTCATGCATAGCACCAAAACTGATTCAGGAATATCTTTCAATGGTTAAAAATTACATCTCTAAAAAATATACCAGATAACATAAACCAGATCATTTAAGGATTTCCAACAGCAGCAATGATTAAAATGGATAGCATATGTAACTTGAGACAATGAGGACAATCATGCTAGTGACATTAAATAAAAAAACATTAAAAATACAATACAACTAAACCTTATTTAATTAGAGAAGCTTTTATGAATCAAATATCTTGTGGGCACTATTTAATTATGAAAATTCTTTTTTGATGAATAATTAATTTTTACAAGATTTTTCTTTTACATTTTAACTAGAATAATTCATAAATTTTTCAGTATTTTAAAATTCTGTATTTTTTTTAATGGTTAAGTAATAGTGTTATTAAATAAAAACTTTACTAAATCAAATGGAAAACCTTAATACAATTTGGTGACCCCCCAGTATTTTAAAAAGAACTTAAAAAATTTTGTTTGTATAGACATGCTGTTTTTTGTAAATACAGACATTCATACACAACATTATCAGAAAATTAAACCGGCCTTGTGCCATCACTGTGTGGTGAGGGGGGTGAGTAAATATCAAGTATAGCATCTATTCTAAGGAAACGTTTGTTATTCATTGACTGTGAAACCAACACCACTTGAGTTATGCTTTTCTTTGTTCCTTGGTCATAGGCTTGGGATCTAAGTGTAGTATCTGTTCTCACCTCAAAATGTTTGATTTGGGGGTGGGGATTGAATAATACTGAGATTTCAAAGGAAAAGAATGTTACTTGCAATTCTAAGAACCACTGATTTATGGTTAAATTTGAATCTCAAAGCCCCCACCTCACAACAGATATTAATTTTATATATAATAGGGTGATGGAAAGCTTGTCTCAACTAAGGTTTAAAATCCTGATGTGAGAAGCGGTCCAAACAAAGTGTGTGTGTGTGTGTGTGTGTGTATGTGTGTGTGTTTCGTGAGAATGGGTACAAATTTCAATCTCAAATTTAGGACTTCATATTTCAATTTCAATATTAAATTTGTAAACAAAAAAAAAAATTAAAAAGAAAAAAAAAGAAAAAGTCAATTGATTCGCTTTTATTGTTTCCTTCCAAAAATAAAGGAAAATTGAAACCAATTCCGATCCAACATTTTTCAAGTACAGAGGGGCCCAAAAAGAAAATATACACACAACAGAAGTTTTCTTTGGTTGAAGGCAGTGGTATCTCTTTAGAGGCTCACAATTGAACGAATGCTGTTAAAAACAAAATTGAAAAATTATGTAAGTATAAAAATAAAATGACAAATACTAAAAAATATTTTGCTAAAAAAAAAAAAAAAAAAAAAAAAAAAGATGGAGAGAAAAAAAGATTGCAGTTTGATTGAATTTTTTTTTTTTTTTTTTGTAGCGTATCAACTTTTTGCAAGTTATTTACAAAATATTTTTAGATTGTAAGAAAGTTCAGATGATGATTTACTGGTACAAGTCTTATTAGTTAATCCATAGTGGGAGAAAAGATGGATTCATACCTTTCTCAAGGGTATTTGCACGTAAGTGAATATAACGAACCCAACTGGAATTGAAACTCAGCCCTCCAATTTCCAATTCAGAGCAGTTATCCATTACACCAACTGCACATGAAAGCTTACATGAGATTATTATTATTATTATTATTATTATTATTATTATTAGTCACCTCTGCCTTTTCTTTATTCCTCTTCCTTTCTACTTCATCTTACTTATTCATCTAGGTACTGACCAGATTCAACATTGCTTAACTTTAGTGATTGTATGAAAACTGGTGTTTCAACATATGTCCGTAAGTCTAAAGCCAATGGAAAGTTATGAATAACATCTCATCACACGAGAGAAGCAAAGCCAATTGGGGGAGATAATCGATGTTTTCACAATCTCTCAAGTAGAAATATCAAATTTCAAAAACTTACATTTTGGAATTTCTCATCTTAGATTCAATTGGCCCTCTAGTAGATTTTTTTTTTTTTTTTTTTTTACAAGGAGGGGGAAGGGACAAGCAGCAACCCTACTTTTGCTATTTTTAGCCCTTAGTTTGAAGAAAAATGCTTGAAAAAAAAAAAAAAAAAAAAAAAAAAAAAAAAAAAACTCCTTGGCATCTTCTATTGGGAACACAAGACTAATGAGTTTGTGTGGAAAAGAGTTGAAAGTTTTGTGGGCAACCAGGAACTTCTTCTTGCCACTGTCAAACGGAGGAAAATGATGTGGTTTGGACACATTACAAGGCAAGAACATCATGCAAGGCAAAGTTGAAGGTGGACATTAGAGAGGACGCCAACACAAAAAATAGTTGGATAATGTCAAACAATGGACAGGTATGACTGTACCAGAATTGCTGATGGCTGCCGTTGATAGGCCGTTGTGGACAAGATTCAGTGTGGCTTCTGCATTCAGATATCGCCCCCAACTGCTACAATTACAAAAGTCAAGGGGCTGATGATGTATTCCACCCTTGGTTTTGAATTCAGAGTTGTCATCCTCTTACAGTGGTCTCCAAATGAGGCAGAAGATCCCAGTCTGTTCTGCTATTTAACCCATAGCTTGGGATAAAGAAAATATTAACACTCTTCGGAAAGGCATCAATCTTAGTGGACAGAATCTTATGTGTGTGCAGGGCTGGGGTCTCAATTTTCAAAGAATTAATGAATTTATTTTTAATTTGAAATTTTTATTACTTCAAGTGATATTACAGACTTCATAGCTATGCCTAAGAAACCAGGCACAAACGAATGTGAACTCCACCGAAAAATAAGCATAATGAGCCATGTGATAAAACTCATCGCAACAGAATCAGGCCAGAGATAGGACAAGAACAGTGTGGGTTCATTAAAGACACTGGAACAAGGAATGCAATATTTACACTCAGAATGTTATCAGAAAGAGCAATACAAATGCAGAAGGACGTGTATCTATGTTTCATAGACTACGCAAAGGCCTTCGACAAAGTATGGCACAAGGATCTGATGAACTGCACAGCAACCTTGATATATTCGGGAAAGATAGACTAATCAAGAACCTATACTGACAGCAAACAGCATGCATGCGTATAGGGAACAAGTTCAGTGAATATACAGAAATAGAAAGGGGAATAAGGCAAGGATGCATCTTCTCACCTTACCTGTTCAACCAAGGCAATTCTGAGAGAATTGGAAACCCTACCAAGATTTAGCATTGGGGGCCACAATCTTAACAACATAAGATATGCAGATGACACAGCAGACATGGAAAAGTAATTAGAAAATCTCGTACAGAAGGGTAGCAATGGAGAGTGAGAAGAATGGACTAAAGATAAACTACAAGAAGATGGAATGCATGGTCATCAGTAAGAGGATGAAGCCTGAAATACAATTTGTAGGTCAGGAACACTAGAATCAAGCAGATGTGGAAGTTTAAATATATGGGAGGCGTTTTGACAGAGGATGATAAGTGTGACACCAAGATCCACAGACATATTGGGATAGCCAGGGACGCATTCAAAAGCTGGGCAGACTATTGCAAGACAGAAGAATTTCTTTGGTAACAAAGAAAAAAATACTGAGCTGTTACGTGAATTTATAAGATTCACAAAGACGGCATTCCGCTCAGGCCAATTGTTAGTTGTCAAGGCTCTGTGTGTCACCCTTCCTTGTAGATATAATTGACCCATTGAACAGAAAGTCACCTTCATATGTCTGAAACTCTGCCCACTTTGTGAAAATAATCAAAGATGCCCCCATCCTATCCAACAAGATGGTGAGCTTGAATATGGTGAGTTTGTTCACCAAGGTGCCCATAATAAATATGACAACAAAGATGAGGATGACAGTCTGAACAATGTAAATAGAGAAACATAACTAATTAACTAAACTAATTAAGTAAAACCTATATTGTGGAATCTATATGAATAAATGCAAAATTGGAGCTCCTACGAATTCCGAGATTAAAAAGCCCTAGCTCTACTTCATAGTAATTTGTATTTATTCAACCCCCATGAGGTCAGGTTGTGACACAAGGTCAGTTTAATATGGGAAGCTAGAGTGCATACACCTGGTCTAGGAACAAAAATTGGTCACAGCCATTGGCTGTGCTGGCCTCGATACAAGCACCAATCCCTCTCTCTGATGCAATGAGAATGTGCGGCCTTGGGTAGCTGTTCCACAAGGCTGACCACCTCTCAGTATAATTTTCCTCAGTTGCAATTACCGCCCATTGACAGAGTTGACCCTGAGTGCACTCTGCCCAAGGACAGAGGCACAACTGAGGGATAATAAATAATGTGTTACAAACAACTCAAAGGATGGGTTGATTTACTTGACCCTCCACTATGTCAGATTGTGACACAAGGTCAGTTTTTAACATGGGGGGGGTGTCTTCACTCAGGCTGCTGGTCTTAGCTGATCATAGTTTGTCCAAGCTGGTCAGAGCCAGTCCACGTTAGTCATAGCTGTGACACTACCAGCACAGTGACGAATCCCTGTGCGTGGCAAGTATCAGAATGTGTAGACCACTCAAGGGAGAGGTTTACACACTGTATTTACTTGTCCCCAAATGAGTCAGGTTGTGATACGAGATCGTTTTTTAAAGTGGGGACCCAAGTGTCTTCATTTGGACTGCTGGTCTTAGCTAGTCATAGCTGGTCCAAGCTAGAATAAAAAATTTTGGAAATTGTAGATGTTTTACTACCAGTGCAGGAATGTATCCCTGTGATCAGTAAGTATCAGAATGTGTATATCACTCAAGAGAGGAATTTACACACTAGGTATTTACTCTGTCTCCCCACTAAGACGAGTTGTGGCACAAGGTTTTCTTTCTTTTTCTTTAAAATGGGGACCCGAGTGTGTACACCCAGGGCAGGAACAAAAATTGCCACAGCCCCTGCAACCATCAGTTGTGCTGGCCTTGGTGCGAGCATCGGTCACTCTCTCTGATGCAATGAGACGGTGCAGCCTTGGACAGCTGTTCCCCAGGGCTGGGCACCTCTCAGTATGATTTTCTCAATTGCCCCTCTGTTCTTTGACAGAAGAACCTGAGCACACACTGTCCTTTGATAGAGATGCAACAGAGATGATAAGGACATTTACTTGACCCCCCCACCAAGTCAGGTTGTGACACAAGGTCAGTTTTTAATGTGGGAGCCCAAGTGTTTTCACTCGGGCCGCTGGTCAGACCTAGTCATAGCCATGATACCACCAGCACTATGGAGCCCTGTGACCGGTAAGGATCCAAATGTGTACACGCCTCCAAGGAGGAATTTATGCAGTGTTTACTCGTTCTCTTACGAGGATGTGATGTGACAAGGTCTTTTTAAAGTGGCAACCCGAGACACAGACGCAGCTGAGAGACAAGTCATGTGAGATCCTCCAAAGGAGGAATTTACGCGGTGTTTACTCATTCCCCTACCAGAACAAAATGGGACACAAGGTCGTTTTAAAGTGGGGACCCGAGCACGTACACTCTGGCAAGGGACAAAAATTCTCCACAGCCTCTGCAACCGTTGGTTGTGCTGGCCTCGGTGCAAGCACCGATCCCTCCCTCTTGTGCAATGGGAGGGCGTGGCCTCGGGTAGCTGTTCCCCAGGGCTGGGCATCTCAGTATAATTTTCTCAAATGCCCCTCTGTCCTTTGACAGAGAAGGCTCTGAGCACACTCTGTCCAAAGATGCAACTCAGATGATAAGTCAGGCGAAATCCCCCAAAGGAGGAATTTACGCGGTATTTACTTGACCCCCACTGAGTCTGGTTGTGACACAAGGTTATTTTTTAAAGTGGGGCCGCCGGTCTAAGCTGGTCAGAACTGGTCTCTTGAGTATATCTATTTTTCTCTTCTGGTCCAGAAGTAAGTAATGATAAGAGTGGTTATAATGGTTGAGCTCAAGTCACAGTGGAAAGTCTACAAACAAACATTCCAAATGCTATGTTTTGGAAAGTGGGAAGAAAGAGTTGTTGTCCTTTTCAGAAGTGGGGTCATAAAATTGAGCAGATGACCAAAAACCCTTACTGGTTTAGTTATTACTAGCATCATCGGAAATTGTATTTATTATTTTTTAAATTATTATTTTACTTATTAGTTTTATTTAATTTTCCTTCACAACACTTAATTTCCGAGTTTTCTTTTTTTCCTTGTTTAATTTTATTTCCTGCATCATATCCTCTCATCGAGGTTTTGTAAAGCAATAAAAGATCTAACAAAGTTACCAATATATATACAGTTCCACATTTTCAAGGCATTTGCAATGGATATGCTTTAATAAAATGGTTTCTTACCTTTTGCCATCATGCATAAGATCAAACGCCTCGTTGATCTTTTCCAATTCCATGGTGTGCGTAATAAATTCATCTATCAATAACTTCCCAGCCAGGTAATCAAGTACGAGTTGAGGAACACTGTCTCTGCTTTTATAGCCTAAACAGAAAGAGAAAATTATAATTAACACAGTACAAGTTACCTTACTATTCACAGATCCATTAATGATTCATACCTACCTACACACAATATGGATTTTAATAATCCTACAGAACTTTGACTATTTCTCTCAGGACATTCAATCATCAGGGTTTAATTCTGATAGATTCCCCTTCAAGGCGTCTCAGATGAGGCTATTTGATGGCGACATTTGTAATATGTAACATGCAACAGGTTGCACTGAGTTACATGGTGCAAGGAAAAATCTTGTGACCATTATTGAACACCTAAGAGACATTTCTTTTACAAAGCCAATGAGCTGTAAATGTCTTGATGTTTAACTATACAGAAATCAGAGAGCCAAATTCATTATTTTTTTTTTTTTTTTTTAAAGTCATTTCACTCTAAGCAAAGCAATAAAACCACTAAGACACAATGGGTTACTGATTCAGAAATAATATAAAGGAGAGAGAACAATAAAAGAAAATGAATTAACAATGATTAACATTGAATTTAAACTTTTGAAGATCAAAGCTGGTGAGAAGAGTGTTCTACAAGCAAGAAAAACTGTTAGCCAACCATTTCATTTGTAAAATGGTTAGACCTTGCTGCCAATCTAGTAGTGCAGTTAAATTCATAAAGTCTAGGTACCAAAGACAAAAGTTCATTAGAATAAATATCATGAAAATAGTTATAAAAAAGGAATAGGGAAACATTATGGTGGTTGGAAAGTAACTGAAACTGAGATGCCAGGTCAAGACCAATAACATTACAGATTCTTTGAATTTTATCAAGAATCTCTAAATACATAGAAGCACTAGACCAGATATGTCAGCAATATTCAATGTATGGACAAATGGTACACTTAAAAATGTATAATAGATTCTGTAGAGAAAAATTGTCTCACACAACACAGTATACCAATCTTCTTAGCAGCAGACGTAACAATTGATTCAGTATAGTCTTTCCATTTTATGTCAGTGGGAAAACAGTTCTAGAAGTCAAAAGGAGTCACTGCTTACACACAAATACTGTTGGGAAAGATATGAATCAATCTTCTCCCCCTAGTTACGGATAAATAGCAGGATAGAATGGGCAAACAGTTTAAGAGAAGGAAAACTAGATTCAAATCAGCTTGAAGAAGATTTGGATAAATCAGGCTAGCATGCCCTAGATACAATACATCTGCAGTATATTTGGTGCCATTAGATTCTAACGGGTGACAAAACTCAAGATTGTGAATTTTATTCTAAATTGCGTATTTAAAATATGACAGAAAAGGATTATATCTACAATTTAAAGTAACAGCACTGTTTACTTGTAAGAATTTTCTCAATTTATTTTCTCAAATTTTTCTTTACTAATTTAGCAAATTAAGCATCTCATATATTATTCTTATTAACATCTTTCAATCGTCCACCATTAAATTATATCAAAAGCAATTAGTTATTTTTTTTTTTTTTTGGTACATTAAATTCAGAATTGTTACCAGAAATTACATCCTCTGCTTACACTCGAATTTCAAAAAGGATGGATGGAAAACTTTCAAATATTAAATGTAAGGAGTGAACAGAAATTTCCTGAATATTTAATAAAGGATGGTTCGAATAAAGATGGGCTGGGTTGATTTTTTATGAAGTCCCCCTGTCCTTCTATTTGAAACTTAAGAGTAACTGTTAAATGACGGTAACTGTTTCTGACTGAGGTCTCAAAAAACTAAGGGAAGTAATGAGATGAACAGAAAATAAATTACCTCCCTTGCAATCTTTAAAAAAAAAAAAAAAAAAAAAAAAAAAAAAAAAAAACAACTTCTGGCCTACACATATATTATTATTATTATACGTAATTGTTTTAATATTTTTATTATAAAATGTGAAAAGTAAATTTGAATAATAATTTTCTTTTGTTATAAAATATTGGTTGAATCAAAAACGTCATGTTCTTTGGTCAGATCAGTATCAATCACTTATGTGCTATGCGTGATACATGCTTAGGTAATTATGTATCTTGATACATGACTGAGGAGGTAGATTTTTTTCATGCAGTAGGTTGCCATTTCTTTCTGCAGTAGACCAATTGCCATCCAAGGTTATGGAACCCAGTCTGTCCAGACATTTATCGATAGCTGGGGAGAGAAGAGGATTCATACCTTTCCCAAAGGTATACTTGACAAAATTTTTCAGTTTTACTCCAAGTATGAATTTTATTTTGCAATCTTTGAAGGTTTGGAGATCAGATTATTCCAAATAAGACTCAAAGATAAATTTGGTACATGAAAAAGGATGCAAGAACTTTTGTGAGGAGGGGGAGGGGTGATGTAATATGTAATGGCCAGTTTTGTTTTATGATATATCAACCTCAATGGGTTATTTAATGCCGACAAAATTTTTTATTGTTGGTAATAATGTATTGCCGGCAATAATTTTTTACAAAAAGTATTTCTGGCATTAAAACCTATTTTACACTTTTATGTTTTGACCCCAGTTTAGGGGTTAACTATTTGCCTATAGATGGGACCCTAACAGGTGCTACCATCATGGTTCAGGGTGTACCTGGGAACACTAGCAATTAAGAGGTGGTTCCATGCTCCTCAAAACCTCCTGATCAAAGGCCTTTGTAGTTTATTGTCTTACCCAGGATGTAGATGTAGTTTATTGTCATATCCAGGACAGAAAAAAAAGCAAGAAAAAGGAAAAGAAAAAGGAAGTAAAAAGAAAGAAAAAATTTTTTCTAGAAGCTTACCTCCAAAAGCTGTTCCCTTCCAAACTCGTCCAGTGACCAGCTGGAATGGACGAGTAGAAATCTCTTGTCCAGCAGCAGCAACACCAATAATGGTGGATACACCCCAACCTTTGTGGCACGATTCCAAGGCAGCTCTCTGTGAACAGAATATTGAAAGAAAATTCAAGAAAACCTGTATCAACCCCTTGTACCAGTTAGGTACCTTGAAGTGCACTTAAGATGCCTTTAATAACTAGAAATCCATCATTCCTTTTGTTTAAGATACCTTCTATCATTTTGAGATGAGTCATTATAATTGCAAGAGTTGTTCAGACTACTGATCTCATTCTTTTTGTTTAAGATACCTTCTATCATTTTGAGAAGAGTTATTATCATCCAGAGTGTAACTATAAATTCTATTTTAATAGTTTCTTTTCTCACCTGTGGAACTTTCAGTTTCTTGCTTCCCTGCCACCTACAATCTTTAGATTTAAATGCAATGTCAATTGCTATTTTCCATCTTCTTGAATCCTGTTCCCCCACTTCTTTCACTCTCAGTAACCCCTTGCATATTAGTGGCATTATCACCTTCACTTGGATGGAAATTATTTAAAAATGTGTGAATGTCTCTTCTGAAACGTTATAGATAAAACCTGAATAAAGATTTTTTTAATCTCATTGTTATAATTAAGTAAATGCTCCCCCCACGTGTGGATAAATGCACAACACTCACGACTAAAGAATTTCCATCAGTGTGTTTTCATGGCCCAATGAATCCCCTCAGGTGGCTAGGCTTGTTGGGAGATGGGTGATTTTATAGTCACCATCTCTAATGATTGACAACCAAGCTGGAGGGAGAAGAGATGAATTCATACCTTTCCCAAGGGTATTTGCATGTAAGTGAATGTAACAAACTCAGCTGGACTTTGAACAGGTCACAGGTGGTCTAGTAGATCTTAAAAATCAATTTCAAGTTCTTAATATTTCTAACTGCTCAACATTCTTAAGACCTTAACAGCCAACAAGTGTTATATCTTGTATCAAGAGTATGTCCTGGAAACAAGTCTATTTTACTGAACATACTGTCAAAGTTAAAAAGGAGGACATTATAGCTGCTATTTACCATGGTGCTAACATTTCCAATACATTCAAAAGTAAAGTCACAGCCGCCATCTGTCATTTCACACAGGACTTCTTGGATTGATTTCTGGTGGTCTTTTGGATTAACAAATTCGGTAACTCCAAATTTCTTGGCTGAAAACAAGAAAAAGAAAAAAAAAATTCCAGTTTGCAAACAGGTCATTTATTCTCAGAACTATTAAGTTCTAACTTAATTGAAATTTAAACTAAGAATTCCAAAACTTGAATCCATAAGGAGTTCAGAAGGAAGAATATTTTTGTAGTTACATAATTTTTTTATAACACTTTATAATTATATCATGCCTAACATACATGACATGTTCATTTGATTTTATTTCTTTTGCTAGAAGCAAAATCTGAGCTGACGACTTCAAACTATTATCTACATTGGATTCAGGTCCCTCTAAAAGGAGTTGTTTTTGTAAGGGTTTGTTTTTTTATATATTCTGTTTAACAAGACTGCACTCTCTCATATATATACACACACACACACACACAGAAAATATGTAATATATTAAAAATAAATACTTAATCAGATCTACAAATCTCAAAACCACTATAAAACAGGGAAAAGTCACTTTCACATTGACTAGAGACTTTCAGAGTGTGTGAGGTGAGAGCGGAGAGCGAGAGAAAGTGATGTGTGTATGTGTGAATGGGAGTTTAAAAAAAGCATGAGTGAAAGAGAGAGAAATTGAATGAGAGAGAAAATAAAATCCTACAGAAAGTATGAATATGGAAGGAGTACAAAATCTTTATAAATTCCATAATGATTTAGCTTCAATCATGTCTCAAGAAAGTAGGATCCGTGAAGAAAACAAAATGGCAGAACACATTAGATTCATAAACATTCTTTACTTGCTCCATATTCAATTATTCAAAACAATTTCATCCATATTTTTAATTTCTTCCTCAAGCAATGTGTGTTTATCTAAAAATAAATACGCTTAAGTTCACCTCCATCCCTGCCGTGTGCCAACAGCTTAGTTGTAGAATCTCCGACTGACACCAATTCAGCCAGTTTTCAATCCTAGCTAAAAGGAAAAATGGACGTCTAGCCACACTGATGAGCTGTGATACAGCGAAACTGTCTGTGGATGATAATAAAAATATATATATATATATATATATATATATATAAAAGCAGGTATCCACTTATCTTAAAAGATAAAAGGTAGCACCCTGATTGGTCAAAATTCAGTCCTTTGAGGATGAGACTGACACTGCGTGATGGTATATGAAGGCCATGCTCTCTGCCCAGACTACATGACTCCCTGCTTTCAGCCATACTGACAAGATCCAAATGAATACAGATGCTGTTGGAAAACATCTCCGGGAAAAAATTTCTCAGCATTTATAAATATTTACATAAAGTTTTGATTAGACTAGTCCCCACCCCAACTCTACACAGAAGAAAAAAATGTTTAAACTTCTATTTTTGAAAAGAATGCCTTTTTATAGTGTGGCATAAAATTTCTTTTTCCGCCACTCACAACACACCTGGTAGCCCACCCCCATGGTCCTGGAACTATGCATACCTGACCCAGGCAATTAGGAAAATTCAAAAGTATTATTAATGATTGGATTGAAAAAAAAAAAAAAAAAAAAAAAAACAACAAATACAAAATTGAAACCACAAACAAAAGAAAAGCTTTAACTTACCAACTTCAAATTTACTGTTATTAATATCTATTCCAATAATTCGGGAAGCTCCTGCTGCTTTGCAGCCCATAGCTACAGCAAGACCAACAGCACCCAGGCCCCAGACTGCACATATGGAGTCCTTCTCAACCTACAGGAAGGAGGTTAGGAAAAAAAAGAGTGGGGACAATAAAATTTTATTACTAACTCCTGAAATTTTACATTTCAATGATAGTGGCCATAATAACAAAACATAAAAATGATTGTCTTTAAGTGTTTAAATCCTTCAGTCAGACGCTTTGATCTCCACAATAGGACAGTTTCAAAATTGCAGTCAGTAGATTTTTTTTCATGTCTTTGGTCTCTTTTGGATTGTAATCAGTGCAGGAAGTCTAAAGGGGCGCAGAAGTTAGAATTTGGAAGATGATTGGGCTGAGAACTTTGAGCACATCCACATATGGAATAGAAAGGACAGAGAGAAGAGAGACAAGGAGAGATACGAGAGTGAGAGATATCGGAGACAAAAAAGACACCAGGAGAGATATCGGAGACATAAAAGACACCAGGAGAGATATCGGAGACATAAAAGATACCAGGAGAGATATCGGAGACATAAAAGATACCAGGAGAGATATCGGAGACAGAGAGAGAGAGTTTTGGCTAATCAATGTATGTCAGTCAATTGGTTCTCTTTCCTTAATTCTATATATCACAAATGTATAATTTTTCTTCCTTGCAGACAAAACAACACTTTTGTTACAACATGTATTAATAACAAAACATTTACCCATCGACCCTGAGTAGGATTGAAAATACTGAACTTTGATGTCAGTATGCCAACAACAGGAGAAAATACCCAAAATTAAATGAATAATAATCCTATTGTTGTAGGACTGAGAGAATCAAAAACACTTACAATATTTCACACATTTTATTGTCAATCTTGACTACCATACTTTGCTGGTACACAAGACAGTATTATTAGAAATTCATAAAAAGAAACGGATTTCAAATGGAACCAAATCATGAATATGGGTGAAGTTCTAGAAGCATCCAAGGTGTAGGGGAAGGGCAATTACATACATGTGAGTGAGAGAGATATCGAGAGAGAGAGAGATATCGAGAGAGAGAGAGATATCGAGAGAGAGAGAGATATCGAGAGAGAGAGAGAGAGATATCGAGAGAGAGAGAGAGAGATATCGAGAGAGAGAGAGAGAGAGATATCGAGAGAGAGAGAGAGAGATATCGAGAGAGAGAGAGAGAGAGATATCGAGAGAGAGAGAGAGATATCGAGAGAGAGAGATATCAAGAGAGAAAATTTCATAAATCTGCAATAAATATATACAAATAGACATGGTTGATGTGGGCCAAATAGAGATCATAAATTATGTTCCAGAAACACTTGATATACCATTTAATACTTTGTTTTTTTTTTTTTTAATATTCCTATCTGAAATGAGTGGGGGGGGTTCTTATACGTTACCTCCTTATATATATCAGCAACTTCATCTTTTTGCTGCTTTTCATCAGTATTCTAAAGCCTGTATTTAGAAACAGTCTTCATGAATAACCTAAAAACGGCAAATCTCCGTAAACCAAATGCTTAGAATCTGGAATGGATAATGCAATAGAGGCATTGTAGGGCATGTCTAAAATCTAATTTAAAGAAATAAATTTATTTAAATATATTTTACCTTCGCAGTATTTAGAGCTGCTCCATAACCGGTTGATATCCCACAACCAAGAAGACAGACTTTGTCAAGAGGAGCATTTTCAACAACCTGAAAGAAAATTGAAAAGTTTCAAAACATTCACAGGATTATGGATCTAATGATTTTACTATAGGAATGCATTGAAAATGAGGAAGAAAGGCATTGTCAGTGATCAGGAATGAAGGCAAGCATTACTGAAAGGATAGGACTATTATATGTATAATGGAAATGCATTGATAATGATTTTACTATAGGAATGCATTGAAAATGAGGAAGAAAGGAATTGTCAGTGGTCAGGAATGAAGGCAAGCATTACTGATAGAATAGGGCTATTATATGTATAATGGAAATGGATTGCTAATGATTTTACTGTAGGCATTCATTGATAATGAGGAAATCGCTATTCTGACTGAATAAATATTTTGCAATGTTTAATCTATAAGTTAAAGCAGTTTTAGGTGTGTGTTTTGATAGTCTATTTTGAGGTGGCATGTTTTTTTTCATCAAGAGATCAAATATATCAACAATGAAGATAAATTGCATTTCTCACCTTTGCAATTGAAATCTCAGCAACAACCGTGTATTCACTGAAGGAACTGCAACCCATGAAATGGAAAACTTCTTTGCCTTGGCACTTGAAACGCGTTGTCCCATCAGGCATCACACCTTTGCCTTGAGTGGCACTAAAATTAAAAACCCTTATATTAATAGCTGCTTAACACCAAATGGAACGTCAAAAAATCTTGGTACTTGGAAAAGCAGAGAAGGCAGACATGTTCAAGTGAGCAAAATAATTGTACATTAAAATGTCTGAATACCCTTTAGTATTTATGTTATGGCAATGCTTCTGGTTTCAAGCACATGTAAGAAATATTTAAATACCTGGGGAAGTGGGTTGATTGTTTTTTTTTGTTTTTTTTACAGCTTATCAACCCTTTGCAGGCTATTTAAATTATTTTTAGATTGTAAGATTTTTTTGTGAGATAATGATTTACTGATACAAGTCCTACTAATTAACCCATAGCTGGGGAGAGAAGAGGTGGATTAATACCTTTGCCAAGGCTATTTGTGCTGAAGTGACTATGTTGAACCCAACTGGAATTGGAACTCTGCTCCCCAATCACCAATCACCTGGTATTCCCATGTTGTCACCTGTTTAGGTGCTGATCAGATAATGTTGCTTAAATTCAATGATCATTCAAGAACCAGCATTTCAATGTGACATGGCCATAAGCTGATTGTATGTGGAGATCATATATATATATATATATATATATATATATATATATATATATATATATATGGATATGGAGAGAGAGAGAGAGAAGTAACAATATCAAATCCATAAGAGGAAAGGATAATCCAAGTCGGTCTTTTTAACATAAAATATTAAAAAGATATCCATAAAGAGAGCTCAGTGTATAGTATACAGAGCAATATGATATACATCAAAGGAAAAACTTAACAAATCATTGAAAACTTGATTATAAATTATAATTTATTTCAACTAGTTTTAATATTTGTCTCATCAGACCGAAATTAAAAATGGTTTAAATTTATCTAGACAATATTTAAAAAAAAAAAAGATAAGTTGAGACGCTTGACCTAGAAAATCTATTTTCTTGGGGATTCATATTATTGAAGACATGGGTGGGGGAAGACAGGCAGCTGTTAACCCAAGTGTGGTGTTTGTGAGAATATGAGTAACAGCTAGAGAAATAAATTAGAATAAAATCTATATCATCATAAAGAGATATATATATATATATATATATATATATATATATATATATATAAAAAGGCAAAAGACAATAGGAAAACTGTATTATTAGCTGATGCATTTCATGCAATGTGAACTTTTTCAAGGCAAAAATGAAATCATTTCATTTTTGTCTTGAAAAAGTCCACATTACCTATTGAGCAGCATTTAAGCAAGCTGCTGTGGAGGAGTCTTTGTTTGGCCAACATCACAATAGTTAGGGAGAAGTAGATGTGATAGGCATCAATAAACTACAGAACTCAAAATTGATCACTGCATTTAAGTATTTACCTTTTAAAAAGTTCAACAATAATTCTTCTGCTGCCACTTAAAGACGATTTGATGTCCGTAGATCCTTATTTTCTGTACAAACAACTATTTTTATTTCATGGATGACAGAACAGGGGACAATTTATGAGACAAAGTTTAATAGAGTGTAAAGATGGGAAAATAGAATTTCTATATTCTTACATATATATTACTTTAAATTGTTATTTTTAATTGGTATCTGCATTTCAGTAAATGCTCCACTTTTTCTTTTTTTTTTTGAACAGTTTTTCTTATTTTGTTTATCGGCCTGTACATTTAAGAAAACTTAAAACAAAATGTCCCCTTTTTATTTAGTAAGTTCCCTCTAGTGTGCAGACCAGTAGATGAAATAGACAGTTTAGAAAAATGGAGCATCTACTCAAATACGGATATCCACTAAAAATTACATTTGAAATAAGAAAAAATAAAATCCATTAACTCTTTCAAAATTGCTGTTTACATTTCAGATACGAAACTGAGCAGATATGGCTTTTGAGAAAATCTGAACAAATAAACATGAACTAAGGCAGATAGAACCTTACTTGATTGCAAAGCTCTCTGTAGCCAAAAAGGTGAGACAGGCTGGATCAGACACTGGTGTCTCCTGCCATGATCATCAACTAGCAAGGAGACATTTTGTCTATTTAGTCACCACCCACTCTATTTTTATTTTTTTTTTAAATACTGCTGAATTATTGCTAGGCTTGTCTCTGAGACAGAGTGCACTACCCAGTCCAGGGATTGAATTCACAATTAATAGTTTACTCTATTTTCCCCAAGAGAGAATCCTTATGCTCATACTTTGAGCCTTAAACCCATTGTTCTTATTGGCTACTGCTTCTGCTGAAGCCTTACTGTCAAGCATGAAGCTCTCTGCCACCATTTATTTTTTCAGGCTTCACAATTTCTTTTTATCAAGTGTTTTATGGATTTCAATTTTGCTTGAATCGACTGATCTTGGGAGATATCAAGTATAAAAGAATAACTGTAGTTTCAACTGCTGACTGAACAGTGTAGATTTTACAAGTACATGAAGGTAATAAAAATTAACACTGATCTTGAAGATGCTGATTACTTTCAACAAATATTACTGGAAGCAAATTTCAGATATAGGCCCCCATCACCAATCCCAATGCTAAATAACCAAAAAGCATTGACCTACCGAATTTTTTGGCAAAGGTTCGTCTTTGGATTTTTACAGAATTTACACTCAAAACACTGTGGGACATACAGTGGAATGACATGGTCTCCTGAAAGTGAAAAAATTATAGGAGGAATGAAACAAGCAAGTTTAAAAAAAAGAAAAGAAAAAAAAAAAAAAAAAGACAGCCATTAAAATACACTAAAGTATTTATTATTATAAGTATTATTTTTAGTATGTGCACTTGTTTGGGTTGCTTTCCCCAATTTTTATTATTTTCTTAAATGGTAAAATTAATAATTGGTCTTGATCAAGAAGTTCGACTAAAGAAAAATTGTGCCTCCTGACAGGAATCAAAAACTAAATCGTCCCCCACCAAAAAAAAATCAAGGAAACCACTAATATAAAGAAAGTTTCCAAGTAAGGCAATAAAGCCATAAAGACAAGTGAGATTATTTATATATATATATATAGATGACAAAAATGAAAATATATATGTTGGTTTCATGATTACGACTGTCAACAAGCCTTACATTTCATATGAATGATTATAGTTCAATCTCACAACATTATAAAGCAACATTCCTGTCCACATTCTTGATTTAGAGAAATATTAATCAACAGTACAACTATACTCCACCATGAAAATAAACAAAAACTTCAAATTCTAGGAGCCCTTTATATAAAAAAATTATGGATAAAAATAAATAAAATCCATTATGAGTATAGCAACAAAGTTCTAAAATGTTTATAACAAGGTTTTAAAATATATTGTTAAAAACTACAATTAAATCAATATTTTAAAACACACAATTACAATTTTTAATAAGAATTTACATAAATTAAGTTATCTCCATTACAAAGCGGTGAATTTTTCAAGTTTACGGTTTTACTGCACTCATGTTCATAAAACACACACACACATTTCATAAGCAATAACTATGACTCTAAAAAAATAAAATAATAAAAACAGTAATGTTGATTCATATAAGCTGAGAATCATTGTAATTCTGCTTGTTCCTTAAGTTAACATGTTACACCCTGCCAATACCTCATGGTAAGACAGAAAAGACATATCAGAGATGCTGTTTAATTTCAATGAGAAAAGGAAAATAAGAGAGGTGATAACATGTCTGCTCCAGTAAAATGAAAAACTTGTCAATTTTGAATCTTTTTATTTTTACCCTCTTACTTCTGTGAATAATGACCTGCATTCAGATTTATGATTGTTATTAAAATATTTGGTCAAAGTTTAAGTTCAAATATTAAAAGATGCAATAGGGGAATTTCGTGTTTTTTATTTGTTTTTTTGTTTTTTTTTATAGTCATCAAACTCACAAGGAGTTTATTCAGTTATTAATTTAATAATTCTGATTCGACAGAAAAGTAAAATTACAAAACTGAAATTTTCATGAGCACTAGTAGTATGATACGGTAAATTTGCATGAATTTGAGACAACATTTTTGACAAACCTGGTTTGACTGAAGTGACATTTTCTCCAATGCTCTCGACAATTCCAGCCCCTTCATGTCCAAGGATCACAGGGAAAATTCCTTCCGGATCAAATCCATCCAAAGTATAAGCATCAGTGTGACAAACACCAGTGTGAAGAATCTGCAGAAAAAAGATTACAATGGTATTATCCTAAAAGAACTATTTTCATTTTTGTTCAGGATATTTGATATCCCAACACAAAATATAGATGTGCAGGAAGTATAAAGGTTACTGGTGCTGAAAACGAAATTGGAAGCTCTCAAATTTGTGCTTTGCCCATTGCATTCCCTTTCACACAAAGCGAAAAAGCATGATTCCATCTGTTCTACTCCCTAATTTAAATAGTTGGATATACTGAACTCTTTAGTCTTGCCTATTTAGCAGTCTAGAAGAAGGTCTACTTTGAATTCAAAACCATGAAAAATCACAGATAAAGAAAAGAAATCTGTCAATTACTGAATAAGTCCAGAAGGAACGTGGCATTAAGAAAAATGGTTTGACATTGTATCTTTTTTGGAATCAGAGAGCAGAGTTCCAATTCCACCAGGGTTAGTTATATTCACTTATGTGCAAATAACCTTGGGAAAGTTATGAATCCACCTTAGGTAACCCATCCTCTAAAAATGAACTCATGGGTTTAGTTTCAGCACCACAGCTTAACAGGAGTTGATTAAATCAAAGAACATATGAACATTACTGATTTATTATCCAGAGGGTGGCTCCAAACCTTTAGCCTATAGAGCGTGTGGTGGAGAGCATTGAATATTGGTAATTTCATTGCTTTATTGCCTAAGCTTCTGATATTTTTATAGTAAGACCAAAATGTAGTATTGCTGCCATATCAGTTGCTCAGTCTTCACTTTTCAACTTTGATAGAGTCCTTCTGCTATGCTTCATTTTTACAAGAGTAAGATTAGATACAAAATGGATTATTGCTACCATATCTGAACTGGTACTGTTTAATAATCTTTAGCACATTTCTCGAATGTCGAGGCTGATAGACATAATATACAACTGCTTAAAAAATAAAAAAGAATATCTATTTCAAATCTGAGTATTAACTATAATAATGTTTGAAGTAATAAAAATAATTATGAAATTAACCAATTATTACATAAAATTTTATCTCTTTTTGCCTATCACACCTAGTAGGCTAATGGCAAATTTAGGGTTGGCTGATTTTAAATTTTAGGTAGCCTTCTAAAAAGGAACTCATGTGTTTAATACTTACCAGGCATTAAAGATACAAAGCTTAGTAATTATTAAATCCAGTTGGATGGGGAAATATCTTTGGCCTATAGTGTATACCATATTTTCCGGCTTGGAAGACATACGCTAATATTGTAAGGAAATTTCTGAGAAAAAAAAAAATAATTTTCAGATAACACATTCACCATGTGTCTCTCGCATACTGGCGCCACGTACTGTTTACATTAATCACTCATCCGATTTTGTTTGTATGGCAATAACATACTAGACAAAAGCAGAAAGGCTCCCACCGCTGCTAGTAAATAGCATATGTTTAACTTTGTGGCTTGGCTCCAGGAAGGTTTACTGAGGTTACATCATATAAAGGACTGAATTAGATAGTGTAATGACCAAATATACAAATCCACGTCCCTATCAGTCAAGCCAATTAAGTGACTGTGCAAGCTTACTTGAGCCTGGGTGTTGCCTTACATTTATCTTGGATGACGCACACATATTTTTCAGTTTTTTTTTTTTTTTTTTTTTAAAAAAGAAAAAAGTGCGTCTTGTAAGCCGGAAAATATGGTAATTATAAATGTCATATTTAGTGTGTAAACATGTTTGAATAAACATTTGTTTTCTTTTGAAGCAGTATAAATGTCATCTACTTGTTTGGGTTCCCTTTATTAAGACTCACAAAAACCTAGGCCAGTAGTTGACAATTATACTGTTTTTTTTTTTTAAAAAAAAAGTCTAAACATGTTTTGCCCTCTAAATGTTATATTTATAGTAATAATATATAAATCCACCTCTTCTTCTTACCCCACCCAGCCAGCTATTAAATAGGACCTGTGTGATGAAGTTTGTAACAACGTTCTCCACTCGGCTGTTGTTCACTGAACCTGTGGTGACATCCAAGATGAGCATATACACCAGACTTCGCTGTGCTCCTAGATTTGTCTATTTGGCCGTGATCAAATTCAACAGAGAACAACAACACTTGATTTTCAAGATTCTCTGGTTAGGAAATAACAATACAAATTCTCTCTTCTTAGCCGTCTGTTTTCTTTAGCTGCACTTATCCCCCTGACTGCTCACTGGGCCCTTCCACCTCTCTGACTGCCAGTCCCTTCTTCACTGGCCACTTACTGAGTGCTGGACCCTTTTCTCCTTTAATTCCTGCCTCTCTCTGCTTATATGGATAATGGCTTGAGTCTCACTCCCTCTATCCATCCACTTGTGTTTGATAAAAGCAATTAAAAGCTTTTCTAATTAAATAATATCTTAATTTTATTGCTTTTTTTATTTTATGATTCAGAATAGATTTTTGGTAAATGGTGTTTCTGTTTGACAAAAACAATTTGATGATTTAAATTCTCCAAGGAGTCCTGCTTTTAACCAATATAAATGAAGTGATTGAAATTTGAATTTCATAAAATTAAGCAAGTGGCAGTGACTGATGTAAATAAAATAAAAAAAATTTTCAAAAATAATTTCATTCATTTGTAAATAAGTCCTGAAAATTTCATTAAAATCTAACAATTATTTGATTTTTGCAAGAATTTCCAAAACAATGTTTTTAACTTAAAAAAATACGCTAAAATTCCCTAGAATAATTTTTAGGGTTGGTGATTCATCAGTTGTGAGTTTGACTTGACGTACAACTCCAGAAGAGAAATGAGAAGAAAGGATGAATGCATAGAATTAATTTCCGTCAACCAGAAGGAACACAAATCCTGTATGAACGCTCAAATCACAAAAAGAACTATGATGATAGTCAACTATTTTAAACACTGTAACCAAATGGAGTCAACAATAAATGGTACAATAGACAGTAAATTTAGTTCATCTCTATATACTATAATATATTTAGGTTTTATTAAAATACTAAACAACGTT
Organism: Acanthosepion lycidas; assembly: GCA_963932145.1. Lineage (NCBI taxonomy): Eukaryota > Metazoa > Mollusca > Cephalopoda > Sepiida > Sepiidae > Acanthosepion > Acanthosepion lycidas. The sequence goes on along the minus strand of OZ010612.1, from coordinate 8,719,923 downwards.
TTAAAAACTAACTTTGCTGAGGAGTGAAGGTAGTTAAAATAATAGCGCTGTCAAGGGAGAAACCATCCTTTTGACACCTTTTCTTGTACGTACACAGGTTAAAAATTACTAAAATATATATGTAAAATCCCTCCATATATTGAATTGCATTGCTTGTGAAGACGTTGAATTCAACATCACAATTCTCAGACAACTGCATCCAATACAAATTGTAACATTATTCACAAACTGACTGTTCTGTACATTGGAACTAAAATCAATTTCTTCATAGCCATAAAGAGAGGCCAATGATTAAACAATTGATTCCATTTTCCTATCATTACTAACAAAGATTTTAGTTGCTAAAGAAATTTAGCAAAACAGACAACACTTTTTTTTTTTTTTTAAATATGAGGTTTAGAACTTTTGGTCAAAACAAGAAACACAGACAAACCAAAACAAACAATAAAACTACACACACACATCAAACAAAAAACATGCATACATACACACAACCCCCAAACAAAAAAATTCCCCCCCCCCAACACATCAAAAAACACACACAAAACAAAATGTAAGCACACACAAACCCCTTAACGAAACGCACACTTTTTTTTTGATTTTACTGAGATTTAGATCATTCATTGAATACAGTATCAGCCATGCTGACTTGCTCGTTTCTTCCCATCCTCATTGCTATAAAGTTACATTTTTGAAATCAGAGCCGTCTTCTTAGACTGGTGGACAAACACAGCAATAGAGCCCAGCCTTCTCTGCTATTTAACCCATAGCTGAGGAGATAAGAGATGAATTCATACCTTTCCCAATGTTATTTGTACGTGAATGTAATGAACTCAACTAGAATGTGAACTCAGCTGTTTTTTGTTTTTTTTTTATTCCGAGCTGCTATCCATCACACCACCCACACATTCATGTCAGCAATACCAATCATTGGCAACACAATAAGAAATCATGGAATATCTGTGCATCAGTTACATGATACCGTGTACTTCATAGACAAGAGTTATTGATTAACCAAAAAAAGCTGCACCCACTGAAAGAGTTCAATGGGGTAAAGGAGTAATAAAAACCACGTGTTTTTCATCTCTTTTCTTTTTTATCTATTTTTCCTTTTATTTTTCTCTAGCTTTCTTCCTCGCCCTCTATATTTAGATTATAGGTGTCATGGGTCCTTACCTATAACTACAGAATGAACTCTTCCTAACACTATGTATACTACGCCTCTCAAGAGAGAGGGAGGAATCGAGTCGAGCCGATAGTAGTTCACTCCAAACCAGACTGACAGTCATACTAACACCTTCCACATCTTGTATTATTATTTCGTGTAATATACCTTCGTTATTTCTAATCTTGTGTTTGTGTTGTTCTTCCTTGATCCTAACCTGGACCATAACAACAGGTGATCATGGTTCTCCACAATTTTCTTTTTATCTACACTATTTATATGTAGACTATTGTACTTATCTTTTGTTAGATTCTGTGCTAACAAAAATATCACTGGAACAACATGGTGGATAACTAAATAAAGGTTATTGTAAAACCAGTAGGTGAATGCTGCTGTTTGGAAGGTCGAATAGTTCTTGAGTCGAAGTCGTACTCAACAGATCCCCACAAGTCTCCTCGTAGTCTGTTACTTTACGGATACTTATAGGTAGTTACTGCTTAAAGTGTAGTCACTCATAGGGGGTGTCAGGTTATTCCATTACATTATCTTTGTTTTTATCTCAACATTTCAGCCAGTGTACCTTCTAAGGTGCATGTTAAACTTGGTAACCTACAGAGAATTCCAAATTAAACCCTTTATTTAATCTACAGGAGTAGACTCTTCTCATTCCACTGCCCATGTCTAAGAATGCTCAGATATTACTTGTCCCGTTTCCACCAAGCCCAAGTACACACCGGCTAGCCCAGGGATTGAAGGGATGTCACCAAATTCATGAAGCAATGCACTAGGCTATTGTTCTGTGAGACAATCTTGTGTGGAGAACTTGGAGCCTTAAGCCAAACCTGCCTGTTGATGAGTGCTGTTGTTTGTCATTCTTGACTGCACTCACTGAAGTTTCTCTTTTTGTTACAGCTGCTGAAGACTTGCCATTATATTTTGTTTTTTTTTTTTGTCACAAATCATAATACTTCCTTTTTTATGACAAACGTGATCTGCTCTGACATTTGCTCTACCTTGATTTTCTTGCCAACGATCTGTCCTGCAAGCAAAAAATCCTGAGCCTCACATAGCTGGAAGAAGGGATATAGTAAAGAAATTAATAAATTTACCTTGATACGAACTTCACCAGCCCTGGGAGGTGCCACTTCCACCTTTTCAATACTAAGAGGTTTCTTGGCTTCCCAAGCAACGGCTGCCAAGCAAGTGATGACCTGCAAATAAGAAAAATGCATTTCTGAATATATCAAGAGTAAAAGAAGGAATCAAATAAGTACATATGCGTTATCTCCCTTGGTAACAATAGCAACAAGATACATGGTCAAAGTTTCTTGCTCAAACAGGTAAATGTTACAGGTGTCAGATCAAAATGTTCGATTTTTCATTTTAATCATCTTATATAAAAGTCATATAGCAGCTAAGAAAAATAATTGGAAGCAGAGGGAGTCAAGCTTGACAGCAAGGCTACAGTAACAGAAGTGGCAATAAAAAATATTTTGTTTATATCTTTAGTTCATGAATTTAGAGGCATAATAATAAATCCCTACACTGAGTAATACAGATTCAGACCCCATGGAAAAGGGACTAATAATAACTAAAAAAAAAAAAAAAAAAAAAAAAAATGCATAAAGGTTGGGAACTCCAGCTCTATATGTAGAGAATCTTCTATTTCCTGCCTTGGTCCTATACACAAAATGTCATGACTGGGATTTTCAACCCCATCTACCGACTCCTTTTTTGATGCCTTCTCTAGTATATCTCAATTGGCCACAATTTTAATGACATCAGATATGCAGATGATACCGTGTTGATAGCAGACATGGAAAGAAAACTACAGGAACTCCTGCAGACATCAGTAAAGAAAAGCAAGAAGAAAGGACTAAACATCAATTGTAAAGAGAGAACATATGGTTGTCAGTAAAAGGGACAGACTGAAATGAAAACTACAAATTGGAGATGCCAAAATCAAGCAAGTTCAAATATCTAAATATCTTGGTAGATTTTTAACAGAGGACAGAAAATGTGATACCAAAATACAAAGGCACATTAATATAACAAAAGTTGCCTTCCAAACGCTAAGCAAAGTATTAAGAAACTGGAAAATTGTTAAAGAAAAAAAAGAAAATACCAAACTTATGTAATGTCAGCTTTCATACAGAGCAGTGAATCATAGACATTTTCCTCACAGATGAAAAGACTTGAAAATACAGAGAAGCAGTTCTACAGAAGGATGCTGAGAGTACCATAGACTGAACATGTGAGCAATGAAGTTTTAATACAGTAACAAAAAGCTAAGCAGGAAAATTTTGTTAAACCCTCTAGGAAATGAGGGTAGGGATTATCAGCTCATCCCCAAGCAGCCTTTGTGGCTGTCCCTCCCCACAACGGGTTATTTATCCTCGTAAATGAGTTAGATTATCTGGGCGACCTGCTCAGGCATGAAGTGTCCAACTCAAGTTCTACTGAAATGATCCTCCAGCAACCCCTCATTTAGTAATTCTCTACTTTGAGTGGATCTTGGACCTTGAGTTTTGTGGAAGATAAGTTTATATAAAAAAAAAAAAAAAAAAAAAAAAAAAAAAGCTTAAGCAGCCTCACAAAGACAAATTAGCAGAATGACATTGTAGATTAAGTAAGGCGTTTACTTCTAAATTCCAAAGTTTCTATGTACAAGAAGACTGCTTGAAAGCCAGAGTGGACAACATCTAAAATCTAACAACAGGAAAAGAAAAAAAACAAGAAAGGGGAAAAAGAAAAGGAAAAAAAAAAAAAAAAAGGAAAGAAAAGGAAAAGATTTTAAAAAAGTGGATTAAAACATTTCTTGATAAATTATCAACTTGAAATATCCTGTGCAACTCAAAGGGAAGTCAACAAAGATGGCTTCCAAAAAGACATTATCAACACAAAAACTCAAAAAGATTAAACAACCTACTTAAAAAGTAACAAAAAAATTCAACCCATTAAAACCGTTTATACAAATTCAACTCAAACTGTTTATTCACAGTTCAAATAAGGCATTCCTTTAAACCTATATTTTAAGAGATAAAATTAAGCAAAGCTCTTTAAAACTCAAGTTTCACAAATCTTATTTCACAGCATTTAAATCAGACTTGTCACACATTAAAACATTTCGCAATAAATTCCCTCAAATATAGCAATTTGCAGAATAATTTGTTTCATAAAATGAATTACAGTGCATTATCTCTAATGAACACAAGTGCAATACATTTACATATTTCTACAAGTATTTACATAAAACATTTTCCATGTATTTCTATCTAAATTTTTAGTATTTGCTTGGGAATAACTTAACATTTTGGCACATTGGTTTAATAAATCCTGCCCAGGATAAACAACCTATATGAATATAAATTTTATTTAAAAAGTACAAATTTAAATACTGTGTTGAATATTTTACTTCCCTTGAACAAGCAGCAATATCAATATTTTATCATAATCAGCTAGGCAAGACAGCTTTGTTTAAAAAAAAGAAAAAAAAAGCACCACACCTGTTGAATAAACTCAAACTATCAAAATAATTATCTACGATAAAATTAAAAACATCTAAGTTTGACAGAAATAAAGTCACTGGCAAAACTCATAACTATGCCATACCAAAATTATGAATTTAGATAACCCATAGGGAACTGTGTTCTGACACAATTAAACCCATAAATAATTAAGCTGGACACATCACCACCCATCTGCTGAGACGGCTGTTGCTACATATCTGACCAGAGATCAATATGAACACATTTAAACCGGTAGGATATTGCAGCAACTTCAATACACAACACATTTGTTGAGAACTTGAATTTAAGTACCTCCCCACTGCAAAGAACATTTGAAAGTAACTGAAGCCCTTACAAAACAAAACACAAATAAGAAACCAACCCATAATATTAATTCTGAACATGGTCACAATATACTGGCCATATATGGAAATTCAGAATATGCTTACTTTCAGCAGCACTTCATACACCCCATCCTGGGTATGACAATAAACTACATCTGGCAGCAAAGACTCTGATCAGGAGGTTTTGAGGAGCATGGAACCACCTCTTAATTATTGTTGTTGTTTCCAGGTTACCATAACCCAGAGTGGTAGAACCTGTTAGGGGTCCCAACCATGGGTAAATAGTTAACTCCCCCGCCATCCAAACTGGAGTCAATACACTATGAAAGTATAAAAAATATTTTCATAGTTAAAATACCAGCAATACATTTTTCTAAATGAAATTACTAATGCTCCCAAGAAAATTAAACTCTTCAGCATTAAATGACCCATGAAAGTTGATATGCCGATAAACTAACAACCTCAAACTTAGACATCATTTGTTATAGTAGTACAACAAAAATATAATCCTTGAAATGGCTAACAGAAAAAAATATTGAACCAACAAACATTTGGATAATTTTTTTATATTTGTTAAGTTCCTAAAAGTAGACACTTAAACATAAAAAAAAAAACAAAAAAAACAAAACAAAAAGTATCTTGTCAGTTTGAAAAGGGATTGCTGCCTAAATACACAACATTATATATATATATATATATATATATATATATATATATATATATATTAGTATAAAATGACAATTTGAAAAAATCTTAGCTTTTGCCGACACATTTTGTTTTCCAACTTTTTCAAGACAAAAATGAAAGATATTTTTTCCCTATGTCGACAATACAGTTAAGTTCCCAGATCAATTCTGTTGACAATACAAATTGGTATAAAATGACAATTGTCCACAGAATTGATGTGGGAATTTAACTGTATTGGCGAGATGGAGAAAAAAAAAAAAAAAAAATCTTAGTATAAAAGAAATTTACATTAACCAGAAAAAGGCTAAGACAGAAGCATCTATCTTTTTAAATTTGGATTTTTTAATATAACTATAATAACAAAGACATTTTGATTTCATTTTTGCCTTGAAAATGTCGGAAAAAAGATTTTTTTTCCCAACTGATATTTTATACCACTTTGTCTTGCCCACAGAACACAGAATTGATCTGGGAATTTAACTAACTAACTAAATATATATATATATATACACACACACACACACACACACACACACACACGTATGTATCTGTGTATATAAAATGATTTGCCTTGACCTTTCAGCCACAACAAAGAACCTTCTAGTCAAACAAAGCCCGAATAGTGCTTTTGAACACTAGATATTCTGTTTCTCGATTATTCAGGCCTGTTGATGAAAATAAAATAAATAAAAACAGGGTATCTACTCAAATATGGGTATCCATTAAATAACATTTAAGCAATAGATTAAAATATGTTGCATTAACAAATGAAAAATCAATTCCTAAAAATTGTTTTTGCTTATGTTAAGATACAAAACTGAACAGATGTCTACCATAAAGCCTGCAAATGTCACAGTAAACTAGTTACATGAGAATCATTAAGATAAAAACATTTTTCTCAAAGTGATACGAGCAAATATGCATCAGTAACAGATCAGACTTTGATAAAAATGCATATAAACAGTAATCATTTTCTGCACTCTTGTAAACCATTTTATTTCAACTTATTTTCAAAATTAGCTCCAAAAGAAGCAGGAGATTTTCACATATCAGCAAAGAAATTTCAATAGAGATTTGTAGGGATTTTAAATCTCAGAAAGAGTAACTGGTCGGGGAGGAGAATTTTAAATCTCAATGGATGCATTTTAGGCCTGGGCACAGGGAAGGGAACAATTTCAGAATCAAAGTTTTATAATTCATTGAAATAAGCGTTTGACTGCAATAAAGCAATTTTTGTTTCAATAATTAAAAAAAAAAAAAAAAAAAAAAAAAAAAGGGTAAGAAGAAATGGAACTTGGGATCTCAAGGGGAAGCATATGACCCAAGACAAAGAACTACTGTTCTAGAAGCTAGCACAAAGTCATTATCAATCACAAAGACTTATCGGTCAAATCAGATAAGATTACAATTTATACACGAGTAAACCACTAGCTCCGATATCCTGCAAAAGGGGTGAACAATATGGCTTACATGAGAATGTCCTACTTTTCTACAGTAATTTCAACTTTATAAATGGAAGATCCTTAAAAATAGCTCTGTTCTTGATTTATGTAACCTGCAGTATTTGGACTAATTAAACTTACAAGGTCAACATATACAAGTTATATTAAATTCAACTAACAAGTTATGGTAGACCTACATTCTCACAGTACCTTTAGTTAACATGAACAGTTCAGATAAGCTTCTTCAACCTGTTTCTCATAGCATAGACATGATCAAAAACAAAAGTTATATTAAATTCAACTAACAAGGTCTGTTGAATCCTTTTATTGTATTTCAATATTTGAATTATGGATTTAATACACTGTATATACTAGAGTAATAGTACAAGTTTTTATGATCAGTTTTTTATGCAAAAAAGACATACTACAAACAGGTCATTTTTTTTTTTTTTAACCTGTTAAAAAAACAAAAAAAAAAACAATATGCATTTTTGGTGACCAGATGCAATATACACAGGTAAATTTTTTTTTTTTTTTTTTGAATGGAGGGAGGGGGGGGGCAATTCATTCATTTTCAGTGATCATAACCTACTAACTGGTAGGCCTACATTCTCACGGTACCTTTAGTTAATGATGTAATAAATATGCATACACCTAAGTTCCCCCTCACAGTAATATGATCGGCTGGTGTCAGCCATAAATACAGACTGATGTGGAGGTACAAGATGATGCCTATTGCCTACCACTATGACAAGGACCAGTCATTTACGGTTACCTGCCAGTTTGTCCTACTCGGTCACAGTAGTCCAAAACCACTTTGCTACTTCAAACAAATATATCCCTTTCCGGGACATATCAGTTAACGTGAACGGTTCAGGTAAGCTCCTTCAGCCTGTTTCTCATAGCCTAGGCACGATTAAAAAAAAAAAAAAAAAAAAAAAAAAAAAAAAAAATAAAGTACAGTATCTAAATCTTTGTAGGAGATATTTTATGGTAAGTAGTTCTTCTCACCATTTTGGGATAACTTAGTATAAAAAAGAATGAAGATTATTTGCTATAAAATACATTCAGGCTGATACCCAGAACTGCAATCTTCGACTAAGGCAGGCCTACTATCATTGCTCAGAATGGGTTGTTTGATTAGTTTTCTATGGCTTATTAAACCTTTTGCAGGTTATTTAAAGCCAGAAAATATTTTTAGATTGTAAGAATTTGGGGGTGGGGAAATAATGGAAACAAGCAAAAAAATTTAAATATCTTAGAAGTGTTCTAAAAGAAAACAGAAAATGCAATACTGATCATTAAAGATGCCTTCCAAAAGCTAAGCAGAATATTTATGAAATAGAAAAACTTTGTTAGAAACAGAAAAGTGTACTAAACTGTTACGTAATATCTGTCCTCCTGTATGGCACTAAATACTGGATAATTTCCTCAAAGATGAAAAGACTTGAAGCAACAGAAATGTAGGTATACAGAAAAATGCTGAAGTTACCATGGACCCAACATGTGAGTAACAACAAGGTTTTAAAGAAAACGGAAACAATCAGAAAGAGACAGTTGAAATTTCTGGGACACAATGAGGAATGAGGGCTTGGAAAATCTGTTACCCATAGGACAGATTGAAAGCAAGAGGAAAACAATAAATAACACACTTGACTAGCATGAGAAAATGGATAGCAGAACAGGGTTTAGAAATAACAAAGACAAAAAAAATGTAGCATTCAAATGTAAATAATTTCACAACACTATTTAGTCAGGTCCACTTGTAAAAACACTTAAATTTAAAAAAAAAAATTTTGATCTTTCTTAGGCCATTTGTTAGAATAAAAATATGTAAAAATATATTATTCACATTTTTTTTTTTACCGACTTAGAAAGGGAATCCTGTTCATAATATCTATAGTGTAAAATCAATTCTTGTCTTTTATAAGTTATTGAATACAACTTATTTTGTAGTGAGTGTGAAATAATAACTCCTTTTAAATTCAGGTGAACTGAGGAAAAAAGACAAAGAAATTTACAAGCCTGTGTGAAATTTTCTTTGGACCAATGAAAACCTTGCCTTCAAAGAGATTGGCTAGCAAGGTGAGAAGAAAAGGAAAATGTGAGAGCCTAAGTGAAATTGCTTTTGGACCAATGAAAAGCAAGTCTACACAGAAATTAGCCGTTAAGCCAAGAAAGAAAGAAAAGGAAATCCAAAACCTATCTAAAATTCATTTTTTACATAAAATGACAAAAATTAAATTAATTAGAAAAGAGTGAAGTCATGTGAAAGGTTTCATTTCAGTTTCTTGTGATCAGCACTGAAGTTTTCACCAGTGTAAAATTACTCGCCAATTATATTATCAGCTTTTAACCAAAGAATTTTCTCTCAACAATCCAAGAAAGCTAAATATTTTGAACTATCTCTGTCTACTTTTGAACATATGCAACCATATATCCCTTCTGGGAACAACAAACTCTCTTACCTTTGTTTTAAATATTTTTAATATTATTTTATGTCAGATGATTTAATCTGTTGTATGAAGATTTCCTCTTCATGACTGTGTTAAAACTACAAACTTTAAAAATCTATTTTCCTGAAATTAGCTATTGACATTTCAAGCGTGTAAATTTGTAAATAAATTCCTCATCTTGTTTTGTTAAAATTATCAATGTTTCCTCATCATTATCATCCTTCATTAGTCTTTTTGGTGTGGGTAAATCAACTGTTCATTTTAATCCCTAAGCCCCACACTCAACTAGAATTTACAAATGTCAAGTTTAAAAGTGTTAATATCATTGATATTTACATTTTTATTTTAACATTTTTAACATTCTCAACTAATAAAAAAAAAAACTTTAATAGGATTTTTTTTTCAAAAGCATATGCAAAACATTTGAGTTGAATAATAAATGAAATATAAACAGATACATTCATTAATTTATATAAAATTTTTGTTCTTTAATTTAAAAAAATGTATACTATATGTTCTTTATTTAAAAAAAAGAAAAAAAAGGAAATTTTTTTGATGAAAAGTTTTCGTAACCTTCCAACTCTGTTTTAGTATGCAAAACAACTAAATCCAATAACTCTATAAAAGATTTGACACTTATTTGACATTGGTTTACTAAACAGGACCTCCCTTCAGTCAGTCAGTCAGTTATGTGCCATGCGCGATATATGCTTAGGCGATCATGTATCTTTCAATACATGATTGGAGGCAGATTTTTTATCCCGCAGTAGGTTGCCATTTCTTTCTGCAGTAGACCAATTTCCATCCAAGGCTATAAAACTCAGCCTGTTCTGCTATTTATCCATAGCTGGGAGGGAGAAGAGGATTCATACCTTTCCCAAGAGTATTAGCACATCAGTCAGTTATGTGCTGTGCGTAATACATGCTAAGGTGATCATGTATCTTTTGATACATGACTGACAAGGTAGATTTTATCCCAAAGTAGGTTGCCATTTCTTTCTGCAGTAGAACAGTTGCCATCCAGGGCTATACAACCCAGTTTGTCCTGCTATTTACCCATAGATGGGGGGAGAAAGAAGAGTATTCATACCTTTCCCAAGAGTATTAACCCGTAAGTGAATGTAATGGATTCGAATGAATTCGAAAAAAAAAAAAAAATCAATACTTACTGATTAATTCTTACAAATCTCAAAACCTATGGAACTCTAATCTATAAAAAATTATTAAAAAGAAAAAATTATTTTCTTTTTAAGGAATGGATCAGTCTATTCAAGTCGTGCTAAATTCAAATATTTTTATTTTTACATGAAAGCAATTCGCAAACTGAATTTCAGGTGCTACTTTTAATTTTATTTCCAATGCCTAAATTTTTTCAAATCCACTTGAGCACTCAATATACGAAACTGAGAAAAGTTGAAAGATAAAAGGACAGTGAAGGCGAATTCTGGAAGGAAGATGCCCCTCAATCCTTTCCGTCCCTTGAAAGTGTGCATTCCAATGAGGTGAAGGTGTACCGCTCACCCGAATGTGAATGACAGTTTTATCAGGAGTGTAGAAACACGCTGTGCTGCCTCTTAGAGGTAAAGGATGGCCTCTCTGACACCCAGGCGTTGTCTCGGAAGGCTTTGTATCAGGTGTCAGTGAGGGGAAAGGCCAATGACAAGCTCCCGGGCAAGCTGGGCCTCATGAATGAGGAGTTTTGCTCAGTCTCACTTTGGGCGCCCGGGTTAAAATGTCTCAATAACAATGAGGCATCTCTCACCTGGCTGGTGTTGCAAGGGGCTCTCTGGATTGGCAAAACACTCTGCACAGTGGGCTTGGCGATTTCAGCTGAATGTGTGTGCTGTGGTGACTGGAAGGAGTCCATTGAACATGCCTTCTTTCACTGCGATGTTGTGCGCCCTTTGTGCAGGCTGATTGAAGGCTACATGGTTCGCGTCTTGGACAGAAAGGTTTTTGTCCTGGAAGCAAGTTCCATTTGTGCCAATGTGGTTCTGTCAATGTCGAGGGATCAGCACTATGTGCTCTTATGTCTGCTCGGCATTATGTGAATGGTGGTGTGGACGACTAGACAGGAGGAGTTTCACGCAGGTGAGAAATTTTCCTCTTTGCAACTGGTCTCTTTCTTTAGGCATCAGCTTATGGTCAAGATCAGGGCAGAAAGGGTGTGTCTCTCCTCATCAAAATTCGGCAAAAGGTGAGTAAAAGTTTTGTGCTTGATGCGAGTGAGAGGTGCTGATCTGGAGTGGTTGTTCGATGCAACTTAGGTAAGAGGATTTTGAGCCCCGAACCAAAACATCAGCCCTTTTAAGGTAAGATAGGACATTTTCATTTTTGGCCTCCTCAGGGCTAAATATTTTCCTTTCAACATAGCTAGAGCATGCAAGTACATAAGTACCCCCTTTTTTTGTCCTCCATTTTAGTTTCTTGTCTCCACCCCACCCTGTTTTTAGGTGACAGATGTCTGTTCTCTGGCTAATGGAAATATTCCTCAATTTATTTGTTTCAACCCAGTTAATCGAGATTTCTGACACATTTTTGGGAAGGGTCCTACTACTAATATTGTTTTGTTTAGTTTCTTGTATAAACATCTTTTTCATTGTATATAAACATCGGGTTTTGATTTTTTTCCCCATCCCTCAATAATTGTGTAAATAAAGATTCATGTTAGGGCTTTTCATAGAGAAAATGAGGTATTTTGGTGATTGTGGTGTGACAGTTAAGAGTAAATGTATTGTTATGGTGAAAGGAAAATTGTAAGTACGAATGGGTCAACGAATGAGACTAATTAGTTTTGAGGTAGGACGAGAGAAGACCAGTCTTTTCCCACCCCAACTTTTTAGCCCTTGTGGCACATAAATATTAAGATAAAAGGATGACAGTGATAGATCAATGTTTGTTTGATATGCAGAAATCGTTTGAAATGCTAAACTTAAACAGATTTTTTACTCGTGAAATATAATGTTAAATTTGCAGACTAAACAAAACATCAATGTTTAATGATTAAACATCGATGCTTTTATTTTATTTAATAAACAAACTTTAATGCTTATTAACAACACTTAACTGATGCTGAAAAGTTTTTGGCCCGCCCCACTTCCCAAAATCTGACCAAACATTTTTTTCTCTTTTTAAGAGAACTTTTCAGCATTTTCAGTTCACAAAATTAAAATATTTTATTATCTTGATTTTTTTTCAGTGGTCGCGTAATATTTATTTAGCATTAGTTTTTTTAGCGCTTTTTTTCAATTGAAAAACATTTGAAAATTCTTTCAAAAAATCAAATAATTGTCGGATTTTAATTAAACTTTCAGAACAGAACTTATTCAAAAATTAAATTATTTTACAAATGTTTGTTTTTTTTAGAATTTTTTTTTTTTTTGAAAACTCGAATATGTGTATCTCTATCTGTAATTTTTTAAAAATGCATATGACTTTGAATAAATCATCGATTTTTTTTTTGTAAATCGAAGACTGTTTCCACCATAAATTTAGCTCTGAATTGTAAAATGCAAAACCCCATTAAACTAAGACATTATTTAAATTAGAAAATTTTTTAATGGCTTTTATATAACCAGAAGGACATATTGTTATATTGCCTAAAGCCAAAAAAATGTACACCGGCTAGGAATTGTTATTTGTTTTATTTTTATTTTAGAATTAAAAAATTAAAAAATAAAAATTATAACTAACTAGCGCAAAATAGGGTCTGGGATATAAAAAGACGTATAATTCAACAATTCTAACTTTTAAACTTAATTATATTTTAGGGTGAGTAAAAAGTTGGATTAAAAAAAAAAGAAAAAAAAAACTAGAACTCATTTGGCAGAAAAAAAAGCAGAACCTCCTCTTTTAAAATTAAAAGAAAAAAAAAAAAAAAGTGACAAAAGATTCAAAAGAGCCTTTAAGTTTTAAAAAGAACTCCATGCAAAAAAAAAAAAAAAAAAAAAAAAAAAAAAATGGATTATTTAATGTTGCACATTTTTAAATTTCTTATCTTTACACTTTGGAAATAATACGGCGGGGTTAACATTTCAATTCATTTCAGATAAAAACGATCCAGTCAAATAGTAAAATAATAAAAATTAAAATAGTTTTAAATTTTAAAATTACAACTAAATTTAGAATTTAAAAAATGAATATCATAATTTTTCTTTTAAAAATTTAATTAAAGCTGTCATTCGGAAATAATTTCAAATTTTAAAAATCCATTTTTCTTTTGCATGAAAAATAAAATTTAACAAATAAAAATTTTTACTTCTGTCGAAGAGGTGAGAAATAACCAAATTTGAGGATTTTCATATGAAAAAGGTCAAAATTTAGTTATGATGACCATTTTAATTCGGGAACTTTTCATGAGGAAAATTTAAAGTTTCAGGAGTGAATGAACTGAAGTATCTCTGAAATGAGGGTTCAGTTTCCCGTATGCATAAATGCTAAACTAGACCCTAACTTTATGTCCATATTTGTGACTACGGATATTCAATAATTTACTTAAATGTGTTGTACATAGAATGTAAAAATTCGGCGCTGATTTTTGTCTAAACTTCCATTCCAATTTTAAAGTATTCTTTTATATGGAAGCCTAAAAAGAAAAAAAAAAAAATGTATTTTTTCTCGCTGAAAAATGAAAATGATAACTTGTGGTCGGAGTTTTTTTTGGTTGAAGATAGCTTTTTTTGTTTTTGTTTTTCGTAACTTCTAAGCATAAAAAGTTTTTATGCTTATAAGTTCCTTTAGTTTATAAAATTAAAGGAACAGGATGTACATTATATTTTTTTCTTTACGCTGTAAAGTTAAACAGAATGTACCTTTTAGTTTTAACCTTTATCAAGCTGCTGCTTTTTTTTTTTTTTTTTTTTTTTTTTTTTTTTTTTACAGGCTTCCATAGTTTTTAGACTAACAAAAAAAAAAGGGGCTGCTGTTTAATTCCCTTAAAAATAAACAATGTTCTGCTAAAAAAAAAAAAAAAAAAAAAAAAAAAAATCATTTATTCAAAAAACACGCAGAAAAATATATTTTGAAGCGGTAAATTTGCAGATTAAGCCCCGCAAACCAATTTCGATTTAGAAAAATCTTTAATATTTTGATTTTTAAATCCTGCGGAGCCAAAATTTAGCTTTTAAAAAGTTTGTCAAAAAATTAAAAAAAAAAAAAAAAAATGTGTGAACAGAAAAAGTCAAAATCTTAGTATTTTTAACTGTAATGATTCCCGTTAATTTAAACGTTTTGAAAAAAAAAAAAATTTTCAATACAGTGAACTACTACACCAATAACATTTTTTCTTGGCTTCATATTGCGAAAATACGCACTTCATTTATTTATACGAGCCTAAGTATATTTTTTTTAAGAAACCAAACATTAAAAATTTGTTGAAAAGACAATCATTGCCCTGTGGAACATTTAAATACCTTCTTTTTTTTTTCTTTTTTTCACTCAATATTTTTTTAATGTTTCGATAAAAAAAAAAAAAAACAAGCAAATTAAATTCTAAAGTTTTGTCTTGTTCTGTTAGAATTAAGAGTAAGACTAACAAAAAGAAAAGAAAAACGTTTCCAATAAAATCTTTCAAGACTTTAAATTAAATAAAATAAGAAATAATACTGTAAAACTTTTAAAAGTATTTTTCAAACAAAAATTTAAAAGAAAAAAGTTAAAACTTGCGGTGAAAGAACATTAATGACCAAAAACTTCACATCCTCCCACCGAAGTTTAAGAAACTGTTGTTTGGCAAGCTTGTCATCAGATTGAAAATAATTGAAATAATAAAAAAAACAACAAAATTGCTAATAGGAAGAATTAAATAAAAAAGATTAAATTAAAACAAACCCTAATATAGCGATAGAGAAGAGAAAATTAAACCGGCCTGAGGGGGGGGGAGCTTGTACATGCCCTCCCCCACTCGAAAGCTTATGTATGTCTTTAACAAATTAAACAAAAAAGAAGATAAATATAAAAATGTTAGAATAATAAAAACCATTAAATTTCGATAGAAACTTTAATCATTGTACATTGTACAACAAAGAAATTCATATTCTTTCCAGTCTTTTTTTTTAAACAAATTTGTTTTTTTTTAATATTAAAATCAGAAAACGATATTACAAATTAAAATGTTTTAGATACACTTTTTTTTTTAATTTAGGCGATAAAATGAATTAAATAAAAGTTAAAACCACCTACTTTTCCAGCTGAATCAGACATGATCAAAAAAACCCCGTGCACAGAAGCAGCGTGAACAAAATAAGTACTAACACGCGCCAAGTACCCGTCTTATAATCAACTGATAACACTATTTAATATCACCGCCCTTATTATCGCCTTCTTTCTCTTTTTTTTTTCCTGTCTTTCTCTTTTTCAAGTTTACTAAAGGTCAGGGACATGTTCAAAATACATTAATTTTTTTTCCCTACCACGTATGTGTCCTCCTTTTCGTTTTTACAACTTTTTAAAGACAGTTTGCATTCTATTTTACTTTAATTGGCCAATCAATGATGAAAAAAAATCATCTTCGCTCCAGACAGACATGAATTTTTTGCGCATAACCCTACCACTAAAACATAAATAAAAAAATTATAAAATATTTTAATGAAAATGGGATAAAAAGGGTTTTTGACATAAAAAAAAAACTACGTGGGTATCAAAATTTGTCTGTAAATGGTCTGTCATATTTTTTAAGAGAGCCAACCACTCTCTTTCTTTCTCTCTCTCTCTGACGGTCTCTTTTCCTCTCACTCTCTATCTCCTTCGCTCTCTCTCTCTCTTTCTCTTTTCTTTCTTTCTCTCACCATCTTTCAATTCCTTTCACACTTTTTCTCTCTCTCTCTCTTTTCTCTCTCTTTCACTCACTCTTTTTTTTTCATTCACCCTCTCTCTCTACTGATTTACAACGTGTAGCTTAGATGTATGGAATACCCAGTGAGGATCAACCTCACTACTCAGCTGTAACTGATCTAGCAAAACAGGCTTGCTAACCATTACAGTGTAATGATTACACCATGTCAAAATATCTATCTTGCTCTCTCTCTATGTATAGTGATTTTCCAAGCATAGCTTAGATGTGGCACAAAGCTGAAAGTAGGGGGGCACCCAGTGAGGATTGAACTCACTACTCTGTTGTAAATGTTCTAGCAAGACAAACTTGCTAACCATTACACCACCTCGAGGTGCCCCCCTTCTCTCTATGTATATCTGGTTTACATATGGGCAATTGAATTCAGTTAAATGTATATATTTTCAGTTACTAAATGATAAAATGGAAAAATGTCCTATGTGACATGCTCAACCCCAAGAAGGATCTTCTTCAAACTAACTAATGTATATATATCTACAAAATTATGTCATTAATGCTTCAAGTAGTTCCTGGCTACAGAAAATCACTTTTCGCCCAGAATTTCATTGCCATTCTACAATAAATTCATTATCAAGGCATTTACATTATACAGGGTATTGCAGAAATACCTCCCACATATACCACCCAGAAATACCTCCCACTTAATAAGACATTAGCTAGATGAAGTCACCATTGCCACTAATGTATTACCATTATGTGGGAGGTATTTCTGCCACACTATATATAGTAGCCCTATTCTCTCTCTCTCTTTCTCTCTCTCTCTCTCATGTATATATATAACTGTCAAGGCACTGCAATTAATATTTTTTATTAACCTTTAGCACTCTACATTATTAATATTACTTCCCTTTTGACTACATTCTTTTTCAATCTCTCTCTTATTGTGAATTTCACTCAAAGTTGTTTTCTGTTGTCATAGCAGGATAGAACAACACAACTATGAAATGCAAATTTAAGTATCAGGCCACCTTCAGTAGCAGGATAAACCTTTTGTACAGTGAATGAAGTCACATAACAAGTCATAAAGGCTAAATGTACTTGCATTCGTACAAGTATTTTCTTTTCTGGACATAAAGTGCGTAAAAACTGTCCAAATGTTCTATGGGTCCGAGCACTTTCACCTAATCTATTTGCCATTTCAAGGATATTTTAACAACTGGATATGTAGGCTTTTGTATATATGTATCTATAGGGATTTTATGTATTTTTTAAATTTCCAAACACAGTCAGCATGTTGTGCCCATGTTCATAGTTGATATTATTGTGAGCTGGCTTCTTTTTTATTATTATTAATGCTTCCATTATTTTTAGCCGATTTTTTAAATGTTGATGAGGCTATTATAGGCTATTATAGTTATATTTTCCAAGTATGTTGTGGACAGAGGTTGGTAGGTCTCCATGAAGCCAGCTCTCAATAGCATCAACTATGAACATGGACTTATAGAAATTAAATCCTATATATATTTTTCAACCAATAAAATCCCATCAGAAGGTTTATTTGATAAACAACCATTACAAGAGCAAATACTGTCAAAATACTTGGCTGATGTCATTGTAGACCAACTACATGTTATTTTTGGACCATTTAGATTCTAAATGGTTCAAAAATATTATTTAGTTATTATTTAGTTATTATTATTATTTTTTAAATTCTAGAAAATAACAATAATAACTCCCTTCACCACTCCCACAAATTTGAGAAAAAGATTTTCGCGAGCGTGAAATTACTTTTTCACTAATGAAAACCTTACATTCAAAACGTTCACATTTCTATGTGAAATTAGATTTTGGATCTCCCTTACAGATATAAAAATACAAGCATACTGCTTTTCAAGTTTCAAAACAATTTTGGAGGCCTATTTGATCTACGTATGCACTTACACACCCGCTCACACGCACACAATGGAACTGATTAGCCAGCAGCAGATGACTAAGGCCTGAAACATTAAGTTGATCATCATAAAGTAAGTCTGTCCACACATCTCATAGAACACTATGAACACTGATGTTCTGCTTCTACTTTTCTTTCAGAGGATAACCTTTTGATGTTTAATTTAAAAGATGCAATGTTGTTGTTTAATGTCTGGTATCCTGACACTCAGATAAAAACAAAAACCTACGGAGACAGATCCATGCTGACAGTGATCAGAAATTAACAAAAAAAAAACAGAAAAAAACATTCCCATCTATATACATACATATATACAAAAGATACATACATACATACACACATACACACACACACACATATATCTATATATATATATATATATATATATATATATATATATATATATATATATATAACCAACATATTCAGTAAAAAAAAACATCTTTAAAACCATTCAGGCCCATGAAACATTGGGACACTTTATATTCAGAAAGAAAATACTTGTATGAATGCAAAAAAAATTTAATAAAAAACTTAATTACAGTGCCTTGTCATCAATGAAACTTGTATAAAAGAAGAGTTGTTGCCCAAATACACAGTTGTGTGTGTGTGTGATGATTCTAGTTTGTTTATATGGGACTCAGATCATAATGTATATTCATTTGTGTATGTGTGTTTGTCTTATAGGCATTTTTATTTATGTATGGTGCTTGCCCACATGTTGATTTAGGTATATTTTTACGCAACACTGTTTAGTGGTAGCAGACAGACATATTTTTAGATTCTTTACATATGGATTTTATAGTGATATAATATAGTGTGCTTGATGTGTGTTTATAGGGGCATAGGAGTTAAAATGAACAGCTGATTTACCCACACCACAAAGATTAATAAGGAGGAAACCTACAGGTAATTTTAACAAAACAAGATAAGGAATTTATTCATGAATTTATATCATGAATCATAATACATGCTTGAAGTAGTGTCAGTTGCTCGTTTCAGGAAAATAAATCAGAATTCTTAAAGTCCATAATTTTAATATATTGCCATAAAGAGGAAATGTTCATACAACAGATTAAGTGATCTAACACAAAATGATATTCAAAAATGTTTAAAACAAAGTTAAGAGAGATTGTTGCTCACTGAAGTGATAGACGGTTGCATACTTTCAAAAGTAGAAAAAGGCAGATAGTTTGTAATACTTAGCTTTCTTGGTTCATTATATATATAGAATTAATATAAGTAAAATGTTTGTTACTTAGCTGATAGATGTTATCTTCAGTATCCTGACTCCAGAGTTTCATAGATGGATACTGTAGGAATCACTACATCCACTCATCAGAAAATATTAGCAATTGACTGGTTATACTTCATAACTTCTTTTTTTATGCAATTTTCAATGGTTCAAATTTGTTCTTTTTTATAGTGTATGTGCGTGTACATGTGTGCATTTGTATATATGTGTGCCTATTCGCACGTCTACATATATATATGGTGCGATGGATAAAATGTCACCCAAATTACACAAAAATTAAAATAAAGCTGACATCTCATTTTAAGAGATATATTCACCAAAATTACACAAAAATGTCTTGAAATACTAAAGAGTAAATGTATTCAATATTCCTGCTTGTGTAGAGTCCTGTTGTCAGACATAGGGTCTTTTAGCAGCCACCCTCTTGACCCAGGACAGCACTATCTCCTCAAAGCACTTGATGTAGGCCTCCATATTGAGTCGGAGGCCCTCACCAACAAATTTGAGAGTTCTTTTCTTATCATAACGATCAGGGTCAGTTTTCCTTCATAATCACCATTAGACTCATTCAACTCTTTCCAAATCTTCTACACTGTCTTCAGATTGACACCCAAACACTCTGAAATGTTCATAATGGAGCTTCTGGCAGGAATACCAAGCACTACAGCATGCCATTTTCAAATTTCTGGCAGAGAGAATTGCATCATGGTGATCTTTTTCTCACAGATGGTGCTCAACTGACCTTACTGTGCAGTGAACAATATCAAAAACAAACAATGCGTATGCACAAAATTAAAAATATAAAATTGCAACAATTTACTAATTGCACCCTATATATATATATATATATATATATATATATATATATATATATATATATATACTTTAAAAACCAGGTGATCAGTTGAATCCACTATCTTGGTTTCAACCTTACAGTATCCTCAGGCAATTTTTATCAAATGCCCTCTTAACACTTTTTTTAAAAAACTAAAGTTAAAAGCTCTATATGTTATTTTTACTTTTACTTTTAAAAATCTAGTCAGTTGGGTTTAAAAGTGTGATTTATCCCACTGACATTTCCAGTTTAATTAAACCCTTAGGTTTTGTTTGTCCCCATCTCTATGGTTTTAGTCAAAACATAAGGTTGGGTTTCCATTTAGACCTATTTTGTCCATGATAGGGTCTTCTCATTCTGGTGTAGCCAAATGGCTTACCACCGTATTGCAGCCAGTTTTGAAACGGTATAATTCTTCCTGTATTAAAGATGCATTTGAATTTTCCAGCTTTATTCAACATTATCCATCAACAGACAAATTTATGCATTCCTATAATATTTTCAGTCTCTTTACCTGCATTCCTCTGGCCAAGACTATTGATATATGTGCTGATGCCTTATATTGTAGCCTGTTGTCCCCTTCTGTTATTCGTGAGGATGTTTTTATCAAACTGATGAAATTTGCCATGATGTCAGTTGAATTTAGTTTTGACAGCATCATGTACAGCCAAACTGATGGTGTTTAAATGGGTTCTCCTTTGGGACCTATCTTAGCAAATATCTTTGTTGGATTTCATGAAGAGAGTATGTTATCTAAATGTAATAAACCTGATGTTTACTTCCATTATGCAGATGACACTTTTTGTCTCTTCGATAACAAGACTGAAGCAGACCATTTCCTTTCCTCCCTAAATAATATGCATCCAGCTCTAAAATTTACAGAAGAAAAGGAAATTAATTCTTCTCTTCCCTTTCTTGATGTTTTGGTTAGCAGATCTTCAGGTTTTCTTACATATGTTTATCAAAAACCAACATTTACCAGTTTATATACCCGTTGGGACTCTTTTTGTCCTGTAATAAAATCAATTTAAGACGTTTACTCATAGTACTTTAATGATCTACTAAGTTGAATGATGAACTCAAGTTTATTACCACCACTCTCTGTAACAATGCCTATTCATTGGGCATTGTTCAATCAGTAATTAAGAACAAAATTTTGGAATTCAATAAAGTTAAATCGGTACAAAGATGTCCTGTGTATCTGTGCCATCCTTGGCTAGGTACCATCAGTGATAGATATGCGGGTTTCTTTGGCAGTTCAACATTGTTACTTTGCTGCTAACACACATGTAGTTTCTTCTGCCAAACCTATCCTCCATCTATGTGGAAAGATGTTCTTCCTCCACATCATAATAGTTCTTTGATTTATTCATTTAAATGTAGTTGTGGCTCACACTACATAGGGAGAACGACTCAAAGACTGGATGTCGGAATAAAGCAACACATGCCAACAAAAATCCAAAATCTTAAGTATTCTCCATCAGACATTCTGACCAACACATATGGGTCTTCCATTGCAGATCACCAAATAAATAACCATAATTGTGGCTCTAATTTCACTGTGGATATATTTACTATTCTTAGCAAGTCTCACTCGATTTACCACTTAAAAGTGTTAGAGCATTTCGTACTGAGCCTTCAATTTCTATCTAAGTAATTTTTTTTACAACACATATTGTCCATCTCTTTTTATAGATAATTCTATATTTATTAACCTCAACTTAGCTCTGTTGAGCAAGGTTTGAAACTGGTTAGCTACCTTGATTTTCAATTTTACCTTTTACTTATTATCATGAGTGGTAATGAATATAAATTTTGTCTTTTCATATCATTTGTAACACTAATCAAATCTTTAAATATATGATGTAATGGAATAACCTGTCACCCCCATAAGTGACTACACTATAGGTAGTAACTACCTATAAGTATCTGTAAATCAACGGACTACAGAGACTACCTGGGATCTGTTAAGTACGACTCACTTACGTGAGAACTACCAACCTTCTAATAGTAGCACTCACTACTGGATTGACTTGTGACAACCTTGTACATAACTGTTACCTTTATTCTTATTGTACTGTTTTTTACAATAAACTTTTACTTATTTTATCCACCATGTTTTTCAAGTATATATTCCTATTAGCACAGAATATAACAATATAACAATATATATATATATATATATATATAATGACATAGTGGAAAATTTATTCAACTATGCATTTCACCTCTTATAGTAGGTATCCTCAGGCTAGAATGAGAGACAAACCTGTGTGTGAAAAAAGGATGGAGAAGATACAATAAAGATCTTTATCAAATATGGTGGCCGGAGAGATGGATTTGAAATTAGCCCACTCCAAGTAGCTTTCTGTTTCTATCTCTATTAATTTGTATACTGCATTGTGCTACTTATACAGGGTGCAGCAGAAATATCTTCCTGATAATGGTAAGACATAAGTAGCAATGGAGACTTCATATAGCTCATGTCTTACCATCATGTGGAAGTTATTTCTGGGAGGTATATGTGAGAAATATTTCTAACACAACCTGTATTTTTGCAATGATGGGTGATATTGTATATAAGCATGGGCTAAGGTTGGATGTAGAGAATTGTGAGATCAGTGCACTTTCAATGTATTTTCTTTTTAGTAAATTATTCTTTTGTAATCAAACTGGAATTTCATGGTTGTATTGTGGTCAAATGTTTTACGGTGAACTTTTGTTTTTAAAATGTTGTTCTGCCATAGGTCCCTGCAATGTTTTTACAGTCTTTCTTTGAGATTTTGGGATGTTTCACTCTTGCATGTCATTGGGCATTCTGTGCAATCTATTTCATATATGCCTGCCACTGGTTTCACTCATGAACGTCATTGGTCATTTTGCGCAATTTATTTTATGTACACCTGTCATTGGTTATTATTGTTTCTGTTCTGTTTAGTACTGATAACATCTTTTATTGTTTTACAGGTGATGATGATGATAAATTTCAGATCAACGTTGGATAAGTTGTTTTCAGGGTTATCTGTTATCAAATTGGTAGGAAGAATTATTTGCCTAATATTGTCAGGGTTGTTGGAACTATTATCTGATTTTTTTCAATTGCACATTTTGTAGGCTTTGCATTTAGCATTATACAGGAAATAATTCAGTCATTGTCTGAAAGAGTTTACAATTAATTTATTTTCATCGAATATGAATTGGGAGCTACAGATTCTATGAGCTCTTAAGTCAAAACCTATGGTTATTCCAGATTATTATATCAGTCAGTTATGTGCCGTGCATGACACATGCTTAGGTACTCATGTATCTTCCGATACATGACTGACAAGGCACTTATTTTCCTGCAGTTGGTTGCCATTTCTTTCTGCAGTAGACCAGTTGCCATCCAAGGCTATAGAATTCAGTCTGTCCTGCTACTTACCCATAGCTGGGGGAGAGAAGAAGAAGATTCATATCTATCCCAAGGGTATTGGAACGTAATGAATGTTATGGATTCGACGGGAATTTGAACTCAGCACTCCGATTCCTCAATCCGAACCGCTATCCATTACTCCACCATTAATATCTATCTCTTTTATATTTTTATAATAACCAAAGATTTTAGTATTGGCTATAAGGAAATTGAAAATAGAACATACCATCATTTCTCAATCTTTTTACTGTTGAGGAACCCTTGAAATAGTTTTCAAGTTTCAGGGAATATCTACATAAAATTATTATAACCCATTATTAATATCTATTATTATTATCTGATTTTTTTTTATTTGGGGATTTAGCAAGCTTTGCATTTAGCATTATACAAGAAATAAATCAGTTAGTGGAGAAGTCTGAAAGTGTTTTTAATTAATTTATTTTCATTGAATCTGAATTAGGGACTACAGATTCTACGAGATCTTAAGTCAAAATCTATGATTATTTAAGATTTTATTTTATAGTTGTGATGTAATTAAAAGTATTTGTGGATTTTTGGTAGACCTTTAGTTGTATATCATTATGTGTGTGCATTAACATGACATCATATATCAATGGCATGTAATCTAGTTATACAAGTTATGCTCTGAAAAGCATTTAAAGAATAGTCATTCATTTGTTTTTAGTCTCTATTGTTAAATTATTATTGTTATCATTTAAGACTTTTATTCATGTGATTTCATAGTGAAAAGAATAGAAATAAAAATGAACCACTTCAGCTGAGATCACGTTAAATGCCCAGGATTTCAATCTTGTGATTTTATCCGTTAATTCTATCAGAGTTTACATCAACGAAATTAATGGTTGTGTTTTGTAGAAAATATTAACTAGGCACATCAATGTAAATATGTATAGCTGCATTTCTCAACGTTTTTACTCTTGAAATAGTTTTCATGTTTCAGTGAACCCCTGCATAAAAATCATTATAAACAATTATTAATATCTATTTTATTTATATTATAATAACCATTTTGTATAGACTATAAGGAAATTGAAAATAGAATAGACTAGCATTTCTCAACCATTTTGACATTGTGGAACCTTTGAAATAGTTTCCTTTCTCAAGGAAGCCCTGCATAAAAATAATTATAAACCATTATTAATATCTATCTCTTTTATATTATAATAAGCAAGGAATTTAGTATAGGCTATAAGGGAACTGAAAATAGAATAGACTAGCATTTCTTGAGTGTTTTACCCTTGTAGGAACCTTGAAATAGTTTTCATGTTCCAGGGAACCCCTGCACAAAAATCATTACAAACCATTATTAATATCTATTGCTTTTATATTTTATTATAATAACCAAGGATTTTAGTATAGGTTATAAGAAATTAAAAAATAGAATAGATCAGTATTTCTCAACTGATTTGACATTGTGGAACCCTTGAAATAGTTTTCATGTCTCAGGGAACCCCTGCATAAAAATCATTATAAACTATTATTATCTCTTATCTCTTATATATTTTATCTCTTATATATTTTATTATAATAACCAAGGAATTTTGTATAGGCTATAAGGAAATTGAAAATAGAATAGATGAGCATTCATCAAGCATTTTGACATTGTGGAACCCTTGAAATAGTTTCCTTTCTTGAGGAACCCCTGCATAAAAATAATTATAAACCATTATTAATATCTATCTCTTTCATATTTTATTATAATAACCAGAGATTTTCCAATAATGTGCCATATGTGTATAGCAAAATTTCGAATATAAAAATTAAACAGAAATTACTCACTCATGAACGTCATTGGTCATTTTGCGCAATTTATTTTATGTACACCTGTCATTGGTTATTATTGTTTCTGTTCTGTTTAGTACTGATAACATCTTTTATTGTTTTACAGATTAAACAGAAATTACTAAAAAATGCATTAATCTATTTATCAATTTCTCACATAATCCCTTGTAACTTCTTGTGGAAGCCTAGAGTTCTGGGAAGCACCTGTTGAGAAATACTGATTTATAGAAATAAATTAAAAAAAAACAACATTAACTAGGGTGTATACACATACACACACACATATACATATATATATATATATATATATATATATATATATATATATATATATATGTGTGTGTGTGTGTGTGTGTGTGTGTTATCAAATTAAAAAGATGAACAAAAGATAAAAAATAAATTTAAAAATGAATAAGGATAAAAAATAAATAAAGGCTTTAAATTAAAATTTAAAATTTAAATTAAAAATAAATAAATGGATAAAAAATAAAGAGTAAATAAAGTAAAATTAAAATAACAAATAGATAAATAAATAAATAATAAATCTGAATTCTCTTTCCCAGTTCCAGTACATAGTGTTCACATGTGTTTTGCCAAAACTCCACCTTTTTCTATCTATCTATCTATCTATCTATCTATCTATCTCACACTGTTCATATATATCTCAGTCTCTTGATTTCTATCTTACTCTGTTCATATCTATCTCATTCTGTTCATTATCTATCTATCTATCTCACTCTGTTCATGTCTATCTCAGCCTGTTCCTATGTATTTATCTATCTCAGCCTGTTCATATCTATCTATCTGTCTATCTATCTCAGTCTGTTCATATGTATTTATCTGTCTCAATCTGTTCATTTCTATCTAAGTTTGTTCATATCTAGCTATTTCAATCTGTTCACATCTATCTCTCTATCTATATATCTATCTGTTTGTCTGTTTAATGTCAAGGTAAGTAAAATCTCTTACCCTGATGAACGGTATATCGCTGAAAAGAAATGTGATGAAAAGAGAGGCAAGGGAGAAAGTGAGGGGGAAAGTGTCACATAGTTTGGTGAAGAAGACGAGTGAATGAGTAAGGGAATCTCTTTAAAGCCACTGTTGTGAACTGATGTCACATTGTCTCTGTCTCTCTCTCCTTACTGGCTTGTCTAGTCTAGAAGCTTCGCTTAAATATTCTCCAAAGGGATCATAAAGCATGTCTTTCATTGTCAGTAGGAATACAACCCATTGGTTGAAAAATGTTAAATATTTATTTTCAAAGGATTAATTTATTAACTGGAATGAAATGTAGATTTTTTTTCTCATTTGATGATTGACTGCCTTGGTGTTTATTTCCATCTTTGCCCAAAAAATAGCTATTGATTATTGTTGCTCTGTTTTTTTTTAATATTGGGCACTTTGTTTGCAAATATCTACTCATATTTAAATGTGTATTTAGTCAGTAGACATTATGTAAAAAAGAAATGGAATAATACAAAAATATATCAAATATAACATTTATTGCATTGAAGTAACAATACACAACATACAATACCTTTTTTGTGAATTTGTTCTTAAGTATAGAACAATGAAAGTTCTGTTTTCATAAGTCTGGCATAGGGTATCAGAAGGGAGGAGCAGATGGGAACATGTTGTATGTTCACTTGTTGGAAGTGAAAAGAAGCTAAGAGCCCTACATCTCTTGCTGAGGTAGCAGAGCGATGGGTTGCAATTAGACATGTGGCAGACTTCACCACATTAGTTTAATTTAGATTAGGAAACCAAACTGACGTGAAGAAAAAAAGGATAAGCGAAAGACATCATTACACATAAAATTTGTATTTAACAAGATGTACAAACAAGGATGTGAAAGAAAAGCATGCATTGAGTAAAACAAGAGTTGTCTCCCTTTAACTATTGTGTTCCAAAGTTCACTGAAAGAAAGTTTGTGACAGTTTCTGGTAATAAATGTTTTCAACAGTTTTGCTGTATAAGGAAAAAGATTATGTGAGTATAGGGAATATTCAGCATATGAGTGGTTGTGTGAGTGAGAAGGTTGATGCATGGTTCCAACTGTCGTGGATTCATTTGGCAGCTGAAATCTCACTAATTATCTAAGAATATTTCTTGCTTATATAGGTAATTATCGCCTCTGAAGCGCTGCGCGGGAAGAATCATTCTTCACGTGCAGACAATCTGATTGGTTGGCATTGACCAATCAGTAAGTGAGCTTTGGAGAGACTCACGAAAGCTTCTGGGATCTGATTCTCCCAAAAGTGCATGAAATCGAATACATGAAAATATAGTGATTATAAAATTGTCGCATAGCTGCGATTTATAAATTGTCCATTACACAGTAGTGTTGATTTATTATCCAATGAATGTTTATTGTTGTATAATTTCAATTTGTGTATGTATGTATGTGTGTGATGATGACCGTCACAGACAGTCCTGGAACCAATCTGGAACACCCACACATATAGGGTTCAGCAGGGCCTTAACCTTACTACTATGTCTATTTATTGACCAGCGTGTAAGTGTGTGATAAAGTATATGTGTGTGTATGTTAATTCTCTACATGTTAAACTTCAGTAATTTACTGGCTGACTTGTTTCGTTAAGAATTAATGATCTTTGTAATTTTAATATTAAAAATATTTGTACATAGATATTTGTATGTATCTGAGTTGCTACATAAATGATGAATTTAAACAGATGTAATGGTATATTAGTAATGTCTGATAAGAATGCAAGACTATAAACTTTTCAGAGATGAGAATAATTGTTTTTTTTACTAATTTTTTGATTGACTGATTTCTTTTTTATGGCTTATCAACCTTTTGCAGGTTATTTAAAACCAGAAAATAATTTTTTAGATTGTAAGAATTTTTTTGAGATTGTAAGGATTTAGTGATACAAGTTTTACTAATTAACCCATAGATAGGGAGAAGCGGTAGATTCATACCTTTCCCAATTTGCATGTAAGTGAATATAATGAACATGACCGGAATTGGAACTCAGCTCTCTGTTTGCCAATTTTGAGCTATTATCCATTTCACCACCTGCACATCTAAGTTTACAGCATCTTGTATTCCCAAGTGGTCACCCATCTAGGTACTGACCATGCTCAATATTGCTTAACTTCAGTAATCATACGGGAACTGGTGTTTCAACATGATATGGCTATAAGCCTTAGAATGGTACAAGGAATCAACCATTTTTCCAGCAGCTTTAGTGATGGATTGATGCTAATGGTGTCTTCATCTAGCTAATGTCTAACCATTATTGCGATGGATAAATTGTCATTTAAATTACAAAAAAATGAAAATAACACTGGCATCTCATTTTAAAAGATATATTTACCAAAATTATACAAAATCTTATCTTAAAATACTAAAGAGTAAATTTATTCAATAAAATCGCCATTGGCTTCAACCACAGCCTCCAGATAACTTCAGAATCTCCTGCAACTCTTCTGGGCAGTCTACTTGTTTAAGTTGGTGAATGCTGCCATAATCCTTGCTTTCAGTTCATCTTTGGTGTTACAAGGAGTTTTGTTGAACTATCGCTCAACTTCACTCCACACATAATAATCAAAGGAGTTTCAGTCTGGGGAGTAGGGCGACCAGATGTAAGGGGTGATGTGGTCGCAGAAATTGTCTCACAGCCATGACTGGGTTCTTCTGCTTGTGTGGCATGGTTCAGACTCTGGGTCTTCTTCTCTTGACCCAGAGCAGCACTACCTCCTCAAGGCATTTGATGTAGGCCTCTGTGTTGAGTCTGAGGCCCTTACCAACAAATTTGGGAGTTATTTTCTTATCAGAACAATCAGAGAGAGTATTCCAAGCTGCCATACCTTCATAATCACCGTTAGACTCATCCAACTCTTTCTGAATCCACTGCACTGTCCTCAGATTGACACCCAGACATTCTGAAATGTTTTTTATTGGAGCTACTGGTATGAATGTCAAGCAGTACAGCATGCCTTTTCCAAATTTGTGGTGGAGCGAATTGCGTCATGGTGCTCTTTTTCTCACAGATGGTACCCAACTGACTCTGTGCAGTCAACAAAATCAAGGACAAACAATGTGCATGCACAAAATTAAAAATATAAAATGGAGACAATTTACCCATCATACACTTGTATATAAGTTCTATTTGAGCTCTGGGATGTTGTGCGAGTAACCTTTTTTGTTGCAAGGTGTAGACGTTTTTCAGTAAATATTTAATTGCTCCTGGTATATTTGTCCTGCAAAAATTTTTCGTGGTTT
This sequence comes from Acanthosepion lycidas, assembly GCA_963932145.1. NCBI lineage: Eukaryota > Metazoa > Mollusca > Cephalopoda > Sepiida > Sepiidae > Acanthosepion > Acanthosepion lycidas. Next base: position 8,690,022 of record OZ010612.1, on the reverse strand, counting down.
CATGTTAGTCCAGGTAAAAATAATGGATTTTAGGCAAACAATTAATGCATGTATTAACAAAAATAAATTACACTGATGCATACACAGTTGAAAGGAAAGGGAAAAACTTAGCTATTAATAATTTTTGTGTGTGTGTGTGTTTGCATGTCAGTAAGAGTCCAGTTGTCAGTCAACCGAGGAAACAAACATGCCCCAGCATTGATGTCCTTATGTACATTCTGATACATCTTGTAGCAAGAGGAAGAAATGTTTGCCTTTTTATAAAACCTAAATGGGCATTTAGTGAAGCCCTGTGGGGTAATTCACAGGAGGGGAATTTGAGTCCCAGTAGATATTCAAGGGAAGGAGACTCTTTGAGAAAACAGCTGTTCATTATAATAGGAGAAAATTCAGGGTCCACTTGGTGATGAATAGTTTATTTACCTCTGGATTCTATCAAATTAGAGCTAAATAAAGCTGGTTTTGGACCTGTAGCATATGTTATGAAAGGGTCTCTAATTTAAAAAATACACATACATATTAAATTCTAAATTATTTATGATATGTCCTGGAAAGGGATATATTTGTTTGAAGTAGAAAGTGGTTGTTGACTACTGTAACCAGGTAGGACAATCTAGCAGGTAACCATAATGGACTGGTCCTCACCGTAGTTTGTAGGCAATAGGCGTAGGCAATGACAATAGGCATAGTCCCTGTACCAGTCAACCATATTACTGTGAGGGGGAACCTAGGTGTATGCATATTCATTATATCAATTTACAAGCATAGTGAATAACCTTATATAACAGGTGTATATTTAACTTCTTTGGGCACGTGGGTGAATGATCAGAACATTCATATTCTGACTATGAGACCTGGGTTCGAATCTCACCATGGTTGATTTGTCAAGAAGGAGACTTCCTGATGTTATCAGACTGGAGGGGTTGATCCCAGTGTGCAGCACCTTTGGAAAGCAACTGAAAACCATACTACAGGTAGACCCAAGCCTTGTGAGTGAAATTGGGTAGATGGAAGCCTTGGGGGTTGTCAGCAGCTGTGCTAGCACAAAGTCACAATTCATCATCACCAAGGGCTTGAGTGTGCTGGCCTTGTTCAAATTGTTGATCATGCTAGATAACACGCTTTTCCCCAGAAACTGTAACTAAGGTCTGCTCAGAATAGTTGCAGTATAAACTACAGGTGGGCTCCGTGGGTGTTGAACAAATATAAAATTTGCCTGAGCAAGTATCTGCAATAGGGATTGGCTAGCCGCTCTAGTAGACCGGTATCCTCGTTTACAAGTGGCTAGCTATACATTTAACTTCTAACAATATGATAAACAAACCAAGAAAAATATGAGGCCAGTTATTCTAATGAGATATCTGAATATATTTAACGGCCTTGATATAACACTACCTGAAATGACTAATAATTAAAAATGCAGCTTTCCTGACAGGTAAACATTAACAATTGCCAGATCAGAAGATGTTGGCTTCACCAGACAGTTTGAAAGTATTTAATGCTAAAAATTTGTGGCCTGTTACATTTGCTTCTTTTGCTAGTAGGTTTAATCCAGCACTGTATTGAATTAATACTTGCCATGGATGGTATGTAGATTTCATAAACAACATTCAAACATTTGATCATCTTGCAAGGGGGTGAGGGACTCTACTCTTCCCTCTTTTAAGTTGGGCATTTATATAACTTCCTATCCTATTGCCTTTTGTGCATATATCCTATGCTCTCACTTCCTGCTTTATGGTGGCCCACCGACTGACATCCTTGAGGTCTCATTCCGCACTTGGTGGCTAGAAAGTTACCTTCGAGGTCAATCATGAAAACACCTAAGTCTTTTGACATTCTGAGTTGACACTGAATACAAAGTTTACTTTGGTGAACCCAGTACATATTGGGGTCACCACAGATCAACTCTGCTTAGATCAAAGGCTCCTGATGGATATTTAATTCAATTTAGCCCGATGGTATTTCCTGGCTTCAATCATACGCTGTACAGATTCATCTGTCTATCCATCTGTTAAGTGATAACCAGACAGATGTTTTCCGTGTCTCTTCAGATATTTCATCCTGATTTCATTCTCTTTAATGTCATTAGACTCTCCTGTGGAATATAGGGCCACAGCCACACCACACAAGGTGTTACTATGGTGGTTTCCATAACAAGTGGATTTTCACATCCCCATGCCAAACCAGTTTTGAATTCAAAGTTGTCCTTCAACAAGACTGGTTGTCAACCAAGGCTAGTGAACAAGGTCTACCCTGCTATTTAACCCACAGCTGATGGGAGAAGATATGGATTCATACCTTTCCCAAGGGTATGTGTGCAAAAGTGAATGCAAGACTAGGGCAGAATTTGAACTTGGCATGTTGATTCCAATTTCTATGTTGATGACTTCTATGCTATGCATACATTCCCATTTCATACAGCACAAGAAATAAGATTTATCAGTCTATCCATCTGTCAAGTGATAACTGAACAGATGTTTCCCATGTCTCTCCAGATATTTCGTTCATCTCAAGAAATCACTCTTCATTAATGTCATATTTGTTGATCAAATAGGACCTCGATCAGCATGATTTTCAGAGTTACTTTCATTTTCTTTGCATTATAAAATCATGTAGACTTTAGCATGGTCAAGAAATGGGGTATCAGTTAATTGTGAGATCAATTTGATCCCTCATTCTGTATCCATATAGCACCAGCATATTTTTCAGATTTACTTTCATCTTCTCTGAAGTACAGAAATGTATAGAATCTCATTTGGCCAAAAATGGATGAGTATTATTGAAAAATCGGAAAGCCGAGTTCAACTTCAAGTCAGATCCATTACATTCACTTACATGCTAATACCCTTGGGAAAGGTATGAATCCTCTTCTTCCCCCAGCTATGGGTAAATAGCAGGACAGACCGGGTTCTATAGCTTTAGATGGCAACTGGTCTACCGCAAAAAGAAATGGCAACATACTGCGGGACAAAATCTACCTCATCAGTCATGTATCGAAAGATACATGATCACCTAAGCGTGTATCAACATGGCACATAACTGACTGTAGTATAGACTTGTTCCCCCACTTTTAGTCATACCAAACTTTGTTAATCAACTGCAGATTAGCTACATAACCATGATTTTCAGAGTCACCTTCATTCTCTCTGGATTATAAAAATATATAGACCCTAGTTTGGTCAAGAAATGCGGTGGTCATTTTATAAGTTAATTGTGATAAAAATTTGATCTTTTACTTTATATCCGTACAATATGTTTTTTCAGATTGACTTTCATCATCTCTAGGTGACAGAAATGATTAAAATTTTCTTTGCCCCAAAATAAGGACTATTTTATGAGTTATGCTTCCTCCGGAAATATCTGTGCAGAAGGATGAATTGGGGAATCAAGTTCAAATTCTGGACAATTTTGTTTCTTTTGTTTCACATTAATGCCCTAGGAAAAAGTATGAATCAATCTTCCTCCATATATGGGTTAAATAGCAGGGCAGATGAGGTTTTCTTGCTTGGGTGGCAGCTGGTCTAGGAGAAGGAAAAATCTGAATTCAAACTTGAGGAAGGCTATTTGGAGACTTCATAGTCCACTGTAGAACGTTTCTTTGTTATGAATTCTTTTCAAAAGTGTGACTGGTCTTAAACAAGCCTTCACTCCTATAATCAAATCATCTAATGGTTCAATTCTAAATTGAACTGTCAGACCTTGAAATCAATGCAAAAGTCTATCATAATTTATATTATTTACATTCAGACTAATATCCTCATCTTTGTTGTTATTATAACAATGTTTCAGCCATTGTGCCCTCCGGCCTTCTTCAGGTGTCTGTCAATCCTGTATACCACCAAATTCATAAACCAATGTTTTAATCTACTAGGTCAGGGATCAGCAACAGCATGCATGGCGCATGTGGCATGGCAAGCAATTTCCAATGGCATGTAGCCATAAATGACATCACAAACCAACAACTACTACAAAGCAAATAAGATATTTAGTTATTTCAATTTTAATATATATTAAAGTATATATACTATATATTACTATATAAAATTTATTGTAGAACAGGTATACTAGACATTGACTTGTATAAAATATGTATGCTGTTGGCACACTGAATGATTTTAAAATCTTAAGTCAGCACATAGTCAACAAAAGGTTGCCAACCCTTGAAGTAGGCTATTATCCCATAGTAAGGCCACTCCCTGGGATGGGTAGTACAGACATGGTGGAAACAGGGCAAGCAATAACTGAGCAGTACTAAAATAGGAACAAGACAAGGTATCCCTAGATGTGGATAGCAGAGTAAGAATAATTTCCACCTGAAGATTTAATAAAGGGTTAGTTTGAAATTCCCTGAAGGTTACAGAGATCAAGACACCTAAGAAAGCTGGAGAGCACAACAGCCAAAATATTATGATATTAATAAATACAAGGACATTAGTTCATATATGAATAATAATAACACCTAAAGCCAGAAATACAGACAGAATCTATCACAATTGTAGTACTGGATTGAGCCCTCATTTTATATCCACATCAAACATTCTTGTTAATCAAATATTGATTACCTACACAAGCTTGTTTTACAGATAAACTTTCATTCTCTTTGGACTATAAAAATATTGAGAATCTATTGTGGCCACAAAATGGGGGATCATTTTATAATTTAATTGTAATATAAAATTGATTCCCTATTTTATATCCATCTGACACTTTCTTCACTAACCAAATATTGATTACCTACAACAAGCATATTTTACAGGTTTACTTTCATTCTCTCCAAACAACAGATATGTTGAGAATCTACTATGGCCGCAAATGGGAGATCAGTTTGCAAATTGATTGTAATATAAAATTGATCCTCCACTTTATATTCACATCACACTTTCTTGTTTGTTAATCAAATATTGATTACTTACACAAGCCTATTTTTTAGATTTACTTTCATTCTCTTTGGACAAAAGAAATGTAGAAAATTTGGTGTGGTCACAAAAGGGGGATCATTTTATAAATAGTTCCTCATATAGAATTTATCCCCCACTTTATATCCACATCATCACACTTTCTTGTTTGCTAATCAAATACCAATTACCTCTACAAGCATGTTTTTCAGATTTACTTTCATTCTCTTTGGTTGGTTGGTTGGTTGGTTGGTTGTATATCAACACCTCTGTGGGTTAATTAATGCCGAAATCTAAATAATCTGAACACAATTTTATGTTGTCAACTAAATATATTTTGGAAGCCATTGTATGCCTCCAACTACAGATAAAATGTATTGCTGGTTATTTTGTTTTAAAAATGTATCATTGGTTCTGCTTTACAGAAAAATGTATTCTTAGTCCTTTATAGAAAAATGTATTGCTGGTATTAGGTTGGTGCAAAAATAATGTCGGTTTTTGACGTATTTTTTAACGTGAAAAACCGACATTATTTTTGCACCAACCTAATATTTTTACTATAAAAAATCTACTTTTATGCTTCCATAATGTTTTGTTTGGCGGGGGGGTTCACTACTTGCCCATAGCTGGGACCCTAATAGGTGCTACCACCCCAAGTCAGAGTGGACCTGGGAACAACAGCAATTAAGATGTGGTTCCTTGCTTCTCAAAACCTCCAATCTCCTGATCAGAGGCCTTGCTGCTGATGTAGTTTATCATTATACTCAGAACTCATTCACTTTGGATTATAGAAATATAGTAAATCTGCCATATTAAAAAATGAGGGACCAGTTTACAAGCATATTATGATAGAAATTAATCCCCCACTTTATACATACCTAGCACACATTCTCATTTTTATAATTAAATATTGATTATATACATTGTTTTAGACACTTTTCACCCTTCCTCATTTATGCATGGATAGACATTTTTTTTCTCGGATGTACTTTTGACCAGGAATGAATTCCTGGACATGTTTTAAAATTGAGTTGTATACTTTCTCTGCAAATAAATTATATTAATATTATGCATATTTAATAAACATAGTTTCATGTGATTAAAGGTCATATGACAGTTCTCATCATCAAGTGATGACAGGATCCTATCCAGCTGCTATATAGCCGACTGCCCATGAATTATAAATCCAATTTGGGAGATGACTCCACAAAAATAGAAGGTTAGAGTGCACTGTCAGATATTAAGACGAGTATCTAAGTCAGATGTTAGGTTTTAAAGATTCCTGATTCTGTATTCTTTTTATGTGTTGCTCTCATGAAAGGAATATTATTTTTAGATCTATTATTCAACTGTCAGTATTTCTTTTGTTTATACTCACACATTTTTTTAGCTGTTCCTTTAGTGATATTCTGGAATGTGATATATAGACATTTTTTGTGCATATGGTTTCGTTTGTTTTCATTTGTAGACATACACATAAAAGTCACTTTAACAGCATAATGAGTTAGTTACTGCCAACAAGATTTTTATTGCTGCAAATATTATTTTTTCAAAAAATCTATTGCTGGTAATATTTTTTTCCTTCAAAAATCTATTGATAGTAACAATTTCTTTTTCAAAAATTCATTGCTGGTAATAAAACCTATTTTTACACTTTCACAGTGTTTTGACCCCAGTTTTGGGGTTAACTATTTGCTCATAGCAGGAACCCTAACAGGTGCTACCACCTCAGGTCAAGGTGAACCTGGGAACACCAGCAAAATTAGTTCCATGCTCCTCAAAACCTCCTCATCAGAGGCCTTGCTGCTGGACGTAGTTTATCGTCTAACTCAGGATGCAGATGTAGTTTATCGTCATACAGGATGCGAATGTAGTTTATTGTCTTACCCAGGACACTGTACGTATGACTTATCTTTAGTACTTCAAACATTATTTTTAGTGGATACCCGTATTTGAGTAGAACATCCCATTTTTTAAACAGTGATTATTTCGTCTAACAGCCTATGTATTCTAGAAAACTTAATAAAAAAAAGCGTGCCCTCTGGCAGGATTTGGACCTGCATCCCTCTTTGTAGGAGTAACCACCATCTAATATTAGTGCGCTTTAGACTTCTCAGCTAAAGAGAGCCTCACAGTCAAACAAGGTTCTATTTGCCTTGAAGCACCTCTGTCAGATTTTTTCTAGAAAGCCGTATTGTCTCAATTTTGGTATCCAAAGTAAGCAAAAAGATTCCAAAGGATTAATGAATTCTTATTTTTAATCTAGCATACGAGTGTCGGCTGAAAAGTTTGTAGGCTGACTATTTACATATCAATTGTCCAGAGCGAATGCTGTAATGGAATAACCAGTCACCCCCCCCCATGAATGATTACACTATAGGTAGTAAGTACCTATAAAGTCAACTGTCTACAAGAGACTCAAAGAAGAGTGAGAGTCAGAAGACACAAGCATGTCCGACCTTCCAATTAGTGGCACTCACTACTAGATTGACCTGTAGTGTATAACTGTACCGTATTTCATATTGTACTTGTTGTGTACAATAAACCTTTCTTCTATTATCCACCTGGGATTACGTATTTATTCCCTTAGCATGGAATATAACAGGGAATAAAATATCAATTGTTATCGTCTGTCATCTTAATTCTTTTTTGTCCTCTCTCCTTAATAACAATTTTTCTTATATTCTCTAACACTCTAACCCCTTGTGTGCTAGTGGCTTTATTGCCTTGAAATGAATAAAAAATAAAAAACAGGTAAGCTAAATGGGCATAACTGGGTCACATTCCTAGATTAGATATAGATATATCTCCATAAACAAAGAATATTTTAGTATTTTTTATAGTTTTGAGAAAGGTTGTTAATATTCAAATAGTTCTTCAGATGAAATAACATTTTTTTCAGATATAAATCAGATAAGGGAATACCAAGAACAACAAAAAATATTTGCTGAATTTTTATTATTTGCTAGTAGTGCATATTCTTTTTAATTTTATAATTAGAAACAAAAATTGTTTAATTTTTTGTCAACACTTGCAACGTTAACCCTAACCTTAAAACTAAATTATATACAGTAGAATCCCTTATATCCGGAATCCCTCATATTTGGAATCCCACATATCCCCAGAATCCCACATATCAGGAATCCCACATATCCGGAATACCACATATCCAGAATCTTGCATATCCAGACATGATTTTGATGTGTATATTTGAACTATTTGGGTGATATGTAACTGATTTGAAATTTCTGTTTTTCAGGAAATTTACTTTGGATAATTGCTTATGCTTATTTCACCCTAATGGCTTGTATTGGTGCAAAAGATGATGGGAATAAGAGGAAAGGATGTCGAGACACATCTGCAACAAGATAGCAACGAGATGCATGATTGTGATGGAACCTGGACTGAAATTGAAAAAGCTATTGAAAAGGTTGTCAGTTTTATGGAAATAAAGCCAGCATTCATTTATCATGATTACAATAATGCACACAGAATTAAAAAATGTCTTTTATTTAAAAAATTTCAAGAACAAAAGCAAAATGAAATGTAGAAAAAATTGAGAATGACATTAGAAGAGAAAGAATCCTCATGCAACAGAGATTAAAAAATCCTTGTTACACTCTTTGTTTTGTATATGTGGCATACTTAATTTAATGAATTTTCATTAACATTACATAATTTATTTCTTTTTCCTTAAAATCAATTCCATTATATTTTACTTGCCATTAGCTTATTTTGTTTACTGTAAAACATTGAAAATAAATGTTAAACCTGATTTCGGCTCTTTTATTTTAATTTAAATATAACCCCTCATATCATGACTTTGTAACCAATTCCTCATATCCGGTTGTCAGGGATTCTACTGTATATAGTTTTCAATGGTCAAATTTGCTTTCATTTGTTCTTTTAATACAACAGTCACCACATAAGTCAATGTTATTTGTTACCTCCCTTTGGTATTTTTGGTACATATCACAAAATAAAACTCAAGCACTACATAAAAAAAAATAAATTTATTACACAATTACAAAAAAGGTACAAATGCAAAATTTGCAAAAAAAATGTTCTTCTTTGTGCCTATTAAGGCAGGATAACAATTTCAGATAAAAAAGATTAGCATCAAAAAGTGGAAAAAATTAGTTTGGGAAAAGACAAGTATTTTGAAAAAGACAAAATGAGAAAACAATTCAAGAAAGCAGAAACCATCTTTGAAAAAAAAAAACAAAAACACCTACTTTTACTTGCCCCACAATGACATACAAAAATTTTAGAAAAGTCCCTTTTAAATTCACACTGTTCATGTTTGGGAAAAATTCTTTAAATTCTTTTTTGTTCTTTGTCCAACGACAGGAGAATTTTCACTTGAACTTCAAACTTCTGTAGTGTCTATGCAGCTGGCTGGTAACTATTTTCTTGATTGATGTCAAATGTTTTCAACTCCTTGATGTTGATTTGCCTTGTCCCCTTACTATCAAAAAGTCTTCTCTCCACATCTACTGATCTGAGCTCTATATATTTAGAAAATTAGGCTCACAAGGTCCCTAATTCGCATTGTTATTGGAGTTTGATACTGTTATAGATAAGCGTATGGTTGCAAGAAAGAAATACGACAACAGCAGAAATAGATTTACGTGGTTTATTTCACAGGAACATGAGGGTTTGGGACAGCTCCCTTGTGGTAAAGTTCATAAGCCGACTTCGGATCTAGGTCGATCTCTCATAGTAGTTCACACATGTTGACGCTGGCACTCCCCTGCTGCGAACAGGTCTCTTCGGTGGCCACCTGTTGAACTTTCGTGTGACCCCTTTTATAGTGTTTTTTATGGCTTAACAGGCTCGAAAAACAAAGCGAGTATAATTAGGAGGGAAGCATTTTTATTGGACAAAAAATAGAGCACTTTAAATATTATTTTATTTTTCGACCGGAACTCGTGTGTCAGGAACATTTGTAAACGAAGATAATTTTCATTTTGTGACGGGGTTTTGTCCTGTTCACATCCTGTTCTCGCTCTTGAGTATTTGCCTGTAAATCAGCCGAGATATGACTTATTTTATTTTATAACAATACTACATATCTCATTGGTTAATATATACAAAAAAATAATTTTCCATAAACTTGAAATGGATCTTTCACAATTTTGGTGGTTTGTAACTGCTGAGCCGAAAAAGATATACAAGTGTAACAATTTTTTTACACAAACCATCTAGCCTTCATAAAAATACACTTCTTTCAAAAGAACATGTACTAAAAAAACAACTTAGACTATTAAACATTTTGTCAAAACTAACATTTTTAAAAGTAGTAAAATAATTTTTTTATACCTCAGCCTGCAGGTTCCCGGACCTCTAGTTTGGAACCTCTCTCTCAGAGAGTCTGTGAACTGCATGTTTAAGAATTTGTCTACAGAGTGTGTGGCTCTCTGGTTGGTAACCTTCCTTGTTCTACATTTTCATTTTCGGCAAGGCTTACAGTCACATCACATTGAAACACTGGAAGTTAAGCAACATCAAGCTGGTCAGTACCTAGATGGGTGACCACTTGGGAATACCAGTTGCTGTAAGCTTGTATGTGCAGGTGGTGTAATGGGTAATGGCTTGGAATTGTTAATCAGAGAACTGAGTTCCAATTCCTGTTGGGTTTGTTATATTCACTTACGTGCAAATACCCTTAGGAAAGGTATGTATTCACCTCTTCTCCACCCCAGCTATGGGCTAATTAGCAGGACTTGTTTCACTAAACCATTGTTATCTCTAACACAAAAATAATCTAAAAATATTTTCTGGCTTTAAGTTACTTTAAAGGGTTGATAAATCGTACAGTTGGTAATCCTAAAACTGAGCCTTAATATGCTAAAAGATAGTGTTGTAAGCCAAGCTTAGAAAATAACATTTGAAGTCTTGTGGAACAACTATGACCGAACTTCACTGGGTGCTCAATACTTAAAGCCATAGACTGAAAGGTAAGATTAATTAATTAATTTAAATTTTAATAACTTATTTTTTGTTTGTTTTTATTCCTTATGTGAGGAAACAAATTTAAAGCAATATATAACACTAAAGAAATGTCTAAATCATAGAAACACTGAGTACAAGCTGGATATATAGCTGAGATTGAAGAAGCTAAGTCCTGTTGTCAACCTTCTTCTTAGTGAATTGACAGTTTCTCAATTAAATTTTATGGGAACAAGCTTCACTGGACCGGAGTTAAACATTTTATTTTTAGATGGACTAAAGAAATACTAGCGTTCGTCGCTGTTCTTTTTTTTTTTTTTATACATAAAGTAACAAAGCCGGCATATATACTCTTCTCTTAGACTGTCTTTATTTTCTTAGCCTGGACACGCGAGTGAACTAAGTAAAACGTAAGTAAAAAGTAATAAAAAAAGAAAAGAAAGAACAAACATATACGAAGAAAGTGAGGGAAATGAAGTAATGTTGGTTTCATCGGGATGGGGTCACAGCCTCGTTTCTGTTGCTGACCTCTAGCGCCTCTCTTCCATTTTACTCCACATTCAACATGGCGGCTACCAGTACGGCCGCACGAGTTTGTGAAACACCTGGTTGCAACACCGAAGCCCGGCTTCAATGCCCCACCTGTATAAAACTCGGCATTGTAGGCTCTTATTTCTGTAATCAGGTTGGTTTCACCTTTCTCCTGACAATTACATTAATCCCCCCCCCTTTTTTTTTTTTTAGTTCATTTTTGGTTCCTTAATTTTCTTTTCCCCTCCAAGGTTTGTCATGCAGCCTTTTCATCGAGATAAAAAAAAATGTATTTTTAGTCGGTCCAGTTGTTAAGAAAATTATTTATATGTACATTTTCTTGATTAATTTTTTGTGCTCATTTTTTTTTTGTTTGTTTGTTTTCCGTGTGATCTTTGATGTATTTTTTTTTTTTAACCAATTATTATTTAATAAAATAAATTGTATTCATGAAAAGAACTTATCTCGGAAATTACTTTAGAAAAATTGTCTTCTCTTTTTACGGGAAATCCAATTCCGTTTTTCCTCTTTTTTTTATTTTTATTTTAACTTCATTTTTATTCTCTTCTGTTTGATCATTTCAAAATTTATTTCACTCTCATAAGTTTGTCAGATTAAAAAGACTTTTGCTTGCGTTTAGCTTTTTTTTTTCCTTCATCCCAGTTCTTTTTAAAACTAAAAATATATTACAATATTTCTTTCATATATTCCAAACAATTAGACGTGGATAAATTTTAAAAAAACGAACAAAAAATATAAAATGATTGAATTATTCAATAAAATGAACACTGCAGACAAGGCAAGTGTATAATGGAGTCACGTGATCAAGCAGTCGTAAAACGTACTGAAGACAAGTAAAGCAATCCCTTTAAATTTAAAATACTTTTTTTTTTCTTTTTCAAGTTTTTTTTTTTTTTTTTTTTTTTTTTTTTTTTTTATCTCTTGGGATTTTGAATTTCTAATATCGCAACGAACAGAGAAAAATGGTTGTTGCTGTCAAGAAGTTTCAAATTAGTCAAGTAAGAAGACTAAGAAAAACTCTGGTGTAATGAACAAAAAACATATCCCATTACATATCTTCCTATATAAGGGCGCATACAGACCCCAGATTTATTATTTTTTTTGTATCTACTAAAATGAAAAAAAAATAGCTGAAATAAATTCTGGTTATTGATTGATTGAAAAAGAAAATGCTCATATCCTGAATATTAAAAAAAAAAGACTTTTTTTTTTTTTTTTTTCCAAACTTTAAAAAAAAAAAAAAATGCACGCCAATTCTTACAAATCTGCCTAAAGATTTTGGTTTATTTTCAGTACTTATTACGATAAATGACATCTTTTAGAGTCATTACATTTTTTAGAAATCGAGGTTTTTATGTTCAATGGTAATGACAAATATTGAATACTATTATTATCAGTCATTTATTTTGGGTTTGGGGTTAATTTTCATCACCTAAAAACCCCTATTCGTGTGAGTGTGTGTGTAACAGGAGACTGAGGAGAGTGCTTTAAATTCTCAGCCCGACTAAGAATCGAAGACTCCCGACCTTTTTTTTTTTTTTTTTTTTTTTTTTTTTGTGGTTTCATCAATTTGACAATCGACTTTAAAAAAAAATTGACTTGATATCGTTAAAAAAAAAAGTATGTATTAAAAAATCATGTCACAATATGAGTCCTGGTAAAAAATATAAAACAAAAAACATACCATCACTTATAGTTATTCTGATATTTTAGCTTTAAAAATAAAAGATTAAAAACCACTTCGGAGTTTGAAAAATACCAATTCCAAATAATTTTAGTTATAATTTTGACATTTGAAAAAAAAAAACAAAAAAAAACTAAAAGATTGATCAATGGACGTTGGACTCGAAAGAGAAAGAAACTTGTCACCAAAAAAAACCCGGTTTCACGTGTGAATTATTGAGTTTCGAGTTTAGTAGGAATATAATAAAGAAGCACCGGGAACTTTTGCACATACCAAATATTTTTAATTGCCTTTATGAGGCATGACAAAAATACAATCAATTTGGTTCGAGCGGTTTTTTTTTTTTTTTTTTTTTTTTGCAGCTCATAAATTTCAAAGTGCAAATTCAAAAATAAAAAAAAACTTTTCTATCTCAAACAAAGCATTGTTTCTAAAGAAAAAAAAAAACAAAAACAGTCAACACTCAACAGTATCACTTTTTAAACTTTTTTTTTTTATAACCTGTACTGTATTTCTTTAAAAAAAATTATTGTAAAAAATGTAAAGTTTGTAAACCTAAAGTTTTTTTTTTTTTTTTTTTTTTTTTTATAACTACAAGAGCCTTTTTAGTTTTTTTAGACAATCTCCATTTTGTAAAAAGACAAAATACACAAAAGAAAAATCTCTTAATTATTTTTAAGACAAAAACATAATTTTATTTTTTTTTTAGCAATGCAGAATTCTGAATGTTTTGAATTTTTAAAAGGCATTAACGATACACAATTTTATAATAATACATTCATTTAAATGATTTCGAGTATTTTTAGCTCCAGGGGAAATTTAAGTCAGTCTTTATTTTAATTGTCTGAAGTCATTTTCTCTCTAATTAAGACTTCCTTCGTCGTAGTTTTCGTAAAAGATTTTTAATAACTGCTACTAAAACTAAACACACACAAAAAAAGGAAAAAATAGGTACTTTTTTTTTCTCTAGAATACCTTTTTCTTTCACTCATGAGATTAAAAATTAATTAAAGAAAAAAGTATTAGACATTTTCAGTCCTTTTTTACATTTTTTTTTTCTTTTTAATTCAGTGAACAAATTTTTCAGTTCCTATGTGTAAAAAAAAAAAAAAATTAAAAAATCCCAGTCTTAACAGTAACACGGATTAAGTCTGACAATTATTTAATTTTCTGTTTATATGTTATTTTAATAGATACAATTTATTTAAGTAAATGCTCTGTTTGTTTTTTGTTTTTGTTTTTTTAAATAAACGGTATTGATTTTACAGTACACTTACCAGCTTGAATGTTCAAGAAATTTTGTAGAAAATACGTTCTTCTCTGACAGGCAGTAATTCGGACTTTGCTTAACTTCAGTGATTGGGTCGTTAGCAATGTCATGCCCGGTCAGTACCGAGATGGGTGATCTCTTGGGAATACCAGCTGCTGTAAGCTTGAATGTATGTGCAGGTGGTATAATGGACAATGGCTTGGAATTGTTAATTGGAGAGCCACGTTCCAATTCCTGTTGGGTTTATATTCACTTATGTAAAATTACTCTTCAGAACAGTATGAATTCATCTCTTCTCCCCACTAAGCTATGGGCTAATTAGTAAGGCTTGTATCACTAAAGTATTATTCCCCCCAAAAAAAACAAATTCTGGCTTTAAATAACCTGCAGACAGTTGATAAGCTGCAGAAAATGAATCAAGAATTTTGGGGGCATGTGGAAAGTCAACATCTTCATTTTTCTTTCTAGTTACATGTGTTATCCATTTTTTGTTGGTTGTTGCCATTGGAGGTGTTCAAATGATGTGGTTTTTGTTATTTGATAAAGATTTTTGTGATTTTGTGGTATCAGTGTATCAGGATCTGATGAAGTATTGTCTTCTTTTAAAACCTAAAGGTTTCATTTGCTTGAAGCCATTTATAATCATCTGTCTGAGAAAATAGTTGAATACAGATGATAGTTTGGACATTTCTGAACAAGTTGGATGTCATGCATGACATCCACATGAGAGTCTAGATCTGATGAGGCTAACAGCATGAATTGAGTTTTCAGGTTAAAAATCTTGGGTTTTATGCTTTATGTATTATATTTCTATAAATTCTTTATTTTTGTTTCTTTAATTTTATCAATTTAATTGCTATAACATTTCAGTTTCTGCAGACCCCAGCCTTTTATCTATCTATCTATGGGATGTTGTATTGGTACTATTATGCTTTTCTTTCAAACTATCATCATCACTATGTACTTACTTTCTCAACCTTCTGTCCTTGTCTTGATTTTTATCATAAAATTTTGAACCTCCTTCAGGTTTAAGGCTCTGAGTTAATACTTTCAAATGGTCTTGTAGGATGCAGGGCCCAGCTGATAAAAGCATTAATTAACTTTCACTGCTGTATTGGCCTATGGTCAAATCACTCTGAAAACATGGGTTCCCATTCAATCACAAAAGTTAAACAGTATTGAGCCCAATCAGTACTCCTATGGGGGACTGCTTGGGAGCACTGGGTCCTGTAAGCAACCCGCAACAATTTAAAATGTTATATTTTTAAATAATCCATAAAAGTTTGATAAGTTTAAAAAAACAAAAAAACAAAACTAAAACAAACCTGTGCTGCATAGTTATAGTATTGCTGCCTGGCTGTACTGGCCCATTTTGAACAAAGTAGGAAATTATCATTTATAGGAAATCAATGACTTTAAAGACACTGATGGCAATTTCTCATGGGTGCCACCATTATTGTTTCAATTAGATACTTTGCAATACAGAATAAGCTAAATGACACCAGCAATACAGTAACAGATATGTTACAAAACAGGTCATATTGTACACTAACTTCGTCTATGCTGGTTTAGAAATGGCACAAAGCATTAGTTAGTTTATAACACAGATGCTAGACCAACATTTCATTGTGTCTTGAAAAATGTATATATACATCAACAGCAGGCAAGTAAGTTCCATAAAAATATAAGTGAATCCGCAGCAACAGAACTGTTAAGTGAATAAAAGTGCCTGTCAGTTCAGTTATTTACTCACATAGCGTAAGAAGTTCCTTCATTGGAAAAGGTAGGCAAGTGATACCACAAAGATGAATTAACTGATATATGCGATATGAGCTTTTAGGATGGAGAGTGGATAAGTTCAGTTCAAAATTCTTGGCAGGTTGCCCACTGTGTCAGACATCTGAAGAGGGTCCAATGCTGCAACAGCTGACATGTTGGGATGATATAAGTGAAATGAGGACACCAGCCTGAGCAAGTCTGTGTGAATCACAAGAAATTTCTTTGTTGTCTTATCAATTTTAAACCAAACTATATATGACAAAGATTCTAATTAGAAAAGTACATGCCTTAAGTTTAAAACTCAACTATTTGACTGTCCTAGGAAATAAAGCTAATCTGCTCCCTCAGAAGCAGATAAGTTTGGTTTTTATCTTTGTGATAGGCAGTGTAGTTGTCTACCTGTACACTTGATCAGTGAGGCCAATCAGCAACATTGAGAGACTTGATGGTTACAGGCTTTGAGCTTAGCTGTGGAATATGCTGGATAAAGGAATAAGAACAACATATAGCCCAAATTATGTGTTCTGTCTGGTATTTCCCTGGAAGGATGCTGGATATGACTGGTATAGGGAATAGCACATGGCCCACTAGACTAAATGTTTTGTTTAGCCCTCCTATTGGAAGTGTGTTGGATAGGAGTTGTAAAGGAATGTGAGCAACAAAACTGGATGCATCCTTCCAACTAAGATAATCAGCCAAATGGTTAAAATAATGGGATGTGTTTGAAGAGGGTTGTGAGAATAGTATCCTTAAAAATGAGATCATGTATGACATTTCGCTGAGGATAGATTATTTATTCTGACTAGGATCAGTGTTGTATCTGTGCACTCTGTTTACAGCATTACCTAAAAATGAAATAAACAGGTTGGTGCAAAAATAATGTCGGTTTTTGACGTATTTTTAACGTCAAAAACCGACATCATTTTTGCACCAACCTAATAACAGACAATTTCTGTGGCCACATCACTCCTTTCATGTGACCACCTAACTCCCCTGACTGCAACCACCTAGATCATTATGTATGGGGCGCAGTTGAGCGAGAAACCAACAGAACACCTTGTAGCACCAAAGATGAACTGAAAGCAAGGATTATGGCAGCATTGACCAACTTAAACAAGTAGACCATCCAGAAGAGTTGCAGAAGATTCCAATGTCATCTGTAGGCTGTAGTTGAAACCAATGGCAAATTTATTGAATAAATTTATTCTTTAGTATTAAAGATATTTTTGTGTAATTTTGGTAAATATATCTGTTAAAATGAGATGTCGGTGTTGTTTTCATTTATTGCATAGTTTAGACAACACCCTGTAAATAGTCAAGACAAATCAGTGCACATAGCCTGATGATTGTGCTTAAGCATGAAACACACTGTTCCTGCTTGGTGTTGACTGCAATGTCCACTTTATTTTTATATATATATATAATATGATTAATACAAAAAGAAAATTAGTCACTTAGCTGATTGATGTCATATTCAGTACCTTGACTGTAGTTTTATAGATGAACTTTTTTTATTTATTTTTTTTTTTTTTGTAACTGTTCAATCCACTCTTTAAGAGTCAATAGACAGTTGTTTTTCTCATTTTTCATTATCTTTATACCCCCCCCCCACACACACACACACAGGATGGCCCAAAAGTCATGCTGCTATTGGAAACTGTCATACTTATGAGACTGCAATTGGAGGAAACTTACATGACATCATCTTCCATTTAAACCAATAATATTTACAAATGATACGTCAAATTCAAAAACATTAATTCATTTAATAATTATAAGACCTATAGATTTTCAATGTTAGGTACTGTGTGTGTATGCATAATAGAAATAGCCCTTATTAATATCTGTAAAAATATATAATTCAATATATCACAAAGCAAAGAGAATTTCTGCCAATAAAGTGGTCAATAAGCTATCTAGAGCAAAACTTATTGTATCAAAATTATTGAAAGTTCACGATACTCATCAGAGGTCAACTTGTGAAAGTGGCAATTGTCAGTGTAGTGCATATAATAAAGTGTTTATAAATAAATTATGAAATAGACCATTCCATTCTTGTCTGGTTCTGAAAGAGGAATTGCAAAACTCTTGAGTTAACCTCCATTAATTATTGTGAACTTTGATTTTATATATATATATATATATATATATATATGTGTGTGTGTGTGTGTGGAGTTTACTGCTTGAGAAAATGATTGATTTTTTTTCTTTCATTTTTTTTCTTTTCTTTTCTTTTTTTTTTTTTTTAAATATATAGTAAAGAAGTGAATTTTCTTTTCCAGGAGTGTTTCAAAAGAAGTTGGGATGAGCATAAGAAACTACATAAGAAAGCCAGTAAGTATTTTATTATCTATCTATATTTCTGAGATGAGGTATTAGGTACATTATATACATTATTCGGACTATTGTCCTCATCTTTGTCACCATATTTATTACAATGTTTCGACATTTCATTATCTGCCTATATTTCTGAGATGAGGTGTTATGTACATTATTTACATTATTCGGACTATTGTCCTCATCTTTGTTGCTATATTTATTACAACGTTTCGGCCGTTGTATGCTCAGGCCTTCTTCAGGTGGTTGGAATGTCGAACTGAACCCTTTATTTCGCTCACTGGGGTAGACTATTCTAGTTCCACATGCCATGTTTTTAATGGATGCCAGTTATCAGTTATCTCCTGTTAATTTTCCCTCTGAAAGTTCTCCAATGTCTTAACCGGGTATTCTTTGGGTCCTGTCACTGGATCTAACCAATGCCTTTATCCACTGTGCCATGTGTCCTTGAGGACATCTGTGTATGAATTTCTGGGTATTATAAACATAATGTCTTCAGCAACCATTTTTTACCAGTGCTCATATTGCAATTTTTGCTGTTTTCATTTCATGTTTTTATCAGAGCTCATATTGCAACTTTGTTATTATCACTTTTCTCTGGCACTCTTTATTACTGGTTCCCATATTGTATTCATTTCTATGCTGATAATAACAAACATGAGGACAATAGTCCAAATAATGTAAATAAAGTATTTTATTGTTTCTTTTAATCTCCTATTATAATTGTTCTTGTCCCTCTTTTTGTTAGCACAGCCGTTATGCCCTTCCAATACCTCATAAATGAAATGGACCACTCCATTCTTGTCTGGTTCCATTTTGATCAAAAGATGGGGGAAAGACTCTATTTGGTTTCAGTGAAAAAATTAAAGGCAGGAAGATAGAAATGGAGAGAGAAAATTAAATTAAGCTGATAAGAACAGATACTACACTTTGATGTTAGCCAAAAGGCCAGGATTTAATGACAACTGATAGACCCGCCATTCTTCAGATGCACAGTATCAAATAACAGATACCAAGTAAAGTAATGGCTAAAAATCCAGTTACCATAAATAGAATAACACTGTCTGCTGAATTATTATTAAATTGTTATTAAGACAATGCAATGGTGAAATCATTATTTGTGAGCTAAAAATAATCTGCAAAGTAATGAGGTGGGGAGTTTTGTTCTTTCTGTTATTGTAAAAACTATGTCTACATAGAAATGAGCAACTACTGTATTTCACTACTTATGAGACCCGATGATGCCCACAAAATTTTGAAGGAAGAAGATGGGGGGGGGGGGGGTTCCTTGTATTTCATAGACCTCCCCACTATCTCTAATTTTATCCACTGAATAATGAATCCAGGTTAAAAATTCACAGGAAAAAAGAAAAAGAAAGGACAAGGTTATCACACAGCAGACAAAATTCCAGCCTCTTATCGAAAAGTGGACAAAATTCCAGTCTCCTAAATTAAAAATTCAAGGCACTTTTAATTTGAATTTTAAATTGAAACTTTCTTCACATAAAATTAGGTCTTATAGGACATTAGGACTCTCTAACTATATATTGAATACATGATTATAGCCTTGTTAGAAAACATCTTTTATGGCTTAATCTATTTTTGTATATGATCTCTGTGATTAGTTTACATTTTGGCTCAAATTTTAAAAAACACCGTTCTTAAGGCTTTCTTCAAATAATGTAGAGTATTATGGGATACTAGGACTCCCTAACTATGAAATATATCAAATATGTTATTGTAACATTTCTAGAAAACGTTTTTTAGAGGTTGGATCAATTTACTATAAATTTTTCTGTTGCACACTGAGCAGAGCCATAAACTACAGAAATAGATGACTGTATTACTAGACACCAGAAATTAATTGTGACTTTTTTTTCTGACTGTATTACCAGCCACATGAATAACAAGAAGAAAACCCTACTAATCATCACAAATACATCACAGACCGAGAAGTAGTACCAAATTTGTTAACTATTTAGAATGTAATAATTAGAAGAGAAATTAACTCTTGTCACCGACCTTAGATTTATAGGACGCAGGGTGGTTTTTAGAGAAATTTTATAGGAGAAAAAACTGCATCTTATAAGCAGATAATATAGAGATGGGTAATTTGCCGATACCTGTGACATTACATTCTCCGGGTAATAGTAAAGGATTAGAAACATTTTGTGTGTATATATGGATAAACATGTCAACTATTCCTTAGGGTATGGTACTGATTTTTCCTTTCCCTCTCTCAGCACAAGTGTTGAGGTTAGATGAACACATGTAATTCAATAGCCAGTCACCTGATTTGACTAGTAAATCAGTGTTTATTGTGTAGTAATCTGCCCTTTTGAATTTGACCAAACTCGGTAAAACCCTTGTAACTCAGACCAGAGTAAAAAAAATCCACCACAAAATTTTGTACATAACTTGCCATAAAGGAGACAAATTTGTTGTCAAATTTAAAAAAGAATTAAATATGTCTTTTGAAAAATTAAAGATCAAAGGTTATGGTCATAGTCAAATTATCTTATTTGACTGTTAAGCAAAAAAATTGATCACCTCTTAGATCTATCCAAATACTTTAAAGTTGTATTTAATTTAGCTTTGTAGGTGAAAAAACTACAGAGATATTGATATTTACTTTCCAGTAATTTCCTTCTATTTAAACTTTGTGAGTATTTTCCAAAATTCACCTTTTTCACAAGGTTCATATCTTGGGAACCCTTTCATCTAGAGAGGTAAATTAGGTACCATTTAGTTTCTCTCCTGAAGCTCTATAAGTGTACCAAATTTGAAAAAAATCTGTCGGTGATGGTCAGACCCTTGTTGATTTGACATGGAATGAGTCGTAAATGTTATTTTTAGTGGGTACATGTGTTTGATAGCAACTCAAACATGTACCCACTAAGAATGACGTTTACAGCAATAAGAAATGTTGGGTAAAAAAAAAGATCCTTCTAAAAATTAATGTTGTTTACATTTTGGTTACGAAACTGAAGCTGTTAGGTATTTGTTGAAATCCCAACCAGAATGTGCTTTCTTTAAATAGCTAATTCAAACTTTGCTCTGTCAGGCTAGTCTCTATGGCTGAACTAAGAGAGAATCACATTTTGGCTCAAAAAGTGGTTTTCCTGATGGAAGAAAGGGATGTAGGTTTGATACCTGTCGGAGGCAGTATTTTTCTTTACTGGGTCTTCTCAATTTAGGTAGACTGTTGTTAATTTCACTGTTTAAGAAAAAACCCCAAAAAAACAGGGATAGCAACTCAAACACTAAAAATGATGTTTATACTAATAAGAACTAATGTCAGAGAAAAAAAAACCCCTTTAAAACAATTACTACATGATGCAAACATGCATGCATGTATGTGGACACTGAGGTCAATGCCAAGCAGTGTCATTTTGCTTCATGCTCCAGAGCAATCTTCAGGCCTGAACAATCTGTTGCTTCAAGTCTCTTTATCCATGAGGAAATTGTCAAGCATTCACTGCCATAGTGGATGATATTATATAACAATTTGTTACACTTTTCTTTGTTTCGAATGAAATTTTCTTGTTTCTTAATACTTTGTTTAGCTTTTGGAAGGTATCTTTTGCTATTGCAATGCTCCTTCAGATTTGTCACTTTTTTTTTTTTATCCTATTTGTTAAAGGGAAAGTAGCAGAGGGGCTTGAGCATTTTTTGTCCTTAGTCCCATGTACTCGCATTTTAAATCTGGCTTTGTGACACATTCCATTTCAGTGGGCATATGGATAGATATTTTCTTGTTAGAAACTTTTGGAAAACTTTATTTAAATTTATGACATTGAGGTACTGTTATTAATTTGAGATATTTTCAAACTGGCATTTTCATCTTTGTTGTTTTTATTAAGTTTTATCTGATAAGCTTCCCAACTTTCTTCAGATGAAAATATTGTGTTCAGCTTCATCTAGCCGAGGATCTGAATGATAGAACATAGTGAGAATTGAGCTTGTTACATTAACCCTTTAGCACTCAACACACACAAAACCTGCCCTGTAAATATCGGCTATCAAAATGTTACTGTTTGTGTGACTTCCTGTTATTTGTGATGATGTTGTCATTTGTTATGGCAGAGTATACATGGGATGGGTTGAACACTGCAAACCAACATTTTGAATGCTAAAGGTTTGCTTTACATGAAGTGAACAGGCCTGTTTACTAAATTTATTAATGGTATCGTAAAGTTGCTTCACCATCATTGATCTTTTCTAAGTACCTTTTATATTTTCATATGTCAAATCCCATAGCTTCTCAAAGCTTCCTATCATTTGTAGCCCTTTGTCTTTTTTTCTATCTGGATGTTTGGATGATGTAATGAAGAGCAGAGTTTAAATTCCATCCAGCTTTGTTACATTCACTTATGTGCAAATATCCTTCATATGAAGCAATCACCTCTCCCCACCTATGGGTTAAATAGTCAGATTTGTATCTAGGGAAAAAACATTATTCTCAAAAAATTGTTTATGCAATATCCACTTGGAAAGAGGGGAAAAAAATATTCTTACAATTTATATAATAAATGAAAATGTCACTGTGTCACATTTTTTCAACTTTACTCCAGAAGGCCGTAGCCCAACATATCATCCCATTTTGGAATCGAGCCAATGGCAGAGCAAATTAAAAACATTCTAGACTGGATCCAGATCTGCAATCCTGAAATTTTGGATTCTCAAGTTTTCATTACTGCAATTGTTTTCCACAATTTTTCTTACATGATTTTTTTTGTGACAAATATTTTTGTACAATAGCAATTTTTATAAGTTGGAAATAAATTTTGGAATAATTGAAATTAATTGCAAAATCCAGCCATGAAAAAAAAAAAATAGTTTGTATGGAAAGTAAAGACCTACATACATCAAATTGTCTTTAAATTAAGTGGCAGCAGAAGAATTATCATTGAACTCTTAAAAGGTAATCTTAAATATTAATGTAATACTTAAATGCAACAATCAATTTTGAGTTCTTCTGTAGTTTATTGTTGCCTATCATCACATTTACTTCTCCCTACCTATTGTGATGAAGGCCCAATCAAGAGTCCTCCAAAAGAGCTAGCTTAAATGTCGCTTGATTTAAGCTAGTCTAAAATATGTCTCAACTTTTAAATAACTTGCAAAGGGTTGATAAGCCTTAAAAAACAAACCAATCAATCACACTATTTTGCCAATCATTTACACAAGTTCGTTCAGTAGGTTACTCACTATTTCCTTCTGACCCTTCAGGACATGAACGATTATGGCTTTTGACAACTTCCTATGCTTCACAACTCTGAGCAGTGTTTGTCTTTTTTACTATCCCTGTTGTGCCTAAGCTTGTCAAGTAATCTTTTATACACATGCATTTATTTCATCAAGGGAGGTAATTCTCTTCTATTAATCTAGCTTTATAATGTTATCTTGTATACTTATTTTCACACAGTCCATTTTTAGTTATTTAAAAAAAAATTTCTTGATGAAATGTTAAAGTTTGCATTCCTGATTAAAACAACAAAAATAAAAGTGTCAGTTTGTGAAGCAATCATTAAATAATAACAATGTCTGAATTTCTGACTTAAAAAGGAAAAAAAAAAAAAAAACGATTCTATATTCTTGCCGGTCTCTTTTCTAATAACTTTAGCTCAGAAGAGTCGACATCAATTCTGATTTTATTTCAATCTTTTGAATTCTTTTTATATTGAGGTTTAAGAATTGAAAGACACACAGATGAAAAGTGTAGTTTGTATCTTGTTTCAATTTTTACATTTTTTTTTAAAAAAAATTTATTTCTTTTTTCAGAAGAAAAGAATATGGCAGGGTTGTATAACCCCTGGCCTGATTATAGGTTCACTGGTTCTCTCCGGCCATATCAGCAGGTAAGTCATTTGATGAAATATGTAGAAAGTAGACATTTCAAAAATGGTAAATGATGGTACACCTCATTTTATGCGAGATAAAAGTTAAAATTAGGTACCTCCACTATTTCGGCATAAATTTTCTATATTAAAGTTTAAAATGAATTTTTTACAACGAAAAAACATTCTTGAAGATTTCATTTTAGCTTTAATTGAAAGTTTAATAATTAAATTTATGATTTCTATTAATTAAACAATTCTGGTGTATTTTAGATAGAAACTATATACATTTGATTGTCAAATATAATTTCAAATTTTTTAATTTTCTTAAAAACGGCCATTTTCTTAATTTTAAGAAATTTGTAAACAAATACAAATTTATCGATTTTGAAAATATTTAAAAAAATTTCTGACACGTTATTTTAGTAAAATTAAAAAATTTAAAGTTAAAGTAATCTGATTTGAAAGAAATTTTTCTTACTTATAGCATAAAAAAATAATATACAACCAATTATTAACGATTGATCCTGTTAATCTGACCCAACTATTGATGGATTGTTGACTGACGAAGGAATGACAGCTACTACGGATTACCATAAATGACATAATTTTTAAAAGTCTGAGTTTTAAAAAAATTATTCTATTTGAGTATGACCCACACTAATGGAAATACAATACATAAAATAAAATTATTTAGTGAAATAGTAAATGAAAAAAAGAAAAATTACTTTAAAGTTTACACTTTTAAAGTTGAACGGAAAATAAATGTTATGAAAAGGCCGCGTAAAGGGACAAAACACTTAAATCACGTGACCTTGTAATAATACTGACAATTTCAGTATATACATGGAAATAAGGAATGTATTAAGTAAAAAAAAATACAACATAAAAAATTATTTTAAAAAAAGTAGCTCAACTAAATTTATTAAACTTAGCAATTTTGGATTCGTCAATTTTTTTTCTACTTAATTACTACATAATATCGAGGAGCCCTCCTAATACAGAGCTTTACACAATGTTAAACTATTATAAATTATTATAATTAAAATTTCTTAAAAAAACGAAAAAATTCTTGTAAAAATTAATTATTCATCAGAAAAAAATTATTTCTTCAGACAATAATGTCCTTAATATTACTTATTTACAAAAGCAATTAAAAGCTTTTCTAATTAAGTAATATCATAGTTTTATTGGATTCATTATTTTTCAATTCAGACAAGATTTTCAGTTAAATAGCTCAAATTTGAAAAAAAAAAGTAGGTTATTTACCATCTCCAAAGACTCCTTCTTTTAACAAAAAAAAAAATTAAGGAGCCAAAAAGGTTTTGGGCGAAATTTCATGAAATTAAATAAGTGGGGGGTAACATATTTAAAAAAAAAAAATATTTTTTACCAAAATTTTCTAAAAACAAAATATTGCAAAAATAATTTCATTCATTTGTGAATAAGTCGTGAAAATTTCATTAAGATCGGACAATTATTTGATTTTTTACAAGAATTTCCAAATCAATGTGTTTTCAATGGGAAAAAAGCGCAAAAAAAAACTGTTATTTTTACGTCACCGCGATGACGTAAACAAAAGAAGACTTTAACCAAAATTTCGAACGTGTTAGAAAATAATAAAAAATATCAAAAAATAATTAAAAAATACTTTTTTTCTTTCATCTTAATAATAACATAAGCATTTTGACGATAATACTTTATTTTCTTTAAGTTTGTGGTATTTTTCATTTACGCTATGCTGTTTTTCCGCGAAAACAGTGGACATACCTAGTTAAAATTCTCTTTAAACAACCTTTGTTTAGCACAAAACAAGGTGAATCTTAAGTTTTATTTAGAAAAAGAAAAAGTGGATTGAAAATTTTTTTTACAGTTATTTAAGAAATGGCCATCAACAGAAGCAGACTTTTTTAAAAGAAAAAGTTTATGTTAAAGAATTAGTGTTAGTAAACTGCATGGCATTCTTTGTTTCAGGTCAAGTCATAATGTAACTGAAGACAAGAACTGGAGGACTATTTCAAACTGTGGTTGAATATTTTTAGTTTCAGTTTGCGGTAGTCAACTTAAGAAATTGAAAGAAAAATAACTAAAGGTTAACCCTTTGAGCCCTGAGTTCCTGAACAATTTTAGCCCTTCTGCCTGAGCTCTCGAGTCAAAATTCACAAATAATTGGTATGTGATATTTCACAGTAGATATAAAAATAGTTACAAGGGTTTACCTACCGTTCAGCCGGTAGCTGGGCATTACGTCATTTTTCTCTACACTGGTAAAGTGGTGCTCAGGGCTCAAAGGGTTAAGAGTATAATAAATTTTGTCATAAATATACTTCTATGATTAGAAAAGTGTTTAGAAAAAATTGCATGGTTTAGTCTTTTTTTTTTTTTTTTTTTTACATTTCACCCCAAGCAAGAGCACACAAGTGGTTACAGAGAGTGTGAGTGAGAGTAAAGAGGTGTGATAGAGAGGAAAGGCATCTGGAGATATCAATTGATATTGCATTTGAATATTTGGAGATAATCTCCAAATATCAATTGATATCTCCAGCTATCAGAGAAGCAAGTAAGAGAAACGGAGTTCCACAGATCGGAAGTGTGAGACATGAAGCTATTGGAGTAGAAGAGACAGCTACATTTAACTGTTTTGACAATGAAAAGGTAGGATTGAGATACCTTCCTGGTAGCACATTTGAAATTATGCAGTTTGAGAATGAGCGAAAGTAGCTCATCAGAGCAGTTACTGTGAAAATATTTGTAGAAAAGACTTTATTAGAGTAAACATTTCCTCCACATCATTTGTGATATCGAAAAATATTGGATTAAATTTATTGGATTTAATTATTTGATATTACTTTACATAACATTCTTAATAAAAGATGTTTCATTATTTGTCGTATAAAACTTTGTTTACTTATATTTTATGTTTTTTAATGGTAAACTAAAATTCAGCATACTTCTTTAATTTCTCCTCATTGAATAATTATTTTTTTTGCCTGGTGGAGTGCTGGCACTTAATTTATTGAGTAAGATCCTGTTTTAATACATCCTTACAATATCTAAAAATATTGGATTAAATTTATTGAATTATTTCATATTAACTTTACATAACATTCTTAATAAAAGACGTTTCATTATTTTTGTTGTATAAAATTTTGTTTACTTCTATTTTATGTTTTGTAATGGTAGACTAAGACTGAACATTCTTTTTTTAAATATCTTTTTAAAAAAAAAACATAAATTACTTCTAAAAATATCAAATTTTATCATCAATATATTTGTTGTTATGAATAAAAATATAGAGAAAAAATTAAATTAACTTTATGTAGCAATAACATTTTTAAATAAATTTTGCAGTGTAAAAACAGAATCGACAAAGAAAATTCTCCAGAAGAAAAGTTAAAAAACGTCACAAAACATTAAAATTTTCTTGGGAAGAGACTTTGTAACATTTGTAATAAGAAAAATTAGAAAAATAGAATTAATAAATTTTCTTTAAATCAAGTAAAATTAAAATCAAATATTTTACTATATGAAGCATGGTAAAAATTCAACATGTTTTTCATTTGTTAGAAACAAATACAGATTCCACAAAAATAAAGTTGATTGTTAGTGCATTTGCTTTTATGAATAAAAAATTTATAGAGAAGAATACTACATTAGTTTCCAAGTAACAAGACCAAGTTTCCTAAATTATATTTATTTAGTGAATTTCACACAAAAACTGTTTTTTACTATGAAAACAGTATAATCTAGTAAGTTCAAATAAAATAATTCTTATACTTCAATTAAATAAGCTAAAGTTATTCCAAATGTAAAAATCAAAAATTTCTTAAGCCAACTACCACAAGCCCAAACTGAAACTAAAAATTTTGGCTTCCAGTGGAATGACATGATTTGAAATAAATAGGTTTACCTGTCATCCAGTTCACACTCCTTCTTGGCCTTTTGAATAGGACTAGAGACTTATCTCTTGTTTCCTTCTCCTAGACTGGCATCCACCAAAGGCTAGAGAACCCAGTCTACTCTTGTGGAGTAATTGGCCATGATTAAGTATAATTGACAAAACACTTAACAAACAAGAATTCGCAAAGTTCTCAAAGAACAGGGCAAAATAATATGAAGCAAACAACATATATGCAAATCAAAACTATGAAAAGTAACAGTTCACAAAGTAAGAATAATGTTCACACACAAAAGGGCTACAGTTAAGTGATTGTTTCAATTTCAAGACAAGAAAGAACAAAAATATGGCCAAGATGTGGTCCATTTTTATTACTTAGGAAGAAATCCCAGCATGCCTCTGTGTAGAATTTGTCTATAAATTTGGGGAGGGGATGTTTTTAGCAGTCATTCTTTTAGATTGGAACTAAAAATTCCACATTTTATTCAATGGCTGGGAAAGAAAGAGATGGACTCCAGTTTTTTCCCAAAGGCATAAGTTCATAAAATGAAAATGAATGCAACAGTCTATACCTAAACTTGAACTTGGCTTGCTGATTCCAATTTCTGTACCAATAACCATTACACTACCCACACATCTATTAGTGAACATCGCCTGTCAATTTTATATTGATTTTTATTCAAATTTGGTGATTTCTCTTTTAGATTGTCCTTGTGCATCATTGTCTTAAGAATGCTTGTATGAAAAAAAAATATTTGTCAAGTCTACAAGGAAAATAAAGAATTGTCAGTATAAAATTCTTGTTTTCAATGTCTTCGGTAATTTCTGTCTGAATTTTTGGGATGAAGAATTACCATCATTTAAATTCAGACTTGCATCTTTGTTGTTATCAATGTTTCAGCCATTGTGCCCTTCTTGACAGGCACAATGGTTGTGACATTGATAATGATAACAAAGATGAGGATATTAGTCTGAATAGGGTAAATAATAATTCTTAGTCCTAGAAGGCTGAAACATTGTGATAATAACAACAAAGATGAGGATATTAGTCTAAATAGATGTTATGGTGACCTATCAGCATTAGAATGAACTCTCCCTCCTTCATAAATACTAACCTGCAAGACTTCCTAGACGGGCAGTTGGAACGCAGTGTAACCTGACAGTTCGGACAGACACTTCTATCTGCTGACTAATAACACTCTTATTTTGTATATATGTTCTGTTATTTCAATACACTTGTTTAACCTACCTTCTTCTTTCCATGTCTTTCTTTCTGGCCCCTAACAGGCCACAACAATAGTGTAAATAATAATTCTTAGTCTTAGAAGGCTGAAATGTTGTGATAATAACAAAGATGAGGATATTAGGCTAACTGTTAATAATGTAAATATTCTTTATGAATTCTATTTTTCACCTAATCTTGTTTTAGATTTTGATTCTTATAATTGTAAAATAAATTTTGAAAATTAAATTCTTTTCTAGAGTCCCAGGAGAATTGTGCCTGAATACATCCCCCGACCAGACTATGCAAAGCATCCAGAAGGTAACTGTCAGTTTTTATTATCAATTTTGCTTTTATTCTTGATGGTTTTGTTATATTCTATTAGCAATGATACCTGACATTGGGCAGGCTAAACCTTTTTCCTTTCTTTCAGTTTATTGTACTTGTTTCTTTACTTTTCAATCCTTAATCGTGACTTGAACCTGTGACCATTAGATTACTATATCCTCATGTTTACCACTGTATTGCAAAACCTACATGAACAAATGACTATAAAAATATTTAACCCCATTGAAGTGAAATAATTCCGACAATTTTGGTAACACCATTTTGCATATGTATATAAATCTCTTAAATTATTTCTGAACAAAAGAAAGGAACCCGCCCCACGCAATGCTGGGTATCATTGCAGACATTAAATTTAGTTTACAAAAGGAATTCTTATTTTTTCCATATATTCTTGCTGTCCACAAATATTTGTTTCTTAATTAAATTTAAAAAAATAAAAAACCTTTTAAACAATAAATCAAATCCTTTTATTATTTTTATAAACAATTTACAGAATAAATATTTCAGAAATTGAAATTCAGGTTTGTTAGTTCTTCAAAATACACGACTTCAAAATGTTAACTTTGCTTATTTCCCTTTACTCCCAAATTAGCAATTTCATGGAAGAAATTCTCTTTTTTGAATAACTAAGAAATTTAAATATAAAATCCATCAACAGAATAATGGCTTATTTATAAAGATTACAGTAGACCAGTTTGAAAATGAATAACAAAAAGAAATAGTTATTTTTTTAATTTCTAAAGTTTGATATTCAATGAGTGAATGTTGGACAAGATAGCAGATAAGTTTGGTAAATATAAATAAGACCACATTTATCTGATGTTACAGCTTTAAATATTTAAATAAAACTTTGATATTACACAGCATTTAACACTCCTGCTGTTGACATATTTACATTGCCTGCTGTTGACACATGGTCACACACTTTCAAGACACAGTGAGATGTCAGTCCCTAGCAATGGTGTTATAGACTAGTTCTTAGTGCTGTTTCCAAACCAATATAGATATTAGGTTGGTGCAAAAATAATGACGTAATAATGTCGTTTTTTGACGTATTTTTTAACGTCAAAAAACGACATTACGTCATTATTTTTGCGCCAACCTAATATATACTAGCATGCAGTATGAACTGTTTTGTGATGTATTTTAATCTTATTTTGTATTGAGAATACTGTTTAGCTTAGTTTGTACTGCAGAGAATCTGACTGAAACCAAAATGCCAACACCTGACTATAAAGTCATTTATTTCCACTAAATGATAATTTCTTATTTTTCCCAAAATGGGGGCCAGCATAGCCAAACAAAAAAGCTATAGCAATGCAGTGGTAAGGGTGTTCAGTATGGAAATAGACTAATAGGAGTATTTGAACTTTCATCTTGTCTTTTTCACTCTGACATAGCTAATACCTTACCAATTTGACCATGGACACAAAGTAGCAAAGTGAACTCGGTAATGTTTAACTTTTGTGCTCATAAAAAAATAAAGTGTCAAAAAGTCGAAAGTTTGGCAATAAATCTTTAGAAAAAGTAAATATTATCATGTGTACTTGGTTCACGTATTTTTACAATCTCATAAGTGAACATTGCCATGGGAGTCAAAAGTGTATACAATAATAGCAGTGTCAAGGGAATAACTGTCTTTTTGAGACACTTTTTTTTGGGGGGGAGGTAGGCATGAAGGCATTAAATCTAATTACTTTCTTCCTAATCTAATTCCCTATATACTTTTAAACCAACTAGTAGTAGATATAATAGTTGTCTGAATTAAGAGGAAGCATTTTCAGCAGGAACTAAAAATCTCATCAGAGACTACAACTTAATTTCCAAATAATGTTGCAAAATGTAAAATGAATTGAGCTTTTAAGATTAAAATCTACATAAGGATGAAAAGTGAAGTAGTCAGAATTCGTAATTTAGGCAAGCCACTAGTTCTTTTTACTATAAATGTTATATTTAATGGATACATCTATTTGAATGGAGATATATATAAATGACAATAGGAAAACTGTAATAGTTGCTGACATGTTTCGTCCAACGCGTCTGCAACTATTACAGTTTTCCTATTGTCATTTATATTTATAAATATTGTCTTTTCTACAGGTTAACTCTGAGAAATTATATATATATATATATATATATATACACACACACACACAAACACTTTGAAAAAAAATCTTGTAAAATCTTACTTTGCTATAATGGCTTCCCATAGCCTAATGGTAAAGCACATTTAATGTAATAGTTATTTCCAAGATTGGAAAAAGAGAATACAAGTTTGATTCCTATCAGATGTTGTATTTTCTTTTGTAGGGCTTCTTGATCTCTATAGATCTCAATAGACATTAATTTCATTGTTTAAAAAGAAACAGGATGTCTACTCAAACATGTCTACCTAATAAATATAATATAGTGATGTTGGATTAAAAAAAAAATATTCATTAATTGCTTAAAAGTTACAAACTGTCGTGACCACTACAACTATTCCCCCCCCCCCACATTTTTTAAGCTGGGAGTGCCTAAATGCACCTGCAAGTGTTACAAGTTTAAAGTCCAGGATCGTCTGAATGTACCTGAAATTGGGCATAACTGTCTTACTACACAACATTAACGCTCATCACATGATCAACTGGAGGTACCAGAAATCTATAACAAAGCCATCTCTCATAACTAGTAGTACTAAGGGAGTTAACTAAAGATTTCTAACAATTTGCTGGAGTTTTTGTCTTATTGGTTGAATTACTCTATCTTTTGTATTGAACAAGATTAGATGTGATGTCATGATTCTAACAACTACAATAAAAAGAGCTTCAATGGCCCTTCATTTTCTACATCCTTTTCCTGTTCTATATTTAGAATTTTTTCTTCAACAGCTAAGAAAGCATGATTTGCCTCCCTTACTAAAAATTCTTTTTCTCTCTTTTTTTTTTTTTTTTTTTTTTTTTGTCATAATTACTCGTTTTTTTAAACTATTTCCTTTAAGGATAATTTTTTTTAGGAGTAACTTATTTTAACTAAATTTACACGCTATTTCTTCTTTTAACTATTATTCAATATGTAAATAAATATCTTGATTAATTTATTTTAAACATTTTAATTATGTTATTTCTCTTAGTTTTTAAACAAATTTCTTCTGTTAAGGATAATTTTTTGGGAGTAACCTATTTTAACTAAAATTTACACATTGTTTTCTTTTTTAACTAGTATTTAATATGTAAATGTCTTGATTTTTTTTTTTTTTTTTTAAGTAATTTCAGTTAAATGTTATTTCTCTTAGTTTTTAAACGGAATTTATTAGAGTATCAATCAATATTCCAAATTATTCATACCATATTTTAGGAGTTTTTTTTTGTTTTAAATAGTCATTTTAATAACTCTATTGTAAACATTTTGTAAGTGTAGTTAAGAAAAAAATAAGAATAAAAAGGAAAGTTATAAAAAGAGAAAGACCAAACAAATATAATAAAGAATTTAAAAGGGGAGAAAGAAAAGTTCTAAGACAAGCCAATATAATAAATTGTTTTTATTTTATTAATATATATATATATATATATATATATATATATATATATATATATATATATATATATATTTATATATATATTTATTGGTTTGTTTTCTTCTCTTCTTCCAAAAAAGACCCTGTCTTGGCAGCATGTAGGAAGATCAGTAAAGCCAAGCATATCTGATCTATAACATCGAATAGCCCAAATGAAGTCTTGATTAGTTGCTGTTTTTTGGAGGAACTTATATAAAGCGCGTCCTAAAGCTAGTAGCAAATTTTATTCTGTGTGCGGGCCGAATACTAATCATATTCGGTTGGGTCACCCATCGAAGAAGTCTGTTGTTTATTTAGACCCAAAACTTCTAGTGACATGGGAGCAACAACACTGATGACACACCTAAAGTCGGCACTTAAAGGGGTATTTTTAACAATTATTTTCTATTTAAAATGTTTTGTTTTTTTTTGTTATAGTTTTTAGATTTGTCTGCTGTCTGCAATTCATTGTTAGCATCAAAATATTTGCAAATATTTAAGATATTTTTTTTTTTAATTTTATTTTATGAGCATCAATTGTAGCTTCATTAATCTCCTGAATGTTGCTAATATCTTGATCTTTGAACAGGAATTCCCCTGTCTGAACGCCAGATGAAAGAAACAACGAGTATAAAGATACTAAATGAAGAAGAACAAGAAGGAATGAGAGTAGCATGCAAGGTAAGTTCCTTTCCTTGATTATCTCTAATTTCTTATTGACTATAAACATATTTAGTAAGTACATAGACATTCCACCTCTCTTCACAGGAATTGAAATTGTATTCTTTTTTTTGATGATGGGAACCACTTTTAAGCCAAGTGTGCTTTCCAATTAGGCTACAGGAAGCCATCATAACAAAGCAAAGTTCAGCTACATTTTTAAGAAATTACACTTGTAATAGTTTTTGGGGAAATTCAGAGTAATATAATTGAAATAAAATTCATAAATGTATTTTTTTTTTTTTTTTTTTTTTTTTTTTTATGATTAGGTAAGCTATGTTAAATAATAGTTTAGCAGGCTATTATTTTTAGGGGGAATGGTATCTCTGCTTGGGCTTCTTGGGGTTGACCTTTGAGGTTAGATGGAAGACAAAATAAGGAAGTTGATTTTGATTGGCTAAACAAGTGTGGGAATGATAGAGATATAGAAAGGTTTTTGTTGTTGGGAGTTGTTTGTTAACCATCAAGAAATGTAAACATGTTGACTTTACTGTCTGAAACAGCTTCCCAATGGAGGGAGAGCAACCCCACTGGCTAATTAGAAGATGTATACATTGATGTTAATAAACTAGTTAAGTAAAATTCCCTGTGTTGAAGTTCTTTCACCTCTGAACCCAAACTGACTAGCAATCACCAGCTGAGAGATGGTTTAAGAGACTAAGACCACCCTCACTGAGGGGCTATCCAACATAAGTATTCCTGCCTAATTATTAAACTAATCTGATATGTGTACCTGAATGAAGCAAAGGTTAGAATGAAGAAAACATTGAGCAGGAGATAACGAGAGAAACAACAGATATTGAGATAGTCCCCCTCCTCCATCACTTTGATGTTGAAATAAATCATTTTGTTAGCCACTCTTTCTTTTTTTTTAATGTGTTTGAATTGATTTTTTTTTTTTTTTCTCTCTCTCTTTTTTCAGCTTGGGCGTGAAGTGTTGGATATAGCAGCCAGTGCAATAGGAGTTGGTGTAACCACTGATGAGATTGATAGGATTGTTCATGAGGTCAGTGAAAATTTATAACGACTGATAATAGACATAGTAGTGATTATTGTTAGGATCTAAAGAATATGGATAACCATGTCTCACTACTGTGAAACATCACATACCAATTATTTGTGAATTTTGACTCTGAGCTCAGGCAGAAGGGTTAAAACAAGGATGGCCAACATGTGGCGCATGCACCATAAGTGGCGCATTGCATCCTTTTGATGAAAAGGAACTAAGCCACTTCTACTCATTCATTTCAGTGATTTTATATTTATTGATTGATGGTCCCACTTTCAAAACTCCTGGATACGCCCCTGGTCATAAGCATATATTTTTCAAATAAATAGATTTTATTATAACTTTAAAATATGTCCATATTACAACACGTACTGAAAGGAAGTGAATGTTTGTGTGGCGCATTTAAATTAATCGTACAAAATATTGGCACATGGAATCAAAAGGTTTGGCCACCCCTTGGTTAAAATATCGGTGGCTATCCACATCTTTTGTTTTCAAAATAAACTTTCACAATGATTCTTTTCTCTGGGGGAAAGATTTTTGGCACTAATTTACATATCAGAATAATAAAATCTGCGATTCTATCTTATTTTTTTACATAAATTTTTCAATCATAATAAAAGAAAAATACAAAGAAAAATGTGTACGAATTGGGGAAAAAAACAAATCAAAACTACTCGAGTTACTTCCCTTTTTTTTTTTTTTTTTTTTTTTTTTTTTTTTTTTTTTAATATTCATACAAAGGGGGGTAACTCTGTATGAACGATTAACTATTTCGGCTGCAGAGGCCCATGCGTGTCAAAATAAATTTGTGCTTTTATGTAGTGTTTATTTTAAGAAATTTTTCATTTTCCTGTATTTATTTCAGGAATTATAATTATAAATCTACACGTGTTTCAGTATATTAGTAGAAATAAAATACTCATTTTATAAAAAAAAAAGTTTAAAGCAAAAAAATTGATATATATATGATTTTTTTTTTTTTTTTTTTAATAAAATGAGCTTATTTTGTATCTACTAATATACTAAAACTCATTTAAATTTTTTTTTATTATATCAGTTCCTGAAGTAAATGAAAATGAGAAATTTCTTAAAATAAACTATATGTAAAAACAAATTTATTTTGACATATATGGGCCTCCTTTGCATGCGATTCTGCAGAATCTTCTAAATTAGTACCTGAGGATGAGTCATGTCTCCTATGGGTCTGCTTCTCGAAAAAAGTTGCCCATGCCTGGCCTAGAACTCACTGTTACATCTTGCCATTTCATTTACAAAATGGCGAAACATTGTTGCCAATCTAGTACTTTGCTCAAATTCAAATTTAGATAGAAAAGAGGAAATATCTCTATCTATCTATCTACCTACCTACCTATATATATATATATATATATGTATATATATATAGAGAGAGAGACATACACTCTTTTAAAGTGGCAATGAATATTTTTATTTATTAATCTGACAGATTTTATCACTCCACTAAAAACATTTAAGTTAAAAAAAAAAGTGTGTGTATAAAATCAGTTTTCTGTAAACTACCTCTGTGATGAAATATAACGCCATTGTATTGAATCATTGTTAAATGTCAAAAAAAAAAAAAAAAAACCTCCAACCTTTGATATAAAGATAATGTTGAAACTCGTTACTTAAAAGCGTTTTTTCAGAATCACCTCCAGCCCATATATTGGATGTGTGGGTGGTGTAATGAAAGCAGCATGAAATGAAAAATCAGAGTGCCGAGTTCGAATTCCAGTTGGGTTTGTTGCATTCACTTATGCACAAATACCCTTGGGAAAGGTATGAATCCTCCTTGTACCCCCAGCTATTGGTTAAATAGTGGAACTGGAAAAATTATTGTAATCTTAAAAAAAAAAAAATGCAATATTCACTTGGAAAAAAATGAATTATTTTTACAATCCAAAATACGCTTCGGATTTAAACAAACCACAAGTGATTGATAAGCCATAAAAACCAAATCAATCAATTCATATATTAAAAAAAAAAAAAAAAAAAAAAAAAACTTGTTTCTTAAATATATCTTCACCTTTTTCTTCTGTTTGCCACATTAAAAAATTTTTTTTCTTTCTCTTTCCAGGCTTGTATAGAACGTGAATGTTACCCATCACCTCTTAACTATTATGAATTTCCAAAATCATGTTGTACGTAAGTATAATGATATTTTTTTTTTATTTTTTTTTTTTTTTTTTTACAGATAGCCAAATCAAATTGGCACTAAGGCCACAACCTCTTCTTGGTAAATGTTTGACCATAGCTTGTCCTCATTTCAGGCACAACTGGTTGTTTCTTATCTTGAATAAGACAAACTACAAAAACAAAATTTTTAATATACTCAACGTTGTTCAGAAGCTCAAATCTCTTTCATAGAGTTGTAGCTTTTAACATTCTGATTCATGGGGGGGGGGGTAAGTTTATAACAGTAGAAAATTGATCACCCACTTTATGTTCAGTAGAAAATTCTATTAATATTAGTTGACCCATGTCATCAATTATTATGTAGTAATTCAATGTGGGTGATCAGTTTATTACTTAATAACAATAGAAAACCTATTCCCCACTTCATGTCCAGTAGAATCTTTTAATATTAGACTCGTGCTGTAAATAATGACATATTTTATCAAGTTTGCATGATTTTTTTTTTTTTTTTTTTAAATATATTTAATCCAATTATTGTTTTACACAACACTTTCTTGGAAGTGGTCTTTTCATTTTTTGACTTTATAAACATCTTGGAACAGGCTGTCATTGTCAAAATAAAGACAAGGCATAGTCAGATCAAAGGAATTAATTAGTATAACAAAAAAAATTTCACTTAAACCTATCCATTCTTCAGCCATTTAGCTGCTTGAAAACTGAAATCTATCAGATTGGAGTGTTAGTCTTATTTTGAAATTACTTCCTTATTCAGTTCAAAATACTTTTCTAAAATTAATTAATTTTCTAGATTTTATTTCATTGGCATTTGTGCTTTTCTTTGACTTTACTCTGCCATAGATAATGATAATAAACACTCGACATCCAGCAATAATCAACAATTACATTGCAGGAGGTTTGACTGTGCATGTCATCTTTTTAATCAAAGGGTAGGGGAATAGTTTTAATACTACTTAAGATTGTAAAATGTTTTTCTACCTTTTTTTTTTTTTAACATGGAGACAAATAGCAAATAAGAGACATGGTATAAACCTAAAAACCTCAAAAGTTACATGATTCCTAGAGCTTCTTTATTAAAGAAGCTTGTGTTTTTAATTCAGCAGATACACCCACTTTGATACGAGCAGCTGCATGTCTCCTTTCAAAACTCTGATCTCCAAGTAGCTGTGTGTCTCCATTTAAAACACTGACCTCCAAGCAGTTGCAATGACTTGTGACAAATCTATTACTCAATTTGATGTACCAACCAGAATTCAATTTAAGTCTGATATCCAATTTCTCTCCATTCCTATCTTTTCTTTATGTCCAAAAATTGAGACAATCATGAATACTCTGAAAATTGTTCAACTTTTGCAACAGTAACAGCAATAGTGGTGATGTGATGGTGGTGGTATAAAAAGATACTTTGATGTCATCAACTATGGATAGGTGGCAAAAAGACAGTCACAAAATATGGAGGGATCTGTTAAGGCAAATTTAGTTACTAATAGCAATGATTATTGATAATTTTTTTTTTTTTTTTAATGGTTGCTGAAGGCATTAGGTTTATAATACCCAGAAATTCATACCCAGATGTCCTCAAGGACACATGGCACAGTGGATAAAGGTGTTAGATCCAGTGACAGGACCCAAAGAGTGTGAGTTCAGTTAAGTTAGTTTAAGTTCAGTTAAGGCAGTGGATAACTTTCAGAGGGAAATTAACAGGAGACAACTAATAACTGACATCCATTAAACATGGCACGTGGAACTAGAACAGTCTACCCCAGTTAGCGAAATAAAGGGTTCAGTTCGACATTCCAACCAACAGTCTACCCCAGTGAGAGAAATAATGGGTTCAGTTTGACATTCCAACCACCTGAAGAAGGCTGGAGTGTACAATGGTCGAAACAATAAATATGGCAACAAAGATGAGGACAATAGTCCGAATAATGTACATAATACCTCATCTCAGAAATATAGACAGATACTGAATTACTAATGCAATGTGGGTCTTTTCATTTTTTTAAATAATGAAATGTATTGTCCATGCTTTACAAGAAGGCAAGATCTGATATTTTAGGTGGTTTTATTTTTGTTTCTTTCTCAATAATGAAGTTATATTTTTTTCATAACATATAGAAAAGTTAACATTTTGTCCCCATCAGTTCTTGTACTGATTATAAGAAAATGTTTATATCCATTTGTTTATACAGATAAAGTGAAAGCTTTACAACTTCAACAGGAATTTAAATAATTAACGGAGTTCCTTTTAATCCAATGCTTTTTCTTGCTACTATAAATGTTAATTTTAGTAGATACACACATTTGATTAGACGTCCTGTTTTTGGCAAACATGGATAAATGTGCCTACAATAAGAGACAGTGTCAAAAGAACGTTTTTTTTCTCATAACACTTTTTTTTTTCTTTTTTTTTTTTTTTTTTTTTTAACCATCTTCACTCTTCAGCAGTGTTGGTTGTTGTAAAAAGCAATGATTAGAATAAAACTTAAACATATGGAAGTGAATTTAGACATTTTTTTTTTTTTTTGTTCTTGAGAATTTACGAAAAAAATATTAAACACTATTAGTTTATTTACAAGAATTTTATAATTACAACATTGCAAAAACTAATATAATTAGAACTAATGCAATGCAATATTTATCATTGACCAATTCATAAAGAAATGAATGTAAAAACAGTTTTTATTTATAAACATTTACTAAATTAAAATGTGTGAACCAACTATAAGGAAATCCTCATTTGCCATTTTATAAAGTTTAAATCAATTGGCAATTAGGTGATATTTTGCCAAACTTTCCAATAAATAATCTAATAATGTTTATTATTTTTGTTGTAAATTCTCAAGAATAAAGAAAATATATAAATTCACTTCCTATGTTTAGGTTTTATTACAATTCTAATCATCACTTTTTAAAAGAATAAACATTGCCAAGGAATGAGAGAAGTTAAAAAAGAAGTATGTGGTTGGTTGGTTGTGGGGGGGGGTCATTTTTTGACACTTCATCTTATTGTGAAGATGTTTGTCCCCCACCACCTTTTATTATTACCATCTACTGTTCTAAATCATTGTCATTCCTCTCAGCAGGAATTAAATTTGCATTATCTTAGGAACATCTTTTTAGCTAGGTGTGCTAGTACCATTTCTGCCATGGGTGGACCATACAGCAAAATCAATTATTCCCTTTTAAGAATGTACATCTCTTGTTGAAACTTATCAGTGTCTATATTTCCCAGATAGAAGGGAATGCAGGTTCAATTTCTAACGAGAGGTACTCTTCATTTTTTTTTTTTTTTTTTTTTTTTAATTTTCTAGGATGGTAGATGTCAATTTCATGTTTATTTTTTATTTTAAGCATGGAGTATTGCTGCCATATATCGTCTCGAGCCCCTTCTGTTTGCCTCGGGTTTCTTGATAAGATCCAGAGACGGACATACAATGCAATTGGCCCTGATCTGGCATCTTGTCTGCAGTCGCTCTCTCACAGACGTGTCGCTGCCTCTCTGTCTTTTTTTTATAAATACTTTCATGGTAATTGCTCCAAGGAGCTGCTTTCACTGGTTCCCAGACTTCATGAATTCAAGCGGCTGGCATCCCGCTCTCACCCTTTCACTATTGAAACTGTTAAATGTAGGCGCCTCTTCTACTCCAATAGCTTCATATCTCGCACCTCTCACCTGTGGAACTCCCTTCCCTATTCCTGTTTCCCTGATAGCTATAATCTCCAACTATTCAAATGTAATGTCAATTGACATCTTCAGTTGCCTTGATCTATCCACTATCCTTCTCCTCATCCTTTCCTCTATCACTCCTATCTGCTCTCGCACCAAATCCTCTGTAACCCCTTGTGTGCTAGTGGCTTCCAGCCTAGCTTGGGGTGAAATGCTTAAAAGAAAAAAACAAAAAAACAAAAAAAAAACAGCAGTGTCTACTCAGACATGCACTCACTAAAAATAATGTTTCTAATAAAAAGGAAAGTTTAAGTATGTTGATTAGTATGAAGTAATAAAAATTTATGTTCCAAATCTTTTCTGCCTGTCTTGAAAATTAGTTTTAAAATTTTGATATTGACTTAGGCTTCAGCACAAACTGTCTCAACACAACTATCTCAACCACTGAGTAGGCCTTATGCATGTTAATGCATATAGGAGTGTGCATACATGTACGCATTTTGTCAGCAATCCTTTAATAACGTGTATATTGCTCAAGACCATGGGCAAAAAAAGGTTTTAATCATATATAAAGATGCTTAATATTTGGTCGGATTTGGGGAATTAGGTCAGGTCAAGAACTTTTCAGCACCCTCTATTTTTCAGTCTAACAAAAATGGCCATCAGTAATCTTGCCTGGCTTAATGGATCAGTTCCATGGAAGGTGGGATTTAGATCCAGTGTTAGATGCTAACATTTAGTATCAATGTGTATCCGTATGTACACCTGACATGCGATTTGATCCGCATTAGCACCAGCATGTCTCTACTTATTCATAATGTATCACAGATTTCCTTTCTCCAATGAAACTCAGTTTCAATGTCTTTGGTCTTAGTTTTCAATGCAATCTCTTTTATTCATACAACTGATAGATTTTTTTTCTCTCTGTCATGCAGACTGGTATTTCAGTTCTGTTGTTCTACATTCTCTATAATGGCATACATTCTTATGGTATTTTTTTGCAAATAGTATATGCAAGGCAAATTCACAGTAATAAGGCAAAAATAGGCATTTAAAATTCATATAAACTGGATTTGGCATTAAATAACCCACAGTGGTTGATATGCCATAAAACCCAAACAAACAAAAGTAATAAGGCAAAGCAACAGTAATATGACAAAAAGTTTACGAAGTAAGAATTGGGGTTGACTCACAAGAGCAAGTTTGAACAAGTAAACATAGTATTCTGACTTCAAGACAGACTGGAACCAAGTCAGATGAAATCAATAACCGGTCTATTTTATTGGTGAAGAAAAAAAAAATCCCAGCATGCATTTGTGTGCTTTTGCCTATAAAAGAGAAGGGGGAAAGTATTTTGCAGTCATTCCCGTTTGGATTGTAACCAACAATATATACACACACACGCACACATATATATAAAGAAATGGACAAAGTCTGACAATTTATTTATTAAAGACATTTTTTATGTTTAACATTCTTTTTATAGATACAAGTATTTAAGTAAATATTTAAGTAAATGCTCTGTTTATAATAAACAGTATTAAATAACATTTACCGGCCTGAATGTCAGAAATTTTCATAGAAAATATTCGTCCTTTGACAGGATTCGAACCTGCATCCTATACGGAACCGCCATTTAGCCGGGCGTGCCTAACCGATTTGGCCACAAAGGATCGTTCGGTTGGCAAGGTCGAATTTACTGCTTATAAACGTTTATAAATCAAACCCATTTTGCTTTTATTTAATCTTCATCAGAGTATGAGATAATGGAGAAAAAAATTCTGGTATTTTTATTTTTGTATTGTTTGATTCTTGTTGGCTAAACAAACTTCATGCATTTGACTAGTCAAGCAGTGTTTGTGTGTATAATCTGTCATAATTTTAGTTTGTCTATGCAGGCTGATTTGGATGAAGAAAATATATATATATATATATATATATATATATACACAGGGTGTTTCAAAAAGAATATGCCAAAATCATTATGCTGTTTTTTCAGGTCTATATCATTGTAGTGGACTGAGTCAGTGGTTATTTGATA
This sequence comes from Acanthosepion lycidas, assembly GCA_963932145.1. NCBI lineage: Eukaryota > Metazoa > Mollusca > Cephalopoda > Sepiida > Sepiidae > Acanthosepion > Acanthosepion lycidas. The sequence continues at coordinate 8,647,092 of OZ010612.1, read as the reverse complement.
GAATAGTTATCAAAGTTTGATTGGCTGTCAGTTTCATCGCTGTCGTTAGTATAACTTCCGCTGCAGCTGAATTGTGGGATGATCACTCAAAATGGTGACTTCTCAGCAGAAGGCGTTTTGCATGCTTGAGTTCGCGAAAACAAACGCCATTGTCACAGTGCAGCGTGCTTTCAGATCAGAACTCGTTATTGATCTGCCCCATCGTGAGAGCATTCGATGGTGGGTTAGACAGTTTAAAGAGAGTGGGTGCCTGTGCGAAGGAAAGAGTCCTGGAAGACCACGTGTTACAGAGGAGAAAGTGGAGAGGATTCATGATGCATTTGAGAGCAGCCCACGTAAGTCCATACGTCGAGCAAGTCTTCAGCTTGCCATCCCTCATACCACTGTCTGACGTGTGTTAAAGAGACGATTACACATGAAACCATACAAACTAAGCCTCGTCCAAGCACTTACTAATTATGACAAGGTGATACGGAGGACATTCTGTGAGTCAATCCTGGAGATGGAGGAAGGTGATGAAACTCTCTTTTCATGTTTAGTCTTTAGTGAGGAAGCGAATTTACATTTGAGAGGCACAGTCAATCGTCACAAGGTGCACATTTGGGGAACAGAGCATTCACATGAAACTGTTGAGCATGAAAGAGATTCCCCTAAAGTGAACGTCTTCTGTGCTGTGTCTCAAGACAAGGTCTATGGTCCCTTTTTCTTTGAAGGAAACACCGTTACAGGACAAACCTATCTCGAAATGCTTGAAAGATTGAGCGCCACCCCATTGGCATCTCGGGGTTAGAGCTCATCTGAATGAAAACGTGCCTCAGCGATGGATTGGGAGGAGAGGTGCTAAAGACCTTGCTCTCTGTGCTTGGCCTGCCAGATCCCCGGACCTCACTGTGTGTGACTTTTTCTTGTGGGGGTATGTTAAAGACCAAGTTTATGTTCCAGCACTTCCAGCAAGTATCGATGACTTGAAAGATCAAATAACAGCTGCAATCAACACGGTGGACCGTGACATGCTGAGGCGCATTTGGGGGGGAATTATCGTATCGCCTTGATGTTGTCCACGCTGCCGGTGATGGCCACATTGAGCACTTATAAAACATGAAATGAAACTTGAATGTATATACAACACAGGTATTCATGCTAGAGCTTTGTAATTTTTTTCGTTTTTGACACATCACGTGATGATTTTGGCGTATTCTTTTTGAAACACCCTGTATATATATATATATATATATATATATATATATATATATATATATATATATAAAAATATGCTCTTTCAGAATCATCTCTTATTTTCCAAAGAGCATAAATTTTTTTTTTTTTTTTTTTTTTTTTTTTTTTTTTATAGCCATGAGTAAATAGTTTTTCCACTCATCTATATTTATACAATACACACCTGGAATATTTGAATGAACAAATAATCTGTTTAATGTGCATTTATATTCATTTGCTTAATGAAAAGGGTTTCTTCTTTTTGAGTTCATAATGTCAGACTGATGCTAAGCAAAGTGTATTTTGTCCATTAAAATGTCATTAAAAAAAAATGTTAATTTGGCATAAATTTTATCTTTCTCTCTGACTTTTTCAGTTCTGTTAATGAAGTTATTTGTCATGGTATTCCTGATATGCGGCCCCTAAAAGATGGGGATATTGTCAATGGTGAGTTGTTACTTCATACTTAACCTCCTTTTCTTGTGTTTGTCAAATGGTACCTCACATAATAAATAGCTTCTTTTTTTTTCTTTTTTTTTTAAATACTGTATTTTCTGGCTTACAAGATGCTGCAGCTTTGAAGACATGCCCTAATATTGGAGCGTCCTGAGTATGACAATAAACTACATCCACGTCCTGGGTAAAACAATAAACTACGTCCAACAGCAAGGCCTCTGATAATACATTTTTGAAAAAATAATGTTGCCAGCTGTACGTTTTTGAAAAAATAATGTTGCCAGCTGTACGTTTTTGAAAAAATAATGTTGCCAGCTGTACGTTTTTGAAAAAATAATGTTACCAGCTATGTTTTTGAAAAAATAATGTTACCAGCTATGTTTTTGAAAAAATAATGTTACCAGCTATGTTTTTGAAAAAATAATATTACCAGCTATACATTCTCGAGGAAAAAAATATTAACAGAAATAGATTTTTTGCAAAACAAAAATATCATCAGGAAAAAAAGTTGTCGGCATTAAATGACCCATTGAAGTTGATATGCCGTAAAACAAACCAAACCTAATATTGGAAAGAAATTTCTAAGCAAAAAAAAGTCATTCTCATACAACAACGCATTCACAATGTGTCCCTCACATACTGGAACCATGTATTGTTTACATTAACCACTTGTCCGATTTTGTTTGTATGGCAATGACATACAAGTCAAGAGCAGAAAGACTCCCACTGCTGCTAGTAAACAGAGCATGTTTAAGCATGTGGCTTGGCTCCAGGAAGGTTTATAGTCTTGGAAATACTTGTAACAGCTAAGTATTAAGATTACATCATATAAAAGGCTGAATTAGATAGCTAACATTATAGTGTAATGACTCGACATACAAATCCACATCTCTCTCAGTCAAGCCAATTAGGTGACCTTCATTGAGCCTGGGCATTGCCTTATATTCGTCAAGGAAGATGCACACATATTTTTTAGGGAAAAAGTATGTCTTGTAAGCCAGAAAATATAGTAGATCTTTCAAATTTGAAAAAAAAAAAAAAACTGACAGTTTCTTCTAAAAATATTCTATCAGTTGCTTGTAAATTTAAGCAGGTTTTCATCATATACAGGCAAGGGAAGCTAGAACATGTTTTGTGTATTACAAAGCCATGAGCACCTGCCTATATGTGCATGAAGGATTGCTGAAATGACAATATTAACCATTTCCCTACAAGGAAACATTTGTATTCATTGACCGAGCAGCCAGTGCTGCTTTCAGTTGAAATTTATAAGATCATTCTCTTGAAACAAATTTCCTAGGAAATCAGGTTTCTCAAGTCAAGTGGCTGCTATCACTCTTTCTAGTATTGATTGGGGGGGGGGGGCTTCTTTCCTGACCTTTTTATTTGAAGTACTGTGGAATGGCAACATCGATTATATCATTATTTTCTCTTCAAGTTTCACATGCTATTCATTTTAGTTGTTGCCACTGTTGGTAGTCCTCAAGTGATGTGGTTTCTGTTATTTGGTACAGTTCTTTGCGATGCTTCTAAATGGGCTTTGTATCATGAATGACATCCATATAAAAAGTCTTGATCTGATGCGGATATTCAAGTAAATGGCTCAAGTTTTCAGGTTAATATTTTGGTTTTTGAGCAATTTGCAGTGTTTAGGGGGGTTAAACTGCCTCTGGCACAGCCGATTCTGTGTTCAATTTCTTTTTCTCCTCTACTTAATTTGTTATAACTGATCCATATACCAAGGTTTCTGAAATGTTTAGTATTGGCTAATTAGACATCTTTTATGATGGATTCAAGGAAGTGTTTTTATCCCCCCCCCAAAAAAAATCATCAGTGCATTGGGCTCGGGAGGGACAGCACAATTGTTGTCTTCTATTGTTAGATTCATTTAGGATGCTATACACACACACACACACACACACACACACACACACACACACACATATATTATCAAATATGTGGTGCAGTTCAATTTATATTACAACAAATCATTCATAGAAAAAAAGTAGATTCATTGTAATATATATATATATATATATATATATATATATATATATATATATATGCACACACACACACACACACATATATGTAAGAGAGAGAGGCAGCATATTTTTGTTCAAACTGGTTTGGTTAAATAATTTAGACATATCGTGTCAATTATTTTTCCCTTTCCATAACAAAAACTAATCAACATAATATGTCTAAATTATTTAACCAAACCTGTTTGAAAGTGTATATATATATATATATATATATATATATATATATATATAATGGACTCTCCCATCAATTTCGACGTATGAGGATCTGACAACTTAATTGATTCAGTTATGAAATTTTGTGCAATAACCTTAAGTGTACTTAAGACCCGCTAGTGATTTACAAAGGAGGCTGCATATGGAGCAAGAGTTAAGATTGTGGGATGAGATCACTGTTAGATTGACTGACCTTTTAGATCTTGCTTCTTGAAGACGATTCAGACAAACAGATTGAAAACTGCTGAGTCCATTAAAACAGGCTGATCTCCATTCTACCTGCTCCAAGGTGTTATGAGATATATTAACAGCTGACAAGTTGCTCTTCAGCTTGTCTTTGTATCTTAGCCATGGGCGACCCTCATTCCTGTAGCCCCGATCTAACTAGCTGTACATTAGGATCTTGGGTATCCTGTCATCAGACATTCTCAAGACATGACCAGTCTACCGTAACTGAGACTGTATGAGAAAAGTTTCGATTCCTCTGATATTACATCTGTTAAACAGGTCTACATTAGATGTCTTGAAGGTTAACTGCACAGATGGCATGCAGACAGCTTTTATGGAAAACATCCAGCTGGTGTATATGGTATCTGTATGGAGTCCATGACTCTGAGCCGTACAAAAGGATGTCAAGGACAACAGCTCTGTAAACCCAAATTTCTGTATCCAGTCAAATACCCAGCTCATTCCTCAATTGATGGTGAAGTTTGCCGAAAGCACTGGTAGCCTTAGCAATCCGATGCATGATTTCATCATCTAAAGTTCCACTGTAATTGACTTTGCTACCAAGATAGGTGAAAGACTTTACATAGTTCAGGGTTTTGTCTTCTACTTTCAATGGTCTCTCTGAAAATTTGTAGACTGATGGTTTTTATATATATATATATATATATATATATATATATATATGAGAGAGAGAATTAATGGATTTTTTTTATTCAGCATTTAAAATATGCTTAGAAAATGTAATGTAACACTAAAATAGGAGTTACTACTCTACTACATCAAAAAACTTTCTTTACAAATCTTGGATTCAAATGTATGTGAATAATGTACCAACATTTTTTTTTTTTTTTTTTTTTTTTTCACACCTTTTTATTGTTCAAAATTAATAAACAGGTTAAATTTGTTTTTTGTAAAGAAAAAAGAGCCTATTGTCTTTCATGGAAAAATGTTTGTAATTTTAAAACAGATAAACCCTTTATTAAATAAAATGATTATCTGTATATTTTTTTAATGTTTTCATTTTAATTTTTTTTACAACTGTTTTTTTTAGAAAATAATTGAGTGACATTGAGGTTTATGTATGTAAATAAATAGAAAATTATTTTTTTTGTTAGGTTTAGCATGTATATTAGTTTTGAAACCTGCTGATATGGTTTCATATTGTAGTTTAATCTGGACACACATACACAAAAAATTTACAGCAGTTAACAATTCTTTTCTTTTAGATATTTATTTAAATTATTACTAGTTTACCTGTGTTGTCAAAAGTGATGGCAAGAAGGAATGTATTATAAGTAATTTATTGTAAGTAATTTTTGTTTAATCCACATACAATTTTGTAAGTTAAAATAGTTTAACGTTAATAATTGAACAGTGTACAATTTATTAACACCTCAGAAAAGATATGTATTTTTATTCTCATAAAATATTATGTATTTACAACCCCCTTTTTTTTTTTTTTTTTTTTTTTTTTTTTTTTACTGCAAAATTTCCCAAAGTACAATAACATAAAGCAGTCCCTCCTTCTACTCGGGTTTTTGTTAAATGTCAAAATTCTAAGTGTTGAGATTTGATAGAATTTACTTGTTACTGTGAATTGTGTCACCCTAGGGAGTGGTTCTCTTTGTAGTTCACCACACCCTCCCTCACTAACTTGTACAAAGAGAGAGGAAAAGAAGGGGATTGTTTTGTAGTTAGCTTTTTATCTGAAGCTTGAATTGGGTCTTTTGCACACTGCCCCATAACTGTTACATACACACACAAAAAAATACCCCTTATCTATATGCAATACATTATATTTAAGGATGTTAAAAATTGTAATGAATATTTATTTACATACATGTCACTTTTTTTCTTTTTCTTTTTTTTTTAACTGTGAAAAAAGATTTTTTTTTTTAAAAACTCAGTTATTCAAAATTTTTCTATTGTATTAACATCTGGAGAGTCTGAGTCCATTCCATTAATCAGATGTCTTTTCAAACTTTGTTTTTTTCCTAAGTCATATTAGTTGACTATTCTCATAAAAGACCTGACCTTTTATACAGCCATTGCGTTCATCCAATGTAGCTCTACTGTCATCATTAAAAATTACTATTGGGAAATCAGTTTTCTTGAAGTGCTTTGCCCAACTTGATGCTTACTTAAATATGGTAGTTTGGTTAGTTTCATTTCTTTAGCCATTGTTCTTAATATTCTGCCTATTTTTTCTCTGTTTATATTTGCAACAATGGCAAGGTCTTTAAATATTGTTGATCATTCCACTTTTATTGCTATTTACCATTTTATTTTTCTCAAATCTCTCTTTGCATCAATCTTAAAGTTAATTCCTCCCCACCTGCTCTTATCTTGCCAATGTTTTTTTTATGATTATTATTATTATATATGAAATTAAAATAAATATTAGTTTATTTATTTACTAGTTTACCCATGCTGTCAAAATTGACAGCAAGAAGGAATGTATTATAAGTAATATGTATTATACTGTAAGTAATTTTCATTTAATCCAAGTACCTTTTTTTTTCTTTTCTTTTTTTTTTTTTCTGTGTAACAATTGAGGGAAATTGTACAAAATAATGATGACCCACCCACCTAAATTTAAGTCATATTTGTTTTGGGAAAGAAAAGAGAACTTTAGTTAAATAAATATAATGAGAGACAAGCATGACTAACAGGCAACATTAGTCGTGTTGAATATTTGTTTTATGAATTTAACTGTATTTTGTTTCCTTTTTAGGGCCAATTAGGAAGAAATAAATATAATTTATGTACATATGTTAGAAATGCTGAAGTGTTGTTTCTTTTTCCCCTTTTAAAAAATAAATATAACTTGAATTTGGTGGGGGGGTTGTCATTTATGTAAAAAAAAGTCAGTACATGTGTGTGCTTGTTTTTAGTAGTAACAGATGATACAGGAGATAGTTAGAATTTAGTTCTTACTGTGAACTGTTTTGCCATCATTCGGAGCAGTCTCTTTGTAGTTTTCAGCACGGTAGCTTTTTGCACGTGGACGTAAATGGGAGTCTTGACTTTTGTGCGTCTCGTGTCAAAATTTTGCACACTGCCCCTCAATTGTTACATGCACTCTCACACACAAAAATAATATATATATATACATACATACACACACACACACACACACACACACACACACACCAAATAAGTTTATTGTGAATATTTCAATGTTTTAAAATTTAATTTTTTTTTTTTTTTTTTTTAATCATTTCACCCCGAGCAAGGCAATGAAGCCATTTATATGCAAAGGCTTACTGGGTGTTAGAGAATATGAGAAAGAAAAAACACACAACTATTAAGGAATGAGAATAATAAAAGAATAGGAATTTATAAGAGAAAACTTAACGATTGACATTGCATTTAAATTTTTGAAGATAAATGTAATAGAAGAAACTGTAAGCATAAAACTTATGGTTCCATCTAAGCATTTCAACTATAAAATGATGAGACCCTGTCACCAATCTAATACTGCACTTCATAGAGCAGAGTTTATCAGAATAATTACTATGAAAGTATTCATAGAAAAAGCATAGGTGAGCTATATTACAGCAGTGGGAAAGTGACTCAAGGTGAGATGCCAGGTCAGGACCAATAATAATGCAGATTCTTCTTTGGATTAAAAAAAAATATATAAGTTGAAATTCAATTGATATATTTATCATAAGCAGAAAACTTTTATCAAAATGAATTAGTTAATATCAATTTTATTGGGGGGAGGGGCAATTAACAGAGTAATGGGGTGCTAGAATTTGTTGATCTAACTAAGAAGTCTCCCCCACATACACACACAAGAATTCTAATATTTGGTCAGAAAAGTCCTCAACCTGAACCACCTCAAAATCTGACCAAACACCAGATTTTTTTTTTTAATTTTCTTAGTCTGGCTGAGAACTTTTCAGTATCATTATGTATATAAAATATATATATTAGGTTGGTGCAAAAATAATGACGTAATAATGTCGTTTTTTAACGTAACGTCAAAAAACGACATTATTACGTCATTATTTTTGCAACAACCTAATATCTTTAGTCAAAGTTGACTATACAAATAACATCTTACTTTTTCAGCCAAGGTAATTATGAGAACGATTTGTTCAAATGTTCACTTTCCAACCTCTTCTCTGTTAACTATTCAGCTAATGTCAAGGTAACTAATAAAAAGACCCACTATTGGTAGAAGTGAGTTCATGCCTTATTTCTAGGACATTATTGCAAAAATGATACAAAAGTCATCTTTCTGGCATTTAACCTTTGTTTATTTCAGTTGATGTAACCGTTTATCACAGGGGTTTCCATGGCGACTTGAATGAGACTTTCTTTGTTGGAAAAGTCAGTGAGGCCAGTAAAGAATTAGTGAAAACAACCTATGAGTGCCTGATGTTGGCCATTAATGAAAGTAAGTCCACTTTTTCTCTGCCTACCTGTTTGCTAATAATAGTCACCTGTCTTGTCCAGACAGTACAAATGATAAGTAAGACTAATAAATTCTGATAGTTATAAATTAAGTTCCAAGATGAATTTTTCATTATTTTTCTTGGTCAGTTTCTTCACCTCCTATACACTCAATTGGGTAAACATTAGCCTACCAGATCCCTCAACTTTGCATATAAACCTCCCCTATTTACATTTAATATTCCAGTATTATGGAATGAGGCTAGCTACAAGTACTGGTAGTCTATGGCATCTGGCTAAACCAGTACTGTTGACAAAGAAAACTTACTTACACAATTGGATCACCTTGTGAGAATCAAACTCATGATACCAGAAAACAGTATGAGCAACAAAAGGTCATTGATAAACATTGTTCTGCAGCAGGTCACACCTCCTAAACTTATTCCGATCAGTGCAGGGTGTCTGGAAGGAGTTTTTGTCAGGTTAAAAAGCTTCTTTTAACTTCTATCATCTCCATTAGTCATTTTGTTTTCCTCCACTATAGCTTTATTCCATGAGCTCTCAATTGGACACAAAAGGTCAATGTTGCTTGTCTTTGATCTCCTTTACGGCCTGAGTCCAAGGTACTTCTCTTAACCATCAGGTGCTGGAATAACTTACGAAGTTGGACATTTTTGCCTTGTTGACCAAAGTGAATCAAAAATATTTTTATTTATTTTTTTTTTTATCCATCTTCATTCTGTTTGCATGACTCAACATCTCTACACTAGAGAGTGATATTTGACAATGTGTTAACTGTTTTAAGAATGATTGACCAGCCAAATATGCTGAATATAATTACACCAATTGAATCACATCAAGCAATATGGCGGTTTTCTATATAGAAGCGGTGTGTCTGGAAATTGAATTCTTTCTTTTCCTTTTTCTTTGTTTTTTTCCACTTCTCCCTCCCCCTCCTCTCTCGCCTTCTCCCTCTCACCCACATCAACAGTTAACTGAATTTTGATATCATGACAACCAAGTGGATACTTATAAATGCACGAAAAGCCTTGTCACTCATTTCTAACCCTGATGATTAATTTTAAGTGTATGTAATGGGAGGTGCAAAATTGATTTTGATAAAACTGGCAGTTGTCCAAGTGCATCTACTCTTGAAAGATTAACTTCAGTTTAAATCTGCATTAATCTTAAAGCTGTTAATCTTGAAACTGTTAAAGTTTTGAGAAAAGTCAATATACAATTTTAAGCTTATATAACAAAAAAAAAAACATGTGCATCAATCAATGCTTGTCAGTCTTAGTCAAAGCTGCTGTGCAGTGGGTTGTGTGTTACTGTGAAAGAAAAAATGGTGCAGGACAGATTGCAAAATTATTCAGAAAAGAGAAAAAGTAGAACAGTTGTTTTCAACATTTTAGTTTTGTTTATTGAATTGAGCTGAACTACTTCATTCATTGGAGATATTTTGTTGGGTTTTCAATTAATAAATCGATCCTGTTTCAATAGAAATGTAATGATGACTAAGATTTCTTTCCAACTTCAAATCTTTTGCTTTGGGAATTTCTTGTTGGTTAGTTCTTGTCTCCTTTGAAAAATTAACATTTTCTGCTAAGAAGAAATAAAAATTATTATATCATTATCACATATAAAAAAAAAAAAAAAATTCTTACAATCTAAAAATATTTTCTACAAAAGGTTGAGCCATAAAAACAAATCAATCCAGCAATTTACTTTTTTTCTTATTTTTCTACTCTTTTCCTCTCTTTGACTTTTTCCTCTTTGTCTTTTTTATTTATTTATTTTTTTTTTTCTTCTTTCAGTGAGGCCAGGTGTGCGTTATCGAGAGATGGGAAATATCATTCAGCAACATGCCCAAGCTCATGGATTCTCTGTGGTTCGAGGGTACTGTGGCCATGGAATCCACCAGTATGAATCAAACTTTCTGCCTTATTATTTGTTTTTGATTTTTGGGATCACAAATTTTTAAAGAGTCTAACATAACATTCATTTTTTTTTTTTTTTTTTTTTTTTACCATAAGACTATGAAGTTGTTGTAAATGTGTATGTCCAGTCTGATTCATTGCATTCACTTACACACGCATACCCTTAGGAAAAGTGAAAACCAACTGTTGGAGATAAGAGAACAAAGGAAGCAAATTCCAGCTTCATCTGCCATGCCTGTGGAAGAGTGTGTCATGCAAGGATTGGTCTGTTAAGCCACTCCAAACACTGTTCACAAAAGGACAATGTTTGACCAAAAAGGCCATTATCTTGTGAGATAAATGGGTGTCTACTATAAAGTTTAGTTCAATCAACAAAAAACATTAATTTAGTTGAATGAAGTCTTTTCTGAGGGTGAGACACATTACTCAGTATTTTTACCACTTTGTCATTAATTTGCTTAATATTGTTCCCATATATATATATATATATATATACAAATTTATTTATCATTTTTTCCAAATATATATATATATATATAAGCAAGATCTTCTTTCATCCATGTCAGGCACTTGCATGTATTAAACAGTATTGAGTTAAAAGTGCTCATCATACATCAGTGCAGAGCCAATATAAATAATTTTAGCAAACACTACTATCTCATGTGTTTCATTGAAGAACCAAAAATCTCTTGCAAATGCAAGCACACTAGGAAATTTTTATTATGCTATAGTTAGCCAGCTACTAAAATCATGCTGGTTACTAAGGGAAATTAAGGTATGCATATATACAACCACTCCTCATATTCTGAGTATTTATTCACTGAAACCGAGGAAGCAATAGAACTGTTTTATCAAACAGAGCAATTCCTTCTTCTTTTTTTTCTCCTCCTCTCCTCTCTTTTTTTTCTCCTTCTCTCCTCTTTTTTTTTCTCCTCCTCTCCTCTCTTTTTTTTTCTCCTCCTCTCCTCTCTTTTTTTTTTCTCCTCCTCTCCTCTCTTTTTTTTTCTCCTCCTCTCCTCTCTTTTTTTTTCTCCTCCTCTCCTCTCTTTTTTTTTCTCCTCCTCTCCTCTCTTTTTTTTTCTCCTCCTCTCCTCTCTTTTTTTTTCTCCTCCTCTCCTCTCTTTTTTTTTCTCCTCCTCTCCTCTCTTTTTTTTTCTCCTCCTCTCCTCTCTTTTTTTTTCTCCTCCTCTCCTCTCTTTTTTTTTCTCCTCCTCTCCTCTCTTTTTTTTTCTCCTCCTCTCCTCTCTTTTTTTTTCTCCTCCTCTCCTCTTTTTTTCTCCTCCTCTCCTCTCTTTTTTTTTCTCCTCCTCTCCTCTTTTTTTCTCCTCCTCTCCTCTCTTTTTTTTTCTCCTCTTTTTTTTCTCCTCTTTTTTTTCTCCTCTTGGTCAGTACCTAGATGGGTGACCACTGGTGAATGCCAGGATCTGTAAGCTTAGATTGTCAGGTGGTGTAATGGATAACAGCTTCGAATTGAGAATCGGATAGCCAAGTTCCAATTCCAGTCGGGTTATATTGACTTACATCTTACCTCTTCTTCCCCTCAGCTACGGGTTAATTAGTAGAACTTTTATCATTATCTCCAAAAAAATTCTAGCAATTTAATATTTTCTGGCTGTAAAAGGTTGATAAGTCATAAAAAAGATGACCCATCAATATTCAAAATGGAGTGGAAGTTTTGGGGGCAAGCCTATATTGATCTAGATGATTAATATTCACCACTGAATTCATTGACAAATGAGGATATTGAAAAATATTTGGGTAAAAATAATTTTTTTAGGCTGTGAACTTGTAGCATTGTATTAACAAATAGTATAGATTTTAACACGTTGTAGTAACCTGTGCTGAAAAGAACTAATTTTGGCTATTAAGGCCTCCCATATCTAAGGCTAAAGTCAAGCCAATTCCTTAAAATTGCAAGTTTTGGTCCTGTCACTGGATCTAACCAACGCCTTTATCCACTGTGCCATGTGTCCTTGAGGACCCAAAGTGAGCGAGTTCAATACCTGGTTAAGGCAGTGGAGAACTTGGTGAGGGAAATTAACAGGAGATAACTGACATCCATTAAACAAGGTACATGGAACTAGAACAGTCTAACCCAGTGAGCGAAATAAAGGGTTCAGTTCGACATTCCAACCACCTGAAGAAGGCCGGAACATACAACAGCCGAAACGTAATAAATATGGCGACAAAGATGAGGACAATAGTCCAAATAATGTAAATAGTGTACATAATGCCTCATCTCAGAAATATAGACAGATACCAAAACTGAAAGTATCCCAAATGTAATTAGCACTTGAGTAAAGCCAAGTGTTATGATTATATCTAATGACCATTTGCATGAATATTGTCTTGCCACAGAGACCCCATCTTCAAAATTCAAATTATAGCTTTACTCTTTCCTTATGTGATTCACATCATTTGATATTGTTTGTTTACACTTAATGAGAAGTAGTAGACATAACAAGATGGAATAAACACTAGTCAACAATGTTGACGTATGAATATTTGCCTGACTCAAATTCTTTACATTATTTTCTCATGTTTTCTAAGAATTATTTTTTCTTCTCTCTTTTCAGATTATTCCACACAGCTCCCAGTGTTCCCCACTATGCAAGTAAGTGGTTTTTTTTTTTGGTTTTTTTTTGTCTTTAAATATCTGGTATCATTTGCCTGATACTAATTTTAACTGAAGAGACATTTTATCTTGTGAGAAAATTATATCAGCAAAACAATTTGTATTTAAAGTTATGACACATCCACATTAAATTGGAATCAGATTCGTGTATAATTTCAGTACCAAGTTCTTTGCAAGATTTTAAGTTGCAGGTTTATGTCTTAGAAAATTATTACTTTTGAAATTTTGCTACCTGGAAGAAGAACGTCTTAATGCAGGGAGAGAGTGGGCCAGAAAGTTATGCAATGTCTCAGAGGAGGGCCATAATATCAAATGTACTCTAATGAATTGTCTGCTCAGAAGGCTGCCCTGGTCTGGAAGTTTAAAGAAAAACCAGCTAAGTTAATGTTATATTATTTAAACAAGGTTCCTTATTTTACTGCAGGAATAACATGACAACTAGCACAATCAACAAAAAATGAAAATTATTTACTATAGTTAAATTGGCAGGTCAGACAAAAATCCTTTGCTGTCTGGATGTGGCCCGGAGGACAGAATCTGCCGACCCCTGTTTCAGGATATACTTGACCATTCAAAATAGTCATTACCTATTGTCTGCAGTTTCACAGTTGTTTTACAAAAATCTTTTATGCATTTTGAACTAAGTAGTTAATGTACTAAATGTAAAAACATTTTGTACTGGCTTTTATGATACTTTGATTGCATATTGTTGTAGCATATGTATGGATGATAATGGGTATGTCCCCATTCACATAGACACAGTAGTAAATATTGTATGTTGGTCTGCAGTTGGATATTCATTGTGGAATTCACTTGATTCACTTCTAGTATTTGAGTGTGTGCTGCTGATGAATCTTATATGTGTTGTTCTTGTCCTAAGTATTATTGTTCATTACCAACCTTTGTTTGATTATTCTATTCAGTAACCTTACCTAGGTTACAACACATAAAACCTTCATTATTTTTTGCCTGTTTAAAAAATCTGCAGATGATCAACCTTACCCTGTCTTTGAGAATATACAGATCACACAGGATACAAGCTCACTCACAAGTGAGTCTGCTTGCGTATGCACAGTAAGGTCTCCTTTGATTCATTGCCAAGTTGCGTCAAGCCTGCCGAACATGTTCTCATCATATTCAGAATGTCTGGATTTCTTTCAGAGAAGCGTCATAGTACTATAAAAACATTAGTACAAGAAGTCCTTCCTTTAGAACAAGAGTCAGCAACCTTTTTGAGAGAACAAGTCAGACAGGCAGTGTCTCAGAAGAGGACCATGATATCAAATGTACTATGATAAATTCTCGAACATTTCATCCAAAAGGTAGCCTTGGTCTGAAGGTTTAAAGAAAAAACAACTTTGTATTATTTAAACAAGGTTCCTTATTTTATTGCAGAAATAACAGGATAACAACACAAAGAATGCAAATTCCTCATTATAAAGAAAATACATTTAGAAATGACAAATTATTTAATGAAACACTTGTTTCTGCTTATTGTTCGATAACTCCTCCACATTAGGTGAAATATTTGTCAATGATAGGAGCAAAACATCATTCATGTTATCATCACTAAACCTTAACGACTCTTGATATATTTCATTTTCGAAAAAAAAGTTGTTCACTTCCAAATAATGTTACTATTATTTTTTCATTATTCAATAGACTTCAATTCTGCTTGACAAAATATATTTCTTGTGGAAATCAGCAGTGGATTTGAAATTAAATTTTGATTTTTAAAAAAATTCATCACATTCTTACTCGATTAACTCTGATATTTTTCTGACACTTATTCCATAAATTAATTATTTAATGTCCAGTGTTAAGTTGGTGGGCCAGACACAAATCCTTCGCAGGCTGAATGAGGCCAATCACCGTTCTAATGAATGCTAATCAAGAAAAATTAGTCACAAAAAAAAATTTCCCTTTTTTTTTTTTTTTTTTTTTTGCATTTTCTTAATATACATAAGAACCATTCTCTTTTAGTAGTAATTATATTTCTACCCATCTATCAATGAAAATGTTTGGTAAAGGAATTGATTTTGCCAAAGATTATGTTAATGTCTGCTGAATATATAAACATTATCAAACATTGCAGGGAATTTATATCCTGACATCATAATGAATTGTGACAAAAGGAGAAATGAAAATAAAAACTTTGATGTCCCTATAGAACGGGTTGATTTTGCACTTTTCTTCAGAAAATCAACATTGCACACTGTGCAAAATCCGGGATTTGATGTGATAAGTACTGCCACCAAAAATTAAATTCATAGCTTTTACCAATTTTTTTGAGCATTTATGTTTAAAGATCATCTGAAAAAAATGTATAGAAATATAAGTCATTTCCACAGGTTTTTGTTTACAAACTGACTTCCAAATTTTTAGTATTTCAAGAGTAAAGTTGAGATCTTTTGTATTAAATAAATTAGATGGAAAATATATTCAAACCAGAAATCACCACAGGCAAAAAATGTAATTTTTTTTACTGTATTTGATAAGTAAAAATGGGAAAAAATAACATAAAAAATTGTAAAAGATTACAAAAAACGCTACACAATGAATAAGACTTATCAGATCATTTGATAGATCATAATTAATAAAAACAAAAACTAGATAAAAGTGTATATAACGCCATAATACTGCTGGGCACAAGTTGTGTGTGTATGTGTAAGATTTGCTATTTGTATTGGAAGAGTACTCAGTATCAGAGCATTTATAGATATAGACAGTAGGAACATAAGAATGAACATGTCATGATGACTGTCAGTTTCACACTTTAATGCTATTTTCAGACTAAGTGCTTTTAGAGGTTACATTGTGACTGATCTACCCCACCATTATTATTTCATAGCAAATTCAATATCTGTAATCCATTGCTGGCCTTTGCTGATTGGATATCTTGTGAGGTTACACTTTAAATATTATATTTATTGGCTTTGTTTAATTTTCATATACACAGGTATAAGCCTCCATATACATCACCATGCTATATGAAGATGACCTTTAATGTGAATGATGTCAAAGGTTAGCGAAATACTGTTATAATCCCACACTTTTCTCAAATTATTTTCTTTTCTTTCAGAAAATAAAGCAATTGGTGTGATGAAGCCTGGCCATTGTTTTACTATTGAACCAATGATCTCAGAAGGTAGGTGCTTTTATTTTAACAAATCTTCATTTTATAATTGATTCAGATTGCCTTTTGTCTACAAGAAGAGTCTCTAATATTTGAAGATTTGGATCTGTTGAGATAATTTAATCATGTTGGGCTTTCAGATAATATCTGTATAATGTTCAATAAGGATTCTGGTGTAGTAATCTATTGTTCAATGAGAATTGTTAATAAATAAATTGATTGGTGCCAGATTGGTTTTGGCAAAAGCTACCAGGTGGCACTATTAGTGGCAGCCATATTTGGCCACATTGTGGTTTCAGTATAAAGCCACCAATGAGGCAGACAACTTTACAGATATTAACACTTTTATATTTATTCAATCTGATTCCAATAACAGGACTTTTTGGATTGATTTCAGTAAACTTAGTGATTTGGAGAGGATTGTTGCTTTTAATTGGAGTGAAATTATGGAAGCAAATGAAAATGAATTGTCCACAATAAAATTGAAGGTCAAGGTTAACATTATGTCCTTGATGATTTATTACTCTAAAGATGAGTAAAAGCAATGTAATTATTAAAGATAGACTGGATTTGAGGAAGACGCAGCCAAACTGCAAAGATTCACCAAGTTGCTTTCCCCAGTTTTATCTAATCAATAGATTTGGTATGAAGTGGCTGTCAACTAATAAATAATTTTTCTTCTATGTGTTGTCTCTCTTCAAGAAATGGGTGATCATGAATCTCCATTCTTTGTAGCTCTTAGTAAATTTTTTATCTCTCAAAATCTCTGCTTTCCATCCATTCTGCCATTCATTTACACAAGCTCTTTAGATAGGTTACTCACACTGTCCCTCAGTCTCTATATGTCTTGTGAGTATCCAATTCTCCAGGCACTCTTTCCTCATTTTCTGATTCTAAGTTTAAGTGTTCTTCTTTCCATTTTCTTTAAAACATTCTCATTACTCACATGTTCAGTTTGAGATTCTCAACTTCCTTCTGTAGAGCCACATTCTGTTGTTTCAAGTTTCTTCATCTGTGAATTCACTACCATATGGGTGGATTGATATTACATTGCAGTTCAGCACTCTCTCTCTTTTCTTTTTTCTTCTCTCTCTCATTTGTGAGGAGATTGTCTTGCATTCACTGCCATATAAGAGGACTAATATTACGTAATAATTCTCAGCACTCTTTTCTTTGTTATTAACGAATTTCTTCAGTTTCTTAAAACTTTGCATCTTTCGCTATTCCAATGTACCTTCAGATTTTGGTTTTGTATTTTCGGACATGTACGCCTACAGAGTTGTAAAGGTTAATCTACGGGGATAGACTGTTCTTGTTCTGCTGATGATATCTAAGGAGATCGCATTCAATTCTAAGTTTTGATCATTTATTGCCTACCTCTATATCACCAAATTCATGAACCAATGTTTCTCTGAAGGTTACCTGTCTAAAACATCTGATGGAAGCCAGAAGATATACTACAGCCGAAACATTGTGATAATAAATTTATTCTTTCTTCACTAAACTTCAGTCAACTGAATTGAGTGTGATTCAAATGCTTTCTTTTTTCTTTTCCTTTTTTTAAATCATCATCATCATCTCCGTGGAGAAGGGAATAGTTTTATAAGATGAAAAAGGTCAGCATTGCCCTATTGACCCCTAAACTATGGTGGGTTGTCAAATCAATTTTACCTATCTGAATTTCTGACTAATATCCCCATCTTTGTTATGATCCCAGCATTTCAGCCATTGTGTTCTCTGGCCATTTTTGGCTGTCTTTCAATCCAGGAAACCTTCAGGGAATTTTAAAATGAAGCCCTTTGTTTAATCTACAGTGAGTGTCTTGTTCTCTCCCTGCTCTCAACATCTAGGGATATCTTGTTCTTTCTTAGGACTGCTCAGTTATTGCTTGTCCTGTTTTCACCAAGTCTGAGTTTATATAAAGGAGCAAGGATTGAACTTAAAATGCCTATGCCGCTGGACATTAGCTTAGAGGATTGAAGAATTGGTTTGTGGATTTAGTGCCAGAAGCTGATCAGTATTTGTTGAGTCTCTCCTGCTTTTTGCATGTGTCATCAAAGTAATCAGAATGGGAAGAAAAAATGCTTCTGTTCTTCTCTCCCCAAATTTATCTACTATTCTTTGTTTTCTCTTTTACTGTCAAGAGAAATTTTATTTAAATTTATTTTCAAATTGCCTTTTCAATTTTTTTTTTTTTTTTTTTTTTTCTGTTTTTTCGGTAAATCCTGCAGTTATATTTTTTTTTTACAATTTTTCTTTCTCCTTTTCGGCATAGGTACCTGGCGAGATGAGACTTGGCCAGATAGTTGGACTGCTGTTACTCAGGATGGCAAAAGGTCAGCTCAATTCGAGCACACTCTTCTTGTTACAGATACAGGCTGTGAGATTTTGACGAAACGATGGACTAATAAAGATGGTCATCCTCATTTTCTTGACCAGTTGTAAAGAATTAAAAAAATACAAAAAATTTAAAAAAAACAAAAAACCCAAAAACACTATACCCAAAAGCTGGATTTTTAAAAAATTTGTTGCTTTAATGGCATCAGCCGAATACTGACTTGTTGATCAGACTAGCTGCCTTCTCTCCGAGAAAAGTAAATTTGGGGCTGTGCAGGCCACCAGTCAATGCACTTTAGCCTCTCTCTTTTTTTTTTTTTCTTTTCTTTTTTTTCTTTTTTTTTTTTCTTTTTTTTTTTTTTTTATTGGAACATTCCTGAAACAGTCACAGGAATGGCAAGATTGTTTCAAAAGAAAATATAATTGAAGGAGTCCAAAATTCCATGGAGTTTGTTTTATTTAATTAGACAACTGATTTCCAGTTTCTGCAAAAAATAGCTTGGAGATATATTATAACAAACAATATGGGGGTGGGGGGGATGTATGACAAACTGGAAAAAGTTTACTTGTAATGCATATTGTCCTTTAGTACTTCATCGGATTAAATTTGTTACGTTGGTATGACTTCACATGAATGAGAGATGCTGGGAATTTCAATTTTTTTTTTTTTTTTTTTTTTTTTTTTTTTGCAGAACTTCTATTATCACAGTGTGGAATAGTTAATAACAAAAGTGATGGAAAGAAAAAGAATCTAAATGAAATCGGCTAGATTCTAAAAAAAAAAAAAAAAAAAACTTTAAATTCCCAGTGAAATGCATCACATAAAAACATTTTCCACTTTGTCGTACATTTTTACCTCAATATTGTTCTTGATAGATAAAAGTATATATTTTTATCTCTCGTGTGTGTGTGTGTATATATATATATATAAAGAAATGAGGGGGGCGTTTTTCTTCTTCTTTTTTTTTTTTTTTTTTTTTTTTTTTTTTCCATGCATTTGGATCCTTGAGGAACTTCAAGTTGCAAAAAAGTTTGTCATTTCTTTTTATTAATATTGACTTTGTAGATATATTCCTGTATATTTCAATTTTTACATATGTTTGTGTATTTTTCTTTATATATATATAGTGTATATTTTGGCAGCATCTTTTCATTGAGACATGTTTCATTGAACAATTTAGAAAAGTTTTGCTATTTATTTTCAATTGGATCCTTTCATATTCACAGACGAGCTTTTTGGTGTTATTATTTATCTACTTGGAATAAATATGTATCAACACAGTAATTTTCTCTTCTTTTAATGAAGACACTGAAAAGCTTGTCTGTCTGAATATGAAAGGATCCAATTGAAAATAAGTAGCGAAACTTGTCTAAATTATTCAATGAAATATTTTTATATATATATATATATATATATATATAAAATATACTAAAAAGATTAATGGTCCAAGTTGAATCGAACCAGGAAACAGTAGTATTAAAAAGTGCTCAATACACATGTGCTTTTAAATTTAAAAAATTAGGGGATCATTTGATTGCGCTACCTTGGTTTGAACCTTTCAGTATTGTCAAGTGATTTGTATCACTTGATTTCCCAATGCTTTATTTTTTTTTAAAAATTATTAATGAATGCTTTATTATTTTTAGTAATAAATGAACGCACAACATTGGGTATGATAGAAAGGGAAGCGGAGGATGGTAAGGAAGAAGAAAGAAAGGGTATTGTGAATGTATGGGGGTTGAAATGTACATATTTTTTTTATCCAGCCTCAAATGAAATTAAGAGGAATTTTTTGTATGAATACAATGACTCATAATCTGATATTATGATTTTTGTAAGGTTTCTCCAATCTCAGCCAACAAGAAGTTAGCAATAATGACATTCCAGGATCAAAAAAACCTTTTCAATCAAAGGTTTGAGATTTTGAACTGTTGCATTCATACAAAAAAGATTGTTCTAGTTCCACATGCCGTACCTTTTCTGGATATCCCAGTATCAGTTATTTCTCTTTAACTCCTCTCTCCAAGTTTTTGTTCACCTCTGCTCTGTTTAATCAATCCTGTATTTATGTCTATTAAGGAAATTCAACATTGATATGAGTGTGAACTGAAAATCAATGATTCATTTAGAAGTGAATATTTTCTATGCTGTTGTTATTATTATATCTGAAAGAATCCATGTATAATAGTAACAACTACAAACTGTATTAAAAAAATTCAGACAAAATTTGAACAATTTATTCACCAATCCTATTATAATGGTGCTAGTTCTTCCCTTTGTTAGTTTGCACAACCATTACACCCTGCTAATACCTCATAAATAATGAACTATTCTGTTTTGATCATGTGGAAAGAGAGGAAAATACACTGCTTGGTTTCAGTGAGAAAATGAAAGATAGAAATGGAAAGAGGATCAGATTAAGCTGATAACAGATACTACACTTTGATCTTAGCCAAAAGCCCGAAAAGCAGTATTCACCCCAATTTCACCACCACCCATCTAAAAAAAAAAAAACTGAGTTTAGGATGCGTCATGAGATCAGTCGTTTAACATGGGGATCCTGACCGTTTCCACTTGGGCCATGGTCAAAATTTAACCAGCTCCGACTTACATGGGTTTCGGTACAAGGCTTGTCCTAGCTGGTCATTGTCTCTTAAGGCTAAAAGTCTGGGAAGCAATGACAACTGATAAAAAGAATCATTTTTCAGGCTCATAGTATCAAATGACAAAAAATGAGTAAGGCAATCAGCAAAAATCTAGTTACCGTAAGGAAAATAACATCGTCTGCTGAATTATTATTCAGAGAAATATTCATAAAACGGGGATTTGGCTAGTTATCATTATTCTGCTTGTTTCTTAGTTGACACATATATTACTCTGCCATTACCTCAGATAAATAATGGACAATTCCATTTTGATTGCAAGGAAAGAAGGAAGAAATGTGTTTAACGTCTGCTTTAGGGAAATGGAAAAACTTGTCAATTTTAAATCATTTTTATTTGTACCCTCTTCTTTAACTAATGAGTTGCATCCATACTTAGGATTGTTATCGTAGAATTTTGTTAAAGCTGTTAAAATTTAACGAGAGTCATGGAACTAAAGGTATTTCTTCAGTCTTTCAATTAAGAATTATGATTTATCAGAAAATTCAAATAGGAAAACCATGAAATTATCATAGGTATATAATATTATATATGACAAATCTCTAAATGTATTTATTTATTCATAAACCTACATGATCTGAAACTGATAAAAATGATCTCATAGCTGGGTACTGTCCCTGTCCCCAGCTGCGTTGTTAGCATCTGAGGAGGTCTTCCAGATAGTGAAGTGTCATGTAGTTTGAAGTTTCAGTGTAGAATATTAATTGTTGAGAGATTTTTTTGATGTGAAAACAATTTAATGTTTTTTTTTTTTTTTTTTTTTTAAATTTCTGGTTAGTATGATTTATCAATATTTGTGGAGTAATTGGCCAGAGTTAAGTGTAATTGATAAAGTTCTCAAAAGAAAAGGAAGAAAAAGAATGGCAAAATAATAAGTGTTTATCAATGCAATAGAGGAATTTTCATGGGCATTTTATAGTCATGGAATGCACAAGGAGCTTATTTACTTATCAACTTAGGAATTATGATTCATCAAAAATTCAAATAGGAAAACTGAAATTTTCAAGGGTATGACTAGTTTTTTTATTGTGTGTGAAATTTCTGAAAAGAAATTTCAAATATGCAACAATTTTTGTGATAAATGAACAGCAACTTGTAATTTGCAAAACATTTCCTTTGCATCGACCATGTCAGTAAAATTATTGTACCTTTTACAAAAACAAAAAGACGTTTTTGATTGATTTTGTTTTTTACAGTTTATCAACCTTTTGCAGCTTATTTAAAGCCAGAAAATAATTCTAAATTGTAATTTTTTTTTTTGAGATAACAATGGTTTAGTGATACAAGTCTTATTTATTAACCCATAGCTGAGGGGAGAAGAGGTAGATTCGTACCATTCCCAAGGATATTGGCATGTAAGTTAATATAACAAATCCATCAGGAATTGGAACATGTCTCTCTGATTAACAATTCCAGGCCATTATCCATTACACCACCACCACATCCAAGCTTACAGCACTTGGTATTCCCAAGTGGTCACCTATCTAGGTACTGACCAGCCTCAACGTTGCTTAACTTTGGTGATTGTATGGGAAACCAATGTTTCAGCATGATATGGACATAAGCTGATTTACATTTTAAACTTAGCAAGATGCAGCTACTTTCATAAGATTTACTGGATGAAAACTAGTTTGGCACAAGGCTACATGTAAGAGTTTTATTGAAGAGGATTGGTGGTGATATTCTTCCTTGAATTAAAGTAATTTATAATAGTTTTTAGTTGGGTGGGATCACACTCACAATCAGTTGATCATCCTTACCTACATTGTGTATAAGTCTTTTGACCAGGACTTAGACAAAGCTGATTGAAACCAGCTACTTTCAGGACAGACAACCAACCATAATATAGCTGATATATTTAGGGTTTCAATTATTTGTCTCTCCCTCCCTTCACCCATTTCGACGTGCTTTGGTCTACCTAATTACAACTGGTTGGTGAGTGACTCGATACCAGCATTGTTCACAACATGTTGCAGAAACCACAACAATGCCCTGAACTGATTGTTTGTAGTTGGGTTTTATCATTTGATCAGGGAACTTTGGTTTTGGGCCTGCAGGCAAAGTTAGTCTCTAACTATTCCACTTTATTGTTTGTCTGCAAACAGAAATGTTTTTAAACCCTTTAATGATTTTTAAATATATATATATATATATATATATATATATAGTTTTAAGGTGTACTATATTTATGAGATAAAGTGCTCAATATCAGAGATAGAGCGTATGTAAATGTAACAGTAAACCTTGAAATCAACACTCAAAGGTGACGGGCTGTTTCATGCTGGACGCAATTGTTAGGCTGCCTGACAATACCAACAACTTGCGAATAAAATGGGGTGCAAGTTAAATTTTCATTCCTTACCACCCTCCCTCAGATTATCCACATTCCCAATGTAATTAAGTGGGTTATTTACCTTCTGACACTTTCTAGAATGGCTCCTCAATGTCTTCTTGTGAATTTATCCCCAATTTCCAGAGTTCCTTTTCCATTCCTTTCTGCCCCTATTTTGTTACTTGCCACATTCT
Organism: Acanthosepion lycidas; assembly: GCA_963932145.1. NCBI lineage: Eukaryota > Metazoa > Mollusca > Cephalopoda > Sepiida > Sepiidae > Acanthosepion > Acanthosepion lycidas. The sequence goes on along the minus strand of OZ010612.1, from coordinate 8,623,293 downwards.
AGCTACCATATTTTAGTCAAATATATGTACGACATGGAATTTTAATGAATAATATAGTACAACTTTTCCAAAAACAGTTACATAGTGATGGGGTCGTATTCAAAGGTGTAATTTATTTCTTGTTTTTAGCTTTATAAACATGGCTGCATTATGCTCAAGTTGTATTATACACAAGAAAATACAGTAATCACCTGAGCTAGAAGGAAGATCTTGCCCCATGGGACAATCTTTTTTTTTTTTTTTTTTTTTTACATCCCTATCACTCACACAGCCACACTATGCTCTGTTTTACTGCTTTGTTTTTTTTTACTAACTAAGAGTTGCCAGCCTTTGCCCAGTCTGTCCTATTACTATTTAACCAATTTGCTGGGGAGAAAATAGATGGATTCATACCTTTTCAAAGAGTATTTGTGTGCAAGTGAATGTAAGAAACTCAACTGGAATTTGAATTCATATCTCCTGACTTCTCATTTTGAGCCACTATCCATTACACCATCCATATATATATATATATATATATATATATATATATATATATATATGAGAGAGAGGGGCACAGTGAAGTAATGGATTGTGGTTGAGATTGAGGAATTGGAGAGCAAGATTTAAACTACAGTCTGGTTCATTACATTCCCTTATGTGCTAATACACATGGGGAAAGGGTATGAATTCATCTCTTCTTCCCCCAGCTATGGGTAAATAGTAGGACAGACTGGGTCCTATAGCCTTGGGTGGCGAACAGTCTAGGAAGTGGACAACTCTGAATTCAAAACCTGTGGCATGTCATTTGGTGACCTAGTGGCATACTGTGTATTTGGCTCTTCCAAGGGAAGTGTGGTTCTTTCGGCATAAGCCTTCACCACTATAATCAAGTGATATGTGCGGGTAGTCTGGCTGGCTGTTCTAAAAACTGAGCTGCTTGATCCTCATACATCGAAAACAACAGGAGAGTCCAGTGTGTGTGTGTATATAAGTGAACATTGAAGTCAACACTTAGAGGCAACAGGCTGTTTCATGCTAGACGCAATCATTAGGTCATGACAATTGCATCTAGCATGAAACAGCCTGTTGCCTCTAAGTGTTGACTTCAATGTTCACTTTTTTATATATGCATATCTGCACACACACACACAGGCTGAACCAAAAGTAGGTGGACAGTAAATGATAACATTTATTTTGAGATTACATACTAATAAAATTAAATTTTAATTGACACACAATGTTATCTAAAATTATTGGATTTACTTTAATTTCGTTCAGCATGATTTCACTAAATTGCAGCCACTTGTCTGGATCATCGTCTCATAAACCATGTGTCATTCATGGACAATAAGCTTTCAAACCAATCGATTTCAGAATTTTATATAATAAAGATTTGTGAAATGTCCAATTCTGCTGAAGCTCTTTTGTTAGACTTTCTGGGACTGAAAAAAATGCTTCAGCAACAAGTTGTGCTATGATCCTCTGTGCAAACTCTTCTGGGTCGACTAATTTTGGGGGCATTAAGAATTGAGCCAATGGCATCAAATTTGTCATGAATGCAGTAAATGGTTTGTCTCATTGGGGCTTGAGTACCAAATGTTTTAAGCCATTTTTTTTTTTTTTTTTTTTTTTTTTCTAAAGGCTGCTGTATTCTGAGACTTCTACTACTTTTTAGCAGCCATTTTCTTGCATCAGCATTTAAGTTATTTGCCATTATGGCTTCCCTGAACTGTCGGAAAAGAAAAAGATTAAATAAATTATAAAATTTAACACAAACCCCATTCAACCTACAGTTCAGCCCTGTATATATATATATATATATATATTTTTTTAAATAATGGGTAGCACAACACGTCCAGTATTAAAGGCCACCAGAATTTTGGCCTCTTTACCTGTTAATTGTAGAAAGAAAAATGTTGGCACTGGAGATATCAAGATGATTCCACTCAGGTCATGCCATTCTTTTGTATGTTTGGAATTGGTCAGATGAAATATAGATTCCTTGTTTGCAGAAGAATCTTTATCTAGAAGTGTCAGAAAGCCCTAAGGTAATGTCTCAAAAAGCAATCAGATTCACTCAATTTACAGCCAATGAAAGACTTTAACTCACTAGGGATCAGGAAAATAAAAAGTTTTTAAAGCAGTCTAATCTATGCTCGATTCATAATGCTTACAATTGGCCACAAGTGAAATCGATTTGCATGATCTCAATGCTGACTTCATCCAGTGGGGAGGTTTGCTTTTTTTCTAAACAGCCTGGAATATTTTGCTGACAAGGTAAGTCACGGTTTTCTTATGTACATTCTCTAATTAACATTAAAAAAAAAGAAAGCCAAAATCGTCAATAAAATCTAAAGAAGTTCAAATTATAAGCTCCATTCTTTTAACTAAATGGAAAACATCAAGCAACCAATATTGGTGCCATGACTGGCATCATTCAATTCTGATCTTGTGTGAAAGACGCATCGTGAGTAATTACAATCTCCGATTTGACATCTGTCTATATTTCTGAGACGAGGTATTATGTACACTATTTACATTATTCGGACTATTGTCTGTCCTCATCTTTGTCGCCATATTTATTACAACGTTTCGGCCGTTGTATACTCTGGTGGTTGGAATATCAAACTGAACCCTTTATTTCTCTTGCTGGGGTAGACTGTTCGAGGTCCACGTGTCATGTCTAATGGATGTCAGTTATCTCTTGTTAATGCCCATCTCCAAGTTCTCCACTGCCGCAACTAGATATTGAATTCACACTCTTTGGGTAGTGTCAATAACACCTTTATCCACTGTGCCATGTGTCCTCAAGATAAAATGGATAAAAAAAAAAAGATGCCCACGCTTTTTATTTGATAACTACCAGCTTTTTTAGTTCATATTACAATAATAGTCGTCGGAGTCTGTTGACTCAATACACATTAATGACTCAATATCCCTATTAAACTTACTATTAATAACTTAGTTCATTCAGTTTAGGAGAAGGACAACTCTGAATTCAGTACCCCAGGTGGACTGTTTGGGGATGTCATGGCACTTCTCTGTATTCGGCTATTCTGAAAAGTGTGGTTGCTTCTGTACCAGCCTTCACCACTATAAACAGATCATATGTGCAGATCGTTTGAGGGTTCAATTCTAGTTTATCACCTCATTCAATCCATAGATCCATGCCAACCAAATATAGTCTATAACGGTTCATGAACTCAGATCATGAGGAGGAAATGTGAAGGAATTGAACATATGCACTAAAAATTGAAAAAGAAATATCCAAGATTTGTGAATAGGGCTGGCCAAATTTTGCTGCATGACAATGCACAGGCTGCATACTTCTCATTCAACTATCTAAAAGCTGCACAGCCTGAGTTATGAATTTGCCTCATCCTCCAAATTCACTGATATCTATCCTGCTGATTATCACTTATTTAAGCATTTTGAGCTTTTCATACACAACAAAACATTTTTTTCCAATAAGGAAGACATAATAGAAGGATTTGAACTGTTATAATATATGTTATATAATATATATATTATATATATATTATATATATATATATTATATATATATTTATATATATATATATATATATATATATATATATTATATTATTTATATATATATATATATTATATATATATATATATATATATTATATATATATATATTTATATATATATATATATTATATATATGTTTATGTATATATATATATATATTTGTATATATATATATATTGTATATATATATATTGTATATATATATTGTGTGTGTATATATATTGTATATATATTGTGTATATATATATATATATATTTATATTGTGTATATATATATATATATTGTATATATATCTTGTGTATATATATATATATATTGTGTATATATATATATATATATATGTGTGTATGTATATATAATATATATTGTATATATATATATATATATATATATATTGTATATATATTGGTATATATATTATATATATATATGTATATATATTGTATATATATATTGTATATATATATATATATATTGTATATATATATATTGTATATATATATATATATTGTATATATATATATATTGTGTATATATATATATTGTATATATATATATATATTGTGTATATATATATATTTGTATATATATATATTGTATATATATTGTATATTATATATTGTATATATATATATATGTGTATATATATATATTGTGTATATATATATATTGTATATATATATATATATATTGTATATATATATATATTGTATATATATATATTGTATATATATATATATATTGTATATATATATATTGTATATATATATATTGTATATATATATATTGTATATATATATATATATATTGTATATATATATATTGTGTATATATATATATATATTGTATATATATATATTGTATATATATATATATATTGTATATATATATATTGTATATATATATATATATTGTATATATATATATTTGTATATAGTATATATATATATATGTATATATATATATATATAATATATTGTATATATATAGTGATTTAATAGTGTATATATATATTATTGTATTATATATATATATT
>OZ010612.1:8578897-8618519 GCA_963932145.1 Acanthosepion lycidas | reverse complement strand
ATATATATATACAATATATATATATATATATATATATATATATAATATATATTATATATACAATATATATATATATATATATATATATATATATATACAATATATATATATATACAATATATATATATACAATATATATATATACAATATATATATATACAATATATATATATACAATATATATATATACAATATATATATATATATATATATATATATATATACAAAATATATATATACAATATATATATATATATATATATATACAATATATATATATATATATATATATATACTATATACAATATATATATACAATATATGTATATTGTATGTATAAAAAGGAAGAACAGTAAGATATATAATCCGGTTTTCTCATAGATATTTTTATTTTTACAAAATTGTGCACAATGTAAATTTACAGAGCATTAATATTATAAATTAAATGACTTAAAATATGGTTTTTCGCTACACCGTTCCAACCATGTTTCAAAAATTGAATGTAAAAGCCCGAATTTAATTTTGTATTTAAATTAAAGACATTAGTTACATTTCATCTTTTGGAGTAACTTTAAAAATTACTGGGTTTTAAATACACAGCTAAAACAAAATTCATGTTTCCAAGGTTACAGATAAATCTAATTTGCTAGACTAAGGGTGTCTGGGTGTTCAATATGTCTATATTTTAATCTATCAGTCATTGTTACATTTTGGTAGTGGGTAGGGATGTATTTTTCAATGAAATCTACCATCCTTTAAAAGCGTGTTGTCTGGATATATTTACCTTCAGCATACCAACTTCAGTGTTTCATAAATGGGTCTCCAGGTATTAAACTATCCACTGATCAGAGTGTATCACGGGAAAGATGTATGGTAAATTGGAAAGAGTTTTTGTGTGAGATGTTTTCTCTGCTAAGATTTCATCAAACTAAGTTTTTATTTTATGTTGAAGTTAGACATATGCATGAATGAGGGTCACTGCCAATTTTAAATTTAAAGAAAATTTTTTTTATGTTTTTCGTTTTGTTTGCGTTTATAATTTCGATGATTCTGTAGTGATAGGGTACCAATATATGTTTATTCCCGACGGCATCACTAAATATGTAGCAGTTGTATTATCATCGTTGTAGTAATTGAGTTACCAACGGGATCACCTATCTTGTAGCGTTGGTCCTACGACAAACGTCGGGGTTGCCAATATGTGTGATGGCTAAGAAAGATGTGATTAAGGACAATGCGTGAACACAATGCAATTTATACTTGACGAAAATAGCACATAGAATAAAATACAAAACTGAACTGAATGATTCCAAAACATAACAATTAGATTTATTAATGTTTGATGTACATGTATGTGAACTGATATGGTAGGACAGAGTCGTGTCCCTTTGATTAGGTATTAGTTGTACCGGAGTTCATATTAAGTTTGGAATCGTGAGGTAAAAGTTCAGAAGTGATTTCAGAGTTTGTGAATGTTGGTAATTGTCTTTAATGTCTGGTCAGCAATGACTAAGACGGGAGTCCATCTTGGCACTTGGTAGCAAGGAATGAGACGTGCGAGAGAGATGAATGGAAAGAAAAACACGAGGAAGTTTACACGTGTTAGGTTTATATACTGATCGTGTATCACATGGGAGGCTCAAACGGAAAACGCGGGAAAAACAGATTGGTTGCGTGCAGGCCGTTTGATTGGTCAGAACTGACCAATCAGCAAGCAAGATTGGAGGTGATTGACCAATGAATACTTGTTATAATTGTGTGAAAGTCGGGCGTTACCAGATAGAAAGAGTGCATTTCCTCAAAAGAGGTAAGGTTGGTTTGTTGTGGAAGATTCCACAATTCCATTTACAGTTTTCTTTTTGTTTGTTTCCATCATCTTTGTTATCAAATCTCCTAAATTATGATAATAGAAGATCTGCGAAGAATGGTAAAAACGTTGTAAGAACTTGGATGCAAATTTACTGTGGATGATCTAACAATTAAACCACTTTCTAAACATTTTTGTCTTAGCGAATTGTTTTGTTTTTTAATTAAAGTAGCATTTTTTATATCAAAATTGTGGTCAGTCTCGTTACAGTGAGCATTTAATGTCGTTTGTAAAAGATTCCTTTTTATTATATGCCCAAAACAGATATTTAAAAAAAAAAAAAAAAAAAAATCTAGCTTTATTAGTCACATCAAAATAAATCTAATGAAGCTCTAGAGGATGAAACAAGTCACATAAAACTTTTCTACTTTGTTACACTTCTTTCCCCTAAAAATGATCTTGATATATAAGCAATTTATATATCATTATCCTATATATATATATATATATATATATATATATATATTACACTAAATTTTTTGTGCCTGCTCTGAATTTTAAATCACTGAAAAATTTAAGGTTGTATGCATTTTCAAAACTAATTTATGACCTCATTTCAGGCCATATATTCAATAATTATTTATCATATATTCAATATATATTATATATTCACACACACACACACACACACACATATATATAGATAACCTTAAAGTGGTCTGTTTTTTAAAATATTAGCTCTGGATTTACATTGAGCTTCAGGATTTCGTCCTCCTTGGGACTACCCATACGGATTACCAAGTTTTTCATAACTTTTATATTTGTTGTGTATATATATATATATATATATATAATTATAATTTAAGCTCTACTTCTGTATGGAGCACTGCTTTCTAAAAATGAAAACAATGCTAAAGTACTCCGGATTATTTAACGTGTACTTTCCTATTTTTCTACATATCTGCACATATGTATAACAAAAATTTTGGACCACCCTCTGTATTTAATAATTAATAAACTTCATACCTTTTTTGATTTAATTAATTCCAGCTAAGCTGAGGTATTGAAATGATTTAATCCGTAAGTTCATTTTGAGAGAAGAGGAGGGGTTAAAATTTAAAATCCATTAACCCTAAATTCGGCATTATTCTGTAAGGTATATTAGGCAAAAAGATCTAAAATTTTATACAATAATTGGTTAATTTCATTAATATATATATATATATATATATATATATATATATATATATATATATATATATATATTAAAGTTATGAAAACTTGGTAATCCGTATGGGTAGTGCCAAAGAGGACAAAACCCAGAGCTAATATTTTAAAGTAAAACAGTCCACTTTAAGGTTTTATTTATATATATATTAGGTTGGTGCAAAAATAATGACATAGTAATGTCGTTTTTTAACGTAAAAAAACGAAATTATTACGTCATTATTTTTGCACCAACCTAATATATATATATATGGTGCGATGGGTAAATTATCGCCATTTTATATTTTTAATTTCATGTATTGTTTTTGATTTTGTCACTGCACATTATATTTGGGATGGTTAGGCACTGTCTGTGAGAAAAAGAGCACCATGACACAACTCACTGCACCAGAAATTCGGAAACAGCTTGCTGTACTGCTTGGCATTTGCACCAGAATCTCTAATATGAACATTTCAAAGTGTTTGCACTGTCTTCAGATTGACACACAGAGGATTTGAAAAGAGTTCTAATGGTGATTATGAAGGTGTTTGGAATGATTACTCATGATAGCAATGTTATGCCTCCATTTATCTTCCTACAGGGCCTAAGACTCAACACAGAAGCCTACATAAAGTGCCTTGAAGAGGTATTGCTACCTTGGGTCAAGTGGGTGGCTGCTGGAAGACCTATGTCTGGCAACAGGACTCTGCACCATATCACACAAGTAGGGGAACCCAGTCATGACTGTCAAACAATTTCTGCAAACACATCACCCCTTACATCTGGCCAACTAACTCCCCAAGCTGCAATCCATTTGATTATTATGTGTGGGGTGCAGTTGAGCGAGAGATCAACAGAACTCCTTGTAACACCAAAGATGAACTGAAGGCAAGGATTATGGCAGCATTCACCAACGTAAACAAGGAGACCATCCAGATTCCAAAGTTGTCTATATGCCATAGCCAATGGCGATCTCATTGAATAAATTTACTCTAGTATTTCAAAATATTTTTGTGTAATTTTGATACATCTTTTAAAATGAGATGTCAATGTTATTTTCATTTTTGCATAATTTAGGCGACAATTTATCCATCGCATCCTCTATGTGTGTGTGTACATCTTAGTGAGGGGTGTTTGATTGATTTGAACCTCCTTAAAACCGTTTATTCTACATTCAACACCATCACTTGATAAGCCACCAGAAGTGTTGAAACAAAATGGCTATATTTGTAGTGATTTTATAACATACTTATGTTATAATTTTCGAATAAATAATGTTATATATATATATATATATATATATATATATTTGGCAGCATGTTTTCATTAAGACACATCTCATTGAATAACAAGTGTTGTCTGTTTATTTTTAATATTATCCTCTCATATTCACATACATTTTCTTAGGTAACTTTCTTTAATAAGGATACTATCTTATGTAAGTTGAAAATAGATATTAAATAGTGTATTTTTTTTAAGTCGTCAGACAAGTGCAAGATGTTTGTAATTAAATTAACCACATGACCAATAATTTTTGACTTGTATGTTATGAAAAAAAATATCCTTATACACTAAAGGCACTGTGATTCAAGTTTTTTTCAAAATTACAGGGAGAAAGTACTTTTGTATAAGGCTGTAAAAATAATGATAAAAAATGCTATGCCACAAAAATCTAAGCCAGCCAAGCATAGAAGTGTGAACCAGTAATATGGAGTGCTAGAGAAAAGCAACAATAAAGCTAAATTGCAATATGAGCTCTAGTAAAAATATATAGGCACTATTTACATTGTTTGGACTATTGTCCTCATTTTTATTAGTAAACTGAAACATTAGGTTTATAAGTTCCAAACATTCATACATTGATGTCTTTAAGGGTAAATGGCCAAGTTGATGAAAGCGTTGGTTGAATCCAGTGACTTGACCCAAAGCTGAGGTGAACAAAAACTGGGAGATAAAGGTTTCAGTTCAAAATTCCAATCACCTGAAGAAGCCTGGAGTGCACAACAGCCAAAATGAAGAAGAGGATGACAATGTGTAAATAATTATAGTAACTGATCTGAGAAATTGAGTGGATATGAGAATTCCAATGCCTTTCTGACAAGCAGACATTCTTCCTACAACTCATTTGCTAGTGAAGTTTGAACAAATCTAGAATGCTTTGAATTAAAAAAAAAAAAAAAATCCTAGTTTTTAATCTGGGGATATATAGATACAGATACAGGGTGTCCATAAAGTTCATGTGCACTTTAAAAAACTATAACTTTATTTGTACTTGTGATAGAAATAATTTGTAAAAAGGATTAGAAAGAAGTAAATCTATATTTTTTAAGATTTTATTGAAATTTTATTTAAGTTTCCACATGTCTTCCATCATTAGCAATACAAAGGGTAATACGATTTTGCAGTTCACGGAAAACATTTGCCAACTGATTTACAGTAATGCCTGAAATCACATTAGTTATTTTATCTTTCAAATCTTTTAATGAACTAGGTTTGGTTGCATACACAATTGTTTTCACATGTCCCCATAAAAAAATCTAATGCAGTCAAATCTGGTGAACGTGGAGGCCAATAAAATAAAATGGCCCACCCTTTCCAATCCATCTGTTAGGAAATTTCTGATTTAGAAACTCTCTAACACGCAGAGCAAAGTGGCACGGAACTCCATCTTGTTGAAACACTGTATTATAACATTTTTTACAGATTATTTCTATCGCAAATACAAATAAAGTTATAACTTTTTTTAAAGTGCACACGAACTTTGTGGACACCTTGTGTGTGTGTGTGTGTGTGTATATATATATATATATATTTTTTTTTTTTTTACACCAAGCTTTACCCTGTAGAGGACCTGGAGGCAACTTGAGGTAGAGAGTTACATTAAGAGGCAGTTTATATGGATAGCATGGATAACAGTTAACTCTAGACTTGAACAGGTTAAGATTCTACTGATCAGGAGGGGGGGTTGAAACATTCTCTTGGAAGAAGCTGTTTGAGTGGAACTTACTTCTCACTGATGGAATATGGAGGGAATGTGGGTGGTTTGCTACTATGTAAGTCGCATGGCGGGTCCTTCCCATGAAGATTTGAATTACCAGAACCAAGAAATGTAGTCCCCCTGAGTACTTTCCATGAAAGTAGCAATTTATGAAGATTTATTTTTCTACCTGGGCCTAAATTTTTGTTCTTTTGTGCACCCTGCTCTTTCAAGATGAGGCTGTTCATGGCTCACCACAACTTCCTATCCTTTTTAGTTCTTCTCTTTTTCTTTTAAAAAAAAAAAAACAACACCAAGCTTTACCCTGTACAAGGCCTGAGGGCCACTCTAGGTAGAGGTTACATTAAGGGTTAGTTTATATGGATAGGAGGGGAAGATAATTGTTAACTCTAGACTTGAACAGGTTAAGATTGTAGTGATTGGGGAAACATCCTCTTGGGAGTCTGTTCCATAGGGGAATTAGTTCGCGGGAAGAAGCTGCTCAAGTGGAACTTACTTCTTCACAATGGAATATGGAGAGATTATCTTCTAAGAGTAGCTTAGATGTGGCACAAGGCTGAAATTATGGAACACCCAGTGAGAATCAAACTCACTATTCAATTGTAATTTTTCGAGTGGGACAAGCCTGCTAACCATCACATCATGTTCAGGTGTCCCAATGGAATATGGATGGTTTATGCTTTCAACTGCAGATATTTTGTATGTAATTTTATACTTTCAGAGTAAAGGTATGTTTTTAGATTATGAATATTTAATGAGCTTATATGGCCTAATTTGCATATTAAGTTGGGTGTTTGTGGAAGGTTAGATTGAAAGTATTCAGAAAATGGTAGAGTTTGTTTGTATTCTTCTAAGAATTTCTTTCAATGTCTGTTATCAGAAATATCGGGGTGTGAGGAATGGAAAGAGTAAAAGAAAAAAAAAACAAAAAAAAACACAAACTAAAAAACCCGAAACCATTCACTTTGAATTCTGTTAAATTATTTTATTAAAAAAAAAAAAAAAAAAAATGACTGGTGTATTTTTTTTTTTCTTTATTGAGATTTCACAAAAATTTAAAATTTTGTTTTTAAATTGAATAAAAAATTTTGTTTTTAAATTGAAAAACAGAAGAAAAACATTCATTAAGGAAGACAAATTTTCATTGAATACTTGAGAAATCAAAATCAAAAAAGACTTGCAAAAATGAAAATTTAAAAAATTTTTTTTTAATTTTTAATAAAGGCCATTTGGTGAAGTCTAAGTTTTTATTTTCATTTAAATGTCTATATAAATAACAGACAAGGTGAGCACGCAATTTTGATTTGTTGGGAGTGAGTGGAAGGTATATCAAAACAAAAACATTAAAATATTAGCCTATTGTGAGAATCTATCTTTTCATTTAAAAAAAAAAAAAAAAAAAATTGTAGAAATGTACAATTATTATTTTTAGAATTTATTTTATAGTACATTTTAGTAACTATTTAATGACAAACTAGGTTCCCCCATCCAACCCACTAAAAAATAAAATTAAAAAAATACAATAAAAAGCTAAAACTTCTCCCAGTTCACAAATACAAAGCTGAGGTGTCATAGACTATCAGTAATTGTACGGAGCTTAATTCCATAATGCTGCATTATGAAATGTAAATAGGGAACATTCAGATGCAAAGTTTTGGTACCTGGTAGACTAATGTTTACTCAGATGTCATAGACTACCACTACTTGTAGGTAGCCTCATGCCATAATATTGGAATATTAAATGTCATCAGTAATGTCAATAATTTACAAGAGGCTATGATCCCTAAAGATTTTAAACAAATTAATAATCTAATACTTCCAAGTTTCATAGAAAATAAACATCAAATAATGGATTACATTTCAGACCGAAATAGCGAAAATTAATTTTGAAGCCAGAAAGTATAAATTTTGGTACCTGAAATAATTTAATTAACCATAAGCTGTATTCAATTTTCCAAGAATTAATTAAAAAATAAAATGTCAAATACTGCAGAAAAAAAAAGCTTATGTAATTCTGTTACTCTTAAAAATTTGTTAGTATAAATAAGGTTTTTTTAGTAAAAAGTCAAAATATGATAAATAAATAAATTAAAAAAAAAAAAAAAAATCTATTCACCCCAAGCAAGTCAATAATGCCACTAAGGCGCAATGGGCTACTGGAAGCAAAAGAGAATGAAAAGACTTCAGAAGGAACCAGAAACCAATCCTAAACAGAAAACAAGGGATAAACCTCTACTCCTATTCAAAAAACCTATCTACTCCTACTGAAGGAAGAAAATAAATAAATAACATTTCAGAGTTTAGGTGGAGACGTTAGAAGTATAGAGTTGAAGTAGACTTCAGAAGGAACCAGAAACCAATCCTAAACAGGAAACAAGGGATAAACCTCTACTCCTATTCAAAAAACCTATCTACTCCTACTTAAGGAAGAAAATAAATAAACTCTATTTGAGTTGACTTTAGAAGGAACTGGAGGCCCAAACCTAAACAGGAAACAAAGGATAAACCTCTACTCTTGTTCAAAAGATTGGGGAGTAGTGTGAACTGGGCGATAGGTGACTTTACCTATTCTTCAGCCTCTGATTGCTTTGGTGACATATTCATTTATTGTTAAGACAGATCTATGAAAATTAAATCTGTTGAAAATGCTAAGAACCAAATGACCATCATCCTCACATGGAAACACTTAATGGTACCGTTCTGACATATCTGACCATTGCATGGTAAGGATGAAAATTTGATTGACTTCTTTGCCAAACAAACAAAAGACTGTTCCTAAGGATGAGCTTGAGAACCTTAAAGACCCTGAGGTTTATGAATGTTTTCAAACAGAAAAAAAAACCCTGTTTTTTTCAGATTTTGATGATGTAACTAACTCAGATGATGTACAAGTCATCATTGACTTGCAACTTACAATTGTTTGACTACAACCACAAATTGGTACATCTGGCCGTCTTGCCAAAGCTGTTCTGTGTCTGGTAGCATGAATATTTCCTAGCTTAGCGTATGACAATTTCTGCTCCAGCTCCCAGCAGTGTTAACAATCTTGTGTTAGGGTAGCCTTAAACTTAGACTCAGTGTTAGGGCAGCCTTAATTCAATGCACTTCAGAGTCCATTTGTGTCTTCGAAATTTTTCTTTAAAAAGTCCCAAGATGCCTACTAAGTGGAAATTGCAGTTACCTACTAAAATGTTTTGTCTTTTGTTCCTGTATTTTGGTTTTTAGTATATTTAGCAAATATTAAACAAACTGTAGTGTGCAGTGTTTGACTTATTTTTGTGTTTGTCAAGTTTAAGAAACAAAACGTGTAGAGAGACAATACAAACGGTATCAAGTGTAAAAATTATAAAATATACAATAATGTCTAAAGAAAGATAAAAAGATTGCAAACTACAATTCGATTTATGATCGACAGGTCGTAACCAATCATGGTCGTAAGTCAATGACAACCTGTATTTGAAAACATCTTTAGATGAATTAGTAAGGCTACCAAGCTAAATCTGCCTAATAAAGACCTAACTTAACCAAATGAGTTGTCAAAGCAAACGAAACAGGCTATATAGCCAACAAGCATACAATTTGAAAAGAAATTAGACATTTATCTAGACAATATAAAATGGCCAGAGCAGTATCCAAAAAAATGGTAAAAAAAAAAAAAGGACAAATTAAGGCAAATTGCTGTAAATGTCGAGAAGCAGAGTCAAGTCCCACTACATAAGAGTAGATTAAACTTTAGCACTCTGTCAGTGACTATTTTCGCCGAGCAAAATGTTAGTCCTGTCAATGCAAATTGAATTTGAATTTCTTGGTTGTGTAGTCATATCCTTCTATGACAACACCTAAAACAATCTTGACTGAAATTGAGAGCTAGGCTACTGCAATTTCAAATGTACAGAACTAATATATAAAAGACTATATTTTCAGGCAATTCCGTATACAGTTAAAGGGGAAGTAATATTTATAAATGATGCAGATTGCTAAAGAAATTGGTAATATGGTAATATCTTGACTCAGTGGTTCCCAAATTTTTTTTCTCTTGCTTACATTTTTGAAATGAAAATTTGCTCACATCTCACCAAATTTTGTGATAAAAAATACATTTAAAAATAAAAAACAGAGAGGGTTAAAGGGAGATAACTAGATTCAAAATCGGAACATTATTATTGATAACTCTCTCCTTCAATTTGCAGACCCTAGTTACTACATTCTTAATACTTGATATAATGCAAAAATATCACAATGATAAAATCAGTCAATAAACATTTATAATTCTTTATACTGGAACTCATGTGTGCAATTACAAATAAGCCATAATGTTTTAAATTTTGAAATCATATTTATTTTTGGCATATGAATTTTCTGAAACTGTTTCTAAATCTTTGCTTGTCTTTCAATCATTCTGCTTCACCTGCTATCCTCCTCTGCCACACCCATGAAGCATGCAGCACTGTTTGGGACACACTGTCTTAATTAGAAGGAGTAAATAAGCTAAAGTACTTCCTCCCTGTAATATTTGAATTGCAGTGCCCTAAGTACATAAGGATTTAGTTTTTCATAACACACAAAGTCAAAAATTACTGATCATGTGGTTAATTTAATTATATAAACAGCTTGTACATGTACGGCAACTTAAAAAAAATACACTAATGTCTATTTTCAAATTGTATAAATATTTAGATAAAGATAAGATTACCATAATAGGAATAGATAGGTTTGCCTATTGCCCAGTTCACACTCCTTCCTTACGTTTTGATCTGAAATATAGACGTTTATCTTTTGTTTTCTGTTTAGGATTAGGTTTCTCATTCATTCTTTTGACTCAGCCCATTGCATCTTAGTGGCTTTATTGCCTTGCTTGAGGTGAAATGTTTAAAAGTAAAAGCTGATATACTTGTATGCTGGGCCAAGTTTTACAAAGATCTTTACTCCGTCTTCAACTCCTATCTATAAATCATCAAGTGATTCAATCCGATCTGTCTTGAGTGAAATCAAATTTGCTCTCAAAAATCTGAAAGATTGTAAGAGTTCTGGCCTTGATAACATTTATTCTGAGTTTGTAAAGGATGGAGGAGAGCTATTGTTAAACGCCTTGTTGAATCTATTCAAGGGTGTATTACCTGCTAACATGGTGCCTCATATATTGAAGGAAGCTCTCGTTGTTGTCCTTTATAAAAAGAATAGTCTCTTCATCCTGTGAAGGTCATTTTTCTTGGATGTAAGTCCTCCCCAGATCATAAGAATTTACCCTTACCATTATGCTACTGCACTGGCCCAATACATGTTAGAAGGGGTGGATGTGACACACTTGGGTAATTATGTCTCTTTTTGAGTTGTTATTGCCCACGTGTATATGCGCAGAAGTGAATATGACAAACTCAAGTAGAATTCAAACTCGGCCCTCCAATTTCTTATGAGCTGTTATCCATTGCACAACCTGCATGTCAAAACTTACCGCACCTGGTATTCCCAAACAGGTTCCCTATCTAGGTACTGACCAGGCTTGACATTGCTTTACTGGTGATCAAACAAGAACTAGTGATTCAATATCCTACAAAGAATAACTGACTTGAATTGGTAACTATTGTCCATTAAGTTTGCTAAGGAGGCACAGTGGAGTCATGGATAGTGTCTCGGATTGCGGAGTCGGAGAACAGAGTTCAAATTCAAGTTGAATTTCTTACATTCACTTACATGCTAATACCCTTGGGAAAGGTATAAATACTCTTCTTCTCCCCCCAGCTATGGGTAAATGGTAGGACAGACTAGGTTCTATAAGTTTCCTAAGTCATGTCTATAATCTCTTTGTGAGTAACATTGTGCATACAGATCAGTTTTGATAAATGCAGCAATTTAAAATCAAAAGCAGCATAAGTAGAGGTTTATCTCTCGCTTCCTGTTTAGGATCGGCTGCTTCTAAATTCTCATTCTCTTCCACTAGCCTCTTGCGTCTTAGTGGCATTATCACCTTGCTTGGAGTGAAATGATATGAAAAAAAAAAAAAAAAAATCAATTAAAAAATTAAGCACAAGAAATTAACAATAACTTAATAAAATTATATAATGTATAAAAACATAAGATCATTAACAAATTCATTCTTACACTAAAAAGCTCAGCATACCATTTTTTATTGCAAAAATTTCATTTTTCCACTTTAAGGAATCATTTTACGGCTTCCCTTTAATATAATCGGAATTGTCAACATTACTTCTTTTGCTCTTTTTGACCATTTTTAGTCCATTAACTGCGAATGATAAGAATGTCTGAAATTACTGTTCTATGGCTCAAATGCAAACGATGGAAATTTCTGCTGTTGTTAACTGGTTAAGTAAAACTTACAGTTTTTGACTGTAAGAAAGGAAAAGTGAAGGGAAAGTGCAGGGGGTGGGGGAGCATTTTATTTGAGGAGAAAAAAGAAAAATCCTTAATATTTACCAAGGGAGTTTTCTTATATGATATTTAGGGTAAAATTGGGTTTTTTTTGTTTTGTTTTTCTCCAGTTACTTAATTGAATTTTTGATTTTTTAAAAAAATATAAAGTCCAAAGTCATTTAAAAAATTTTACATTTAATCAAATAAAATCAATTTTCTGGGAGAAAAGTCCAGAAAATAACTCCAAATTAAAAGGATTGCTAAAGCATGTATTTTTTTTAATAATATACCTTATGACTGACCAGCATGATTGTTATACTGTCGTTTCAACCTTGCTACCTTATGGATGATTTCAGGTATTTGATCATCATCATCATAGCATTTCTAACCATACTTTATTTAATCCATAGGAGCAGATTGTTTGTGGCACAATAATCCCCTCCCCTATACACATACATACAAAGTCATGGGTCCTCAGTGATGTTATCAGAGTTTGAAATGTTGGGTGTTTTTATGACCAGAAGCTAAAGTCCTAGAAGTTGGGCAGCAACTCACTTGACAAAAAGAGAAAAAAAATAAATAAATGAAATCTTGTGGGGTCAAGTGACACTTTGTCGGATTTCAGGTGTTTCCATTTGCAGCCTTGCATAAGTAGAGTCCCAGTTAGAGAGAAGTTGTCCTCCAGTCTGTCACAATTGTTTGGCAGATGTAAGAAGCGAAGAGATCTATGTGCCACCGAACTGCTAACAGAGAGAAGACTGGATCCGACTTCTGAACCCTACTCCACCAAATTATTGAAAACAGGATTTGTATTTTCAGTTTCTCACCGTGGCATTGATCTCACCTTCTATTCACTTGTGAATGAGCCTCTCCCAGTTTTTGTGCACATTGATGCAGAAAAGTGAAAAAATATGGGGAAAAGGGTGGGCATTCTCTGTTCTCATTCTACTTACCAGGCTTAAGAAATATTTCACTCAGTTCTCACCAGTTTTATTCATGCTTGCATCATTTGTCCATTTTTTCCACTAAACAGCCATGGACTGTTTGATTGGCCTTTTTTTTTTTTTACAGCTTATCAATCTTTTGTAGGTTATTTAAAGCCAGAATATATTTTTATACTGTAAGAATGTTTTGGAGATTATATTGATTTACTGATACAAGTCCTACTATAGCTGGAGGGAAAAAAGGTGAATTCATACATTTCCCAAGGGGATTTGTGTATAAATCAATATAACGAACCTGACAAGAACTGGAACTCGGCTGTCTGATTCTGGAGCCATTATCCATTACACCACCTGCACATCTAAACTTACAGCACACGGAATTCCCAACCATTTACTCATTGATCGAATAAAGAATTT
Organism: Acanthosepion lycidas; assembly: GCA_963932145.1. Classification (NCBI taxonomy): domain Eukaryota; kingdom Metazoa; phylum Mollusca; class Cephalopoda; order Sepiida; family Sepiidae; genus Acanthosepion; species Acanthosepion lycidas. The sequence goes on along the minus strand of OZ010612.1, from coordinate 8,604,777 downwards.
AAATGATTTAATTCAAAATCTTGAGAAGTTTTCTTAGAAAGACTGAAACGTAAGTATAACAATCAAAATGAGCAGGCCACTCGTAATTCTAAGGCATACAATCATAATTCTGTTATTTATTCATTTGTTAGCATATGCATTATATCCTGCCATTACCGCAGTTAAATAATGGACCAGTCCATTTTGATTGAGATCAAAGATATATCAATGTTTGCTTCAGTGAGAAGAAAAACAACAATAAAAAAGGGAAGATAGAGGAGGTGATAATGCTGTCATATGTTTAATGTCTGCTTCAATGAATTGGAAAAGTTTGTCAATTTTTTTTATTTGTATCCTCTTACTTCTTTAACCCTTTCTTTGCGTCATTAAATTGCACAGTCATTCCCATAATGATGTTAATTATCCACCAAGAAATTAAAAAAAAAAAAAAATATTTGCTTCTTTGCAACATAAGGAAAGGTTTTTCTTAAAGCTGTGGTGTAAATCCATTTTCTACAGTTAATGGTAATAAAATTTTGAGTGGATATATCCACTTTCCACAGCAACATGGTTAAATAAAAAGACCAGCATTCATACTTATTTTTGTTAAAAGCTGTTCAGCTCAAATATTTAACAATACGAGAAATTCCATGGGTATTTTATCATCATAAAACTCAAGAAGCTTATTCAGTCATTAACTTAAGAATTCATCAAAAAATTCAAATAGGCAAAGCGTGAAATGTTCAGTTAGTGTTAGTCTGAAATAGTTTCTCATCTCAAAAGCCATGGCATAAAATCATTTTTATGATTTCCTAAAAGTGAGCACAATCACTTTTCTCCGTTCCTTCTTTAGCCTTCAGTCCCGTTCCCACCGCCATAATGTCGCCTTCCTCGTGCCTTTTCTATAAATACTTTCATGGCAATTATTCTGATGAGTTTTCCTCTAGGGCACACAGACTTTATGAATTTAAGTGCAGTACTAGATTGGCAGTTAGGTCTCATCATTTTATTATTTAACTGGACTATAGAAATGTAGAGAATCTATCATAGCCGCTAAATGAGGGATTATTTTAGAAATTGATTGGAATATAGGATTAATCCCCCACTTTATACCCACATCACACTTTCTTTATTTGTCAATCAAATACTGATTACCTACACAATCATGTTTTTCAGATATACAGCTTCATTTTCCTAAAAGCCGTAACTTAGCTTCCCTGTGCCTTTTCTACTTTCATGGTAATTGTTCTCATGAACTTTCCGCTATGGTATCTAGACTTTATGATGAGACCTTGGCACCAATCTAATACTGCACTTAAATGTGCAGTATTAGATTGACAGCAAGGCCTCATCATTTTAGAGTTGAAATGGCTAGATGTAACCATAAGCTCTAGTCTGGTATTCCTACTGTCTATTTAAAGATTCTTGATAAAATCCACAAAAGAATCTGCAATATTATTGATCCTGACTTGGCATCTCACCTTCAGTCACTTTTACACTGCCATAATGTAGCATAATGAATTTTCTTCTATGGTACCTAGACTTTGATTTTAAACACAGTACTAGATTGGTGGCAAGATCTCATCAGTTTATAGTTGAAATGGCTAGATTTAACTGTAAGTTCTATGCTAACAGCTTCTTCTCTTACACTTCTCACTTATGGAACTCTCTTATGGCTTTTTGCTTCTCAGTCAACTTCAATCTTCAAAAATTTAAATGTTATCATCTGTCTTCTTAATTCTTGTTCTTTCATTGTTCTCTCTCTTTAATAGTTTTTTTTTCTTCTCATATTCTCTTACACTTGGTAACCCCTTGCATCTTAGAGACTTTATTGCCTTTCTTTGGGTGAGATGATTAAATAAAAAATTATTTCTATTCAATAAGAAAATTTGCTTCCTGTGTTGCAGGACATGCAGTAAATGTCTGCCATCTGCAGTCTGACAAAAAAAAAATCAATAGAGGTGCACACATCGTTTTTAACGTTAGTAAATCTTTACAGAACTTGGGTGTTATTTCAATGCCCCAAACAGACTGCCTCACAAGCCAGGAGAGGAAGAATTGTTCTCATGTCTTTCCTAAGGATATAACTGCAACATGAACACAAATTGGTTTAAGTAGCATTTGAATTCTGCTAATTTTTATTCTATCCCAGTTAGGCCATTAGCACCTCCAAAATTTCCATTTAGAATTCTTTGAAAAAAAAAAAAAAAAAAAAAAAAAAAAGCAACAAGAATGTCTTTTTGATTAACCACCTTTTTATAAATTATTCAGCAAAGAACAAACATGACTCTTCTTTTGTAGCCTTTGATGACCTTGTAACAGAGAAAAAAGATCCAGAAAAAGGTTATTTTTAGTATCACAATTTCGGTTTGGAGAGTAATCTTGGGTTATGTTACATGACAATTATGGTATGGAAAAAAAAAAAAAAAAAGAAGAAAAAGCATAATTTGGAAAGGGGAGGGTGTGTCAGTGAGCTTCCAAAATATTCCAGACAAATTTAGAAAAGAAATCTGCTAAAAACCTCCTAGAGTCAGGTTTTGTAACCTGAACATAATTCCTCACTTGACAGAAAAAAAAAAAAAAAAAAAAAAAGAAAGAAAAGAAATGTGGGTGGTGGGGAGAGGCATTTACTGTGTACATTAATGTAGTTATTGACCTAGTCTGGCACAAGGCCACAAGCTGTTTGCATATCTTGGTGAACACTGGAAATCATTTACATCAATATTTGATAGGGTTTCTTGGAAAACAGAAGAAACCAAGGTTGTAGTCAACAAAAAAAAAGACATTAATGATCCTTATTTTTATATATATATATATATATATATGTGACATACATTAAATACTGATTCATCTGAACCATTTTCCTCATCTGAGTTTCCAAGTGTTCTATGGGAGGTGGCCTACTGTATAAAAGTGCGGGTAAAGGCCCCAGAGAATCATGAGTTCAATCTCTGGGTGAGGTAGTGCAGAAATATAGCAACATACACTGACTCCATCAAGAGGCAGTTTGGTATCACAAGAAAGAATTGAAAATTCTGAAATTCTCTCAAAAAAGGCGATGTACGAATTGGAAGGAGGAGAACATCACCGGGAGGATGAAATACGGGGGGGTAGTTCTGTTTGACATCTTTAAAAAGGTGACTGGATGTAATTAGAAAACATCCCTATGGCCGAAATGTGGATCAAGACAACAAAGAGAAAGAAATATCATCTGAAAATTCTTAGTCTTAGAGATTCAAACACAAAGAAACATGATGAAGACAGAATGGTTTGAAACTAAGAGTAGCTTGTCTCGGAACCTTTCATGAAAAAGAAACGCAGTTTCCCTTTGCAGAATTCATGTTAACAAGAAGCATTTGCAACACAACGCATGTAGACAAGACTGAAATGTTTGAATGGAATTCACCTCCAATAATTAAAGCAACCAGATTTCAAAAATTACAAATAAACACTCACTCTCTAATCACTGCGAGAGAAAAGGTTTGCAATTTCATTAACATACATACGCACATTGATACATCGTATGCATAGACAAAAATAAACTCTCTTTAAAAATCTTTCCCTTTTATTGGATGTCCATGTAGTTAAGGTATTCCTGGATTGTTTTGGGTATGGGCAGACAATGCGTCCACTTGGCCACTGGTTTGGGCATTGCTTGTCGTATCACTAGCCGACACATCTGTGTCAGATGTAACGGCTTGGAAGCAACTTGTATCAGCCAGTCCCTCAACACATTGTTCTCTGTCCAATTCCAAAGTCCCGTTTTCACGACAGACTGAAGCTCAGGATGGCTGATGCCTCCAGCAAGAAACAACACTTTGGTTAATTCCAAATTCCCGTGGGGGAGAGCAGCCCAGAATGGTAATGCAGAGGTCCACCTCCCGGCTAAAACGGTGCTGCTCATGATGGTTGCATCACCACCAGCATGTAACAAAAGTTTAATCACAGGTATTCGGGCATAGACAGCTGCTTCCATCAGAGGTGTACTGCCATGGAAGTCGCATGTGTTTGGGTCGGCCCCAGCGGCCAACAAGATCTTAACACACTCGACATGTCCCCGGTTCGAAGCGTAGTGTAATGGGGTTTTGTCAGCTTGGCAGGCTTTGTGAATGTCGCAATTGTTTTCGATCAGCTTCTGTACAACCTCCCAGTGGTTTTCCATGGCAGCCTGCAAGACGGGTGTGTAACCCCAAAGATTTTGGGCATCTATCTCAGCGCCGCATTCCAGAAGCATTTCAACTATCTCCAAGAATCCGTTTTTGGCAGCAAAATGCAAAGAACTGTCCTTATCTAAGTTACGTAAGTTCACATCGGCGTCGGCATGAATTAGTAATTTCACAATCTCAGCCTGACCGGACGTAATGGCCAACATGAGTGGCGAGTCTCCATACCGGTTCTGCAAGTTCACATCAATATTGCCAATGGTGAGTAGCCGCTCGACAATATCTTGGTGTTGATGGTAAGCAGCCATATGAAAAGCCGTCTGGCCACAGTGACTGCTTAAATTGACATTACATCCATAGGACAACAACAGGTCAACGATTTTCATATAGTCTTTTGAGCAGGCCAACATTAAGGCCGAATCTCCATCTAGGTCAACAGAATTAACGTCAGCCTCAGCAGCTAGCAGGATTTCAACACACTCATAATTTCCATTACTGGCTGCTAGTACCAAAGCTTCATTGATGTCATCTTGGCAGTATTCACCGTGAAGTCCAGCCAAAGCCACACGTAGCAGATCAACTTCATTTCTTCTAGCTGTTTCTCTTATTGTGCTGAAAGAAAGAAAAAAAAATAATGAAAACAAGTTCTTTTAAAAAAAGAATGAAACAAACTCTGTCTTGTATCAAGTTTTTTTTTTATATAGAAAACAATCTATGTGTTTTGATGAAAGTAAAAAAAAAAAAAAAAAAAAAAAAATTTTTTTTAATGACTGCCATATTTGATGATATATAAGACTAACATTTATTTTTACCTCCAAAAATATCTTTAAAAATATCCACCAGGTCATATATGCAAAATCTACATATCAAGTATGTTGACCATGTTCACCATAGTCTATTAATATAGAATACAGCGCAGTACATAATCTGTTCAATGAAACAACGTTAAAGATTAACACTCACAAGTCAGACATTCTACTGAATCTGACTATATCGCCAATACCACCAGCAGCTGTTTACGTAATTCTTCAGTCTTTGATATCAAAGGCTGGCAATGCATATTCGGGAAAAACATGGCCACCTTTATACATGTTGCATTAAATATTTTGAGCCTTCTGATTGGTTAACCTTTCTATTGGTGAACTATAAAATGAGTCAGCTCATTTTGGCTGGTTCACTAGTACACCAGGGTACACAAAAATACCAACAAAGTAGTCACGTTTATCCAGATGCCATAGACAACCAATATATGTGTGGTGAGTACAAAATAATAAAACCCCTTTATCTACCCACTTCAAATTTGGGGTGAGCTGAGAAAAAAGACAGAAAGAAATTCTGAGCCTATGTGAAATTTTCTTTGGACCAATGAAAACCTTGTTTTCTCTGGAATTAGCTCAGAAGAAGACAGAAAAGAAAATAGCGAGCCTATGTGAAATCCTTTTGAATATAAAATAAGGAAAAAATTTTTTAACAAAGAGAAGTGTGTATGAAGTTATGTGAAAAGTTTTATTTCTGTTCATGCGTTCAGATTTTTACCAGTGTCAAATTACTCACTTATTCACAAACACGCTTTTAAGTAGGCGCCCAAGGGGGTCGTCAGTGATGTTTTGATTTGGTTCATCAGGAAGTTCCGGGTCTTTCAACATCATACTCCCCATCACCAAATCGACCCAATCAGGGGAGATCAACCCCTGATTCCCCCTTCTGATTAAACGCTAACAGCTACTCTGGCCTTTTTAAAGAATAAGAGGAAGAAAGACCACATATTCCGCACATCTGATTGGATGTTTGTAACAACCAATCTGGTGCACGAAATATCTTTTAAATGGCCCGTGGTGGGGACTGGCTTCTTTTCTTATTTCGGTGGATTGGGGTTTCGATGGATAACTGAGGAGGTAATCTCAATGTTCCTAAATTTTACGCTTCTTTTTAAGTATTGTATGGTTTAATTATTTGCCGTTTTTATTTTATTTGTACTTTTTCTTTTCTTTTGGCAGGGAAACTTGAACTCAAGCCTATTGTCACATTTTATCGTTTAGCCTGTTACTTAACATTATTGCATGTTAACTTTTATTGGATGTATTCGCAAAATTAAGATAATAATTGTCCATAAACATGCCATATATATATATTTCCCATACATACAAAAACGAAATTAAAAATAAAATAAAAGTACAGTAAGCACTATAATATTCTTTAAAGACGACGAAATGATCTTGAAGTATATCAAGTATTAACGAAGCTTCATATTATATATATATATATATATATATATATATATATATATATATATATATGTATGTATGTATGTATCGCTTAAAACCGATGACAATTAAACTAATAAAATAAAAATAATATACAAACAAATATATATATGGTAATGATCGAGAGAAAAAACACTATAAATACACTATAAATACACTATATACGTGGTTATGGTTCCACTTTAAAATATAAAAATGCGAAATGTTCGTATAAATTTGAAATTAAAAAAGACAAAAAAAACATTCGAAAAAAAAAAAAATAGACAAAAAGGTCTTACATTCAAATAAAAAAAAAAAAGAGGGAATAATGGACAAAATCTTAAGAGATGTGTCATGCCAAAACCACTAAAAAGTAAAATAGTAACTTAACAAGTAACTTAAAAAATATAACATGGGTTGAACATAAAAACAACAGATTTACAAATAGCACAATTTACAAGTTGACGAGATATATTCTTTGGCTGTACTTGTACAAATCAATTTGTATATTTACACACATACTTAAAAAAAAAAAAAAAATAAAATAAAATAAATAAGTAAAAAAAAAAAAAAAAAAATTAATAATAATGTTTACAATATTGCCATGTTGTAATTATATTAATAATATTTACAAATTTGCCCGGCTTGATGAATATTTGTTACATTGATGTCCAAGAGCTATCATGCTTAATCCATAACCATTTTGCTGTCCTTTCTGCTGTATTAGTTATGGTCTGGATCGCCTTTCTTTTGTTAGCACCCACTACGCCAGTGTCCGTTAGAGCTTTGCATAGGGACCTTGCAGCGAAACCCCTTACACCCACCTCGATTGGCAAACAGCTTGATTTCCACCTGTTGTTTTTGCAACTCGCTATTAGTTCGTCATATTTTAACATCTTCCATTCGTGGGCTTCCTCTGCATGCTCTTCCCAAGGCATTGTCAGTTCCCACATTATTACTTTCTTAATGCTATTAGAGAAGAATACTAAATCTGGGCGTAAAGATATTTGCACGATGTGGTCCGGGAATTTTAGTCTTTTTCCTAAGTCGACCCTTAATTCCCAGTCTGTTGCCAGTGACAGAGTATTTGCTATGTTCTTTTCCTTTTTTTTAGGTTTCTCACCAGCTCTATGAAACTCTACAGCTCTTTTATCTGTGTTTAAAGTATTGGTGCTGATGGCCATAGTAACTATCTTTGCTATCTCTTTTAAGATTTCATCATGCCTCCATCTATACCGGCCTTCCGCTAGTGCTGTCTTACAGCTACTTAAAATATGTTTTAGACTTCCTGGACGCGAACACAGATGGCATAGTGGCGATTCTGTTTCATACCATCGATGGAGGTTGGTAGGACTGGGAAGGGTGTCGTATACAGTCTGGATCAGGAACTTTATGTTGATGTCATTGGTTCCATATATCCGACCATTTGATTTTCCTGTAAATCATGCATTCCCAATTGGTCCACGCACCTTGTTGCCGTAGTCCTACCATCTTTGCCACCCTTTTCTCCTCCTCGCCCTTGCATACTTCTTCTTTTATTAAAAGGTTCTTTTCTTTACCTTTGGCTCTGTCCACCCGGATGGTAGGAAACAACCCTAGGCCAGCTCGTCCAGTAGCTACGGCGCCTAATATGGACTTTTCGCAGAGCCTTTCTTTAGCGACACGCAATGCATCCTCTGCTCTCCATTTTCTACTCTAGTCACCTTTGGGTCTTTGGATAACTCATACTACATTATTGCTCTAATTTTGGTAACTTTGTATTCCTCTACTAGACTTCTGAAAGGAAGTTGCAGAGCATTTGTGTTGCCATATAGAGCAGCACTGGTCAAACTCTTTGGTAGGCCTAACCATCTTCGTAGTCGTGTGCTAATTCTTTTTTCTAATTGTTCTATATGAGATGTTGTAAATTCGTAAATAGACAATGGCCATAAGATTTTAGGAAGAATGGCATGCTGATAAATCCAAGCTTTAAATCGGCCTGGCAAGCCGGACTTGTCAACTCTCTTTAACCAAGTTTCTAGTTTGTGTTTTGTTTCTTGGATTGCTGTTGCATCTTTTAGAGAGTGATCTATACATTTTCCAAGGCTTTTTAACGTGTTTATCCCTAATTGTTGGTATGTTTCCGCCCCCGGGGTAGTCTGAATCGCTCCTTATCTAATATTTTACCTCTCCTAAGAACGAGTGACCTTGATTTTGCGGGGATGAAACTCATTCGGGCCCATGTGATCTGCTTTTCAATCCCCTTTAGCAGCCATCTCGCGCCAATAATGGATGTAGTAGTTATTGTCATGTCATCCATGTAGGCTCTGACAGAAGAGGGTCGCTGAGATTGTACATCCTGTTATGATACCTTTCTCCAATTTATGCCATGCCGACGCTGTATTTCCTGATAACGTTCTCATTTGGAAGTTATTATAGTAATCAGCGATTAATTCAGTAATTTTACTTGGTACATAATGGCGATGGAGGGCTTCTTCTACTAGTTTATGTGGTATTGATACGTAGGCGTTTTTAAGATCTAACCACACGATTGCTATGGCGCCCTTATTTGCCTTCGCTTCTTTTAACAATTGCGAAACGACCCCTATATGCTCCATACATCCCGATATTCCTGGTACTCCACCTTTTTGCACAGAGGTATCTATGTACTTATTTTTAAGGAAATCTGCCAAACGTCGGTTTAAGATGCTAAAAAATATTTTACCGTCCGTGTTCAACAGGGAGATGCATCTAAATTGGTCTATCCTTCCGGATTCCTCCTCTTTAGGGATCAAAATACCTACAGAGTGTCTCCATTGTTCAGTTATTTTTCCTCTCCTCCAAATAACTTTCAGTAACTTCCATAACATCCGACGGAGTTTTGGACAACGTTTGTAAACTACGTAGGGCACTCCGTTTGGACCTGGTGTGGAGGCCATTCTGGCTGCTTTAATAACTGCATTAATCTCCATCCAAGTTGGTTCTTTCGAGTCAAAAGGCGTTAATGGTGTATTAGGGATTATCAGGGACATGTTATCTAAAAGTTCCTGCTGTCTATTTGGATCACTCAGAGTTTCTTGTAGGAAAGCATTGATTTCACTAGGGGTACTCTCCAACTGACCACTTCGATTTTCCCCTAACAGCTTCTTTGTGAAATTGAATGGATTTGAGAGAAATGCCATCCATTTCTTCTCCCTTTCTTTCCTCCTTCGTCTATGCCATTCTGCTCTGCATAAAGACTTTATTTTTAAACGAATTAGGTCTCGAAGATCCTGAAACGGTTATTTTTCTTTGGGTTTCGCGATTTTATATGGTTTCCGAAGAAATTTTAGCTCCGACCTAAATTGTGTAATTTTTAATTCCCTCCTATTTTCTTTGCTAATATCCTTCTTTTCCTTCCGCTCCTCATATCCAAATTTCCCTGCTGCATAACTAGTGATGATTTTTGAGATTGGCACTTGTCGTTTTTCCACCGAACCTCTTGACGTTATTTCGAGGATCTCGCCGATGTCCACATCGAAATTGTGCCAGGTATGTTTGTTACTGGCTGGTGGCCATTTTATCTTTTATCGAAATGGAGTATCAGGCTCTGCTCGAACCTCTGCTTGGGGGGACTGGGCACTGTGGTGAGCTTCCTGGCCTTGCACCTCCTGTGGCTCACCAGGAAAAATTCCTGCGCGCTGCTGTTGGTTCGACTGCACCTGACACTTCATTTTTGCTTGATGTATTTTTAGGACGCGCATATTTTTACACTTCTTTAAACATGGGCATGTCAGTCTCGTTGTCCGTAGGTCAGTAGCTCGGTTCGTTTCCGTATCATCTGGCCTAATTATATTATTGGCCTTAACTAAGCACTTGACACTTTAAAGAATCTTTTTTTTTTAACAATCCAAGAAAGCTTAGTATTTCAAACTATCTCTCTTCATCTACTTTTGAATGTATGCAAACTATTTATCCCTTTGGTGAGCAATGAACTCTTTTTGTTTTCTTTCAGATCATTTAATCTATTGTATAATTTATTTCTTCTTCATGAAAATTGGTTGACACTACAGACTTTAAAAATTTCTGATTTATTTTCCTGAAAAAAAAGCTAATGACAAAACTTGAAACATGTAAATTCATGAATAAATTCTGTATCTTGTTTTGTTAAAAATAATCCATGTGGTATCTCATTAATATCTACCTCTATTAACCTTCTTGGTGTGGGTAAACTGGTTGTTCATTTTAACCCCAAAACCCCATGTCACTACATATGAACCTAACCTCACCCCAAAATACTGGAATATTAAATGTAGTGAAGTTGACTTGTCTGGTGGACTAATGTGTAGCCAGATGCCATAGACTACCAGTACTTGTAGCTAGCCTCATTCCATAATACTGGAATATTAAATGTAAATAGGGGAGATTTATATGCAAAGTTGAGGGATCTGGTAGACTAATGTTTAGCCAGATGCCATAGACTACCAGTACTTGTAGCTAGCCTCATTCCATAATACTGGAATATTAAATGTAAATAGGAGAGGTTTATATGCAAAGTTGAGGGATCTGGTAGGCTAATGTTTAGCCAGATGCCATAGACTACAAGTACTTGTAGCTAGTCTCATTCCATAATACTAGAATATTAAATGTAAATAGGAGAGGTTTATATGCAAAGTTGAGGGATCTGGTAGGCTAATGTTTAGCCAGATGCCATAGACTACCAATACTTGTAGCTAGCCTCATTCCATAACACTGGAATATTAAATGTAAATAGGGGAGGTTTATATGCAAAGTTGAGGGATCTGGTAGGCTAATGTTTAGCCAGATGCCATAGACTACCAATACTTGTAGCTAACCTCACTCCATAATACTGGAATATTAAATGTAAATAGGGGAGGTTTATATGCAAAGTTGAGGGATCTGGTAGGCTAATGTTTAGCCAGATGCCATAGACTACCAGTACTTGTAGCTAGCCTCATTTCATAATACTGGAATATTAAATGTAAATAGGAGAGGTTTATATGCAAAGTTGAGGGATCTGGTAGGCTAATGTTTAGCCAGATGCCATAGACTACCAGTACTTGTAGCTAACCTCACTCCATAATACTGGAATATTGAATGTAAATAGGGGAGATTTATATGCAAAGTTGAGGGATCTGGTAGGCTAATGTTTAGCCAGATGCCATAGACTACCAGTACTTGTAGCTAGCCTCATTCCATAATACTGGAATATTAAATGTAAATAGGAGAGGTTTATATGCAAAGTTGAGGGATCTGGTAGGCTAATGTTTAGCCAGATGCCATAGACTACCAGTACTTGTAGCTAACCTCACTCCATAATACTGGAATATTAAATGTAAATAGGGGAGATTTATATGCAAAGTTGAGGGATCTGGTAGGCTAATGTTTAGCCAGATGCCATAGACTACCAGTACTTGTAGCTAGCCTCATTCCATAATACTGGAATATTAAATGTAAATAGGAGAGGTTTATATGCAAAGTTGAGGGATCTGGTAGGCTAATGTTTAGCCAGATGCCATAGACTACCAGTACTTGTAGCTAACCTCACTCCATAATACTGGAATATTAAATGTAAATAGGGGAGATTTATATGCAAAGTTGAGGGATCTGGTAGGCTAATGTTTAGCCAGATGCCATAGACTACCAGTACTTGTAGCTAGCCTCATTCCATAATACTGGAATATTAAATGTAAATAGGAGAGGTTTATATGCAAAGTTGAGGGATCTGGTAGGCTAATGTTTAGCCAGATGCCATAGACTACCAGTACTTGTAGCTAACCTCACTCCATAATACTGGAATATTAAATGTAAATAGGGGAGGTTTATATGCAAAGTTGAGGGATCTGGTAGGCTAATGTTTAGCCAGATGCCATAGACTACAAGTACTTGTAGCTAGTCTCATTCCATAATACTGGAATATTAAATGTAAATAGGGGAGATTTATATGCAAAGTTGAGGGATCTGGTAGGCTAATGTTTGGCCAGATGCCATAGACTACCAATACTTGTAGCTAGCCTCATTCCATAATACTGGAATATTAAATGTAAATAGGGGAGGTTTATATGCAAAGTTGAGGGATCTGGTAGGCTAATGTTTAGCCAGATGCCATAGACTACCAATACTTGTAGCTAACCTCATTCCATAATACTGGAATATTAAATGTAAATAGGAGAGGTTTATATGCAAAGTTGAGGGATCTGGTAGGCTAATGTTTAGCCAGATGCCATAGACTACCAGTACTTGTAGCTAGTCTCATTCCATAATACTGGAATATTAAATGTAAATAGGAGAGGTTTATATGCAAAGTTGAGGGATTTGGTAGGCTAATGTTTAGCCAGATGCCATAGACTACCAGTACTTGTAGCTAACCTCACTCCATAATACTGGAATATTAAATGTAAATAGGGGAGATTTATATGCAAAGTTGAGGGATCTGGTAGGCTAATGTTTAGCCAGATGCCATAGACTACCAGTACTTGTAGCTAGCCTCATTCCATAATACTGGAATATTAAATGTAAATAGGAGAGGTTTATATGCAAAGTTGAGGGATCTGGTAGGCTAATGTTTAGCCAGATGCCATAGACTACCAGTACTTGTAGCTAACCTCACTCCATAATACTGGAATATTAAATGTAAATAGGGGAGATTTATATGCAAAGTTGAGGGATCTGGTAGGCTAATGTTTAGCCAGATGCCATAGACTACCAGTACTTGTAGCTAGCCTCATTCCATAATACTGGAATATTAAATGTAAATAGGGGAGGTTTATATGCAAAGTTGAGGGATCTGGTAGGCTAATGTTTAGCCAGATGCCATAGACTACCAATACTTGTAGCTAGCCTCATTCCATAATACTGGAATATTAAATGTAAATAGGGGAGATTTATATGCAAAGTTGAGGGATCTGGTAGGCTAATGTTTAGCCAGATGCCATAGACTACCAATACTTGTAGCTAACCTCATTCCATAATACTGGAATATTAAATGTAAATAGGAGAGGTTTATATGCAAAGTTGAGGGATCTGGTAGGCTAATGTTTAGCCAGATGCCATAGACTACCAGTACTTGTAGCTAGTCTCATTCCATAATACTGGAATATTAAATGTAAATAGGAGAGGTTTATATGCAAAGTTGAGGGATTTGGTAGGCTAATGTTTAGCCAGATGCCATAGACTACCAGTACTTGTAGCTAACCTCACTCCATAATACTGGAATATTAAATGTAAATAGGGGAGATTTATATGCAAAGTTGAGGGATCTGGTAGGCTAATGTTTAGCCAGATGCCATAGACTACCAGTACTTGTAGCTAGCCTCATTCCATAATACTGGAATATTAAATGTAAATAGGGGAGATTTATATGCAAAGTTGAGGGATCTGGTAGGCTAATGTTTAGCCAGATGCCATAGACTACCAGTACTTGTAGCTAACCTCACTCCATAATACTGGAATATTAAATGTAAATAGGGGAGATTTATATGCAAAGTTGAGGGATCTGGTAGGCTAATGTTTAGCCAGATGCCATAGACTACCAGTACTTGTAGCTAGTCTCATTCCATAATACTGGAATATTAAATGTAAATAGGAGAGGTTTATATGCAAAGTTGAGGGATCTGGTAGGCTAATGTTTAGCCAGATGCCATAGACTACCAGTACTTGTAGCTAACCTCACTCCATAATACTGGAATATTAAATGTAAATAGGGGAGGTTTATATGCAAAGTTGAGGGATCTGGTAGGCTAATGTTTAGCCAGATGCCATAGACTACAAGTACTTGTAGCTAGTCTCATTCCATAATACTGGAATATTAAATGTAAATAGGGGAGATTTATATGCAAAGTTGAGGGATCTGGTAGGCTAATGTTTAGCCAGATGCCATAGACTACCAATACTTGTAGCTAGCCTCATTCCATAATACTGGAATATTAAATGTAAATAGGGGAGGTTTATATGCAAAGTTGAGGGATCTGGTAGGCTAATGTTTAGCCAGATGCCATAGACTACCAATACTTGTAGCTAACCTCATTCCATAATACTGGAATATTAAATGTAAATAGGAGAGGTTTATATGCAAAGTTGAGGGATCTGGTAGGCTAATGTTTAGCCAGATGCCATAGACTACCAGTACTTGTAGCTAGTCTCATTCCATAATACTGGAATATTAAATGTAAATAGGAGAGGTTTATATGCAAAGTTGAGGGATCTGGTAGGCTAATGTTTAGCCAGATGCCATAGACTACCAATACTTGTAGCTAGCCTCATTCCATAATACTGGAATATTAAATGTAAATAGGGGAGGTTTATATGCAAAGTTGAGGGATCTGGTAGGCTAATGTTTAGCCAGATGCCATAGACTACCAATACTTGTAGCTAACCTCACTCCATAATACTGGAATATTAAATGTAAATAGGGGAGGTTTATATGCAAAGTTGAGGGATCTGGTAGGCTAATGTTTAGCCAGATGCCATAGACTACCAGTACTTGTAGCTAGCCTCATTCCATAATACTGGAATATTAAATGTAAATAGGAGAGGTTTATATGCAAAGTTGAGGGATCTGGTAGGCTAATGTTTAGCCAGATGCCATAGACTACAAGTACTTGTAGCTAGTCTCATTCCATAATACTGGAATATTAAATGTAAATAGGAGAGGTTTATATGCAAAGTTGAGGGATCTGGTAGGCTAATGTTTAGCCAGATGCCATAGACTACCAATACTTGTAGCTAGCCTCATTCCATAATACTGGAATATTAAATGTAAATAGGGGAGGTTTATATGCAAAGTTGAGGGATCTGGTAGGCTAATGTTTAGCCAGATGCCATAGACTACCAATACTTGTAGCTAACCTCACTCCATAATACTGGAATATTAAATGTAAATAGGGGAGGTTTATATGCAAAGTTGAGGGATCTGGTAGGCTAATGTTTAGCCAGATGCCATAGACTACCAGTACTTGTAGCTAGCCTCATTCCATAATACTGGAATATTAAATGTAAATAGGAGAGGTTTATATGCAAAGTTGAGGGATCTGGTAGGCTAATGTTTAGCCAGATGCCATAGACTACCAGTACTTGTAGCTAACCTCACTCCATAATACTGGAATATTAAATGTAAATAGGGGAGATTTATATGCAAAGTTGAGGGATCTGGTAGGCTAATGTTTAGCCAGATGCCATAGACTACCAGTACTTGTAGCTAGCCTCATTCCATAATACTGGAATATTAAATGTAAATAGGAGAGGTTTATATGCAAAGTTGAGGGATCTGGTAGGCTAATGTTTAGCCAGATGCCATAGACTACCAGTACTTGTAGCTAACCTCACTCCATAATACTGGAATATTAAATGTAAATAGGGGAGATTTATATGCAAAGTTGAGGGATCTGGTAGGCTAATGTTTAGCCAGATGCCATAGACTACCAGTACTTGTAGCTAGCCTCATTCCATAATACTGGAATATTAAATGTAAATAGGAGAGGTTTATATGCAAAGTTGAGGGATCTGGTAGGCTAATGTTTAGCCAGATGCCATAGACTACCAGTACTTGTAGCTAACCTCACTCCATAATACTGGAATATTAAATGTAAATAGGGGAGGTTTATATGCAAAGTTGAGGGATCTGGTAGGCTAATGTTTAGCCAGATGCCATAGACTACAAGTACTTGTAGCTAGTCTCATTCCATAATACTGGAATATTAAATGTAAATAGGGGAGATTTATATGCAAAGTTGAGGGATCTGGTAGGCTAATGTTTAGCCAGATGCCATAGACTACCAGTACTTGTAGCTAGCCTCATTCCATAATACTGGAATATTAAATGTAAATAGGAGAGGTTTATATGCAAAGTTGAGGGATCTGGTAGGCTAATGTTTAGCCAGATGCCATAGACTACCAGTACTTGTAGCTAACCTCACTCCATAATACTGGAATATTAAATGTAAATAGGGGAGATTTATATGCAAAGTTGAGGGATCTGGTAGGCTAATGTTTAGCCAGATGCCATAGACTACCAGTACTTGTAGCTAGCCTCATTCCATAATACTGGAATATTAAATGTAAATAGGAGAGGTTTATATGCAAAGTTGAGGGATCTGGTAGGCTAATGTTTAGCCAGATGCCATAGACTACCAGTACTTGTAGCTAACCTCACTCCATAATACTGGAATATTAAATGTAAATAGGGGAGGTTTATATGCAAAGTTGAGGGATCTGGTAGGCTAATGTTTAGCCAGATGCCATAGACTACAAGTACTTGTAGCTAGTCTCATTCCATAATACTGGAATATTAAATGTAAATAGGGGAGATTTATATGCAAAGTTGAGGGATCTGGTAGGCTAATGTTTAGCCAGATGCCATAGACTACCAATACTTGTAGCTAGCCTCATTCCATAATACTGGAATATTAAATGTAAATAGGGGAGGTTTATATGCAAAGTTGAGGGATCTGGTAGGCTAATGTTTAGCCAGATGCCATAGACTACCAATACTTGTAGCTAACCTCATTCCATAATACTGGAATATTAAATGTAAATAGGAGAGGTTTATATGCAAAGTTGAGGGATCTGGTAGGCTAATGTTTAGCCAGATGCCATAGACTACCAGTACTTGTAGCTAGTCTCATTCCATAATACTGGAATATTAAATGTAAATAGGAGAGGTTTATATGCAAAGTTGAGGGATCTGGTAGGCTAATGTTTAGCCAGATGCCATAGACTACCAATACTTGTAGCTAGCCTCATTCCATAATACTGGAATATTAAATGTAAATAGGGGAGGTTTATATGCAAAGTTGAGGGATCTGGTAGGCTAATGTTTAGCCAGATGCCATAGACTACCAATACTTGTAGCTAACCTCACTCCATAATACTGGAATATTAAATGTAAATAGGGGAGGTTTATATGCAAAGTTGAGGGATCTGGTAGGCTAATGTTTAGCCAGATGCCATAGACTACCAGTACTTGTAGCTAGCCTCATTCCATAATACTGGAATATTAAATGTAAATAGGAGAGGTTTATATGCAAAGTTGAGGGATCTGGTAGGCTAATGTTTAGCCAGATGCCATAGACTACCAGTACTTGTAGCTAGCCTCATTCCATAATACTGGAATATTAAATGTAAATAGGAGAGGTTTATATGCAAAGTTGAGGGATCTGGTAGGCTAATGTTTAGTCAGATGCCATAGACTACCAGTACTTGTAGCTAGCCTCATTCCATAATACTGGAATATTAAATGTAAATAGGGGAGGTTTATCTGCAAAGTTGAGGGATCTGGTAGGCTAATGTTTAGCCAGATTCTATAGACTACCAGTACTTGTAGCTAGCCTCATTCCATAATACTGGAATATTAAATGTAAATAGAGGAGGTTTATATGCAAAGGTGAGGGATCTGGTAGGCTAATGTTTAGCCAGATGCCATAGACTACCAATACTTGTAGCTAGCCTCATTCCATAATACTGGAATATTAAATGTAAATAGGGGAGGTTTATATGCAAAGTTGAGGGATCTGGTAGGCTAATGTTTAGCCAGATTCTATAGACTACCAGTACTTGTAGCTAGCCTCATTCCATAATACTGGAATATTAAATGTAAATAGGGGAGGTTTATATGCAAAGTTGAGGGATCTTGTAGGCTAATGTTTAGCCAGATGCCATAGACTACCAGTACTTGTAGCTAGCCTCATTCCATAATACTGGAATATTAAATGTAAATAGAGGAGGTTTATATGCAAAGGTGAGGGATCTGGTAGGCTAATGTTTTGCCAGATGCCATAGACTACCAGTACTTGTAGCTAGCCTCATTCCATAATACTGGAATATTAAATGTAAATAGGGAAGGTTTATATGCAAAGGTGAGGGATCTGGTAGGTTAATGTTTAGCCAGATACCATAGACTATCAGTACTTGTAGCTAGCCTCATTCCATAATACTGGAATATTAAATGTAAATAGGGAAGGTTTATATGCAAAGGTGAGGGATCTGGTAGGTTAATGTTTAGCCAGATACCATAGACTATCAGTACTTGTAGCTAGCCTCATTCCATAATACTGGAATATTAAATGTAAATAGGGGAGGTTTATATGCAAAGTTGAGGGATCTTGTAGGCTAATGTTTACCCAGATGTCATAGACTACCAGTACTTGTAGCTAGCCTCATTCCATAATACTGGAATATTAAATGTAAATAGCGGAGGTTTATATGCAATGTTGAGATTTAAGAAAAACAAAGTATCCGTCTATATTTCTGCGATGAGGTATAGTAATTATTTACACTATTCACATTGTTTGGACTCTTGTCCTCATTTTTGTTGTCATATTGACAACATTTTAGCCAATGCACGCTCTGGCCTTCTTCAGGTAATTGGAATTTTTAATCGTACACTTTATTTTGTCCACCAAGATAGATTGAAGAGTTGGATTTAAAGGGAAATAACTGAAACTGAGATATCTGGAAGAGGCATTATACGTGGAACTAGAACAATCTACCCACGTGGACAAAATAAAGGTTTGGGTTTGAATAGTCTCAGAGATCAACTCTTACACATGCATTAGAAGCTAATCTAGTGGATCAAATGTCATGTTATTTGGTAAGCTGGAGTCACTTTAAAAGAGGAATTATCTTTCTCTATTATATATATATATATATATATATATATATATATATGTAATGAAAAACAAACCACTTTAATGTACCATTACGATAATTTATTTCACCTAAATCCTTTTTTAAGGATTCAGGATCATCAGGTAAAACTTCCAATTACACTACCCACCAATTTCTAATCCCATTTTTTTTCTCAATTCGTTGTTGGAAGTTTTACCTGATGATCCTGAAGCCTTAAAAAAGGATTTAGGTGAAATAAATTATCGTAATGGTACATTAAAGTGGTTTGTTTTTCATTACATATTAGCTCTGTCCTCACATTGAGCTCTCAGGATTTCATCCTCTTTGGATTTACCAATTCGGTTTACCAAGTTCCTTATAACTTAATTATATATATATATACACGCACACCAATGTGCTGACTTGGTTTTGAAAATAAAACATTTCTATAACTCTAGATATATACATAAAACAATCGATATATTTTCGGTAAAATGTAAAATAAAATTCATCCTTGATAATGGCTAAAAGTAGAGCCGAAAGTGCTTGTATATATAAAGCATTTGGACAATTTTTATATAATTTATGTCCCTAAAAGAAAAAAAATCATAAAAACGCATGAGAAAAAATAATATAAAAAACTTAAGGATGACAACTTGTCAATCATTTTCAATGAAACTTGCATATATATTGTTGGCTGAAGATTGCAAGAGGTTGAAATGTATGTAGTGACATGAAGATTGACACTGTGAAGTGTTTATTTTTACACTGTTTGCATAGCCTATAGGTTAAGCACTAACTTACTGCTTAAGTTGGTACTTTTTCATTTTTTTTTTCTTTCTTAGTGTGAATGTTTTTTTCTTGTCACAGGTTTTTTTTTTTTTTTTTTTTTTTAAAGGCCTTTTCACAGATACTCTATTGGTTGTGCCAACAATTTGGATTTTTTAAATGCAGACAAACATATTGTGGTTACATTAAATAAATAGAAAAAGACTGTTCATAACCAAGACGAGGATAACAGTTTGAATAAATTAGTATATATTAATGATAATTCCTAATCTGAGAAATAGCAGAAATGTGGTGACTATAACAACCAAGATGAGGATAACAGTTTGAATAAATTAGTGTATAATAATAATTCCTCATCTGAGAAATAGCAGAAATGTGGTGACTATAACAACCAAGATGAGGATAACAGTTTGAATAAATCAGTGTATAATAATGATCATTCCTCATCTGAGAAATAGCAGAAATGTTGTCACTATAACAACCAAGATGAGGATAACAGTTTGAATAAATCTGTGTATAATAATGATAATTCCTTATCCTTGAAATTCAGTCAGGAATTGTGAAGCATCTAGTGAGGGCAGTCCTCTCATTTTTGGGACATAATTTTTAAAACCATTAGTTTGAAACCTTCTCTATTTTACTTTTTAAATATATGTATATAAATTTAATATATTTAATTATATGTATCAAGATTTGTAACAATTTTTATGTAAACTTTAAAAAGCAAAAAAAAAGCAAAAAAAAAAAGCAAAAAAAAAACAAACAAAAAAAAAGCAAAAAAAAAAAAAAAAAGCAAAAAAAAAAAAAAAAGCAAAAAAAAAAAGAAAAAGCAAAAAAAAAAAAAGAAAAAAGAAAAAAGAAAAAAAGAAAAAAGAAAAAGTTAATATTTTCAAATGTCAAAGGTTATCATCTTGCTATATACTCACCTCCCCATTGTTAAGATTGATCTCTGGGACACTGGAGGGCATCTGTAGCTACAGTGGCATTTATACCTAGAAAAGTAAAGAAAGAAAAATTATCATAAAAAATAAGAAAAATAATATTATTTTATTCTGGTTACTTTTTTCCTTTTCATTCTACCATTACCAAACCATTACAGTAAGACTTGGATTTTTTTTTTTTGGGGGGGGGGGTTGTTTTGTTGTTGTTTTTTCTCCTATGTTTTGTTTTACTTGGTGGTTTCCTTTCAAGAAATGTGTCAAGGTGAATTGAGCAGAAACAACAAAGCAGTTAAACTTGTTAGAATGAGTTTTATTTACTGTATAAAGAAAAAAAATCTCTCAACACTTAACTGATCCTTTATCACAATTGAAACTTGATCAACTAGATTTGTGTATCAGACAAATAAAAAAGAAACCTAAGTAGAAATTAACTGATTAAAACAGTGTCATTAAAATATAAACCTGAAACAAAAAATTATCAACCAGGATATATGAAGAAAGGTAATAATAATAACCAGCTGTCAGGGTTGGCAAACTGGGATAGATTTGAAAAGACAACACCGACTAAATTCTGAATTGCTTTACTTCTTAACTAAGTATTAGGTCGGTGCAAAAATAATATCGTTTTTGACGTTAAAAATACGTCAAAAAACGATATTTTTGCACCAACCTAATATTAACCTTTAACACACTGCATTATTCACTACTTTCCTTTTCACTGCATTGTTTTTCAAGGCTCGTCTACCGCACTACTTAAATTCAGTCATGGTCATTTTTTGTTACCATAGCAGGATATGACAGCACAACTGCAAAATCCAAATACACTATCATTCATTTGTCTGAGTCACTTGCAGTGGCAGGATAAAAATTTCTGTTTTGCAAACCAAATCACTTCCAGAATGTTAAAGGTTAAGAAACAGGAAAATTTCATTAGAAACAAAGAAAAGAGTATTGAACTATTAGTCCTCCAATATGGCAGTGAATGTTGGACAATCTCCTCACAGATGAAGAAGAGGCTTGAGGCAATAGAAATAAAGGTCAAAGAAAAAAAATGAAGAAAAATAACCTGGTGTCATGGTTGGCAAACTGGGATAGATTTGAAAACACAACATGGACTAAATTCTGAATTGATTTACTTCTTAGCTAAGTATTAACCTTTAACACACTGCATTATTCATTACTTTCCTTTCCATGGCATTGTTTTTCAAGGCTTGTCTACTGCACTACTTAAATTCAGTCATAGTCACTTTTTGTTGCCATAGCAGGATATGACAACACAACTGCAAAGTTTTGCAAACCAAATCACCTCTAGAATGTTAAAGGTTAAGAATCAGGAAAATTTCATTAGAAACAAAGAAAAGAGTATTGAACTATTAGTCCCCCCATATGGCAGTGAATGCTGGACAATCTCCTCACAGATGAAGAAGAGACTTAAGGCAACAGAAATGGATACTGAGAATACCATGGACTGAACATGTGAACAATGACAAAGTTTGAGAGAAAATGGAAACAAAAAGGACTTTTATACTTTGAATCAGAAAGAGATGGTTGAAATTTCTGGGGAATATAATGAGGAAAAAGGGCTTAGAAAATTTGACACGCACAGGAAATATTGAAAGCAAGAAGAACAGAGGAAATCTGTGCTTACCTAACAAGCTTGTGTAAATGGTTGGCAGAAGTGGGTTTAGGAGAGATAACAAAAAGACAAAATTTATAGATAGATAGAAAATTGTGAAAAGCCCTAATAGTCAACATCTTGAAGGAACATGGGACACAGAAGAAGAAAACTGCATATTTCATATAAGAATGAAGGACATTTATATTTTGGATTGGAAAGAAATGTTTGAAATTTCTAGAGTACATAATGAGGAAAGAGGGCTTAGAAAATTTAACGGTTACAGGATATATTGACGGTAAGAGGAATTTAGCACATAACCTGCCTAGCGAGCATATGCAAATGAATGGCAGAATAGGGTTTAGAAGAAAGAACAAAAAGGCAAAATTCATGAAGAGACAGTAAATTTTTATATTGATATGTGTAAATATGTGTAAACTAGCAGCATGGCTCGGCGTTGCCCGTACTTGATTCAAAAATCGTACGACTCATACAGTAATCGCTATCACTTGACTTAAAACATTTTTTGCCCTTCCTTGCCTTTAAAAGAGTGCCCTTTGCCGGGCTGATGTTGCTACAAGCCTTACTTCTTGCCTATCTCACACCGCAAATTTTTTCTAAGCTCTATACTAAACATTAAATCTGTTACGAAAAAAGAACTAAACAAAATGAATACAAAATGATCAGCTTTAAAAAAGGACTCATAACTGGAAAAACCAAATGAAAAAAGAATGTTAACAACAAATATTTTTTCATACCCAACCCAGTTCTGCGGAATTAGAATCAACGTTGAGTTTAAGCAAGCGAATGAGCCAATTGGAGTAAAGTGCCATGCAGATTTAAATTTTTCCCACTTGTGACGAATGCAGCTATCAATTTTTTTTGAATGCTAGCATGCTAGTTAACATTCGTGTAAGTCAGCTGTTGGTTCTCATGCTGGCCAATAGAATCTTCCTGCCTATTCGTGGCAGCCAGCTATAGGCTCTCACTCTGGCCAGAACAAAATGGCCGCAAACTACATGAAAACTGCCGTAGAAGCAGAAAAAAATCAATTATTTCCACTATCGATGGGAGTTGGGAAATGCAAAGTCAGTCTTAGCCTTCCTGGTAACTTGGAGCATGTACATGTAAATTTTGGTGCAAATTCGTCGAAAATTGCGGTCGTGCATTTGCTACACACACACACACACATCCTGCCTTTTATAGATAGAGATAAAGTGTGCGTTCAGTTTTGTATCATAACCATATTATAAACTGGTCCACCATTTCCTGGTTAGTAAATAACTCTGAAAATAATATCTGTTAGTAACAGAGTTGCCACATTGAGCTAACAAGTAATGAATAAGGCTACATCTGAAAGCACAATGTTACTAAATTTTCAATTGACTTTCTTTTCATTAGTAGCCTAACTTGGTCCAGCTTATTTTTAAAAATCACCCCAAAAGTCATGAAATTCAAAATTTAATCACATTGGGCTTTGACAACTCTGGTTTGTAATCAAAATTAGATTAGCAAACTTGGATGTACATGAAAAAGGATATCAATTTTAAATTACAATTAAGTAATAAATTGATCTCGGAACAGATTCTACACATTTTTTTGTATCAAGATGAAAAGTAATATCTTTTGTCATCAGTATAAGGTTAAGAATGTATATAAAGTGGAGTTTAGTTTTGCATCACAATCAATTTGTAAAATGGTCCCCCACTTCTTGGCCAGTAAAATTATCTAATTTTCAATCATCTTGAGAGAACAAACTTTGAAAATAATACTCATCGATAACAGAGTTACCAGATTAAGCTAACAAGTAGCTAATTTGGCTACATTTGAAAAGTTACTAAATTTTGAATTCATTTTCTTAGCCCAGCTGAATTTAAAAACCAGGCCAAAAGATCACAAGAAGCAACATTCAGAATTTCAAAGAACTGGGCTTTCAAAAGTTACCTGATCTACCAACCCTTTACCGATCACCTGATGAGAGACACTGATAAGGATTCAAGTGTAAAGGTTTGTCTTTTACAAATACCTAGATACAGATATTTTACAAATATTTTTACAAATACCTAAAAGCTGTCACCTAAAAAGACAAGTCTTCTTTCTGTCAGGTTCATGGCTAAGAGTTCTATTAGATCGAGAAGAATTGGTTTCGTTACGGCATATCAACCTCAATGCTGACAATTTTTCTTTCTCGTTATATTTTTTCTTCAAAAATGTATTGCTGGTAAGAAATATTTTTTTACAAAGTATTTCTGGTATTAAAACCTATTTTTACACTTACATAGTGTTTCGACTCCAGTTTGGGGGCTAACTATTTACCCGTAGTTGGGACCCTAACAGGTGCTACCATCCCGGATCAGGGTGGACCTGGGAGCACCAGCAATTAAGAGGTGGTTCCATGCTCCTGAAAACCTCCTGATCAGAGGCGTTGCTGTTGGACGTAGTTTATCGTCTTACCCAGAATGTGGATATAGTTTATCGTCATGCCCAGGACGGTAGGTCGAGAAGAGGCGGAAGGTAAGATTTCTTTAATACTCAACAGCTGGTAATGGGATGGTCGTATAAAGTTCAAGTTGGGACAGCAGTTTGTCAACAAATCAATTCTCAATTGGACAAACATTCAATAGAAAAAAAAAAGGAAAGTCTTTGAATTTTCAGCAAAGGTTCTAGTTATGATTACATAGTTTCTTTGTTTTTCTTGTTTTATTTTGTTAGCTTTCAAAGTGTACAGAGGCTTTCAAGAAATAATGTTGAATTTAAAATAAGATCAATTAATTCCTTAGAAATGGCTTTGTTTACATTGAGCCTAGATGGGTGACTGTTTAGGAATACCAGCTGTTGTAAGCTTGGATGTGCGTGTAGTGTAACAGATAAAGGCATGGAGTTGTTAATCAGAGAGCTAGTTCGTTATATTTATATTTAAATAACCTTCGAAAATGTCTGAATCCACCTCTTGTCACCCCACCCTGCCCAAGTTCCGGGTTAATTAATAAGAATTGTATGAGTAAATCATTATTATCTCAAAAAAAAAAAAAAAAAAAAAAAAAAAAAAAAAAAAAAAAAAAAACACCCTCTTTATGGTCAAGCAATTTAAAACAAAAAAGAGCAGATGGTGGTTTCTAACTACAAAGTAAGATGCAGGTTCAAACCCTGCCAGAGGCCACATTTCAATTATTAAGTCTCATGAACGCACAGGTTGGTAGACTGTTTAAAAAAATAGGGTGTCTAATCAAACATGGGCATCCACTAAAATAACATTTGAAGAGTATATATATCTCAAGAACATTATTTACACACTTTCATATATATGTGTATATTAAAGAGAAAAGAAAAGCTGCAAATATTTTTTGTTATAATGTGTATTTTTTTATTTAATTTTTTTAAAAGCATATATTATACTTTATTTTACATATTTGCTACACCAGTTTCAGGTCTTGTGACCGTCGTCTTATGTTTTATATATATATATATATATATATATATATATATATATATATATATATATATATAGGATCTCATTTTTCCTTTCATTTCGATGTTGGAAGTGTTACCTGATGATCCGGAGTCCTTT